>OX387377.1:10850800-12100800 GCA_947563715.1 Lycia hirtaria | reverse complement strand
TAGACTTTGTAAAGTCTTATTCACATAATTTTTTTTTTATACTAAACAGATTTATGTTTGACTACCAACTAGCCTAATGGTAAGTGGCGTTGTGGCCGAGGATGGAACACGTAGATCTAGAATAAATTCACTCTAGCCTTGAAAATTCCAAGATTATAGTTTTCAGGTTCGCAATTTAAGGCGGCTGACAATATTAATATAAATAAAACAAATAAATTAAAAACAGCACCAATAATATGCGTAGGTCTAGTCTATGTAGGTACTGTGCAGTCAGTTGTGCTAATATCCATGATCTCAAAAAGATTTGAGCTTCTCTCATATTGTAGTCTCCCATATTATATCTCAGTGTATTCTTGAAAAATTTTGATTGGTTTATTTCAGGTGGTGCAATAAGAAAGAACGACGAACAGTGTCACTTAGATGATAACGGCTACTATTCAGAAGCTGCAACTTACGATTATCCATCTGTGGCTCAAATATACAGACTCCTTGATGACTATAAGGTAAGTTATAGAAAGCGATAAAGGAGTAATTTTTAATTTTTGACTGGCCTTGTGGCTCAGTTGGTAGTGTGTTTACGTCTACCTGCTGAACTGAAAGGTCGTGGGTTCAATCCCCACCCAGGGCAAACATTTGTGTGATGAGCATGGATGTTTGTTCTGTGTCTGGGTGTTTCTATGTATCATATGTATATATTTACAAAAAAAAAAGTATATATGTATTATATCAGCCATCTAGTTCCATAGTACAAGCTTTGCTTAGTTTGGGCTAGATGGTGTTGTGTGAAATGTCCACAAATATTTATTTTATTATTTATTTATTTTGATCTGAATAATTATAGTTTAAAAAACTGAAGCAACCGACTTCTCATGGAGGGCATTGTCAGAACTGGATCAAATTGAAATGGGACCACACGGGAAGAACCATTAAAATCGATTCACCCAGTCGAAAGTTCTGAGGTAACAAACATAAAAAAAAAAACAGTCGAATTGAGAACCTCCTTTTCGGTTGAAAAGTTAGAGAAAAGCTGGCTATTTGTCATAAATATCTATTTGAAACAAACGAGAAAATAAAATTCTAAATCATAGGCCAGTAGTCACTAGCGAGCCAAATTCGTAAATGTTTGAGATGTCCTATCGACAATGGGCAAAAACTAATCTAATAAATGAATATATCCAATTTTCACGCACAAAACTGCTTCAATGGAAAATTCGGGGGAGACGTTTGCCCAGCAGTGGGATACTACAAGCTGATAACATCAACGCTCCATAGCCGAATTATATTCTTAGTTTTTAGAGCTCAAGGCGTGAATATATTGTTTCCTAAAAAAGTAAGTTCCTATAGACTGAGTGGCCAGACCTTGTGTCAGAATCAGTGCCGTAAATAGGGCGGTACCTCCGGTGCTCAGGCACAGAGCGTAGACTCTGGGGGCGCAAGAATGGCCAGACCAGGCAAGAACATTATTTTTTCGGTTTACTCCTGATAATTTCCCGCTGCGCCCCCAATGCTCGATTCCAACACATACGTACCTACATGCCAGTATCATCAAAATCGTCCTTGTGCTTTATTTTATAAGCCTGAATGAAATAAAGTATATACATAGTATTGCTCTAGCTAGGGTACCTATAATATCTAAAAAAACAAGGGCGCAGATATAGAAGCTCGCACAGGGCGCAGAAAAGGCTATTTACGGTACTGGTCAGAATGTCACCGAAAGGTCTCTGACTGCTAACGATTGCTGTTTTTAAGAATAAACAACTTATAATTTAACGTGTCGTCCGACCCACGGTAGCGTTCAGAAAAAATGCCACTCACGGTCACCCAACCGAAGACCGACCGGTCCGTCCGTTGCTGTTTTTTTTTATTTGTTTACTTATAGTTAAATATTGATTCTACTCACCACAATAGTCGTTAAAATTAACATTATTCTGGCATATGTTGTAACGCAGAAGTACGTAGTATTTAGCGAACAACAGAAGCTTTAAGCCGCCAGGTTATAGAAGAGATGAGTAATATATTACAAATATTTCCTTTACAAACAGATTTAGTGCGCTACTCAGACGTGAAATCTGCTTTCCGTATGTTACTGGCAATTGTGAGTGATGTTGACTATCCAGTTATTTATGTGGTTAAATAAATATATTGGTATATAGTTAGACGTATACACGCTTTTACCCGCGGTAGAGAAAGCTTTCAAAGCTTTCGGAAATATTTCCATTTAACAATGATATGCCAGGACTACTGGATACTCCTGGCTGGACCAATATTGTCTGTCACAGTAGTCACAGTCACTTAGGACAAAGCCTTTGTACTTACA
The DNA here is from genome assembly GCA_947563715.1 of Lycia hirtaria. NCBI lineage: Eukaryota > Metazoa > Arthropoda > Insecta > Lepidoptera > Geometridae > Lycia > Lycia hirtaria. The sequence goes on along the minus strand of OX387377.1, from coordinate 12,098,483 downwards.
GTATATAATAGGGTCTCGGATTCTGTGACCTACGTATACATTTTGAAGCATTAAATTAAGAGTCAAGCTCAAATTATCGTCAAAGTGAGAAATAACTAAGCTAAGCAAATATCTTTTTAGGGCTTTGTAAATTGTTATAGCTATAGATTATTTTTTTAATTTTTAAATGACTATTTTTATTTTTTGCTGTAATTATTGTGACATTAAGCTCTACTTTCTTTATAAGATTTTTATTGACAATGTATAGATTTACACAGTGTAGGTGAACTTAATAAACAAGTAGGTACTTTAACAGGATCTGTTCAGTCTTTGCTTATATCTGGGGGGGTTTCAGTTTTCTAAACCGGTATTAGTTTTTCTCGATAGGTTGTACCTATGGACCATTTTCGATCAGATTACTACTACACAGTAGCACTATAAATCTTATTTATTTTTAGGTAAACGTAATATTCGCCGTAACAGAAGGCGTCAAAGACCACTACGACAGCTTGCACCAACTACTCGAAGACTTCACCTACGTAGCCAAACTCGAGAGCGACAGTTCCAACATCCTAAAGCTAGTCAAGACTGGGTACGAAGACATCGTGAGCGTGGTGGACTTCGAAGATGACTCCAGCGCGGGCCCGGCGAAGGTCCGCTACTTCACTGACTGCGGGGTGAAGGGAGGAACTCTGGTGGAAGCCACGAGATGTACTGGAGTGGAGTACGGAATGACAGTTAATTATGAAGCGCATATTAGTCTTGATTCGTGTAAGGAATATAAGACGGTGAGTAATCTTATTAATTCCAAGCATTGGTGTAAATCCGTATTCAACGATTTTAGTCCACCTTGATGCGTACAGGAATTAATTATTTGCCACCTTTCCTCTATTCTAAGATGTACAATCTGGGAAGGATTAAGGCTACAGTAAATATATCTTCTAGATTGATGTGTTCAATCCTCGGCAACACAGTTACTATCAGGCGAGGTAGTCAAACAGCGATATTATGAACTTCACTGTGGTAAATCATAAATTTTTTTCGGTTAAAAAATAAATCACTTGCAAAAGTGCAAGAATTGCACAAATGCAGGATTCATTTTAAAAAAGAAAACGACGTTTGCTAAAGATTTTGCTGTTGCGAACAAGATATGGAGTTATTACCTACAGTACCTTAACAGAGTGGTCCGTTAGTGGACTCTTGAGATGCTTGAAAGTGACGTCACTTGACTCTGAGTATACTCGAGTATTAAATTATATGCGACGTCACGCACGCGAAGTACTTAGGTAAGTACCTGCTTCAAAGCCGTGAAATTGTAGTTTATTGGACTTTATTGATTGCCATGAAAAATTGCATACATGATATGTAATTTTTATGGTCCTCACTTTATAATTCAACCTGATGGTAAGTGGCTGTGTGGTCCAAGATTTTGAATACAACAGGCTTGGATTGGAAACTCGATCTCAAGTAAAACTATTGGAATAGCGTGAGGTGCTTTGTAACATTAGGCGGTGGACATAATGATTAAATTTCCGAGCATAATTATTATAAGAGAAAAAGTTATACTTACACCAGACATTATACCTAGACCACACTTGACCACTAAAGACATTAGTAGGATTACATACCTAGACAATGTACATAAGAATCTACTTTCTGTCCCGGGACAACCGGACATTAGTAGAGTATCTACTTATTTGCACCGCACACCAGAAGAGAGTCGTAAGTTGCCCAAGTATCTTTATATACACTCTGTAAGTGTATAAGAATTGTTGAATTTTTATTGATTGCCGCCAACTTCAAACGGTGAAGGAAAACATCGTGAGGAAACCTACATGTCTGAGAGTTCTCAATGATCTTGAAGATGTGTGAAGTCTGCCAACCCGCACTTGGCCAGCGTGGCAGACTACAGCCTAACCCTTATCACAACGAGAAAATGGCCCGTTCCCAGCAGTGGGAAAGTTTGTACAAACAGGGCTGATAAAAAAAAGTGTATAAAAGAATAGGCACTTAGCGCCTGTGCAAGCTGACGTTTTGTGCTGTAATGCGTCGTAGTCCCTATTTAAATACAGATTTTAGATATTTTACTAAATGTTGCTATTTGTTACTGCGGAATCAGTACCTATTTATGTAGGTATGTTATGTACTGTTATGTATTCTGTGCCTACACATAATACCTTTAAAATAACTTGTTAAAACTTATAATTACTGATATCTTTGTTACTGTTTTTATATAATGGTGTATTTAAAACCAGTTACAAGTATTTACTTACATACTTTCTCAATCTTCAATTGCGTAACAATTACAAAAACGCTCTGCAGACATGGAAGCATTCATGCCATCTCCAAATGGGCGTGAATTCCTACAAGTTTTTGCTTGTATTTCAGTCGCAACAAACGATTACGATTTCGGAGTCGCAGCTGGGTCAAGACTCGCTGACCCTTGAAGTGGACATACAATGTGGGTGCAAGTGTGAAGGGGACCTTATAAAGGACATGTCGCTAACGTGCCCGCAAAATTCACATCTTGTTTGCGGAGTCTGCCAGTGCAATAAAGGATGGTGAGTACTTAAAATACACAGACTAGAGTGATAGTCATACAAAATTCCGTTCATAGGTGAAGCCAAAAATCTATCAAAATGTGCATGCCATCACATATTTACTGTCCTTGCAGGCCAAAATGCTTATGATATAAGTAGATATATGAGATAAGTGTATAATAATTAATTATTCTGTTTCGGGGGTGACAGTCATTGAGTGACAAAACCCCTTTAAATAATAAAGATAAAAAAAGACATACATACATACGAGTATGAGCATTCGAATGATGTTTCAAGCATAGACTTTTTTTTTGCTGTGACCTAAAGTAACGTATATGGTTTCAAGTGAGTAAACGTATTTGTCACAGAGCTAAGAAGTGAAATTGTGCCAAACTTTGCTTACATGTCGTGTGTAGTGTGAGTTGAGTGACATTACAGGCCTCAAAAGTCCTGTTAAAAGTTGCTTCACTTAACTAGATGTGACTGTCATTCTAAGCTTATTTGTTCTATGCGTGACTATAGTTAGCGACAAACATCTTGAGCAATGTGCATAATGAAATGCCCTGTTTTTTTTTCAACAAAAAAGAGAGGGCTAGATGAAACTGAAACTAACTGAAACTAAAATATCAAATAGACTGTAACAATCGTAATAAAATTTAGCACAGTGATACTTTAGGGCCTAGAGAAGGACATAGGCTATATTTCATCATCATCATCATCACCGATTTTAACACTACGCGGGTAACACCGCGGGGCGCAGCTTTTTCAGCTTTATTATAATATAGGCCAGAAAGGAGTATCTGAGCGTCAGCTTACGAGTTTCCATTCGGCATAATTACCTACTGCTGGCTAATTTTTTGTCTTCTTTTGTTCTTTAGTCAACAAGGAACCCTTATATTTTCACCAGATCCGTCTGTCTGTCCGGCTAACTAGTACGCGGGTAAGGTTTAGTGGTATGTGGCACTAATACAGCCATAACCTTGCATTTATACATCAACTATTAGTTAATCTGTGTTTTACTATGTCTTCATGATCATGTGTGGTCTTCCGTTCACACACGTCAGGCGCAAAGATAAAGTGGCAGAAGATAATATGGATTTGATCTCCTACCGAAAAATTCAGATTCATTCCCATGCTTCTCCGTCAAACTTGATTGAGCGATCATTCTAATGGAACTCGTTACAAAAAATATTATTGATGATTGATGTCTTGATTATAGAATCAATGCACCTATTAAACAATTTGATTGAATTATTATTGATGTGTGTGTGCTTGTATCTTGTATGGGGCGTGCTCTTTGTTTGTGATTTTAGATTGACGTTTTTGGAAATCTTAAAATTGAAGTTATATATTTACATAGTCCTAAGTGTCGCGTTAAATTAGAACTATCGTACCACCGTTTTCTTATATTCAAACTTAAAACTAATTAAAATTGCAAATTACTATTCAAATATAGGTTGTCTCATTTTCTCTCCCGTTTTTATCTTTCTTGTTATGCAATAGGGTATTATAATCTATATGAGAAAAAAATCTAAAAATGTACTAATGAGATATCTTACGCTATAAGCTGCCGGAAAATATTAGTTTCAGTTCATAAAATCACAAAATAAAAACGAATTTAAAATGTTTAACTTTTTTCTCTTCTCATCATCGTCGATCTCTTCATTTCTAATAGGATCTCGATTCAGAGAGACCCTAGCCTTCTCCATAGCTCGTTGCGTGAGCTTGAACTTCTTTCTAAGTATATATTGACTGGCCTTGTGGCTCAGTTGGTAGTATGTCTGCCTGCTGTGCTGTAGGTCGTGGGTTCAATCCCCACCCAGGGCAAACATTTGTGTGATGAACACGGATGTTTGTTCTGTGTCTGGGTGTTTCTATGTATTATATGTATATATTTACAAAAAAAAAAGTATATATGTGTTTTATCAGCCATCTAGTTCCATAGTACAAGCTTTGCTTAGTTTGGGCTAGATGGTGTTGTGTGAAATGTCCACAAATATTTATTTATTTTATTATTTATATAGTAAACTTAATGGTTTCATCTCAAAGTTATTACTTCCAGGTCAGGCCCAACATGCAACTGTTCAATTGAAGACGATGACGCGTCAGCACAGCTGGCGGCGCAGTGTCGAGAGCCCAACACGACGCGTACCATCGCTTGTTCCGGGGCCGGCGACTGTTTGTGCGGACGCTGCGAGTGTGACCGCGGGTACAGTGGTCGGTTCTGCCAGTGCAAGTCCTGTGAGATTAATTTGTGAGTTTTATACATACATTACTTACATCACAGCTGATTGCGCAGCTAGCGCTAGCGGCGCAGTGTTGGAAGTCAAAAACGATGCGTACCATCGCTTGTTTAGGGGCTGTCTGTATGGGGATTGTGTGAAATTTGTAATAAAATTTGGCACACAAAGAGAAAGAGAGAGAGAGTTGTGAACCTGAAGATGGACTTGGGCTACTTTTCATCATTATAGTTGTTTTTGATTGATCATATGTGTGAGAGGCGCTATAAATCAAAACAAAACATATATAATTTTCTATTTGTATATATGTGTTCTGTTCTGTTCTGCTGTTGTATGGTTTTTGTTGCAATAAATATATATTTATTTAGGCACACAAAACAGAATACAATTGGAATATTAACAATAGAAATACGATACTTAAAACATACGAAATAGATTGTATTCCTACACATGTGTACACAGCAACAACAAAATAAATGCAGTACTTCTTAAAATACATTAGTATATACGTATAAATATGTACATAAGAAAAAGAAAATATAAAAAGAAAATATAAAGTTACATAATAATATGGAAAGGAAGTTAGAAAGACAAAAACAAAAATAAGTTAGAAAAACAACAGCGCTGATATCGCTTGCATATACAAGCGATATCAGCACCGTTGCTTCTACAGAATTGCCAGTATATCACGTTTAAATTTCAATAATTAATTTAATTATATGTATATATTTCATCATCATCATATCTGTTTTTCATCATCACATGGAGAAACCTCAGAACGCAGGTACCTACTTCACAGGTTTATGTTCTGTTCACTATACTACAACAGTATAGACACTTTTTTTAAACTAATAGTGATAACAATATTTAGGCACCCGTGACGCATCAGTGGCGTGCATCTGCCACATCTACCATCGTACTGCATCTCTCAATTATCTCTAATAGTATAAAAAAACCGCATAAACTTAAACTTCCATAAACAAGAGATTTCCTCAGCCACATCCTCATCTGTACCTAATTAGTTCATGAACCGCGAACCACCAGCTTATTCAGTTCGCGGAAGTGTCCGAATCAATCCCAACACTCAACAGAGCAGTTCCCACTTACGAGCCACTTAATCAAGATGAAGTTTTGCAGACGCCGTTTACTCGGCACCGACGGACGGCGCGCTTTCCTGATGTATTTTTAGTTTAACTGATATAGGTTAAGTACTCTGCTTTATGTTTTCGTTTATTATCAGTGTGCGTGTGAAAGTATTTTTTTTGTGGCGGCGTTTAAGAGCTGAATAGCTTTATATGAATAGCTCTATGTCGCTCACGAATTACCATGGTTCTGAAGGAATAATTATTCTAAATTTATGATTATGACCTATGCCCAAAAAGGGGGGTGCAGACAGACAATAAATGTACAAAAATCAGCGACGTAGCACAGCGGCTTAGCAAGTTGAAGTGGCAGTGGGCAGGTCACATTTAATTTATCAGAGAGGTCACATGGGAAAGCGTGCTTCACCTTAGACTCAGTCTTCGTTCTAGTGAGACAACGTCAAATGAAAGCCCATTCTATGTAAAAAAAAAACATAGCACGCAAAACTGGTCAATCGGGTCGAAAAGTTGTGGAGTGGAGACCACTCACCAGCAAGCGCAGCGCAAGAGAACCAGCTATAAGGTAGACACTGGACAGACTTCTTTATTAAAGTGTTAGGAAAACAGATGCAAGCCGCTTCCATCAGGTCTGTTTAAAATCCAGGGGTAAGGTCTGTGTCCAGCAGAGAACTTCTTGTTGCAGGGGCCATAATACGAGTCTCAACGATGATCTCTTTATTATCATTCAAATTTGGCGCTCGCTTAATCTTACTCTGTAGTAGAAAACGCAATATTGAGCGAGCTTGACTTTACTTCCACTTTTATATCGCTCTCTTAGAAGAGTGTTGGGAAAGTCTATACTTTTGTGTCACTCTTCCTCTCCTAAGAGAGCAATTATCAAAATATCACAATTCAAAGCTGTTCGCTAAAATGTTTGTTCCAAACAAGATAAAAGCCAGCGGGAGCAAACTTCTAACGGTAATAAAAGATCATTGTAAAGGCCCTAGATTTGCACATTCATCATTTTTTTTATTCATAATACTTGCGTGATAAACTCTTATTTATATGTAGGTTGTTATTATAGGCACAGCGGTATGTCCATTCGATGTAAGACAAGACAAGTACCAATGTAGGAAGGTACATACCATTTCAAATGTTTATTCAGCGTATCCGTGGGAACCAAGCGTCAAATTTGACCGATGATTTATTTTACAATCGCATTGTTTATATTTCGGCTATTGTAAATATAGTATTAAATCGAATTGGTACTGCAAGAGGTTCCAAGACCCTTATTTGCATAGATAACAGTAACTGCGTCTAAAATTGTACGTTGCTTGATTGATATTCTTTGAGCGAGTTTTGACCGGATTATAATAAAATAATCATGGTAGAATACTTCCTGTAGTGTTATTTTCCTGTCTTTTGATACTTAGCTGGTGCCGATAACAAAGTAGAAAACGATAACTTTTACTATGAATATTCTACTAGAGCTTCTAGACATTCTACAGATGAAGCGCATTGAACTCGCCAATGAAGCCAATTTTTGTAAAGTAATAAAATAAATATACAAAATCTTTAATTTAGTTAAAAAAAAATTCAAACTAGTCAAAAACTAAATGTACCGGAAAATGTGTGAAGCTGGGGCAATCACCAATAAAACCCACAAAACCACATAGAAGAGCTCTTTTGTTGTGATTTAGAAAGTATGGGTTCTTCCTATATGTTTTGTTTTGATGGAAGCCTTAGATCTACGTAATACTTCTGTGGTTCTACCATACGAATAGACCACGAATCATTATTCGCATTATTACGCTTCTCTTACTAAATGTTCTCAACATTCTAGAGAAAACGGCATAGAATGCGGCGGCGTCGGTCGCGGGGACTGCGTATGCGGAAACTGTGTCTGCGCGGACGGCTGGAGCGGGTCTGCATGCGACTGTACCGATAAGAATGACACTTGCATTGCTCCCGGCACTGATGTCGTCTGCTCTGGACAAGGGGATTGCGTCTGTGGTAAGTAAACAAGAATGCAATGTCCAGACGCTGCTTGCTTGGATGGCTGGAGTTTTAGGAACGACATTTGCATAGAGCTCGGGACGTTGTCATCTGTTCCAGACGAGGAATTTGTCTATGGTAAGAAACAAGAAGCCCCATGTACGGGCCCGCATACAGATGCAGTAACAAGATCGAAAAATCGATACATAATTGATCAGGAACATAGATCAGAAACTTATAAAATAAATAAATTCAATTAGGTATATTTAAAATTAAATTCGTTCATTTGGTGTATCTTAATTTTGATGATTTTAGTTCCTTCGAAACCTCTCAACAGTTAATAACGCAATGCTCGTCAATAGGAGTTTTCAAAATTTTAATAGCCACCACAAACACTGTCGAAGCCCCACTCATATAAAAAACGCCTGTGAATGAAATACACACATTTTTGAATGCGTGCCTTATTTTTTGCTGGTAGTTCTTTTTTTGTATAGGATGCATTTGTTAACATATTGTCTTACTTTATCATACGTTCCGGTGGGGCCAGTAAACTATTCACCGATATTTCGACCAAAGGGATCTTTTGTGTACACTTCTAGACCCTTTAAAGAAGATGTGCTCGATTAGATCAATTACACCTTTCAAATTACCATTATTGTAGCCATCCAGTGTAGTCCTATCCTACACATACCGAAGAAGCTCATATTTTTGCCGGCTAGGAGATCGCAGACGCATAGTTTGTCAACATCATGGAACAAAGTATTGTTTATAGTAACTTTACCACGTAAACTGCCTAACCTTACTTAATATTTCACAATATCCAGGTCGCTGCGAATGCTCCACGGTTCAGGACACTGGTTCCAAATACTCCGGCATGTTCTGTGAAACTTGCGCGACTTGTGAGAACCCTCTCTGCGCCAGTGCGGAGCCATGCGTCTCCTGCCATCTCAACACTAGCTGCACTGACGTCTGTTCCATAGGGAACGTCAACTATACTGTCAGCGAACGATTAGAAGGCGCTGGTGAGTGCAATTTTCTAGAATATTCTGCGGAAACAGTATCTGTACTAAGCACAGGATCTATCGTTATGTTTTGTAAGATATGTGACTCGCAAAAATCCTTTGCTAAAATGCTCGAATGAATACTCTTTGACAACTTCTTTCTTCTTTGTGAATACTCTTTCCAAATACTCTTTGCAAATACCCTTTGAGAGTGTCCTCTGAAGAATCCACTATGTTTGTAGTTAGAGGATTTTCCTACATTTTCTACCATTTAACAACTGCTCCCGTAAAGGAAATATCAACGAAACTATAGACTAATTTAGACTGTATGTAAAGCTGCGCCTGCCCTGTCAATCATTTGAAGAGGAGCAATAATGTATTGTATATAGATAAGCTTGCCCCGGCTCTGCGTGGCAAGTCTCAAGTATAAAGGTAATCGCCCGAATCTTCTTCAGTCACGACACGTCGGGCAACGCTGTTAGACGCGTGTTGTGATTTGTGAACGGTGACTATACCATCCTGTGTGCTTAGAAAGTGCATCACAAAGATATATAAGGCCAAGATACTAAAAGGCCTATCCTCAGAAATGCAGAGAACTGACTGAGATTTGCCATGCTTTTACTTCATATTCAATGAGTATAACCTCTCTATAGATAAAATCTCATTGAAGAAGAGTAGGTATTCCTTTCTTATAAAGCACTTCGCAGTTGACGCAACTTCCATTTATCATTGTCTACCTTATCCATTTATAACAGAAGTAAGCATTATACAAACTAGGCTAAGCTTCAATTCTGCGGTAGAAATAAGGTTTATTATGCAATAACTTCAATAGCTATACCATCTATGAATGAGACCACCGCAGTGAGACAATAAAATCTAAACCATTAAATAAACAGTATGAGTAGACAAAGTTATGAGATCTAGCAATTAGCCCCATCCATCCACGCCTCTATAGAAAGCGGCCTATCATCAAAGTATGAAATAGAAAACTATAATTACGAAAGAATACCACAGTTAAACAAATAGTTACTTAGTAGTACGATCCTAAAGCTGATCTTTGTGGTTTGTTAAACATAACGGTTGAAAGTGTATTTTATAGTAGATGATAATTATGGGACTACCATTACTACCAGTGATAATACGTTAATGTTGTGGAGATCAGGTAGCTAATATGTTTTTGAGTATACGTATTTAGCATGAATTTGTCCATACACACATTCATGACTATAATGACGTATCCACATAGGGATGTCCTTGCCCGAATGCCACAAATATCTAGTCAGTGGCCAGGCCGTCGCGTCGTGTCGCTTACTTGCGACATTTACAGTAGCATTTCGTTTTCTTGGATGACATATTTTTTCAGTTATTTTGTTTTAAAACTAAACTATTAAATTTATTTTGATGAAAATTTAAATAAATGACGGATTCATGCGGTAATAAAGATTAAAAAATCAACTGAATTGAGAATTTCCTCCTTTCAAAGCGAAAGTGTTTCTCTGTCTGTTTTTTACTTTTACACGATCAAACGGCTGAACCGATTGTAATGAAATTGGTACAAAGATAGCCTAGTTTCTGTAGACGGCCATAGGTTACAATTCATATCCATCATTGTCGTTTGCCATCACAATCGTTTTTTTAAATAATTTTTTTCTTAGTAGTCTTTTCATCATCTCATCCACAAGAAGTCCACTGCTGGACATAGGCCTCCCCATAGATTTCCAAAAAAACAGTTGGAAGCAGCCTGCATCCAGCGTCTTCCTGCCACTTTTATGATATCTTTTGTCCACCTTGTGGCTGGTCTTCCTACGCTGCGCTTGCCAGTTCGTAGTCTCCATTCGAGAAATTTTCGGGCCCATCAGCCGTCAGTTCTACGTGCTATGTGCCCTACCCACTACCACTTTAACTTGCTAATCTGCTGTTCTATGTCGGTGACTTTCGAAATTCTACGGATCTCTTCGTTTCTGATACGATCTCGCCAGAGAGATTCCGAGCATAGCCCTCTCCATAGCTCGTTGCGTGACTATGAGCTTCCTTATAATCATAACATTAATTTAAAAAAAAAACAAATAAAGTGTTACTTTCTGAACTAATTAAATACTTAGCTGGTTTATCTGATTCCAGAGCCAATAACCGCCGACGAGATCTCCTGCATCCTCCGTGTCGGGGAAGACGCGTTAGAGTGCGAGTACAAGTATACGTATACCGCGGCGACGCAGTCCATGGTGGCGATGGAGATCCTCATCCGGTCCAAGGAGTGCTTCCAGCCGACCAGTGCAAGGCTCATGACTAGCGGCCTTGTCATTATGGCTTGTGTCGTCGCGGCGGGGCTCATTGTCATTTTAGGTACGGTTTTTATTGTTTATTAGGTACTTAGCATCTGTGTATTTCGTGGTTGGTTTTCCTATGCTGCGCTTTCCGGTGCATGGTCTTGAGACCTTTTTGGCCCCATCAGCCATCAGTTCTATATGATATGTAGACTGATGGCCGATGCCGATTTATATAGTGTTTAAACGTCTTCATGATAAATAAGAACACCCAGACATAAAACAAACATCTATGCATTACACAGATGTTTGTGCTAGGCTGGGATCGAACCCACGGCACAGCTTAGCAGGCAGACATACTACAGACTGAGCTACGAGACCATTCAAAAATATTTCAATTACACCACTAATTAACAATCTATATATAGTAAATTGAATGATAATAAGTAAAGTAATATTTTCATTGCAGGAGTAAAAAGTGCCCAGATCGTGTCGGACCGCAGAGCGTACGCCAAGTTCCTGAAGGAAGCTCAGGAGAGCAGAAAGCACATGCAAGAGCTCAACCCGCTCTACATATCTCCCATATCGGAGTTCAGACTGCCAGACTCTTATCCTAGAGATAAGAATGATTAGGTAGTGAAGTAAGCTGTCCAGTTTATCGTGACAACTTTGGGGCCATTTGTTTATAAGTTTGTGCAGCCATTTTATATTTTCAAAAATGTGGGTATGGGCGAGCTAGACGGACGATGGTCGAACTACTGACTCTTAAGTTTTCTAGCTTACTTGTTTTTAAATTACTACTCTATTTACCACGTAACAAAGTAGGCTACTAGATACCTAGTAGGTATTACCTCGTTAAGTTTGACATAGTTATTTATTACGCTCAAGTTCAAGAGGAAAACAACGTGCATAACGGATAAGAATCGAGGAAAGAGGAAACAAACCAGGAAACTAAGTAGACCATAAAACTAACAACCAAAACAACTAGTTCATTGTTAGTGACATAATTCACTAAGAAACAAGTTTAGATATGTAAGTATCTACATAACTAAATAAACACTTGTTGACACACGTAAGAAAAAGCCACCAAAACAACTGCAAGGATTCCCTAGAGTATTTTGGAATAAATAAAACAAATAAATAACATTTTGTACACATAGGCCCAATATAAGTAGATTATTTATATATATAAGGGATGATATAAGCTACATATAAAAACAAGGACACCTATACCATAAACCTATTAACAAGCAAAATTAAGAAATTTGAGTTTGAATTTGACTCAATCTGGCCCAACGCATAAGCATTGCGATTCAACGTGGCAATGCGGGGAGCATGCTGGGTACGCTGCCAACTGGTAGAAGGTTTGAGCGTTTGGATTATCTTTAGACCTTTATCGGTCTGGGGTAATCGATATGCTTTTTGTGTATTAGTTTAGTTAGTTGAGTCTGTATATTGTTTTGCTGTACCTAGTTAATAAAGGCACTTGCCCTTAAAGAAAAAAAACTAACACCTAAATTCAGAGGGACTATGACTGCAAGGACTGGAATTGATCTTGGGTCCTCAGGTTCCTAGATGAACTTGCTTCCATACCTGTAGCCGTACTCTTAACTTTTATAGCGATGCAAAGTTCGCGCAGCGCTTATTTTTATCTTGCTTGTTCTGAATTCTGAATTGATGATTTGTTTTTTTTCGACATCAATCAGACAAAAATAACATCGAAATCGGGTTTTTTGGCTGATTGAAATCATAAATGTTGATGCCTCTACGGTTTTCTTTTTTCAAATTTCGTTATAGTATTATAATAATATTTTTTATACTCTATTTTTCTTTTTAAAATCTATTTAGATTAAATAAGATAACATTTAGGGGTAGAAAACAGTTTTCTCATAATAATAAATGCCACCCATACTTTAACTTAAAGATAATTAAGGCATGTATTGAGATGAAAAAGGTGCTACTTTAGGTATTTATAATGCTCTGACGCGGGCAAGAAAAATGTTACTTTCATATAATATTCACTAGTCTGCTGTTGTATTTAAGACTTAGATTTGTATTTAACTCAGGGTTACCTCATTACGCTAGGTATAACGTCTAGGTAATTAATTGTAATTGTTTGTTAACCAATGATACATCACTTCATTTGTATTATTCATATTATGTACTTATTTTTAAGTTATTTATGTAAATTAATGTTTATGATATTTGACATAATCGGCCTTACCGAAAAACGTCACTTAATTTTAAGCAATGCTTAACATATTATGTCAACTTCTCGCTGACACGTAATGATACTTGCGGAAAGACGACAGAGAATTTAAGACGTTGGTAAAATTAAGTATCGTTTTTCAGTAAGGCCCAATATGTTTATTTGTGGCAATTTGAACAATTGTTTAATTAACAGACATTTAATTCAGGTTCCTTATTATCTCAGTTTGGGTAGATTTATTTTTAATCTACATATTAACATTAAAATTGTGCGACTTTCACAAATGATAATCAATCAAATAATAATAAATTTTCAATCATATTATGACTACATAAATTTGTCCTTGTCGTAAAGTATTTTCTTGCTTTCCTGCAAAATTTTAGCTTCACAACTCAAATTGGTTTTGGAATTTCGTGCTTAACCACTGAAACTGTGGTATTTCACTTCTTTATACAATTTTATACAATAAATCTAGCCGCAAGATGGAAAGATACAAGTGGTGGGAAGATGCTGGATGCAAGCGGCTTTTTTGGAAATTCATGGGGAAGGCCTATGTCCAGCAGAGGACTTCTGCTGGACATAGGCCTGAGCAAGGCCTATGGCTGAGCAAGGGCGTCGCCAGCCCATGGCCCAGGGGGGGAGGGCAAGTTAATATTATGGAGGAGAAAAATATGAATTGTAGGTACAGGTACAATTGCACGGCCTTAGGACCTTGGTTGCTTTGCAGTGGGCTACATTTTTCAAATCTCTAGAGGGGGGGGGGGGGGCAGCTGTCCCTTTTGCCCCCCCTTGGCGACGCCCTTGTGCTGAGATAATGATGAAGACGAAATTCAGTCTTTACTGATCGTAAAACCTGATCTAACAACAGTCGCAAACCGAAATCTGTTTAGCCATTTAGGCTATGTAAAGAGTATAAAAATAGGAAAAAAAACATTCGTATGAATTGATTTCTTCTTCACATAATTAAGTTCCTAGACTTTAAGTTAGAATCTGTTAGTTAAGTTAAAATGTTTCAAATTTATGATACCTACTTAAGTATGTATATGTTACAGTTTTTAATATTAATAAATTATATAAAATATTTGATCGTCTCTAACTGTCTTTTATTTTAACTTCAGTTATGAATAATTATACTAAGCTTCTTCTCACAATGAGAAAATGGCCCGCACCCAGCAGTGGGACAGTTTGTACAAGCAGGGCTGATAAAAAAATTATTAAAAAAACATACATATAATCTTCTCTATATATATATAAAAATCAATTGCTGTTCGTTTGTCTCGCTAAAACTTGAGAACGGCTGGGCCGATTTAGCTGATTTTGGTTTTGAAATGTTTGTCGTAGTCCAGGGAAGGTTTAAACGTTGAGAAAATATCGGATTCACTCATTGATAGGTGATACGAAGTACGCCGGGTCATCTAGTTGAGAATAAAATAACAACGGTAATGAGTTTTGGCGGGAACGTCTTAGTAACGTTTGTTTTATTTTCCTAAACTTGTGTTATTTTGAACATTAATGCTATAAAAATGGTGGTATTTTATTCAGTGTTCGATAAAGTGCGTGAGTGTGGGCAAGTGAAATAAAGCAGTAAAACGTGCAATTTTACGTTGTCGGCAAAACTCCATAGAAGCTTCTAGTAAAGTCGCTCCCACTTTACTGAAGCAAGACTCGACTTATAAATTGACTGTATACGTGACATAGATTGTTTCTAGAACATTTTTATTCAAGAAACATGTTTTATTCCAAAAAAATCCTAAAACTTGACACTGGCAAATGCTTTTATGCGGGTCCAATACAAAAAAGAAGATACAACGGTAATCGAGTTAATATTTCAATCGGTGAGAGAAAATTATATCGCGTAACTTAACTTATGTCCGAGAGCTTTTTATGATCTCGAAAATATGTGAAGTCTTACTCGTGCTTGACCAGGAATAAGAATTTAGCCTGCGCCCAGCAATGAGACAGCTTATATTATAAATAAATAAAGGATATAATCTAAAAAAAAAAACTGTAAAATAAAAGAATTAGATTCCAGTTTCTATTTTTTTTTTTTCGAGTAACCATTTTTCCCAATACGTACAAATACTATGTATAAGCTTAAAACTTTCCATTCCTTATTAATATTACAATATTTACAATTCAAGCCGTTTACAATTACATGTTCATTATTGAGAGGATAATGACGAACGAATGAGAATTATTGTCACGCGATATTTTGCCAGCAAAATACACGTTTTTCATACAATAGGAGAAAACGGCTTTCTAGTCCTAAATATTATCCTATTTCGATCATTCTTTTTTAACTGATTTCCATAAAAGGAGGAGGTTCTCAATTCGTCGGAATCTTGTTTATTATTATTATTTTTTATGTATGCTCCCCGGTTATTCGAATACACCCCTGCTAGCATGGAACATGGACAAATAGTCTTTCTCCCGCTTTATACACCCTTCAGAGGAAATAAAGTATGTACTGACATTGACAACTGACATAACAATGTAGACAAAAACGTTTTATCCACCTTCCATGCTAGCAGGGCTGGACCGATTTGAAAAGTTATTTTTTATTTAAAAGGGTATCCTTCCCAGGTGGTTCCATAGAAATTTTAATCGGTCCAGTATTTTGGTTTTTAATAACAAAACAAACGGAAAAATATGTCATCCAAGAAAACGAATTGCGTATTTTTTGAAGTCAGTTTTTAAACGATTACTTGTTTATTGTTATAGTTGGAACCATTAATGTCTATGCCTTTACTTTTTGTTTTTTGAAATTCTACACCGTAAATTTTTGGACTCCGGAACTATAACGAAATTTGAAAAGAGCAAACAGTATAAGCGTAGACATTTAAGACTTAAAACAGATAAAAAAGAATCTTTAAAATTGGTTAGTGTTTAGGGGTAGAAAACAGTTATCTCCTATTGTTATCGGAAATCGCCTGACAACAGTTCTCTTAATATTCTACCTACAGCCGCCGTTTTTAATATTTAATTCATTCTTCATAAAAATGTCATAAATTAATGCAATAGTATATTTTTATAGGTTACTTTAATATAAATAAGAAAGGTTTTGTAAAAAAAAACTGTGTCACTTTTTGAGATATAGTTTTAAAGTCAACTTAGTGGAAAGAATATATAAATAAATAAATAAATATTTGTGGACATTTCACACAACACCATCTAGCCCAAACTAAGCAAAGCTTGTACTATGGAACTAGATGGCTGATAGAATACATATTATACTTTTTTTTGTAAATATATACATATGGTACATAGAAACACCCAGATACAGAACAAACATCCATGCTCATCACACAAATGTTTGCCCTGGGTGAGGATTGAACCCACGACCTTCCAGTTCAGCAGGTAGACGTAAACACACTACCAACTGAGCCACAAGGCCAGTCAAGGAATGACTTTGAAACTTTTAAAGTCTTGAAATCTCGATGCGTGAATATAGGAGTACGATACGAATAGAAATTAAAAAAAAACTAAGTAACAGACAGTAAGACATACCAAATACTTGAAACCCTTTATAACTAGGTACGCAAATTTTAACACATTTTACCTCAATCAAAAATAATATACTACAATAAATTCTTATCTCAACACATAATAAAACTACGAATTTATAAATCTAAAATCTGTATACAGGTATGTACACATTTAACTTCTTGTTAATCGCTAAAATCACATTCATAAATCTTAATATTAGCTTAACGCAAACTTAGTTTGACTAAGTACCACAGTCGAACAAAAACATATTTATCTAAATGCTGACATTATTTGCTTTTTTCAATCTGATTGTATAGACTTCCTGTTTTTTTGTGTAAGGGTCAAACCACACCACTCGATCGAAGGTGATTCGAGAGCCTCGATCAAAGTTCGATCGACAGTGGAATGGAACAGTTGACGTTAATCAATCGGTGATCAATCAACCGATTGTAAATGGATCATAAATTTTTGGTAGATGGTTAATCGACTTCGACTGTTCCGTTTGCACCTCTGTAGTAACGTTAATAACAAAATAAAGTAAGGAGACTAAGGACTAAAATACTCCTTGTTCTAATTATCGTTTAAGCAATACTGTTTCTGAAATCCACATCATCGATTCCACCAATGATTAAATCGATGGCGATTGTTTGGTTAGTACTCAATCAACCAGTAAATGTCGATCAACCAAAACTACCGCATCAACGTCGATCATTACTGATAAATGACATAGATCGACGATCGATTGATTGGTGTGCTAACTCCTTTTTACTTAAGTATGCAACAATTTAAGTGTATCCACAATTTTAATTTTATTAGAAGTTCGGCATTGAAATTAATTAAGTTGTAGGTATAGATCCCGTCACGTAAAAAGAACGCTGGTTTGTTCGCGCTTACGAACAAATCAGCGTTCTTTTTACGTGACGGGAACTACTTATAAGCGTTCGAGTTTCGCACGCTAATTAGCGAGTATAACTTGTAGGACCTTACCGAAAAACGTTACTTAACTTTAACCAACGTCTTAAATTCTTTGTCTTCTTTCCGCAAGTGTCATTACGTGTCAGCTAGAAGTTGACAAAATATGTTAAGCACTGTTTGTTGTTGGTTGTAGTTAAGTAACGTTTTTTGGTAAGGCAGAAAATATTTAAACTTGGCATCTACTTCTTGTAGCAATACACGTTGGTGTGCTAGCGAGGTCTATGTGGCTGCATCTTAATATCGGTACTGGTTCACTTAAATAACCTGAACAATTCACCTTCAGAATTCGTTAACAATAGATGCCATTGAAGTTGCCCCTGATTAATTTAATCACTAACATATACGATAAATGTATCACATGTGTCTGTCGTGAAGCGGCTGCGACATCAGCGTGACGGGAGTGGGGTCGCGGGCGCCCTGCTTGACGTCGACAGGTTCGAACTCAGGGATGGGGTCGGTAATGCGCGCGTGAGTTGCGCCGTGACCAGGGGAATGGGGTACTGCGTCCGGCACTAGTCGGCGGATCAAGTCTGATATACACGACCATGGCACAATCCTGGAATTTAGAATTAGTTAAGTACAAAAAAGGAGAAAAAGAGTACCCGACTGCAAATAAGAAGTTGAGTAATATAATATTAGTCACTCCTTCAAAGAAAATAAATCTAATGACACCTCCTTTGTCCATATATAAAATGATTTATATAACGATTTTGAAGCATGACAAGAGAAGAGGTCACATCAGATTAAAATTTTTTTTGGCTACTATGATGAAAATATTTTCATTTTATTGTTATCATTTTTAGGGTTCCGTAGGCAACAAAGTACCCTTATATTTTCGTTCTGCGTCCGTATTTCCGTCTGCGCCTGCCACGAGATGGACAGTTTAATACGAGTGGCGGGAAGACGCTGAATGCGGGCCGCTTCCAATCGGTCTTTTTGGAATCCGTGGACATCTTATGCCCAGCAGTGGAATTCTTATGGCTGAGATGATGAAAATATTTTTACCATTTGAAGGGCAGTAACAGTCGGAAGTAGCCCGGTATAAGCGCGAAGGGCTCGTTGGTCCGTATCGCCAGTATTACACGGTCCGCCACCTCGTTCGAATTCAGCTGGGGCACGAATCTGAAATGGAATAGACAATAGACAATAGACAATGTTTTTATTGTGACAAAAACTTAAATGTTTACTTTAATATTTATTTTATTTAATATTTTTAGAGGAATGATTCCTCTTACTAACGTTATCACTACTTTTAAGTCCGTCAAGGTAAACGGAGTCATTAATATGACTCCGTTTACCTTGCAATACAAAAATGCATAAATCTGTTTCCACCAACAAAGAGTAGAGTTAAAATGACAAAAGAGGGCAAAAAGAGTAAAAATGAGTTCGCTCATTTCTAGAGAACGGAGCGAACTCATTAATGAGTCCTTTCAACACGCAATCGAATTTTACATAATATTGCTTCCACCGAGAAAGAGGTGAGCGAAAATGACGAAGGAGTAAAAATGTGTCATATGAGTGAGTCATATCATCATCTTTTTGTGCATGCAGCCGGCGTTCATCGATTTATCAGACGTTATCACGTCACAAATTGGTTGTCTGTAAAGTCGGCTTACGGACGATAGTTTAACGTGACAACGTCATAACAAAACATTGATGAAATGATGATGATGATGATGATGTAACGGGACAATGAGCGTAACGGGACAATGAGTCATAAATTTTGTGCATGCAGCCGGCGTTCATCGATTTATTAGACGTTGTCACGTCAAAAGATAACAAGTGAACTGTTGTTGTCATATGATACTGATAAAATGGAGTAAAAAAATTATTAAATTTTGCTTCCCATGTGATCAGTAGCATGAGTGGGGCACCTTGGCTATGCTAATGGATTAGATTGCACGACTGGTGGCACGGCCGTGCCCCCGTCATGTGTCCGAGCGGGTACGTACGGCCGGGACTACCTTTACACGAAGAGATTCGTCGGTACATATTACATTTCTCCATACAAATATGTTATCACCATCCATATGACGGGCTGTTTTTGACCACCGAAGACGCTACATACTTCAACATGAAATAGACGTATTTTACGGGGTTTTGTTTGCATTCATTCAATATTTCATAGTTTGGCAAGTAGTAAAATAGGCAGCTGGAAAGCCAACGTATGACTCAGCTAATTTGAAATACACTAGACTAGAATTTAAAACAGATATAAGTACGTATATATTTGTTATTATATTCCCATAACTACAAACACTCATAAAAGATACAGTAAAATTATGTAGGTACATTTAAAGATATTAGCAGACATTCATTCAACTAAATTATGAAAATTAAGTATTGTATTCTGACAATTGGTTTTTATACTGCTGAGTACAGTCCGTTCATAGTTTTTGACAAAAATACGTCTTTAAATTCTCTCATATTGTGTCTTCTATGCTTCTTCGTGTTGTATACAAAAAAATAATTACACCACTGCAATTACTTAATTAGCAATTGTAATTAGCTAAAGGATCAAATAATACGTTACATTGCTTAATGTGGAGTGTGATGCATTACTCGCAGCGACAAGCAAGCGCTGTAAACTACCCATTTTCAGTATTCCTTGCGATTTGGGTAAGGCCTTGTTCAATACAACGGTATGTTGGCTTATACCGAAACGTAATACGTAATAGTTTGGTGGCCTTCTTCAATTTGGTAATCCTTTTTACCTGACTGCGCAAGGATGATTTCCGGATATATGTATATACCTATGCTTGTATGTAGGCATGTATTGTATGTATGTTTCTATATTACCTCCTAAAGCCTATAACGATTTTGATATGCGAGGTGTTGTAAGAGTTGCTGTATTTCCTAAGGCTAAATACTTTTTTTTAACAATGTTGATGACAAACATGAACAGAAAAACAAAACCAACATGTTTTTTTTTCCTTTGTTCCTTGGCATCGCACGAGAGCATTCTGCCAGCTTCAACCAACATGTTTGTTTACGAAAAGTGACCGCCGGACGCGAAAAAACCTGCATTAATTACCTTGAATTAACTTCCTCGAACATGCCCGTTGCTCGGATGAAGTAAGGACAGATAAGCGACGTGCGTACTCCTTTGATGCCCTTCGACTCCAGCTCGAGCCTCAGCGCCTCGTCGAAGCCACAGGCAGCTGACTTCGAGGAGCAGTAGTCGACCAGCTTGGCAACGCCCACGTAGCCAGCCATTGATGCTATGGTTACTATGTGGCCGTCGTTCTGCTCGATCATGTTTGGTAGGAAGGCTTTGACTGTCTGAAAATACATGAGTTTACAAATAAGATATCATTTGAAAAATCTAACATCGAATATTAAACGCCTCTATAGTTTTTCTCCTTCGCATCTGCATATTTTGCTCAGGTCTCAGTCAGGTTTGCTGCATATTTACGTACAATTTTGTTACAAGCTGATTAAAGACCTATTACTAATAGGCCTTTAAGTCTGGATTTTCTTGCATGTCTTATAATGTAAACAACAATGGCGGGCAAACATGACGGGCTCTAATCGATCGCTAGCGACAAAGCCTCATACACGTCTAATAGGCGTTTTGATGATATCGCGCGTAAGAAGTGTCGTGAAAAAAATCCCAGAAAAAAAAGAAATAATAATTTAGCTATAATAGGCATCTATAAGCCTATTGTATAACTATTCATATACCTATAACAATATAACTTTATTATATATCTCATAAAGAATAATAATAATTAACGATTAATATACCAAAATATATACCAAAATTACTATACATACTAAACTAAAAACTAAAACTAATCTAACAAACCACTACTAGAAGCTATTAATAGGAAGTCCAGAATTTCACGATTTTTTATTGCAATATCAGTTAGTTAAACTTACCCAAAAATGTGCTAAAATGTTGACATCAAAGGTCCTCTGTATTAGATGATCCGGCGTGTCCAGTAGGTACTGTCCTGAGACCACACCCGCGTTGTTTATTAATAAATTTACCTGGAAAATTAATAAATATATCAAGTTTGTGTATGTTTTACTGAGTTTTTAGCAGACTTAAAAAGGACGAGGTTATTCATTCGTAGCGTAATTTCTGAAGTAAAAACTTCTTTAGCGGCATCGTACATTTTTGGATGGGTAAAAATGTTAAACTCGCGTCAGATCGAATTCGTAAGACGGACGGATTATTTTAGTCAGAAATCTATTATAACGTTCTGCATTTAAAGTTAAATTTTAATCAGTCATTTTGCTATTTTATTTTTTAGTTTTCACTTCTGCCGGCACTCCTGGAGTGCAACCCGTTGTTTTTTTATGTGAAGCATTTATGGGCACGTCTTAGCAGTATTATCAAGTTGTATACCGTGACGTCGTTATTTCATGTCGTTACGCTCCCACTACGACACCGCTAAATAAATAATAAACGCTAATACGCCAACTGCGTGTTGGGCCACGCGCAGACCTTGAATAGAGCTACTTGTTTGATACAAACATAGAGATTTACCTCTCCAAGTAGGTATATTTTATGAGTTGGTTGTCTCTAATTCGTTACCTTGTAATGCCTAATTAGTTATGATAGTTTCCCTTTCAATTTCATTATATACTAGCATGCAGTTTTTCAGATCTCTAAAGTCAACCATTTAGCTGCTAGAGTCAGGTGTGGGGGGACACCTGACTCTAGCAGCTAAATGGTTGACTTTAGCAAAAAATACACCTGACTCTAGCAAAAAATATCACTTTAAAAAAATATCACTTTCAGGTGTGGGGGGACACCTGACTCTAGCAGCTAAATGGTTGACTTTAGCAAAAAATACACCTGACTCTAGCAAAAAATATCACTTTAAAGCTTAATATTTCGGAAACGGGCCCCTAAATTGAAAAATAGTTTTAGTTTTTACCTCCAATATTTTTAGATTACCTATCTAATAATACCCCACATGATGGGAGAAACCAGAAACAAACATTCTCACTTTACGTGTAGGGGAGGTACTTTAATTTTTTTTTTCAAGATTTTATCCATACTAAATTACAACTTTCTAGTACTAACAGTCTTTCAACTAAACCACGGACAGACATGGCGAAACTATACGTGTTCGTAGTTGACTAGGGAACGGAAAATGATAGCTGTCATTTAAATTAAAGCTATATTTTATTAATATATATATATATTTATTGAGATGGCGTTGTGGGAGCTCGGGAAAGTTATGTGACAATGCGAGGAAATGTGTATTATGCAAGATATCCCAGGACCCGTGTGATTCTGATTACGTCTCTGCCTTACATAGCGTATGTATTATGCATTTGGCATTGAAATTCAAAATATCATATATATAGTACATACACGCATAGTCTACCAACCCGCACTTGGCCAGCGTGGCAGACTATGGCCTTACCCTTCTCACAATGATAAGATGTCCCGTGCCCAGCAGTGGGACAGTTTGTACAAACAGGGCTGATAAAACAAAAATATGGTGCATGGTAATGCACTGTGTTCGTCACTTAGGTATTTGACGTTACATACATCCCGCTATAAACGGAAATTTCGCTGGATTAAAATTTGATCGCAAGTAAGACAAAATTAATTATGTTACCCTGCCGACTTCGTTGTCGACTTTCTTGGCCACCCTGTAGACATCCTCCCTGCTGGCCAGGTCTACCAGGTACCCGTAGCACTTCCCGCCCACTCCCTTCACCAGCTTCACCGTGTCTTCCAACCCTGGAACCAACAAGTAATCGTTTAAAAAATAAAAAAATACGCAATTCGTTTACTTGGATAACATATTTTTTCCATATTTTTTTATAAAAACCAAAATACAGAACCGATTTTAATAACATTTCTATGAGACCACCTGGAAAGACCCTTTCAAACAAAAAATATGTTTTCAATACGGTCCAAGGCTCTTCAAGTAATCCGTGAACATACATAAAAATAAAACCGGACAAGTGCGAGTCAGACTCGCCCACCGAGGGTTCCGTACAAACTAAATAAAAGGGGGAAATCATATATTTTTTTTATATTTTCCTTCATAAACCGAAAAATATACATCGTAAAAATATTTAACACATTCCTTGCTCACCACTCGAATCCGAGTAGGGTCTATAGTAGCGGCGCCTCCCACTCGGATCCGAGCGAGCGAACGTTTGAGGCAGCCCTCATTCCTTGCATAGAGACACTATTTTTTTTTGTGATTAAATAAATAAATAAAACAGTTTTCGAATTTTTTCCTATATGTGTACTCTAACACAATGCTTCTTGCCAAATTTCAGAGTTCTAGGTCAACGGGAAGTACCCCATAGGTTTTGATTCCTCTGTGAGTGTCGAAATGTGCGTTTTTTACGACATATTCGGTTGTAACTTTTTTTTACGAAACTGAGAAATTTAATTTTTCTTTCTGCAGCAAGATACTATGGATCTGCGTATATGGTATTAATTTCAACTCGATACCTTCACGCGTTCCCGAGATAAAGGTCTTGACACCCGGACAGACGTACAGACGGACAACAAAGTGATCCTATAAGGGTTCCGTTTTTTCCTATTAAGGTACGGAACCCTAAAAAGATTCCGACGAAATAAGAACCTCCTCCTTTTTGGAAGTCGGTTAACAATACACCATCCTTATTTATTCCATGTACCTATCTATACTATTGTAAAAGTAAGTTTCTATAGACAGAATGGCCAGTCCTAGTGTCAGAATTATTAAGCCGCCGAAAGGCCTCTAACCTGGCTTGGCAATTGCAGATTTTAAGAACAAACAACGGTACCTACAATTTAACATGTCATCTGACCCTCGGTAGCGCTCAGAAAGAAATGCCACTCATGGTCACACATCCGAAGACTGACCGGTCCGTGATCGTTCGAGATCAACTAGTTACGCCACGAGCGCTACATTTAAGCACTAAATTACACTATAATGCACTATTGTAAATACACAGGAAGGTCTATGCCAAAGAGGCGACTACTACAGACTGACACAAACCAACAATAAACTAAAAAAAGTAATTTAAAAAAACACGTAAACACGTAACTATTTTTTTAGGGTCAGTAACAAGCCGTCACCAAATAATATCTACTACCGACCTCAAAAAAATAGTTGGTGTACGTACCTACAGGTACTACGGAACTCAAAAAATTGACCCTTATAGTTTCGCCATATCCGTATACATAGCGGCAAATATATTGAACAACGTTTTATCCTGCCCTCTCTTTTGTTTTCGTCGAAAATAATAGAGAGGGCAGGATAAAACGTGGTTCAAGTTGTTTGCCGCTAAGTATACGTCTCTCCGTCCGCGGCTTATCTCAAAGACTATAAGTACTAGAAAGTTGTAATTTATTATCGGTATACGATCGATATGAATGTCAGGAGATAAAAACTTGTAATTTTGCTTTGTAGTGTTCTGTGGAACTATTTATTTACAAGTTTATTCGGTTATTTTATATCTACAAAATGTTTGTATGTGCGAGCGAGACTGACGATGGTCTAACTACAGACTCGTTAAAGATGGTAATAACACAGGCAGATTTAGACGTGATTTTATAACGTTCTACTGGTTCTCTATGAGTTTGATGACATCTAAAAAAACTATCAAGATGTTAATTAATATCTAAAAATCAATTTCTTTGTTGAGAACTAAGTAGGTATGTAACGGAATCGTCAGTTAAGGCTTTGACGCAAACGGTGTTAATCAAGGTTTTTGTATTCGCGTGTTAGATTTTGTAAAGAACGATATTTTATAGCTTTGAGAGGTTACGACCGTTAGGTATCTATCTAATATATATGTATTAATATAAAAAAAATATTTAGAGGTCATCAAACTCACGTCCGTTTTTTTCACCGGAAAACGGACCGTGTTTTTTACCGGATTCGCGGTGGCGTATGGCTTATAATGAGTGTGTGTAGACGCACCGGACATCTTCTTGTACACGTCGGACCGGACATCGGTCCGGCGAATTTCCGCCGGACCGATGTCCGGTCCGACGTGTACAAGCGCTCTGATCTGACTCTGATCACACCTGTCTTCCAAAATAATCAAATATTATATTATTAAGATGAATTACTTCTGTGCTGTTTTCTTATGAAAATACCATCACAAAAAACTAGAAATCGAACGTATTTGTTTCTTAACTGCAGATGTTATACATGTCTACTTTGTATCGTGATTAAACACTAATTTAGATTGCATATCCTAATGGATATCCGTTATATTTCATACATTACCTATATCTTGGTTTCCATAAACTTTCGTAACTAGGAGTCTACATTTTAACTGTATGTCTTGGCACTTTATTATTTGCCACTACATACTACTCAGGGCCTATTTACCATTAAAATATACTAAACTATTAAAAGTGTCGGTAACCTCAACCACGATTGTTGTTTTTAGGGTTCTGTATTATTGCGAGGAACCCTAATAAATTCATACGTCAACCATTTTATTCAGAGACTATTAGCACTAAATATACGTAATTCAGCATGTCTTTTCTATAAACCGCTACACCATGTTGTTGCTGTCATGTTCTGACATCACTAACCATAACCGCAAAGCGGTTGCGTTTTAAACGGGGCAAAAAGAAAACTTCAACTTTATTTCTTAATGGATTATACTCATCCAAAGGTATAAAATAGACTAAGAATCAAAATGCATACGTCTATATTATTTAGAACTCAAGTATATCTAGCGTGCATAAGCCTCAATCAAATTCATACAAGTGTGTCGGACGTTGCGTGGCGGCGCGAGTCGGAAACACTGCCGCGTGTCCGGCCGCACGCATAATATTTCACGCCTCCAATACCGCGGCAGACAATCGGTGATACAACACATTACTTTCATCATAGTCAGGTGATATTTGAATACTTGAAATACTACCACTAATAATTCTGCACTACTTTTACATTTATTTTTTAGTGTTCCGAACTCCAAAAGGAAAAAAAAACAAAGACAAAATGTTTATTGTAACAAAAACTGCCTATTGATTTATATTTTTTTACCACAAACCAGCCCCAGCTAAGTATGATACCGTTTGTAGCCAATCATCGCTGGTCTTCCGCTGGGTCCGGCAGGTGACATCACGAATCGTATAGAAGCCATGGAAGATCACTTCGTTGTCCGTCAAAAAAGGGATTCTTGACTTGACCGGTTTGGTTCACATCATTTCCTCGGGTTACTCGTGCAGATATCAACTTGAAATTGACATCAAAAATATAGTGACCCAACGGTCACTATATTTTTCGCACTATTTTTTTTTTTTTTTTTTTATTTGTCGCACTTGACTGGTTTTTTAAATATAAGTCAACACTTATATTTAAAAAACCAGTCAAGTGCGAGTCGGACTCGTGCACGAAGGTTACCGTACCATTATCTATAAAAACGACAAAAAATCACGTTTGTTGTATGGGAGCCCCCTTAAAAATTTATTTTATTCTGTTTTTTAGTATTTGTTGTTATAGCGGCAACATCAATTCAACTGTCTAAAGTTCATGAGATACAGCCTGGTGACAGACAGACAGCGGAGTGTTAGTAATAGGGTCCCGTTTTTACCCTTTGGGGACGGACCCCAAAAAAAACAAGACAATAAAGTACGGAAACTTCGGTGTAAGAGTCAAACTTGTGCCTTTTTTTTTAAAGGAGCAAGCATGCGACGAACGGGCAGCTGACATATTTGATAGATCAAGGGACTTTGCTGCATTTCATTTCACAATGAAAAATACGAGGAAACTATAAAATCGTAGATAATAACCCCGGTACTTACCACAAAGAACAATATAGGTATAATAAAGCGGTTTGTTTGTATTCAAGGATTAGACGCGTTCAGGCGTTGTTTTACCTTAACCCGCCAATGGAATTATATCAATTAACAACTTCATTCATCAGTCGGTCAATTAGTTCTGCTGCTTGTTTCATTGTGCCGATGGTGATAGGTATTTAATGTATCTTGTGTTAAATAGTAATCACGTTATATTGATACTTTTTATTGTATAAATTAGAGGTACAATCATAAATTAAGATTTTTTCGCTACGAGTACTATTAAACAGGGGCGTATAATAAGGGCGGGGCGGGTTTTCCAGGCCCACCGCGGAATGGCCGATGGCCCACGCAAGATTTTGGGTTACCCATCTAAGTATATACCTAAAGATCTTAAGGGTCAGGCCCACCCTAGAAAATATCTTTACGTATACAGATAGGAATGAATATTGGAAGTCTAAAAGGGTGGTGTATAAGCAAGTCCCGTATAAGCAACATACGATGAGGAGAGGAACAGCCACTTATGTAGAGGACGACCACTGGCGAAGATATAGAGGATTTTTTTTATTCATAAATATACTTTTGTGCTTGCTCTTTTACTTCTAACTCAACAGGGGAGTTACGCTCAATTTTTATAGTGATGCAAAGTTGGCTCGCGCTCATTTTTATCTTGCTTTTTTTAGTGAGACAACAGTTGAAATGAACCTACTTCTAATTGTGATATTATTAACAGTATCTTCAACTTTTTTGTTACTCGCTTAATTGCAGAAAAAGCAAGATACAAACGGCTGTGAGCCAAGTTTTCATCGCCATAAGTGTTGAGCGTAATCCTATTGAAGACACCATTGCAGTCTACTAATTCTACGATAGAGCGTGCTTGCTTAAATGAAATCAAGGTCAAGATCAAAGTGAGGCGATTTGGTGGTTAAACGCTGATCTATTTAGTTAATTTACATATATCCAATGGGAAAGACGCTAAGTAAGCTAAATAAGCTTCCCGAGTGGAAGCTTATTCCACAACCTACTGATAAGTACAGTAACAGTAGAACCAAAATGTTTCACAAATCACAATAAACATACCTACAGTCGAAGATCATCGTTTTGGAAATGAGTTAAAAATTTAAAGTTGTCAGGTGATTCTCTCTTAATTAACCCGAAAAACAAGTTTTTAATATGAAAAAGATTAACATGCACTTATTTGCATTCTCCATGTTTGGTCAAGGGGGCCGTAACTCGAACGCCGCAGGGTCAGTGGGTCAAGGTGAACCCTTTAACTCAGCCATACTCAATCTGCGGTCTGGACCATGTTAGTCCCCTTCTATTTCACTCCTTTAGAATTTTAGAAAATCGACCTTGAATAACATAAAACAGTCCGAAGAGATTATGTTTATGTTTTTTAGATCCACATATGTTTGCGAATTGCTATTTTCACGAATGAAATATGCAAAGATTGAGTAGAGAAATAATATTATGGATGTCCTTCTTGGTGATGTAATAATATAGTTTAGGTCCAAATTATAAATTGTACATTGTGAAAATTGTAAAGACTGTATTCTGTTCTATTATGTGTACCAATAAACTAAATAAAATAAAATAAATAAGCATAGCAAAAAACAGACTTTATTTATAAGTTTTGAAAAAGTGTCCATAATTTTAGAAATCTCTCTAAATCTTGCAAAAGTTTAATAATTATTGCCCGTAGCATAAAATTTATCATGAAGGTTACTTCTTTTTTACAAAATATTTATATTCAAGTAGCCTGATTAATTTGATCACATTTTACTAAATAATAAATTAATTATTAAATAGTGTGTTTAAATAATAGGTAAGTACCTAAAGAAATAAAATAATAATGATAGATTTATTTAAAAAGAAATTTAAAGCCTTACTGGTTGAAAAATGCTACATAAGATTAAAGATTATATAGACGATCGTTCCTTATGAACAAAATATTTTAATGTTTAGAAATTTTATTGACACAATTAATAAAAATAAAAATAAAAAATAATTTTATATAATTGTATTATGACATGTTTAAATTGACATTTGATAATTAGGTATTTATATTAGTAGTTTTAAAGATCGATAGCGCCCTCTGATTTGCACGCCTCCTCAGGCATAACATGAAGCACATTAAAATTAAGAACACCAAAAGCATGTTATCACTCATGTTTAACGCAAATAAATTTACTTTGACTTTGACTTTGAGTTCAAAAAATAAAAGTGTTCAATAAATAAAATAAAATATTTTTTTTTTTAAATAAAATAGTAATTAAAATAATTGCTGCTTGCACCCCGTGGCGCCGTACCTGAAATGTGTTCGTAGCCCCAACTAAAAAGAGGTTGAGTATGGCTGTTATAATTTGTCAGTATAATGCGCTCTGGTGCGATAACGATGTGGTTCACCTCTTTATTATCTGGGCATCTTCATTTTAAAAAACATGTACTATTATTCATTTATAAGAACACTTTTATAAACTCGACAAATGGGAATTGACACGCCTCATAGCTCAGTGGTAGAACGTCTGTAACTGTACGTGGGTTCGATCCCCACCCAAGGCAAACATTTCGGCTGATCATGGATGTTTGTTTGGTGTTTATATGTATTTTATGTGTGTACATATTTACAAAAAAAGTATATATGAATTCAGTCATCTGGTTCCCATAGTACAAGCTTTGCTTAGTGTAGTGTAGCTATATGGTATTGTGTGAAAAATCTCCTCCAATATTTAATGTGCAAGCATGATGCCAACATCAAGCAAAAAAACCGCTTTGTTTTGGGACATTTATTTATTTTAATTAAGTAATGTAACTAGGTTCTACCAGAGAATTTAATTTATTTTTATTTATGGGGCTAAATGGCATACCTTGTTAGTTTGGGTAGTAAAATTTGAAATTATTTTTTTTTATTGAAAGATTTTGTATTATTTTTTAGTTAAATATTGGTGGAAGTTTTTACACAACGCCAACTAGCAAAGCTAGTACTATGGAAACTAGACGGCTGATAGAATACATATATGCTTTTTTTGTAAATACACTTAGAATACATATAGATAAGTACCGAACAAACATTTTTTACCTTTTTACCCGACTGCGAAAGAAGGAGGGTTATGTTTTTCGAGTGTATGTATGTATGTATATTTCTTTGGCACGCCCTAGAGCCTAAACGGCTTGTCGTATTTTTATGTGAGTGGTGTCAATAGATTCGTCTTAGTTGTGACAGTGACACTGGGTAGGTACATCAAAATAAAAATAAAACTAAATTAAGGATTTTTGGCGGCAAAAAGTAATCTCAAAAAAAAAATGTTTTCAAAATACATCGAGTGTGGTATCAAAATAAAGAATGTTTAACGGTGATTACGAATATATTTATAACTTATATGTTTTATTGGAGTTTGGAGTAGGAAATGCTAATAAATCACATCACACTTCACCTTATAAAATAAATGCGAAGTTTGTGTATTTGTTAACTTCTTCACGGTAAAACGGCTTGACGGGTTTGGCTGAAATTTGGCACACAGGTAGTTTATAATCTGGATTAACACATAAGATACTTTTTATCCCGGGATTCCCACGGGAACGGGTAAAACAGTATTAAACCTATTTCCTACCTCAAAAAAATCACCGACAACTGTTCCATTATAATTGTGTTTTAAGGAGAGGGGAGAAGGGAGCGAGAGGTCGCGGGGGGGGGTTTCTATATGATCGCCTAAAGCCTAATGGGCTTGACCGATTTTGATATGAGAGGTGTCGTTAGATTCGTTTTCACTTGCTGAGTGTCATAGGCTATATTTTTTTGTAATAAAAATCATACACCGGTCCGTTGCTTGACATTGGTGATCGTTTGAGAACACCTAGTCAAGCTATGCCACGAGCGCTACAATTTATTCAGTGATTTTATATCTTTAAAAATGTTATGTGCTGTTATGTGATCACTTAGCGAAAGTGAAAACAAGCCCTCTCAAGAGTATGATGTGCTCGTATCGAGTTGCTTTCCCTAAGCAATCAAGTACGGTCGAAATCATTAAATTCTAGAATGATTACAGAATCTAATCTGTACATAAGTCATATGAGTTTAAAATGCTACGTATACTTTTCCTAAATGACATGTATACTTTGTGGTTTTCCGCAATTAACTGTAATATTATAAAATAATAGCTGCATATTTACATAGAAAAAAAGAAATAATAAACAAGATTAGGAGCAAATTATGACCAAGATTATGAGGTAAGGTACGCTGACATAACTAATATTGGCATGCAGTGTAAACGACATTAGAGCAGTGATTGATGAGCATGTTATTGTTTGCAGGTGCGTACACATTACTTACTTACTGCAACTACCTCAACTAATGATCGCAATCATCATTAATAGTAGATTGTTATACAAGGGGCTAAAAAGACCCATTGTAACGAGGTAGATTTTTACTTCCGAGCTTTGGCGAGGGAGTACATAGGAACCGAGTTACAATGGGTTTTTAGCACCGTGTGTTACACTCTACTTTTCACTACGATTGCGAGAAAATAAAATAATCCAATACAATAATTCAAAGTTTATTTTATTAAAAATGAAATCTACAATTTGTACAATTCGCGATTAATGCCTTTTTTTATTTCTTCTGTAGCCGCAACGCAAAGAGAATGTAAATATATTCCAAAGAGATCGCCGTTTTTAGTTCCATTTTCAAAAATATGATGTTCTTCTTTAAGAAACAGTAATAAGTCGAGTCTTTATTTATGATTATTCTACTTTTGAATAGACTGTTTCGTTTATGTAGGCTCTTTGGTAACAGATAAAAATAAAACTTTTTCCCCTAGCCCTAGAGCAAAATATGCTATTTTTTCCTCGTTCGTCTCTAGTACGCTACAATGACGGACTTTTTGAACCAGAGGAGTGAAAATTCTTTTGCTAGTTGCACTTGGTGGTTTTATCCGCTAAGTAATAGAATAATAATCTTGAAACATATATATATATAATCTTTATTTTATGGGCAAGTGCCTTTATTACTACAACAAAACAATATACAAACTCCACTAACCAAACTACTACACAAAAAGATAGATAGATAAACTCTTTATTGTTCACACCTTAACTAAAACACAAATTACATAGTGAACAGGGCTTAAATGCTAGTGAAACAACAGGCGGCCTTATCGCTAATAGCGATCTCTTCCAGGCAACCTTGCAAAAAGCATATCGATTACCCCAGACCGATAAAGCTCTAAAGACAATCCAAATGCTCAAACCCATTAACAGTTGGCAGCGTATATATAATCTGAATCTCGAAAACGGCTCCAACGATTTTAATGTAATTTGGGTTGTTGGTAGATTAGGGGGCGATAAATTGATCTTGCTAGGTTTCATTTTTAGTGAACCCGGGCTTGCTCGTATTTTCAGTCATAAAAAATCCGAGTGGAGCTCAGTCGCCCAGGTACTAATTACACAATTACTGAGAAGGCTGTGATAAACGGACATATAGATAGATGGACATTGAGAATTTATAAGGCTACCTCGTTACGTGCGAGCGGGATAGCCTTGGAGGAAAAATTAATATAGAGCTCTGTGGGGATAGCGCTAGAATGGGTGTCTCAGCTGTTTCCTTCACACGCAACTTTTTTCTGCTTATAAAATTCCAAAAGTCAGATTCCGCATTCATGTTTATTTTATTAACGTTTCTATGACTTCACGTTTTGACGTATATTTCAGACGAAACTTTCGCATTAGATTTGAAAGGTGTAGCAGCAACAAAATTCAACATAAAAGATAAAGTACTTATTTACGACTGCTTTCTCTCGATTCACAGATGAATGTTAAATCTTCACGAGTTTAAACTGCCACTTGCATAGGAACATATTACTTTGTTTATGTATTAAATATCGACTATGGGTGCACTTATTTCTTATGTTTGAATAGATTCCGGATCCGAATGAGTTCATAATACAAGGACTGATCTCTATGGATTCCAAAGAAGAATTCATCAAAAATTCATAAAATTTTAAGCAAAAGTATATACCAAGAAATAAAAGGTTATTTTGTGGTAAAAGTATGAGTCACTCATGTTTATTTTGATTTGGATTCGTCGGCTAAAGTTTTGATCACGGTCATTGTCAAGGGGCAGCGACCAGCGTGCTTTATCGGACCTGCCAGGCGAACATTTCTTGAATCATTCGAAAGGAATCCACATGTGTATTTCACTGAACTCCGAACAATATACGAGCGAATCGACAATCAAGCTCCACGTTGGGTATGGGCACGTTGTTATGTAATTATGTATACTGGCTGTTAAGTTAGGTGTAATAAGAAGGATTCACTATTCACTACAATTCATCGGTTTTTTCCCGAAATTTGGATATTAAAAAAGAATAAATTAATTGCAGTTCTACAGAAACGGTTTATTGCATTTTTTATGAGATCACGTTCGAAAACAAGATTTCTACGAAATTGAATTATTCATAACAAGTAATCAAAAGCTACAAAATCGCCCTCTTACAATGTATTCTAGAATTGTATTTAATAAAAAATAAATTAAGTAATTGATATTTTACTGATAGAGCCTTAATTAACACTTGTATGTCGACTGTACAATAATTGGGTAGCAGGCCTCTACCACTTGTCAGCCTTGTAATAGATTAGATCACATTAATGACTTGTTTTGTGAATAAATTAACAAAAGTCCGAAATCAACACAATTCTCGTATGAGCTCAATACGCGATACTTGAGATAAGGATAATTATAAGGAGAAGCCGAATAATTTTTATTCGGCTACGCAGGATAAGGAGGATGGAAGGATGGAGGATAAAATAAAAAATAAAATAAATATTTGTGGACATTTCACACAACGCCATCTAGCCCAAACTAAGAAAAACTTGTACTATGGAACTAGATGACTGATAGAATACATAATATACTTTTTTTGTAAATATATACATATGATACATAGAAACACCCAGACACAGAACAAACATCCATGCTCATCACACAAATGTTTGTCCTGGGTGGGGATTGAACTCACGACCTTTCAGTTCAGCAGGTAGACGTAAACACACTACCAACTGAGCCACAAGGCCAGTCAAAGATGTAAGGATTGTTTTTCGAGTGTATGTACAGTACTTCCTGATAAAGTTTGAGATTCAGTAAATATCGGAACCGTACCAAAAGAAGACCGGTAACATTCGTATTACTATACAATAAAAACTTTTTTACAATAATTGATAAGCTTGATTTTTTCACAGCTGCAAGGGACTTCTTATTTGTGCATATGGTTTTAATTTCAACTCGATACCATCACGCGTTCCCGAGATAAGAGGTCTTGACAGTTTTTCTTTTTGAGGTTCGGAACCCTAAATATTAATTTAAAAAAAAATGGTTGTCTGTAAAGTCAGTTTACGGACGTTAGTTTAACGTGACAACATGCGTCCGCGCGCAAGCTCCGAGGAGTGAAAAAATTAAGCGACTGTTGGGCGCGGCGCACACCCGCCCGCTTCCTCAGCCACCGCGCGCGGTTGTAACGGGACAAGGGGCGTAACGTAACGGGACAATGAGTCATACTTTTTCGTGCATGCAGCCGGCGTTCATCGATTTATTAGACGTTGTCACGTCAAAAATAATTTGATTCCAAAAATACTCGCAATTTCAACTTTATGACAAACAAAGTTAATGGTTGATGAGGATGATGATAATGATGAATGCTTGTACATTACCTGGCCGGAGTAACTGGAAACAATAATTTCTTCAATTGGGCTGTGTAAAAGATTCCTACCACTACATAGAGCAATTTGATACAATCATATCAATTTTTTTTAATAGTAGATAGATCTACGATTGACCACCAACTCGCCTGATGTTAAGCGACGGTGTGGCCGAGGATGGAGCTCGTCGATCTAGAAGATATCTATTCACTCTAGCCTTGAAAATTCCAAGATTGTAGGTCTCAGGAAACAGATAATTTTTTAGTAATAACCTGTTACACAATACCGAGTAATTTGAGATCATTTTTCTTCGTATCCATAACAACAGTAGAACAATAAAGTAGTTTGAGAAAACAAGTGGATGTTTCTGGAAGCTAACTGAACAATCGTTGTTATGATAACATTCATCGTGGGATTTTGTGACAATCTTAGCAAGTACTTGATCTACGACCAAGGAATAGGTCATAGTTTGAAATACACACTTTATAAATTAATTTATTTCACAGCTTGATGATTATTTTCGCCCTTTAGTTAGATGGCTAGTAGGTTAATTACTTAGCGTCATTAGGTTGGACGCCTAAAACAATTGTTTAACATTGACGGCCTTACCAAAAAATTGGTTAACATATTTTGTCAACTCTTCGCTGACACGTAATAACACTTGCGAAAACAGAGAATTTAAGACGATGCTTAAATTTAAGTAACATTTGGCAAGGATGCATATGTTTAATGAGTTGACTAGGCGAAAGCTAGTCCATTGTTACAGTTGTACGTTAGAAAGTTTTCCTACCTATCATAAAAACCTAAAGATGGATAAATAGATAAAACTCTTTAAAACTGATTATAAACTATTTTTCGACTACAAGTCTAGCCCCAAGCTGTTTTTCTGAAACGTCCTTAGTACATATACTATAGTATCTGCAAGGCTAGCATGCATACATAATAGACAAATTATCTTTCCACTGTTTTGTCCACCTATCATGCATGGCAGTGGAAATAAAGCATAAAAATGGCATCACAATGTAGACAAAACGGCTTATACAGTATATATCCTTTGTTAGGCCTGTTGGGTGACCGATTTTCACTCAGCATTTACGATATGGCGCTATTGACGATGATTGATGTCACAATGACTTACAAAAAAAAATATACAAACCTAAGTAACACACTTATAATAATAATAATAATAAGTCCATTCATAGTCCATCCATATACCCAATCTGTATTTTTTATTATACATTGTAAAAGGGCCTCTCAGTGTTGGTTCCGGCCCCACTGATGCCTTTCAAAGGTCCGGGCTTAGACCCGTGTATACATTTGAATAATAATAATAATAAAGCATTTATTCCACAAAAAAAGTACAATAATACATATTAAATTTTCTGCCAAACTATAAAATAGTTTATTGGCTTATTCTGTTCCTAGTTTGTTTATTATACTTTATATATTAGATATACTATTCTAAATCAGCTTCACAAACTCTTCTAGTAATTCAGTGGCTATGCATTTTTTAAATTCCTGTTTATTTATATTTATGAGTAATCGAGTTTTAGGCAAATTATTTAAAAACGTGGGTATGAGATAGTGACGAGTTCTTTTCCCATAATAATTAATTGCGTGTGGGACAGATAACTTCTTATTTTTAACACTTCTAGTTACAATATCCCCTGAAATAGGTTTCAAAAATTGGTCATTATTAAAGTTTTCAGATAGTATTGTTTGTTTAAATTTTAAGTGTACTGGTAGCAATTTGCAAATTTTAAAAAGTAGATCATAATTATCTTTACATTTATTTTTAGTTCTATCATCTATTAAAGTTTTCATTATTCTTATTTGTAATGATTTTATTTGATTTAAATATGATTTGAAGGTACGACCGTAACTGCTAAGACCGTAGGATATTATTGCATCAACAAGTGAGTAATAAACAGTGTATAATGTTGCCTTATTGACTACTTTTCTTAGATAATAAAAGTTACCCAGTACTGCTCTGAGTTTATTACACACTGTGTCTATGTGCATTTGCCAGGACATATTTTGTTCTACGGTCAAGCCAAGGTACTTGTAGTTCTTAACAAATTCTATTTCACTACAACTACAGTAACGCTTCTTATCATGTAAACACTCATAAGTATGACCCAATATTTTTATGTTACAATTTTTATCTTTAACGTATGGCGATCGTATATGTACGCATTTAGTTTTACTTAGGTTAATTATTATGCCATTGTCATGGGCCCACTTGATAATGTTTTCTAGATCCGCCTGTATTTTTGTTTCGATCACCTTTTGGTCCCGATGTGAGAAGAGTAAACAGGTATCGTCTGCATACATATACATAGTACAATGTTGTATAACATTACTCATGCTGTTTACGTGCATGCTGTAGCCGATCGGTCCGTACACCGAGCCGGTCGACACTCCATACACTATCCTCGCCTCTTCCCCCCTCCTGCCACAGATCACTGTTGTCAAACGCCTATAACATTCCTCTTTTTGCGTTGACGCTTAAAAAAATATATGTAGGATGAAAAACATTACCGTCTTGCTTCGCCGTAGTCGAGTAAATGCAATTTTAGATTTTATCAAAATATCCATTAGTTTCCACAATCCAGTGTTTTATTTTTAACAATGTCAGAAAATTTTCAGACAATTAGGTACTCTATCATTACAGATTCAAGATCTGTAATGATAGAGTACCTAAATTATACCTAAATTGTACCTATAGTCTCTTAAATTAGGCTATTTCGAGTTGGTAAAAAAATATATAACTTAATTACACTCACGTGCTAGATTGACCCAATAGAACATTAATTTTTAAAGTGATTACTGCCTATAAAGATATTTTAAATATACATATATATTAAATCTCATTTATATTGTAGGTCAGTTTGTCCGATTAAGGCTAATTAACCATTTCTAGGTTTTAGCTACGGCGTCATAACACTTGTTTTTTTTTTAATGTTACTAAGTTTTAAGAAGGTTTTCCTCTCTCGTTTCAAAAGCGTTTTAAAAAAGGTGTCTATATACAAGCACACCTCAAGAGACGTTACTAATATTGTACTTGTACAGCTGTAACTTTTTTTTATGAAAACTGAGAAGTTTGATTTCTCTCTGCAGCAAGAGACTATGGATCTGCGTATATGGTTTTAATTTCAACTCGATACATTCACGCGTTCCCGAGATACAGGAGATACACATACACCCGGACGGACGGACAGACAGACAGACGGACAGAGCGACAACAAAGTGATCCTATAAGGGTTCCGTTTTTTCTTTTGAGGTACGGAACCCTAAAAATAACAAACAAAACTAAATATTAAACAATACAAAACTACTTAAGTATTAGTAATTTCCATACTGGACTCGGAAAAAGAGAAAAC
This sequence comes from Lycia hirtaria, assembly GCA_947563715.1. Taxonomy (NCBI): domain Eukaryota; kingdom Metazoa; phylum Arthropoda; class Insecta; order Lepidoptera; family Geometridae; genus Lycia; species Lycia hirtaria. The sequence goes on along the minus strand of OX387377.1, from coordinate 12,059,907 downwards.
CATGGAATGTACCAGCTGCTTCTCTTCCCGGGCATACTGTAAAGTCAGTTACTTGAGGAGTACTAGTAGACTTGAGGGAAATTGGAATTTATGTAGGCTGGGCTGATCCCCTGCATGTTAATATTATATGTTATCCTCGTATCCCCTTCAACTTTAACGCTCTGACTCTAAGGGAAAATAGGCGTGATTTTATGTAAGTAGTACTAATACGGCCTTACCGGAAAACGTTACTTAACTTTAAGCATTGCTTAACATATTTTGTCAACTTCTCGCTGACACATAATGAAACTTGCGGAAAGAAGACAGAGAACTTAAGAAGATGGTTAAAGTTAATTAACGTTTTTCGGTAAGGCCCTTAATGTGTAAATATAACGTAAAGACTCACGAGCTCAATTTTTGCATCGCTCGAAAGTTATCGCATACGGATATGACTTAATTTCGAAAGGTATTCAAGAATTCGATCGCTGGCTATCAATTACATCACTTGCTCACACAACGAATGCTCTAAACCATTCGAATATTTATTCTGGTAATAAGAAAATCTATTATTTTCTTCATGTAATTCCGAAGTTAGGCAAATTTACAGGCCTTTCGAGCGATCCAAAAACTGAGCGCCTGGCAACACCTGCCTGCCTGCCTGGAACACGGTTCGACCAACAGCGTATCGGTCAAGGCAAAGAGATGTAAAGGTTAGTCTACAACATAGCATTCACAAGATAATTTGGACAAGATCAACAAACACGCAAGTGTTCAAGGCCAGCCACTGGACACAGTCGCTGCACTTGAAAGTTGTTACAACGGTGTAAGAACAAAAGATTTCCACGGTGCTGCTATGAATATTCACAATAGTTAATAAGCTGTGTATGTATGTACATATTGTAATGTTTTATTTCTGCTTATGTTAATAAAGACACGAGGTAAGAGCATGGTAACACTGATTTAACCATGACAATGTGACCAGCGGGGTTACGCTCAACTTTTATAGCGATGCAAAGTTAGCTCACGCTCGTTTTTATCTTGCTTTTTGAGACAAAAGAGCAAATGAGCCTACTTTGTACCCCCAAAGTAGGCTCATTTGCACTTTTGTCTCAATAACGGGATAACCCTATCCCGTTATTTTCATCAATAATATATCAATAATATAAGGTACTTCCTGAAGTCCTAGAAAGCTGAAATTTGGTGTGTAAGCTAATATTTAGACATGAATAACGAAGAAATTAAGATATTTTTTATTTTCACCCTCCAACCCCTATTTGTGGGCGCACCCTCTGAGTGTAATCAAAAAGATAGGGCACTTCCTGAAGTCTCAGAAAGCTGAAATTTGGTATGCAAACTACGATTAGTATTTAGTACATAAGCAACAGAAAAATTAAGACATATGTAACTTTCACCCTCCAACCCTTTTAAAGGGTGAATTTGACAATATTTTTTTAACATAACATAACTTCGATATGGATAATTCTAGAGAGCCCAAATTTTCTGGATAAAAAGTAGTCAGTACATGTATAAAACATACAAAGTTTCATTTATGTAGCTTTTATACTAAAGATTTAATTCACATGTAAAATACGTCAATTTTTGGCACTCACACACTAATGATAGTTAGTTTCTAACGGCGACGCTAGATGGCGTGCGCGATCGACTTAAGCACACGCTATCGTTTTGCGCGCTTTGCTTATAGATCCTGCGTACTAATGGATGGAGTCGTTTTCGTTCGTTTTATGTTTAGTAAATATGGGTTTGTATTATACATATTCGACTTTCTTTGATGATTTGGTTTGTTTTTGGTAGTACGGAGTTATTTACACAGAAAAATATAATACTCTCAACCGAGAGCTTATTTAGAAGCTTGAATTTGGAACGGCGATCTTGTTAGAGAAGAGGTACTAATTAGGTTAAGAATTTAAGTTATTGAATAATAGTCCGGATACAAGAATAATCTAAAGTTGGCTTAGAGCACGTATTCCTATAAAAAGGAAATAAGACGAACAATATGAGTAACGAAATAATTTCTTTGGGAGACGGGTTAGGACGCTATCGTACAGTTCATAGTATGTCTGGAAATGGTTCATGCCTTTTCCATTCATTGACTCAATCTATAAAAGATTGTATTAGGTGTGACGTTGCAAATTAAGGTGTGCTATTGTTTGTTATGTTGTATAACATTGGGACGAACTGCAACTTTATACTTGTGCTGAAGACTGAGAAGTGTATCTGGATACCGACTCTTATTCACGCGCTATAGTATGGCGCCATATCAGAATTGAAGGTTACAGCAGCTATCAACTATTTTAAGTAATAAACCAACAAGAAAAGAGGCTATTACAGAGAGTGTGATGTAAAAAAACAATAACAGATGCACATGAAAATACATTATGTTAAAATAAAACGTTGCAGAAATTGCAGGGTCTCTTACAAAAATAAATTAAATCCCTACAAAAACATTTCATGTAAAATTGGCTGCCATGTCTCGCATTGTCATGCCACTTTCACTGACAAAAAGAAATCAGATGAGATCTGACTGAATCTGAAAAGCCAAGCTGCTAACTCTACAAAGTCTAACGCTACAATACTTATCTCTGTAAGCCTTAAATCTTGGTCAAAATGCAAGTCTTAAATCTTGGTCAAGTAGCCAAGCTAATAGCCGTGATACAAGATTTTTTAGGCCGCATTTGACTTGTCAGCGGTTGTTTTTCTAAGACAAAAACCTATAATTTAACAAGTCATCTGGTTCACAATAACTTTTAATTAAATGTTACCAAATTACAATGTTATTAAATTACATTATTTAGTGGTTCTGTGAGCAGTAGACCTCGCAAACACTCAATTGGTAGCTAATATATGATTGAGTATTCTTCAACGTTTAGGACGTCTATCAACCTACATACACGAACTAATCCAGTCATTTGGTGCAAAACAAGATAACCTAGATAAGAAATTCATTGATCGTGATAGCTTAAAAAAGTGTTTTGATTAAGAGTGTTCTTAGCTATTTGATGTGTTTCATGAGAATCGGTTCAGCCGTTTTTTATATCGGTTGTTTTTTTTTTAGTTTTCTGAACTTGTCATACATAAAAACAATTTATCCAGTTTTTCTTCCGACTCCATCTTTATGAAAAATTAAAAATTAAATGATCGTTGAATGTCGAATGTTGTTTTCTAGTTTTTTACATGCCAATTTTTTAGAATGCCCATTCTGCCATTTTTTTTCACAATATAGGTGTGTGCGAGCAAGATAGCAAATTTACCTGCCGAGTTATATTGAAAACATTGACAAATAAAAACAGGTAATAAACGTAGGTAGCAAATGGGGAAGCATGATGCCAACATCAAGAAAAAAACGTAGGTTGGTTGTAATTTGTTACCTACATGGTTGTAATTTGAACTTGTGCAAACCAACGCATCTATTTCTAGATACGAGGTGTGTGACGCAATACTTTAAAATGCACTAATTAGCAATTCAACAGTTTTATTGTGAAATGTTACGACCAAATGAGGAGTACCTACCATTAATGAAATGTTTTGTAGTTATTACAGTGTAAACAATTTTCTCACATTCATTTAGCTTTTGGAATGACTGAATTATTTTGCAAGTCGGAGGCAATTTAATTGTGAGAAAAAACAATAGATGGATATTAAGGTTACGGCAACAGCAACCGTATATACTGGATCAGTGATTCTTTCCCATTAACATGTACTTTTGTGAAAACTTAAATTAAACAATAGATAAAATATTGTGGGCCAATTCTAAAAAAATACAAAATAGTATATATGCAATACATAGGTGCTTCAGCCTGAATGGAATAACCGGTAATGTAAAGTGATGTGGGCTGGGTGTACCACGGAAACAGTAGAAAGTGGTTGATGGGCCCCGCGGGCTCAGTTGTCCTTACAGGGAGTGGTCAAATAAGTCCACGGGCTCAGTTGACTGCGGTCTCAGTTTTGACCACCAAATCGACATAAGATGCAAAATTGAATCGAAGTGGAAATCGAAGCAAAAAATGTTTCTGCTACATTAAAGATTACTGTGTTCAGTGAACTATTATATTTTTTATTCAGGCAAGATCATAGAATAGTAGGACATGTGTCGAGACGTTAGTTCTTCTTTTTTTTCACGATAAAAGTTTAAGTAAAGAGACTCTACTAGCACGGAACACAAACTTCGTACAAACATAAAAAAAAAAAAAATGCACATAATTTGGCAGGTTAAATGCGACGGCTACGAAATGTCATACCTTTTTTTTTTTTTTTTTTTTATCAGCCCTGTTTATACAAACTGTCCCACTGCTGGGAACGGGCCATCTTCTCATTGTGAGAAGGGTTAGGCCATAGTCTGCCACGCTGGCCAAGTGCAGGTTGGCAGACTTCACACATCTTCAAGATCATTGAGAACTCTCAGACATGTAGGTTTCCTCACGATGTTTTCCTTCACCGTTTGAAGTTGGCGGCAATCAACAATACGCACATAACTTCGAAAAGACAGAGGTGCGTGCCGTGGGATTCGAACTCAGGACCTGCGGATCGCAAGTCAGACGGTCTCACCACTAAGCTGCCGGGAACTTCAATGTCAATGTCATACCTACTGAAGTGTTAATAAAACGAAAACAAGTTTAATTTTTTTACACTATTAATAGGACGTTAGCCAGCAGAAAGGTCAACATTTTTATGTACACTTCATAATTTTCCAGTAGAAACTGGAGGCCCTTATCAAAACGGTGCACACAAAAGCATCCTAGGTACGCCTATGTGCGAGTAAGTATTGGTACTCATATCTGCGATATGTTGGAAAAGACTCCACCAAGCTGTCGTTGCGCACTTTTGGTTTACTGCACAGAATTCGCCCTATTACATTTACTGTATGTTGTTGATGATGTATAACTATTACGCACATAGATTCGTCTACATAGGAATGTAGCTAGATAATCTCGTCTAGATCTAGACGTGAGCTAGTATTTATTATACATTCATTTAACAGATAATTAAGAGTCCGTAGTCCGACCATCGTCCATCTCGCTCGCCCATACTCACATTTTTGAAGATATAAAATGACTGCATGAACATATAACAAAAATCGTCGTTTGTAAAACTAAAAACTAACAACACAAATATTCGACAAAAAATTCAATTTGATTTATGTTAATTTCAATTCGACAGAGATTCGAATTTTAATTGAATTTTTTGCCAAATATTTGTGATGTTGTTTTCTAGTTTTACAAAAGACGATTTTTTTATAAGTTTATGCAGTCATTTTATATCTTCAAAAATGTGGGTATGCGAGCGGGACGGACGGTGGACGAACTACGGGCTCTTAAACTATTTTATAGCTCCCATTACGGTTACCTATGGAATATACACAATGACAAGGATAAAATTAAACCCGAGAACAGAAGATGGTTCATGACATCTGGCCTAAAAGAATGGTTGATTTAGGTGGAGTTCGAAGCGCGCAGCTATCTCTCTCGCGCATCACAACCTTTTTAAACATATAAAATCATTGATTTGGGATATCAAAAAAGTAAATAAATAAATAAATATTGGTGGGCATTTCACACAAGTGAGAAAATAATTTGTTTATTTAGATAAGAGAAATATTTAAAAAAGTTTTATTCAGATTTCACTTACTGGATGAAATTAGTACTTTAGTAATATTAAAGTAATCTATGGTAGAGGTTTATGTTTAAATATCTAATTGTACGATGTACATGGACACATTATGTCAAAAATAAATCACTATAATAATTTCTTAGCAATATCTATGTAAATATTATTACTGACCTTGTTTATTGATGTCCCATAACACCACAGTGACGCCGAGGCGAGCCAGCCTCAAGGCAATGAGGCTGCCCAAGCCACCTCCTCCACCCGTCACCACCGCAATACCACCCTTGAGATCTTTCTTCTTATGTCCCACTATACTCTTGTATATCGCATATATCACTTTACCGATGCCGCCGATGCAGAACACTATAAGGTCTATAATTGATTGCACGACAGTATATTTGTCCCTCATACACTCTGGTATTTCCCTCGTTAAAGGTCCCTGCCTCATCCCATTCATATATTCCTGAGTTTCTACTGACATTTTGTTTTTTTTAAGGAAACGTCTTAATCACTGAACATCACTTCGATGATTGTTCACGAGTAGATTTATACCTGCAACAAAATAAGATTTAATTAGTTTGGTCGCAGATTAGTTGGAAATAACTCTTAGGCAGTCAAACAATAAAAGATATAGAAGGTCTACGAAGTTAAAATAATTATGTATTGAATTTAACGTATAGATAAAGCAATACATTATTATCTCATTGCACAAGCGCATCAAAATTGCTCGGAAAAGTGAATATTCTTTAAGTCATTTGTTTAGCAAGTAATACCAACAACAATTCATTATTTGTCAATTGGAAAACAACTGTTTTTCGAGCTAGTGAGTTGAAAACAAATCTAAAACAGACTGGTTTGCTATAGTCTGTTATTGAGGGCAGAATGCCCTTTGTCTTGATAGCTAATCTGGATATTACAGTAAACTACTCCAGTCGTACACTTTTAGAGCTTATTAAAGTGAAATCGTGGCAAAAAACATAAATTTAATTTAAAAGATGGCTTTTATATATAATGTGTATTTCTTTGGCATGCTCTTCAGTTTCACGAACAGTTTTCTTTTAATAATATTGCTTTTTTTATATACTAGTGTGTCATAATACAAAGATCACAACCGAAGTGTTAATTTGAACAACTTTGACTGATTTAGAATTAACTCTACATCTATATAATAATAAAGTCAAGCCTAACCCTATACGACTGGCTCGATGGCTCGAAGTGCATCCGAGAATCGGACCCCATTTATAAGATAAGATAACCTTATACGACCAGTTTCGCAAAGCAGCTGGTTTAGACTGGCATATCTATACTAAACCAACGACATCATATATATCTCGATAAATTGTAGGTAATTAAACTTTTTCATCTCTATTTTACTATTATGAGTTAGCAAAAAATGCCGCTGTAGTTATAATTAAAATAAATTATTATTTTCCAATATATTATTACCATCAAATTAAAATTAAAATGATTTATATCTTAATATACGGCATTTAGGTGGTTTATCCTTGACGTTTTGGCAACATAATTATTATTGCATTTAAAGGTGCTATAATTTGCACGCTACTGCTAATTTATGCATATATATTGTATATATGTGAGTTTTATAGTAGGTAAATAATATAAAATTATTAAGTGAACATACCGATCAAAAAGAATAGAAAATCTGAGACTGTATACTTAATTAATCAATTATTTGGAACAAATATTAAATTAGATCAATAAAATTATAATCTTCAATAGAAAATTTATGTAGATATAGATTATTTTATGACTAAAGTTAGATTTTTTACTAGCCATTAAAACTGAAAAAACCGGATAAGAGCGAGTCAGACTCGCCCACCGAGGGTTCCATACAAACTAAATAAAAGGGGGACACATATTTTTTTTTATATTTTCCTTCATAAACCGAAAAATATACATCGTATAATTATCTCATTTATTTATTTATAATCTTAATTTTAAATTTTTTACAACACAAATATAAACTTATAAAAAAGAAACATAAATATTGTAAAAAACTTAAAACTAGGGTGCCGCCGGCAGCGGGGCGGGGCTCAAGCTGCCGGTGGTAGGGGCTACAGAGAAAGGAACCTCCTGACAATACGTGCCGTGTCTAGGATGACTGTCTTCTGTATCCGACCCTTGACCCAATCATCGAGCGAGAGCCTCTTGAGATGTTGGTCGAGGCTCTTCGCTATGACACCGTTCACCGAAACGACTATCGGGACAATGATCGTCGAGTCAACATCCCACATGGCGGTTATCTCGTGAGCCAAGTCAATATACTTGCTGAGCTTGTCCTTCTCGGCCTTCACGAGATTCTCATCATGTGGGATGGTGATGTCGACGAGCACTGCCCGGCGCTGAGACCGATCTACGATCACGATATCAGGCTTATTGGCAACAATAGTCCTGTCAGTGATTATAGAACAATCCCAGTAGAGCAATGCACGGCTATTTTCGAGAACTGGCGCTGGTGCGTAATTAATTATTATTATAATTATTAGCTTATGCTAATGAAGCTCTTTCATATGATACCCCACATGATACGGTTAATTCACTTTAAAATTTGGGCCCTCATTCCTTGCATAAAGACACTATTTTTTTGTGATTAAATTAAAAATGTCCAGTTTTCGGATTTTTTCCTATATGTGTACTCTAACACAATGCTTCTTGCCAAATTTCATAGTCTAGGTCAACGGGAAGTACCCCATAGGTTTTGATTCACCAATTTTGACAATTCATGATTTTGATTCCCTTGTGAGTGTCGAAATGTGCGTTTTTTACGACATATTCGGCTGTAACTTTTTTTTACGAAAACTGAGAAATTTTATTTTTCTTTCTGCAGCAAGATACTATGGATCTGCGTATATAGTTTTAATTTCAACTCGATACCTTCACGCGTTCCCGAGATAAAAGTCTTGACACCCGGACAGACGGACAGACAGACGGACAACAAAGTGATCCTATAAGGGTTCCGTTTTTTCCTTTTGAGGTACGGAACCCTTAAAAAATATAAATGCACCAATATTTTGTAATTAGTTGTCATTTACAAATGGTAATTAAAATCATCTCAGAATTGTTATTATCATACTAAACTCCTTAAGTAAATTAAGTAATATTATTTACGTAATATGTAGTTAAAAGTTACGACATTTTAAATGGCTGTAATTGCTTTGTTTCATTGCAAATAATAACACTATTATACGTTAACAAATACTCACAAATACAAATAAACAAGATTTATGTTGGGTCTTTACATCTGAATAGGTATTTTTACATTAAAGGTAGCATTCTTATATATGCGACAATCGCGCATGGCTGAAGCCTGTAATAGTCGGTCGACATATTATAATATATATACTTACTTAGACACATATATTACATATTAAAGTATATATACTTTTGTATTAAAATATAGAGTAAACAGTTTTAGCACGCTATTTTGCTTGTATGACCCGCGCGCGACTGTCGCATTGGTCGGGGCTCTCGAAATTATACCTTAACTTAAAGCACACTATTACCAGTTTTTTACCACAAATCATAGAAATACTATCATTTTTAATGAATTTTGCAAGAAAGGAAAGTATGTGGAAAATATTTTTTTGTGCCATGATTATCAACAAGTTTTTGTGGTCAGTCATGTGATCACAATGTGGTGAACAATAATATATTTTTATGTATAATTATCCAAATTAAAATCCAGACATTAATTAATTAAAAGAAAAAAATATAAAACCCCACTGTTCAGAATATAAAAATACGTATTCAAATGTATTCAAACATTGGTTGAGGTTCAAAATAATAAGGACTAACAAGTTGCAGTCTACGAAGCGGGCTGAATCCTGCATTACCTAGAAGAAACTGATTTCCTCGATTCAAAGAAACCCAAATAATATTGATCGTGGGTAACGTGGATCCATCGTACACGTGGAGGTAGCATACCCAATTACCCATGCTTAAATGAAAACGCATGTAATGACCAACACTCGGACATATCCACGGGAGTTTAAAATAAGAACGCGTAGCCTCTGCATGCACATCCTACGCCGCTATGATATCTTACTTTAACCACTAATCTTGAATAAAACAGCAACAATATAACATATCTGGATATCCAGTCCCATACGCCGGCGCGGCGGTGGCGGCGTGGTTCACACTTCACACATCTAGCGGGTGTCGCAACCAGGCGGTGGTGAATGCAAGGATTGCAACACCAGCGCTACTCTGATACGAAGGTCGGACCATCAATAAACTGGCCATTATGGAATTAGAGGGACGAAGCCGTTAACAATCATTATGCACCATTAATTTTTACTATAATAAAATAACTATGTACCCTGTGTACTTATGTTGGTAGAGAACATAGTTTTTAATGTGAAGAACAAATTTAACACAATTTTTCGCATTTATACTATTAGTACTAATATTATTGCACTATTAGCACCAAATTAGCACAGGATATTTGTTAATACAAATGGTTACAGCTATAAATCAACAACAATGAGCTACAAGTACAGTCACGATCAAAAGTCCAAAAGCAAAACGTAATAGTCACAAATAATGTTTTTGCTACCTTATTAAAATCCATTCGTATTTATACACTGCCAGACGGGGTATAAGGTGCTGTGATGCATATACCCATTATACGGTTGCTAGGCGATTGGTGACCTTCAGGTGATAATGGACTTTTGAACCCTGATTATACATACATATATCTTGCGAAAATAATCGAGAACCTTCTAAAAAGGCCACGTACAATGTTTGACGCAGAGTAAAAGTTACCCACGTTGACAGTACAAAATAATGGTTGTCTGTAAAGTCGGTTTACGGTCAATTATTTTACATGGTAACGATACGTCACAAGCCGAACGCTTAGGCCGATCGTGCCTCTCTATCGCTTGTTCCGCGCTCTCGATTGTACGCTCGGCTCAGACGGAACGTGATAATGAGTCATGCTTTTTCGTGCGTGCAGCCGGTGTTCATCGATTTATAAGACGTTATCACGTCAAAATAATAAAGCTTTAATATTTTCTAGAGTGATCGCTATTGATTCCGTCGGACTTGACCATGACAGTATGTTTTGACCTTTGGGAGTATGGTGTAATATAACATTAATATTAATGAATAACACGAATTAATTTATAATTAATCAATCATTTTTATTTGCATATGTTGTAATACTACGATGCGACTGTAAAGCTGCCTGACTATCGTGTGGAATTTAAAAAATTGAAAAAAAAACATACAGTTGAATTGACAATCTGCTTCTTTTTGGAAATCGGTTAAACAGGCTTGAATAGCCTACACAAGTATTCCCAGAAAGCTTATCTTACCTATAAGCTAAGCCTAAGCTTGTAGTCCCGATGATGATTCAAAATGAAAAAAAAATGCAATTGTATAATTTACCTACATTTAAGTAAGTTTAATAAATTACGATTTGAAAAAAAAACATTACCGATTCCGATACCGATACCCTTCTCACGATGAGAAGATGGCCGGCGCCCAGCAGTGGGACAGTTTATATAAACAGGGCTGATAAAAAAAAAACGATTAAAAAGAATGAAAATTTTGAATCAGTTTATTCAGATAAAGAGAAAAAAATCGAGCAATACTCGAAGTTCATGGTTTTCGGTGTCACAATGTCCAACGAAACCCAAGGTAAGGTAATATGACAACAAATTCAATGGCAACATTCATAAAACGTTTATATCTACAGTTAGTCATTGTTGTAATCCTCGACCACAAGCTATTTACGAAAATGCATGTTACTAAATAGTTTTATACTCTATAATCATTCAACAATTATAATAGCAATTCAACTTTATCACTCGATCGTCCAGTGGTAGAAGTATACATACATATATTGAGTGTTAGAGGTTTAAGAAAGAGCTTAGCAAAAGCTAAAACAGGTTTTTAAATATTTTTACGATGTATATTTTTCGGTATAAGAAGGAAAATATAAAAAAATATATGATTTCCCACTTTTATCTACTAGTTTGTACGGAACCCTCGGTGGGTGAGCCTGACTCGCACTTGTCCGGTTTTATTTTTTCTATCTAAACGTTGACTATCTTTTTTTTTTAAGTTGGCTAAAAACTAATATTGCAACGACTATCCAATTTGCTTCCTTATATTCATGATGCGTACCTATATAGGCACTGTCCAAAAATGAAAGTCCTTGCCGTCTTCCGTATTTCCTTGGAACTTATCTATGTATATTCAAGGCTAGAATTAATAGATTTATTTTAGACTAGTTGTTCGCTGCGATTTCACCAGCAGATATATATATATATATATATTATTCGAAAATAGGCTTGCGTTTAACCGTCAACTAACCTGGTGTTAAGCGACAGTTACGGCATACGATGGAGCGCGCTTGCCTAGAAGAAACCTATTCACTCGCGATTTGAAGACACCTAGATTATGTACATTTGGGATAAAAATATCTTAAATACTTATGTAATATTATTTAAAGGTGCTATAATATATTAGCTTGATAATATTGAGGTTAAAATCTCTTAACCCTACAGTACGTATTGTGCCAGAAATGGGACATACAGAAAAAGTGCCAATATCTTAACGAAGGAAAAGGTATAGCGCAATCAAGTGAGGAGTATACATTTGTATGTCTGAAATCTGAATACATTTGAAGATTTGGTTTAAAGATCGTATTGATCTGTATATTTTAATTTGATTAATTGATTAGAACAAGTATAAGTTTATAAAACTCAAAAACCCTGGATAAATAAAATGACAACCGATTTTGATAAAACAAACTCGCGATGAAATCCTCTTTTAAACAAGAAAAAAATATGAAAATCGGTCCATCCGTTTGAGAGCTACGATGCCACAGACAGACACATAAACAGGACAAACTTATAAAACCCCTGTTTTTGGTCGGGGGTTAAAAAAATCAATATAGCCGATGTTCGTATATTTATTTTTATGTTGCAGATCTACGGTTGACCCCAATTCACCTGATGTTAATTATTATTAATGTTTTAAATTATGAATAATGCAAAATAATGCAGTAAAAAAATTCGCCTACTATTAGCTATAATTAGCTTATTTACATAAAACCAATAGAATAATCTAAAATATGTAAAATCCTATCATAACTAGTTCTAACGAATACTATAATAAACATGAAAGTAACTCTGTCTCTGTGTCTGTATGTAACCGAGATAACTGTGAATCTGGCTACATTTATCATCATCATCATCGTTTTTCATCTACAAATACGATTGCACTACTTCAAAGGGCGTACGCTACAGCCTAAGTAATAGTTAGTTAGCCTACGTAGTATCAGTGACCGGCTGACCGGCCTTAGAAGGTCGTTCGGTGTCAGTACTTTAGTTGACTCAATGGAATTTCTTACTTCCAGTTCCAACATAAGTTTGCGTAACTTGCGATCGAAAGTAGTGAACGCGTGTACTCAACAAGTATGAACAAGTATGAACTGACGCACCCTTTGGACCCTCATTCCTTGCATAAAGGCTCTTTTTGTGATTAAATTAAAAATGACCGGTTTTCGGATTTTTTCCTATACAGTAAAAGCTCTTTTTTTTTTTTTTTTTAATTCTTATTTATTTGTAGGAGTTTTGTCGATGATCGACCATGCCACTCCTATTAAATCTTATTACATATTTACAAGGCCTATATTATCTATATTACAACATTAATATCTACTTAAATAACTAGTACATTAATACGCCACTTTTTCACTCGCTCAATTATCCACTTATACCGCCAAAAATGAACAAGTAAAGCCTTACAAGCTTCATGGCTTCCTCCGCCAGCGGTGAAGCCAAGAGACTATTGCAAGTGCCCACATTGTTTTGAAGTCCGACCAACAAATTTCTGCGTATCGGTAAAAGCTCTTTATTCGTGGGGTATACGTTCCGTAAATATGCCGCTAATACAGAAACCATGAATATGGAATGGTAATTTATATGGGATTATAGCGGATACGTTCCTGGGTGACAAAATAAAAACAAATATGTACATAAAAATCAATTTCCAACATAAGTTTGCGTAACTTGCGATCGAAAGTAGTGAACGCGTGTACTCGAACTGACGCACCTTTACCCGTTTATAATACGAGTATTTTTACTATATAGCTACGCGAGTTCACACGTGTAATGATGAAAAACGATGATGGTGATAATGATAAAATGTAGCTTATGCCCGTCTCCGGGTTCTCAGCTAAATTTGTATTAAATTTGATAATAATCGGTTCAGTTGTTTAGTCGTGAAAAGGTAAGAACTCGCTTTTAAAGTTTATAGTCCAGTAAAAATAAGATTTGTGTCAACATAAAAGGTAACTAATATTGTTATTTAAATGAATGTACTGGTGTTTTGAAATACATTTGACACAATGAAATTGTGATGTAATGAAATGATATAAAATCGAAGTTTGTTACTTTTACACGCTCAAACGGCTAAACCGATCGTTATGAAGTTTAGCATAGAGATAGCTGTGGATCTGGAGACATACATAAGCTACTTATCATCATTATAATAATCACCGTTTTTCATAACATTGCGGGTGAAGCCGCGGAACGCAGCTAGTTTATAAATCAGGGATTATTGTGAATCTTTGTTTTTTAGGTATTTTCCTATAATGATTTCAAAAAACCCTTTCTAAGTGCATTCAGTTTGAACAGCTCCATATAAACGGATTTATTTTTACTAGACTATTACATCGCATATATTATCGCATATACCTATGGTTACTAGTAAGGATTATATTCGTAGAAAATTTGAACCTAACATTAGAATTTAATATTATAAAAATGGATTTGTAGTTTAATATAACAACACGATGTATGATTGGTAAACAATGACGTAATAATATAAAAATAATGTTAGATTGTCGCAAACGTCGCTTTCCAACAGGCGACTTGGTGGTCAAACGCGGACTTATTCGTGTTAAAAAAACCGGACAAGTGCGAGTCAGACTCGCCCACCGAGGGTTCCGTACAAACTAGTAGATAAAAGGGGGAAATCATATATTTTTTTATATTTTTTAGGGTTTCGTATCTCAAAAGAAAAAAACAGAACCCTTATAGGATCACTTTGTTGTCCGTCTGTCCGTCCGTCCGGGTGTCAAGACTTTTATCTCGGGAATGCGTGAAGGTATCAAGTTGAAATTAAAACCATATACGCAGATATAGTATAGTATATAGTCTCTTGCTGCAGAAAGGAAAATCTAATTTCTCAGTTTTCGTAAAAAAAGTTAGTGCAAGTTACTGACAAGGGAATCAAAACCTATGGGTACTTCCCGTTGACCTAGAACTATGAAATTTGGCAAGAAGCATTGTGTTAGAGTACACATATAAGAAAAAATCCGAAAATCGGTCATTTTTAATTAAATCATAAAAAAATTGTGTCTTTATGCAAGGAATGAGGGTCCAAATTTTAAAGTGAATTAACCGTATCATGTGGGGTATCATATGAAAGAGCTAAATTAGCATAAGTTAAAACAGGTTTTTAGATATTTTTACGATGTATATTTTTCGGTATAAGAAGGAAAATATAAAAAAAATATATGATTTCCCTCTTTTATCTACTAGTTTGTTACGGAACCCTCGGTGGGCGAGTCTGACTCGCACTTGTCTGGTTTTTATTTTAAGTATACGTGGTATTACATGAACCAATGTTTTCTTGTTAATGTCTGTTATTTACAGAACAACATTGCAAAAACTAGCGTCACAAAAAAAGCAACATTTTGAACTTTGACTTCTGGAGAATGACGGCCGATAAACACCCGTTTATTTGCATGACGTAAATTTTCGGGCCTATTTTATATTGCAAAGATTTTATACTTAACCTAATATACAAAGGTAAGAAAAAAAAACATAACTGTACAACATAAAAGATAAAATGTGACAAACATTATAATCATTGTATTACAAAAACAAATCCGGCATAGTACGAGTTTCACTTGCACACCGAGGCTTCCGTACTTCTATACATGACACAATGCATGAACAGGAACACTGCCACTAGAGATAATTACTGCACAAAATGTGCTTTAATATCTAAGAAAATATTGTAACAATATATATTTTCTATAGGTGCATTAGGAATAGTCTGACATGGCGTTCACATACCAAGTTCAAATAAGTAAGTGTTACAGATCTATTTTCTTTATCCAAAGATATTTTAACACTACCGTTTAGTCTATTTTAAGTTTATGTCACATGACACCAACTGTCAAGAAATGTTAACTTGTCAATTTTCATTCCTTTTTTTGTGTACTCGTATCTTTTAACTCGCATTTTGTTTCCCATTTTTCAAAAATGATTTACGCAAACGTCTCACTCTTGACCAGTTTTTAGTATTTATAGATTTACGTCAAAGTAAACAAACTTGACCTAACCCGTCTCACAATGAGAAGATGGCCCGTTCCCAGCAGTGGGACAGTTTGTACAAACAGGGCTGAAAAAATAAATAAATAAATAAAACAAACTTGCCAATTTTGAGACTTGTATTTTAATAGATATTGTATGATGGTAATCCGTTCAAAAGATACCTACAGCTGTTTGTCTAGGACAGACAGACATCGTAGTCTCATGAATCCCGTATACAGAACAAATTTTCTTAGTACGAGAGTCTAAAAAAGTAAGTAATAGATACTTATCTCAGATGAAAGTTTTCCATTTCAGAATAGGTTAATTTGACTGTGTATATTTATTGTAAGCATATTCCCGATATTTTCCCCTGTTTCGACCCAATTTTGATGATTACCTTTTCAGAAAATTAGGTATCAGTAGTTTCAGATAATTACAGACATTGGCATCATCTTCATCATGGGTGTTATGGCAATTGTTTTTTTTTTTTTTTTTCGTCACTTTACGTAGTATTTACATGCGTGTGAAATAATAAATATAATAAAATAAATATATCATGCGGAGATTCCCCCTTAACATTAATATTCGATATTTTTTAATGTTTAAGACGCTGAAGTATCTACAAATTTATAGACAGTTCAAAATTACACACATCTGACGGGACTGAACGGGACAAGTACAGATTAGGATATGCGGGTTCAAATCCCGTCGGATGTGTTTTTTTTTTTAGATATATACTTAAGTTCGTGGTCATTTTAAAGTGCTATGGTCGCTATTAACCAGTTAACTTTATACGCTCGTTTTATATATTAACTGTACTTTTGTGGCCAGCAACTGTTTTTAGTAAAATGACGGTTTTTGTCGCGGTTTTCAACCATAAATTACAGTCACAGTATAACAGAATAAGTTACCGTTCCTCCAATTCATCTAAGTACGAGTATTCTATGAGGTTGTAAAATAACCTATTCTTACCCAACGATAGGAAAACCAAAGAAAGATATGAATATAATTTTTTTATACCACATATCACAGAATTTGCCCTATTTACATAGGACCCCACATATCACTTTTAATATTTATAACTGTTTTTGGGATATTTACTGTGGTTCGGAGTATTGCTGATTAAAACATATTTCAGCGCAGTTACATGCATCAATTTCATGTTCAGTCTGGAAAGAGAGCTATCGTTACAAAAAATACCGGACAAGTGCGAGTCAGACTCGCCCACCGAGGGTTCCGTACAAACTAGTAGATAAAAGGTTTTTTTTTAATACTTTCCTTCATAAATCGAAAAATATACATCGCAGAAATATTTAATTAACCTGTTTTAGCTTGTGCTAATTAATCTCTTTCATTTAATACCCCACATGATACGGTTAAAGCCATTTAAAATTTGGACGCTCCTTCCTTGCATAAACACCCAAATTTTTGTGATTAAATTAAAAATTACCAGTTTTCAGATTTTTTCCTATATGTGTACTCTAACACAATACTTCTTGACAGACAACAAACAAAGACACACACAAACAACAAAGACACACACAACAACACGACACACAACATAGACACAGACACAACAAAGTGATCGTATTGAGGTTCAGTTTTTTCCTATTGAGGTACGGAACCCTAAAAATATTTATTGTGATGAAAACTTAACATGATTAAGTAATACTTTAAACTAAGGTTTTGCGACAAGCAGATTCCAGCTCAGTATGGTGCCAGTTGTTGTCACCCGGCGCTGGTCTTCCGTTGGATCCGGCAGGTGACGTCACCCACTGCACAATCTAGTACTTAGACACACTTAGTGACTTAGACACTGGATTAGTAAGGACATCATATTTTAATATTAAAGATGATGACTAATCAACAAAAGTCAGGTGAGATTGTGGTCAAACGCAGGCCTAGTTTGTCATAAAAAAAGTAGAGATGATTTTATTACTGATTTTATTATTTGACTGGCCTTGTGGCTCAGTTGGTAGTGTGTTTACGTCTACCTGCTGAACTGAAAGGTCGTGGGTTCAATCCCCACCCAGGGCAAACATTTGTGTGATGAGCATGGATGTTTGTTCTGTGTCTGGGTGTTTCTATGTATCATATGTATATATTTACAAAAAAAAAAAGTATATGTGTATTCTATCAGCCATCTAGTTCCATAGTACAAGCTTTGCTTAGTTTGGGCTAGATGGTGTTGTGTGAAATGTCCACAAATATTTATTTTATTTATTTATTTATTTTATTTATTTATTAGTATTTATTAAATCCTGAACCCAGAAATGATTGTGCCTTGTTAAGAAACCCTTGAAAACCTTGTCATAATGTCATAACAAGGTTTTCAGCACGTCAAGGTGTATGCGTAGAAAGTCATTAAGACAATGTACAAGTACTTACGTTATCTCAGAGTTCAATTATTACTCACTTATATTTAAAGTCGTTAAATTAATAGAGTATATTACAGCCATCGTAAAGAATCTTCCGTATTTCCGTATTTGTGTATTTATGTGTGTATGTATGTATGTATCTATACTAGATTCGCCCCACGGTTGCAACCGTTACTTATTCGAATATAATATATTTATTTCATTATGTCAGCAAGTATAAATAAGTTATATGAATTATTCGAATAACCCGCCCCGAATTGATCCTGGCGCAAAGGTGCCCATAATACTAGCAGCATTACCCCGCTGAATGGCAATGGCTTAACTTTGCACAAGGAACGAACCGGAGCGAGAGTCACCATCGTTATTTGCAATACGGCGTCCAATGTCGACGGATTCGAATCCATTTCGAACAATAGTTAATAAATAATTAAGTAATTAATAAATTACTTTGGGATAAAAGTAAATAAGAATAGAATTGGGCAGGTCACGTCAATGTCTGTCATAGTTAAGCGCAGAGATGAGGAGTAAGTACGATTGTAAGCACGTCATTCACGTCTAAAGAACTAATGTTGCATTGAAGGCGGTGCTGTTCGAATTTCTTTATTTTTACCCAACTACGTTCGTTCGTTTTCTATGATAATAATTTTTTTCCAGTTATTTAATTTAAATACCCAAAGTACCTACTGAACCGATTTTGATAAAATCTAAATGGGACCACTTCTAAAGTATGATCTACCAAATAAAAAAGCCATCAAAGTCAATTCATAATTAGCGTAGTAATCGCGTAATAAACATACAAAAAAAACTTACAGTCGAATTGAGAACCTCCTCCTTTTTGGAAGTCGGTTAACTAAGTAATCACATTTGACTGGCCTTGTGGCTTAGTCGGTAGTGTGTCTACGTCTACCTGCTGAACTGAAAGGTCGTGGGTTCGATCCCCACCCAGGGCAAACATTTGTGTGATGAGCATGGATGTTTGTTCTGTGTCTGGGTGTTTCTATGTATCATATGTATATATTTACAAAAAAAAAAGTATATATGTATTCTATCAGCCATCTACTCCCATAGTACAAGCTTTGCTTAGTTTGGGCTAGATGGTGTTGTGTGAAATGTCCACAAATATTTATTTATTATTATTTATTAATCCTACGTACCTTACGTACTTACATAACGGCTACAATTAGATGAGCAATAAATAATAGCTGTATGCGATGCGCCAACAAACGGATGAACAGCAACGTTTGCTAATGTTGCTAGCGACATTCTAAACATGGCAAGTATGGCAACATCAACTCGCGGACCGTGACGGACGGTAGATAAATTAGAATAAAATTACATGAAATAATGATTATATCGTCAATCGCATCACTAACTATCCTATCTCATTTCAGTCATTTGTTCAGGACAAACGGTTTTCGCTTCTGAAATTAGGTTGTATTTGTCAAAAAAAATGGGCCTTACCGAAAAACGTTACTTAACTTTAACCATCGTCCTATCCTATCTCATTTCAGTCATTTGTTCAGGACAAACGTTTTTAGTTTCAGAGATTAGGTTGTATTTACAAAAAAAAAATAGGCCTTACCGAAAAACGCTACTTAACTTTAACCATCGTCTTAAATTAATTATCTGTCTTCTTTCCGCAAGTGTCATTACGTGTCAGTGAGAAGTTGACAAAATATGTTAAGCAATACTTAAAGTTAAGTAACGTTTTTCGGTAAGGCCGTGTATGTTTTGCATACCTTATAATATTAGATCTCACAGAAGTTAATTACGTTTTAATTTCAAATTGATACTTTTAGCACATTCACATTGTTTATTTGCATTCTACATACCTAGGGCGGCGTAAAGCTGCAATTCGATGACGGCGGATTAAATGCCGGTTAAATGCCGTAAGGCGAGATGGTATGCCCAGTCTGGGCAAAACAGTTCAAGAAGTTCAAACTATTTATTATTTGGAAACTTTAGGAACTTGGGGTCCAATTGCGTGGTAGCTTTTAAAGGAAATTTCTATGCGACTGATAGAAAGAGCAAATTACCAAAGGGCTGGCGCTTACCTTGGTTAGCGGATTAGCATTGCCGAGGCAATGACGCTAGGCTTTTGGGAACGTTGCCCGTGCACTGTGACTTGGGTTCTGTTTTTTTTTATCTATAATACATATTTCATTATTTGAAAAACATTTGATAGGACGGTTAGTCATGCGAGTGACGATATTTACTCTATCCTTACTATAAAGGCGAAAGAAACTATATCTGTCTCTCTGTATATTTGTTACCTTTTCACGATGTTAGTGTGATTACATCCTATATCAGGATCTAGACAAGACGTGAGATCGCATCTCACGTCTTGTACATTTGCCAGACTACGAACAATTAGGATATACACTGACAAAGACATCCATTAGTCAATGTCTCCAACAGAGAACTTACGGACATGACCGTGAAAATTAAATTACTCTGCAGCCATATTAGAACATAATGAGCTTCGAATGACGAGGAACAAACGTCATAGGTACATCTATTTCAACATTTTCTTTCTAAATAACAAATTATAGTTTAAATAACTGAAACAATTTACTTCATTCAAAATGTCCCGCACAAAATAATCTTATAATTGGAGATGGTTACTAAACTAAAACAGTAAAATTGGTAAAAACAACTTATACGTATAATATACTGATAGTACAATAGTACTGATTGCGATGCTATAATAAGCTATAATTTGATTGAAAAATATTTTGAACATTCTCTGAAGGCACCTCTAAATTAATTTAAATTCTTAAACTCACTAAGTTCAAAACAGGAACAAAAATCGTATAGCAATTTAATTAGTTTTTGGGATTTAACTATCTATTTTAAAAAAAATGGACAAACGAGTTACTCACGTCTATTTTGAGGCGAATTCTCCGACTATATTTTCAACCACATACGGCGGTCTTTTTCAAAAGGAGCAGCGCAGACGTCCCTCCCGAAGGACGTCTCGTCTGGTACCTTGTACCAGAACCAGACTTAATAAAAAAATAAAAAAAATATTTTAAACATTTCAATTTGTTTAGTGGTGACTTCAGAATAGCTCTACCTTTCCGAATATAGTGATAAATGGGCAACACATTCAAGACTTTATACCTACCTCAAAGGTCTTCGAACTTTTTGGATAATAGTATTAACAACGATTTTTACCATGTAGTCTTCTTTCAGTCTATGACATTGGTCGGGAGTCCAGACACGTATAATTTGGATTCAGTATCCAATAAAGGGTCAAATATACGTTCTTGGCCAATTATTCTGAACTCTATTTAAAACATTCATTCTCGGTTCATGATATTTAATGTTTATGATATTGATATTTAATAAGAAATATTTTCCGCTGTCGGAAATGTTTTCCTGTTTTATTTTTGGAATTTCCTCCTCAATCGAACATTTAGCTTGAAATCTAAGGCTTGAAATTAACAAAACAAGCTTATAAATCTCACGTTATTATTATAAAATTATAAAACTACACATCAATTCAGAATCAACGTCATACTTTTTTTGCTTAATCAATTCAGCAACACATAAACATATAAAACTTGTTCCACGAGATGGCGAAGTGCGTACATCTGGGCTCCTCGTGTCTACAGGACTACACAAAGTAATTTATTTATTTTGGCTTTATGATCGCGAAGGTTAAACGCTGCTAGCTAAATAAATATATACACAAATAGACGTGTAAGGTTGTAGGTAAATGCAGGCGCGTGCAAAAACTATAATCGTCATCCGCGTGAAGTATGCGAAATCTAATGTCATTTTTAGCTTGGCTGTAACGAAATATACATAAGAACGAAATACATATTTTCAGGAACGCAATATTAATAAGAAAGGAAATTCGGAAATCCACTGGACTTATCTTCTTATGTTATCTTACGGCTTATTTCTTTTGAAAACAGTTTCTCATGCCTCGTTTGAAGGTCATCGCTCATTGGAACTTCTTGAGATCAGACTAGCACCAGACCAGTCTCTAATCCGCACTCGGTCAGCAATCGCGCCGCTAACACGTTATCCACCCGAGTCTACCCGAGGCTATAATGCCATAGACAGATATCTGTGTATCTGTATACACAGATATACAGATACAATAAAATATAACACCTATCTACATCTATTTCATAACATCTCTCTTTTTGGGTCGGCGGTTAAAAACTCTACGAGACACGCTCACTCTCACTGCACCCCAAAGAGAATTCAACACTTAGTCATCCGTCATCCTATAATATTAAATGTGCCATGAAACGGCTCATACCCTAAAGCTAAACAAGAAACGGCTACTATACGATTACGTGTTTAAAAATATCATGCCATATAAAAACTTATTACAAAAAAAAATTACCTCCGAAAAAACTATAAAATAATAAACCTTTTTTATTTAACTTTAATAACTAAGTCCTTAAAGTAATGTAAGTATACCTACATATGTAATTTTGAGTCGGCGCCAGCGTGATACGTTGCGTTGCGAGTGGTCGTGCGGAGAGCGCATTTTTTGGAATGTCAATGTTTATTACTGGAGATTTCATTGTTAATTTTATTTGGTTATTACTTTAAATTTAAGGTAATTTTGGCGCCTCCTCAAAATTACTTACATTACTTTGAGGACTTAGTTATTAAAGTTAAATAAAATAGGTTTATTATTTTATGCTTTTCAGTTTTTTCGGAGGTTAAATTTTTTTGTAAAACGTTTTTATTTTATAATTTTTTGTAGCTTTAGTCTACTAATTACTACATGCTTAAGTTTTGATTACTTTTAAAATAGCTACTACCTTATAATACACAACTTGGAATTAAAATCTGCGAGTGAACAAGAAATCACCCCTATTTTCCCACCCTTAGGGTAGTTTTTTTTTTCAAATTTATATTAAACCAACTACGAGGTATACCCTATCTAATAAAAAGAAAGAAAATAATTATTAAAATCGGACTGCTCTGTAAAAAGTTATGCGTGATCATAAATAAAAAAAATATACACGTCGACTTGATAACCTCCTCCGTTTTTTGTCGGTTAAAAAGTATTTATAGATTGTCTAAATATTCCATAATGGCGTCGATTACTATAACTGGTATCCACGAAACTCCGAGTCTCAGCTACTGTTTTTGTCTATAGCAAATTGTTAGTAATTATCTAACAACCGTCTTAGCATCTACTAAAATCCAAATCTGCAATTTTCTAAATGTTCATGATTTTGCAAAATTCGATAATTGTTTTTAACAAATTTTACAAAATTGTTTCTAGATTTCAATGTAATTAACTTTTAACGGATTTTTCGCGTATATTGACATAACATTTTAAGACCTAACGTTTCTAAAACTGCAGCGTCCGTGATTGAATTTGCATTACATGTGAGACTAGATGACAGTTGTCTTTTTTAACCACCTACCCAAAAAGAAGGGTGTTAAAGTTTCACGTGTAGGTATATCTATGTATCTGTAACTGTATATCTGTGTATTTGTACCTAATACCTCTCAAACTATTTGATCTAGTTTTTTTTTTGTTTAAAAGAGGATTTCATCAAGCGTGTTCTTAGCTATGTTTTATCAAAATCAGTTCATTCAGTTGAAGTTTTTTTTTGTCGGAGGTTTTGAGTTTTCTAAACTTATACTTGTTGCTATATACAAAACCAACAATTTTTTGCCGTAAAAGGTTTTTTTTTTATTTAATATTTAGCTCCACAGACATCGGGAGCCGTGACCTTTATAATTTTTTTTTTTACCAACTATTTTTAAATACATTGTTACGGGCAGATAAGATTTTTCTTTTTAACTTACCTAACTTATTACTAGATTGTGTGTATACCATGAGCAAACCAACGACCCGCAATAAGTCACGAGTATGACGCATGTGCCAATCATCGCCCTCCTCAACCATATGTTAGGGTAGAGGGTGACCCGCCACACGACGCTGCCGCCGCAAGAAAGATCCTTCGATGGTGAGCATGAATACTCAAGGTGTACACCTTATTTCTAATTTCTAAATTGCTGTTTTTTTTGTTAATGCAGTCACTAGTAAAATTCGGTTTGCCGAAAACTAGTGATGTTGCTTTACTGTGTTCTGAGAGCAGCCCTGGATCTACGATTTTTTCGAACCGGGGCAGAAACTTGACGGTGGCGCCCCTCTCTCCAGCGCTTAAAATAATTTACTTAAAAAAAAGTGGCGCCTTTTTCTTTAAAGTTAACGGTGAGTCAACCAAGCTTTCGTATTCTAGGCGCTTTGTGGAGCAAGTTATTTTATTTTTAATCATATTATTAATTATGATTTTTGCGCCCCTGAAAATGCTACCCGGGGCGGGTGCCCCGGTTTGCTCCCCTCCCCCCCTAGATCCGGGGCTGTCTGAGGGACGATTATATTTATAAGTTAATTCAGTCATTTAATATTACAAAAATGTTTATATGCACGAGCGAGACGGACGATGATCGAACTACTGACTCTTAACTATAAAATGTATAAAATAGGCTTATTATACGTTTATGAATTTGTGGACACACTTACATACATACACTTCATCCTTGGTTTGGGTAGGTACAACTACAGTCGTCAGAAACAGATTGAAGCAGAGTAAGCCAACTTTAAATAAAATCTTGCGAACGAGTACAATAAGACATAAAATTGTAATACATACATAACATAATACATACGAAGAGCTATGAATATGTATCTAGTTTATTATGATAACTTCTTGCAGATTTGCTAAAACATGCAACAGCTAAACAAAAACTACAAGCTAATTAATTATGTAAGAGTACAAAGGTTATGTTTATGCTTAGACTGTTCATATTTTCCCACTTTTTACTTATTTGCGTATTTTGACATAATCTAGGCACGTCTCTCACAGGAATACCTAATTAGAATACTTAATAGTACAAGTACAAAAGACTCACTCCTCAAACACATTCAATGAAATATCGACTCTTGCTACTACGCAATATAGCGCAAGTCAACTTGTGCAGGTGGTAAATGGCAACAAGTAAACAACAAGGCCACAATACAACTGCTTAGGCCACGTTGGAGGCACCAGAAACACACAGCACCAAAAAAATGGTAGCACATGAAAGGTAAAGTTTTAAAATCCGCGCGTTGAAAAAAGAAGAGGATGCTGCAGGAAAGACTCGATACTTTAATAATATTGCACCTTTGAAAAAGACCGCCGAATGCGGTTGAAACTATAGTCGGATATTTCGGCTCAAAACAGACGTGAGTGACCCGTAGTTTTCATTTAAAAATATATGAGAATCATTTAAATAAACATAGCAACGTCTGGATATTGCATTGTTTCATGTGTATTCAATTTTATATCAGCTGGCTAAATAAATTAATGTAAATTATTAATACTATTTATGCACATACGTTAATACATTTGATATCAGAATCAATTTTACTTAAAATTTTCCTAAATATTCTGTGAGTAATATTATATTACCTAAGGTATAGACTGATGTCGTAGATTTTTACCCAACTACGGCGAAGCAAAAGGGAGGCTTATGTTTTTTGTAGTCATGTTTACTAATACTTTTACTTTTGTATGTGGTCTTTGCAAATTGATTGCTTTTTCATACTTAGATAAAATAATAAGAAGCGCAATATTTGCCAATTGTGCTTATGTAAATTGCTATTATTAAATAAATAAATATTTGGATACTAAAACACTATTATTATTAACGGGATATTTACCGTGGTTCGCGTTAATTTTGAGCTCCCGATATAACGGGTAAATATCCCGTTAATAATAATAGTGTTTTAATGAATGACCGTGATAGTTTAAAAAAGTATTAGGATACTTATTTTGGATACTCGTTAACTTTGATAATAATGACACAATAACTTGCTAGCCTCTACCTAAATGACTAGAGTTTCCAAGACATACGAGAGAATAGAAAGCATGCGCGAGAGTCGATAATTTGTTGCGTTCCTGACTCACGAATATGAACGGTGTCTATTTAAACATAAATATTACCAAAAAAAAGAAATTAAAAAGGCACTTGCATTTTATTTTTTTGCAAAAAAAATTAAAAGAATGAGTTTGAGTATATGTCACAATAGATCTGAAAAGGTCGCAATGGCTAGCCGGGGCTGTCAAAGCCCATTTGGCCCCCTAAGTTTCAATTTTAAAAAAGGGTTTGAGCATGACTGCCAACTCACCTGATGTTAAGCGTTGCGGTCTACGATGGAGCACGCCAAATAAATATAATAAATTAAACATAGTAAATCTATGTCTAATTCATTATTATATGAATTTTAATATACTATGATTTGTGTGTAATTAAGTAATTAATGGGTAGACAATGTTAAGCACACCCATTGTGGAATGAGAACCGGCTCTCAACACACACGACACAACTGTAACACAAATTTACATATTTAACATATTAGATGTTAACTAAGTAACTACGGTACCAAATGTGTATTATGCTTATTGGATCTTCTACTTAACATGCTCATAAAAATCTTATTTGCTCAGTAGACGTACCTACTATACGTCAATCATATGTCATATCATCATACTTCATATAATCATACATTCTATTTTGACATAGCTTCATTAATTAAATATTTTACATTGTTACTATTTTAATTTTGGAGTTCATATTGCAATGATATTTTATTTTTATTTTTTTGTGCTAAGAAACCAATTGTATTATAAATTTAATTTTATTTACTGTAGATACTAAGATATCTACGTCAGAATTTTATATTAGGTTAAGATGACGTGTAAATAATAATATTTTACGAGTAAAATGAATAAGTAGAATAGAATATTTTTAAATAAAAACTACGGGTCACTCACGTCTGTTTTGAGCCGAAATATCCGACTATAGTTTCAACCGCATTCGGCGGTCTTTTTCAAAGGAGCAGCGCACACACATATTTCGGCTCAAAACAGACGTGAGTGACCCGTAGTTTTTATTTAAAAATGTGTGAAAACCACGTTAATTTCCATAGTAGAATAGAATATGTTAATATTTATTAATCTTGAATAACATACATGTTACAGGTAAGTCAGAATTACACATATGGTAAAATAACTAAATTTTATGATAATAGCATAAATAAAATGATATACTTAATCGATTTAATTTAAATTATAGTGTCCAATAAATTTGAATTACATTTGTTTTAAGACTCTAACCGTTAAGACAAGAATAATTAAAAATATCAATACCTATCATTAAAATATATTTAGTTTTTTTTTTGTTATGGGGCCAAATGGGCTTTGGCAGCCCCGGCTGGTCACTGCGACCTTTACAGATCTATTGTGACATTTATTTATAGTTAATTAAGTACCTAAATTTACTAGTACAACTACAAATATCAAAATATTATTATATTTTTGCTACGCTTGACTGTGCTTGCTCTGTCTTTGTAAAAATGAGGATTTTGAAAGATCCATTTCCATATATTCACTTAATTTATAAAAAGGGTTATTTTCAAAGAAAGATTTTAATTTCTGTTTAAACATACTATAATCAAGTTTGCCAATACAATTTGGCAGCTTAACAGTAATATTTTTATGTGACGCTCTTGTTTTTCCGCTTATACTAACCTAGTCTTTGGGCTTCTTTTTATTTCTTAAATTGTACGTATGCTTATCTTTATTCTGCTGTAAATCAGTTTCATGTATTTCTAGTATGTATAATGAATATGAATATAATGAACTTGGCCCTCCTACAAAAGCTTAAGTTTATGCAGACAAACCTGTTCCGAGGTTTGGCCAAAACACCGTTCTGTGAATCTGTATGTTGAGTTTTTTTGCGGCTTTCTCTACTTTCACCGTAGCGGGCGATCGCAAGAATTTTTTAAGTGCGAGTATAATTTATCATAATAATTTACTATTTCGGTGTCTAACGTAACTTTTTTTTTACCCGACTGCGTAAGAAGGAGGGTTATGTTTTTCGAGTGTATGTATGTTTGTATGTATGTATGTATGTATGTATGTATGTATGTACGTATGTAAGTATGTATGTGGGTATGTATGTATGTTAGTATATGACAGCATAGAGCCTAAATGACTTAACCGGTTTTCGTTGATTTCATTAGATTCGTCCTCACTTCCTGAGTGCCATAGGTTTTTTTTTGTAATAATAATAATACATTTCTTGTAAAAATTAAGAAAATCTGTTTTTTCGTAACCTCCAATGAACTATTTCTTAATAAGAACGAACATTTTAATAAATTAATTGACTAATTGCCTTGCCAACATTATAGAAATCAAGTTACAATCTGTCATATTAATATCCTCATGGTCATTAATTTCATTAGTTATTTTTATACTTATTTCCCATGAATTCGGGACGCGATAATGTTTAACCACAACTTGTCGCTGGCTAACTAGTAATTTTAGCGGATTCTTCTACAAAGTTCTACCGCTACCACATAATAATCGTCTATTAGACTTAAATTAGTATTTGTGGGATATATCCAGTGATTTATTTTGAAATTAAGTTGTTTCATAGAAGAAAAAAAACTGATCTGAATTTATTATTATGGTTTTAATCGAAGCTTTGAACCAATGTCAACATTTTTGATTTGATGATGTCGATTAATGTAGTTCTTATATATCTATATATATATATATAAATCAATTGCTGTTCGTTTGTCTCGCTAAAACTCGAGAACGGCTGGGCCGATTTAGCTGATTTTGGTTTTGAAATGTTTGTCGTAGTCCAGGAAAGGTTTAAACCTTGAGAAAATATCGGGTCCACTCATTGATAGGTGATACGAAGTACACCGGGTCAGCTAGTTTGAAATAGTTTTATCTCTTGACTAGCCGGAGCTTGTGACGTCACAGAGTAACGCTCAAAACTGCAAAATTTAAAAACGTTTATAAAAATAATAAGTGGCCAAGAACGTGTAGCACTTAGTAGGGTTCCGTAGCTAATGGCGTAATCTAAAAGAAAATTACTTAACTAGTATTGTTTGTTGAGGAGACTACTTTGCAAAAAGATCAATGACCTCTGTACTATAATAACTCACGTATTTTACATATTTCTCGCTATATCTCAAAAAGTTGTTATCACAGAATGTTCGCAATAATTTTCATTGAAAGTATTTGATGTGGTCTTATACTATGGTTAATCGCGTTTATATATATTTTTAGGTCTAAATGTAGAAATGCGGGGGAACACAATTTTTTCACCTTTGGCGGCTACGCTACCCCAAAAGATGGGATATCGTTGAAAAGGACATCCCTTCTTTATATGTGTTCATAGTGTGGTTCATAGAACACATCTACGTGCGTTTTATTATGAACATAGATCTGAGTCTCTGAGTATAACAGACAGACGCTGACACAGACGCTGTGACAGACGGACATGGCTAAAATTATAATGGTTCCTCATAGTTAATACGGAACCCTAAATACGGCATTAATGGCAAAATATTGAAATCCATTTCTTAAAATAGTATAAAGATTCTGATAAAAGCATCAAAATGACAAGTACCTGCTTAATATTATTAAAAATAGCCATTTAGCACCAAAATTTTTGTTTTTTTTTCATAATTCCTGTGTTAGTCCCACAATTGAGATGAATTTAGTGACATCTCATCATATACAAATTTCAGGCTTTAGGGCATGACAGAAAGAAACCTCATAGATACTCACATAAATACATACTTTCGAAAAACATAACCCTCCTTGAGGTAGTCATGCATGTATAACCATAAACTGATTAGATCTCAACTAGACTGAGATTACAGTATACCTCAATAGTGTGTATTACTCGAGATGTTAGAGTATCGATCAGTGCCGCGCGGCGCGCGCGCAGTGACCGGGCGGCCTTCCATCTGTTGCACAACACAACACGCTGTCTACATGTCGGAAGGACGTACCTTTTACCCGACTGTAGAAGATATCTGTTCCCCTCTAACCCTTTAATACCCATCCAACAAACCCGTGATTATATATATGTATGTAATATACATATATGTATGTATGTATATACATATATGTATGTATAAGAGGGTGGCGTTTTTAATTTAGTAGCGTGATGGTATGTACGAATCTGACTGTAAAACTAATCAATAAAATACTTCAAGTGTTCGATATTTTTAAAGTGTTTTTCCACGCTTAAGTATCTACAAATTTATAGACAGTACAAAAATTTATAGACTGTTAGTCACATGTGAAATTCTTGAGCTGTCTATGAATCTAATATTTATAACAAAAATGTAATATTTATCATGTCCTCCAATAATATAAAACTATAGATATTTATCAGGTGGCTTGATAGACGACCTTAAATACTGTCGGATTTATTTTTCATTAATTTTTTTTTATTCGACAATAGGCTTGCGCTTGGCCGTAATTTCACCTGGTTTTGAGCGACAGTTACGATCTACGATGGAGCGTGCTTGCATAGAAGAAACCTATTCACTCGCGATTTGAAGACACCTATATTATATCTTTTCGGAAAGACCCATTCAGCAAGCCCATTTAGGACTTTTCGATATCTCCGGCTTATTTGCTTTTTTAGGACTAAGATCAGATCGGAGGGCTATTATGAAATTTATTATCGTTCCATAACAATTTATCAAAAAAAATTACAATGTGGTAACATTGTCATTTTTCGCACCGACTTTTGTCTCGCTCTCTTAAATGCAGCAAAAGCATGATACTAATAACATATGTCTGCCGACTGTAAACGGTCTATGAGTTTTTTTTACTAGTATATAATATATACTTATTTATCTAGATAATTTATTTTTAATGGTAGGTTTTGATATTTTTCTTTATTCTTGTCTTAACGGTCAGTCTTAAAACAGATGTTATTCAAATTTATTGGATACCATAATTAAAATTAAATCGATTACATCATTTTATTTATGCTATTATTATAAAGTTTAGTTAATTTATCATATGAGTAATTCTGACTTACCTGTAACATGTATGTTATTCAAGTTTAATAAATATTCTTATTCGGTCCCAGATCAGAGAGTGTTTATTGTCATCTCAGCTGTGCAAAGTTAACCCGTGCACGTTTTTTTTTTTGATTTTTCTGCAATTACGAGAGTGTCACAAAAGTTGAAGCGATTGTAAAAACATTACGATTCAAAGTTAACTCATTTGACTCTTCATTGAAGGGAAAGCAAGTTAAATTACCTTCAATTGCACCGCTAAATGAGATGAAATAAGTCTCCAGAGCTCCATCTTCAGAATTCAAAGATACTTTACAAGTATCTAGTACCGTATCTTTACAGTTTGTAGTTTTTAGTGTAAATATTTAAAATTCATGTGACATTTGACTTCTTATTAGCACCATAGTAATATTTCACTAGTATATTAAATCCCAAGGTGAGTTGAGGTTCATCTTTCACAATTTCTCTATCAAACAGTGATGTTTCACTTCAATTTGTATTGAAACTTATTTCTTACAATATTTTATCAAGATATCATATTTATTCGTTGATCAAACACTTATTGAATATAACCCCGCCATTTTTATAGCATTAATATACAAAATAACGCAAGTTTAGGGAAATAAAATAAAACGACAACATGTTTTTATGAGGTTCGCGCCAAAACTCCTAGGACCTTTGTATTATTTGATTTCAATAATATTACCTGTCAAGCAAGTATTATCATATCTAGGTAGTTTTTTTTTTTGCCTTCCTCCTCCACCAATTTTCTCCCCCAACATAGTCAGGGACCTTAGTCAGGTTTTGTAATTTTGATCCTCTTTTGGAACTTGTGCTATATCTATTGCTTTTGTCAATATAAATAATATATCCAAAGTTTATATGATAATGTAGTATTTTAATATATCTCTTTAGTCAATATTATAATTTATTGTGCTGTGTTTTACTTAATTTTAATTTATTATTGACGTTTTATTTGATTTACTATATACTTCGTTTTTTATTTCTATATATGTATACCCAATTTTGTTATGTGCGTTTATTGTTATACAGATTTTTCATATCTAGGTAGTTAAGTTATATTTGGTATGCATGCCAAATTGCTGGTGTATAATTTAAGTGAGATAAAACAGAATTTCATTGGGCTTTAAATATCATTTTTAGGGTTCCATAGTAAATAAGGAACCCTTATGGTTTCGTCAGGTCCGTCTGTCTGCCCGTGGCTTTGCTCAAAGACTATACAACTAATAATATACTCTTATTATTGTTTTTTGTAAGTACATTATTTTTTTAAGGCCCATTCGATTTCAATAAAATGAAAAACATTTTTGGGATGTTATATACCAACTCTACTGTCGCCCCTCGTCAAAAGTGGGGTCATATTTTTCGGATGTAAGATATGTCAAAATGTAAAAAAAAAAATAACCGATTAGCGACCAACCATCATTTTAACCGACAACCGAAGGAACCGAAGGAGGAGGTTCTCAATTCGGTTGTATTATTTTATGTTTGTTACTGAATAACTCTGTCATATTTAAATTGATTTGTTTGAAAGGATATATTTTCAAATTGGTCCCATAGAAATTTCATGAAAATCGGTACTGTACTTCGGTTGATTATTAAAACAAAATTGCGCATTTTCATGTTGTTTCAGTTTTTTAAACTATAATAATTGTCTAAATTACAAGAATTCTGTTAGTCATTGTAAACCATAGCAAAATCTGAATGTACTGGACACAGACATAGTAGACGACGCACGCGATTTCATTTATGTGAAAACCTTGCCTGCTACATTTTTGGTATCGACTGTGACGTCACACAAACGATTTGTTTGTTTGTTTTTAGCCTGAAATATCCCACTGCTGGGCAAAGGCCTCCCCCTTGTTGGGTGTTGGTGAACCAAACAAACGATTTAGTGATGAATTTATTTATTTATTTGGCACTCATTACAGATTACAGGAAATATTGCGTTTAACATGCTATTGATGTGGTGATTTAGTGATGAATATTCCATCCGCGCGAAAACAATTCAACACGATGCACCCGCGCGCTTGAACGCCAGTAACTAGTTGACAAAATATCGAATCGAAACTATATAATTATCTGACTGAAATTAAACAAATCTTTGGGCGTCAATTGTGTGTTGTTCTCGTACTGTTGACACGCTAGGTACATACACTTGGGGTATCTATAGAAGTCTATGGTACTGAATGTTACAAGGTTTTCACTGGTCAGTTACGCGACTGCATTTATTGCGAAACGAAAGCGAATGTTTCAAGTTCAGTAGCAAATAGCGAGCGGCCTTTCAAAAACTCTACCGAAACTTGTATCAGTCAATGGCACAGATCTCAATACGAACCTGTTCTACGGAAAAACAATAATATCTCAATAAAAACAACATTCTGTTTTTAAATTTAATAGTCGGTGTCTAGGACTTAGTTGATGATAGTTTAGGACCTGACACCGACCTCAAAAACTAGTTGGTTTACGTACCTACTTAAGTAGACGCCCAGTTTTGATATTTTCGTGTTATTTCTCCCTTTTCATTTAATTAGATTGTTTTGAAGTCGGTTTAATTTTTTAAATTACTTTTATTTCTGTTATATTTTTGTAAGCTTTATATCACCGAAGAATATTCGTTACGTTAAAAGTAATTGGTTCATCATAACATCGAGTAATACAGGTTGCTATTAAACTGTTTTATTGCAATTACATATTTTCTTTTTAGAGTTCCGTACCTCAAAAAGAAAAAACGGAACCCTTATAGGATCAGTTTGTTGTCCGTCTGTCCGTCCGTCTGTCTGTCTGTCTGTCTGTATGTCCGTCCGGGTGTCAAGACCTTTATCTCAGGAACGCATGAAGGTATCGAGTTTAAATTAAAACTACGCAGATCCATAGTATCTTGCTGCAGAAAAAAATAAAATTTCTCAGGTTTCGTTCAGTTACAACACTATCAATTTCACACATTTTTAAGGAAATTACATAAGTTTTAGTAATGAGATAAAGCTTCGACATGAAGTTACGAATTATGAAAACTGAAAAGTTTGATTTTTCTGTCTGCAGCAAAAGACTATGGATCTGCGTAACGATACCTTCACGAGTTCCCGAGATACAGGTCTTGACAGACGGACAGACGGACAGACGGAGAGACGGACAACAAACTGATCCTATAAGGGTTCCGTTTTTTCCTTATAATGTACGGAACCCTAAAAATATATAATTTCCCTCTTTTATCTACTAGTTTGTACGGAACCCTCGGTGGGCGAGTCTGACTCGCACTTGTCCGGTTTTTTTATGCATTCGGTTGTTGGGCCTAGACTTTTTATCTGTCTAGACTCTAGAAGGTAGTCATTAGGTACTGAGTCAGTCGTCTTGCTCTACCGTATGATATTTCCAGCTGCCTTTTTTGCTATAGCAGTTTTTAGCTTCCCATTTTTCTGTAACGTATTTTTGGCCAAATGTTTTGCTATATGTACCATCCATCTTTTTGGCTGACTTAATTTTTGTAACGTATTTTTAGCAGACCATTTAACGTACTATCTTATATTTTGTTCCGCCTAATATTTCTGTACCTTATGTTTAGCTATTGTCTTTTTGGCCCATTAATTGAATACCCCGTTTGAAACACGTAATCATAATGTCTAATATGTGTCTTATAAGACGCCAGTACAATGTGTGTAATATATTATTTGACTCGCTTATTAGACCTCATATGATTCGACCTAGACACAGAAAAATATGCATAAAGGCCACGTTAATGTAAAGAAACGACTTTCGCAATATCAGAAACTTGATCGAAAACTACAAACGTACATATTTATTTGCCCTTGATTCGATTGGAATATTTTTGTAGTCTATTTATTCGATTATGTTTTATTATTTCATAATCGAGATCTGTCTATGTCCACTAGCTTGGCTATCGGCAATAGGCCCGGAGGTTAAGAAATTAATAGATTGCTGTTTTGTAGACTTAAGCAACCTTGAAAACCTGCAAAATTCTAATATTTGTTAATAGTATCGACTATCAATTAACTTGTTACACAAAGAAGTTGCTCAAGAGATTTTTTGCGACTTCTGTAAGCAAAGTTCAAGATGTATTTGTAATAAATAAAGTTTTTGGCATCGTTTAAGCCGTCAAAAAGTTTATTGGTTGATGATTAATTTTATATCCAGTTTAGCATATTTGTTTTTTGCAGTTTTATGAAGCAAATAAACCCGCGATTTTGTTTAACCTCAATAATGTATCGATAACTCAGTGCCATAGCCTTGAATTTAACCGCTAACGTTTTTAATTTCATGAAGTCAGCAATCATTCAGCATTATATGTAATCTCCATTGAGATTTGACGATAAATGACGAAATGTATGTGCAGTAGAGTACTACGGACGGTGCCGGCGGACTCACGATCTCCTTGAAATACTTTCAAAGCACGTGAACTATGCGAAAACGTTTACCTAACGCAAAATCAACATTTCATTAAACATTAACAAAAATCACTTACCGAAAGCGTTGATAAATTCGATGAAAAAATATCGATATCCGATAACGCTAGATCGGGCCGCACCACTATTTGTTGGAACGAAATTATTTACTGTTGTTCGATTTGTTTCGAATTTGAATAGTGTTCGAAATGTGAATGTTTTGTTTATCGCGGCGGTGTGAGCGAAGCGGGGAGCCGGCCGGTAGTGGGTCGCGACTCCGCAGATCGACTGACGGCGCGGCCTGCGCGCGCAGCCGCCGACATCGAGCCGGCTGGCTGCTCGCTGTGGCCTTCACATTACACCGATTCGGGGTGACTTCCCATACAATGGCCGTTAAAGCCTAAAGGGGAGTGTAGTGCGTCAGTATGATGCATAAGTACACCGGACACCGGCGCGTCCGACGCGACTGACGTTGCTTTCATTGTAATTGTGGAGTCCTTTATCGACACAAACTTACACGTAAAATAATATGTAAAAATATAGGGAAAATCAACATTTCAACGCTTTGCTTTGTCGATGGGTAGATTTTATACCCAATGAGATTGTATCTACAGAGAGGTTATAGGTACTCAAGGGCGTCGCCAAGGGGGGGCAAGAGGGGGCAGCTGCCCCCCCCTAGAGATTAAAAAATGTAGCTAACTGCAAAGCAATCAAAGTCCTAAGGCCGTGCAATTGTACCTGTACCTACAATTCATATTTTTCTCATCCTCCATAATATTAACTTGCGCCCCCCCCCCCTGGGCCATCGGCTGGCGACGCCCTTGTAGACTCGTAGACTCGACTCATTGAATATGAAGTAAAAACATGGTAAATCTTAGTTCTCAACACTTTCAAGAATCAGAGGCTTTTTAGTATCTTGGCCTTATATATCTTGGTGTTGCACTTTCTAAGTAACGTTTGTTGTTGTTGTTGTTGACCACAGACATAGAAGTCTATGTTGTTGACGTTATATGTAAGGCACTTGGTAGTGGCTGTAAACGAAAACCTGAAGATCGGGCTGAGTGGCATCAATGGTTGTCAAATCAAAACAAATTCTATGTCCATCAGCGAATCAGAGTGGGCTGATGATGATGATTCTATGAAAGGATGAAATAAGAATCCTAATAGCTATCGAATTTAAAAATGACTACATTTATTGAAACGTAATTAATACTCTATTAATAAACTATTAATAATTACTCGCAAATACCTGTTGCTGGGATCCCTTTCTCATAACATGTAGTTGAAATTTTGTTGATATTGTTCGGTAGTCAGTCAAATTAACAAATGCAGGCTAGACAAGTGACAAACATTTCTATCTCTACAAACGCTTACACTTCGAAATACTAAGAAACTGTGACGTACCGTCACGTGACATTACGTTAGCTAATGTCAATTCGATAAATTTACTTTTATATTTTATGTATTGACATTCACGAAATTAGAATGGTCTCCCCTGATCTCCTTTCGTGCGATTTGAAAATTGAGCACTCTTATTTAAATAAAACGGGCGCGAGCCAACTTTTCAATGCGATAAGAGATGAACGTAACCCCCCCATAATCTTAACGGCTTAACAGATTTATGTGTGAGGTGTAAATTTAATTAAACAACAAATAAATATCACACTTATTACACATATTCATTGTACGTTGATGGACTACCGCCGCTATCGCTATGTCATTTACAATGCTTCAAATATTATCTTCACATATTTTTTTGTATAATAGTGTTTTGTATATTATTATTTTATTTTATATGTGCTATATGTTATGTTTTATTTTATTTTTAAGTTGTAAATATTCTCAAGGAAAATTAATATAGAGCTTTTGTATTGTATTTATGAAATAAAATTATAGGTAGATACAGATAATATTTGTGGGTATATTATTATATGGTTATAAGTTACCCGTTAATTTTATTAAATGTTACTGCTTATCAAAAAGAGTTTTTAAAGTTTCTGAAAATTTATTTCTCATAAGAATAGGCCAGAGTGAATAGATTTCTAAAATTCTTCCAGGTCGACATGCTCCGTCCTCGGCCACACCATCGCTTGCCATCAGACGAGTTGGTGGTCAAACGTAAATCTGTAAAGCGTGAAATTTTTTTTTTTTGTGGATATCCACCTATACCTTTATAAAATAAAGAGATTATTATTTCTCTTAACATTTTAATAAATACAAAGCAAAGATGTCACAAAGGACAAAACAACAAAAACGTATATATTAAATGTAAAAAACGTATATATTAAAAAACCAATGAAAAGTATCTTGGCTTATAAATGGACACCTATTTAACATGGAAAACCCACATTGATAACATAAAAACAAAACTAGTAACTCTCCGCGGTTCCCTCCGTAACATTGTTCGATGTATCCCTAATAAACTACGACTGACAATTTATAATGCACTAGTGAAGCCGCAACTTATGTACCTTGTTGAAATTTGGGGGAGTGCGATCAAAACAAAAATAGCTGAACTCCAAATCTTACAAAATAAAATCATCAAATCAATCTTCAACTATCACTACCTAACACGTACTAGAAAGGTTTATGAAGAAACGAAATTAATGGACATTAAGCAATTATATATTTACAACAGTTACATGTTTATACGAAAAACTCTAAAAAAAAATGTTCATACAAATTTGCTATTCACCAAACGGAAACAAAATGTTTCATACCCCTGCACTCGGCGCGGTAGCTACATTGTCTTGCCTAAGATCCGAACGAACTACGGCAAAACAATGATCACTTTTGAAGGTGCGCACTTATACAATAAACTACCCTCAAACATAAAAAACATTGACTCGTTCAACATATTCAAGAAGCAGCTCGCCGAACACATTATTAAAAATAAGTTAACATTATGAAAATGCAACTGAACGCGTTGTACGAGTGAATGTTTAAATGTGATGTTTAATGCGTTGTGATGTGTTTGTGTTTGTTTGTATTTATATTTTGGACCTACTATCTGCGATGACGAACTGTATAAATTAAATCATTAATTATGTTCTCATGGAAGTGATGGAATATCTTAATATGAGAATAAATAATCTTTAAACCTAATGTACCTGTCAGTCTGTTTGTCAGACACAAGACAGTGACATCAGATCAGAGATCAAGTACATGAATACTTGAATAGGTATTTATACACGTTATTATATACATACCGCTTAACGCTAATTATTCTGACACGAAGTTGAACGCATAAAAGTATTTTTATTTTTTTATTTTCGCACATCTTGTACATTTGCCATAATCAAGTTAATAAAGTATTGTTAATGAAAATATATATTGGTTATGTGGCTTAGCACATTTTATCGTGAGCAAATGAGCTGGGCTAAGCACGAAAGCTTCACGACCTTATTTCACTACAGGACAAACAATAATCATAGTTTAAAAAACTGAAGCAACCGAATTCTCATGGATGCCATTATCAGACTAGGACCAAATTGGTCTGATCTCGTAAAATAGAACCAAAGTTCCATATATCTATCGTAGACCGTAACTGTAGCTTAACACCAGGTGAGTTGACAGTCAAGCGCAAGCCTATTTTCGTATAATAAAAAAATAATAAAAACTCAGATGCGATGTATTAAACACTTTCAATGAAAATTATTTTGAACTCACTGTGATTACAAATTTTCGAGATATAGCGATAAATATGTAAAACACTTAAATCATTATAGTACTGTTGACCTTTTTGCAAAGTAGTCTAAACAAAAAATACTCGACAAGTAGTTTTCTTTTAAATTACAGCATTAGCTACGGAACCCTACGATACGCGTGTATCGACACGGTCTTGTTATCTAATGATGTCGCAATTATTGTTAAAAAAAAACAATCTTCAAGCAGGAGTGGCTCTAACAAAATATTCATACGGGGAAAATACCCTATCACTGCGGTAGAGTCACTTCAGATAAAGAACTATTATGCCATTGAGGGCGCTGCTGTTCTTATTTGAAGGGTACAGGCAAAGAACAGGGAATGTTCTAATTAATTGACTTGAATTCTAGTGATTGGAATTTAATATACCATAGACAAAGATATGATTCCAACAAAAAAAAAATTGTGACGTTCCCTGTTATTTGCCTGTACCCTTCATTTCATTATTTTGTTCAGTCGAGACCACAGAATATCATAGTAGTATATACTTCGAGACGTTAGTTGCCCTTTTTACCCGACTGGGTAAGAAGGAGGGTTATGTTTTTCGAGTGTATGTATGTATGTTTCTATATGATCGCCTACAGTCTAAAAGGCTTGACCGATTTTGATGTGCGAGGTGTCGTTAGATTTGTCTTCACTTCCAGGGTGTTATAGGCTATATTTTTTGTTATAATAATAATACATTTTATGCAAAAAAATTATGCATTTTTTCGTAATCTCCAACGTGCTTTTTCGTAATAAACAAGTGGTTTTACTAGAATTATTCTAAAGAATGCACATTTATAATCATTTATTTATAGCGATTTACAGCGAGTTTTTGGGTCAAATTTAGTAATCGAAATTTGACCCCCTTTCCGTTGACAGATTGATAAGATAATTATTGGTACACGCCATTATTTTAGATGAAAATATAATGAAATATAATTAGTATAATGTGGCCGTCGCTTGCCTTAAAATGGCAGATTTAATATTTTTTCACAACCCCCACAATATGGGTATCAAATGAAAAGGGCTTTTCAAGTAGAATACAGTAAATACATTACCTATGTTATTACCTTTCTTTTCACTAAAACCGTTTAACTTAAAAAGATTTTTAAGTACTTATTTGTCACGATATAACTACCTATAAGTAAAACAGATTACCCTGTACTAAACCGAACGGAGTTCATTGTTCTCAACCTTTATGAACATTATTTACCTAAGGTCACATAAAAATTCACGGGAAAAAAATCAGTTGTTTCACAAAAACAGTTCGTTGAACCTTAAAAGTATTTGTATGAGACAACTGTTTTTTTCTCGCGAATTTGCAGATGTGCCCAACTAATATTAAAAAGAAAATATGCATTAATTATTGATGGATTATTATTATGAAAGGAGTTCATATCGTTGGGAACGATGACCTTCTTTGTCTTAGTAGAGGTTGCCCTAATAATATTTTGAGCTTATTAAATACTGGCCTTGTGGCTCAGTGGTAGTATGCCCGCATGCTGAGCTGTAGGTCGTGGGTCGATCCCCACCCAGGGCAAACATTTGTGTGATGAGCATGGATGTTTGTTCTGTGTCTGGGTGTTTCTATGTATAATATGTATATATTCACAAAAAAAAGTGTATTCTATGTATTCTATCAGCCGTCTAGTTCCATAATACAAGCTCTGCTTAGTTTTGGCTAGATGGTGTTATGTAAAATGTCCACAAATATGTATTTATTTACTTAAAGCAGAAGATAATTTAAAGAATCACTACTGACATACACATCCCATCCCATATGCACGAAGATAATCATTATCCTATGTGTTATTCGAGACTATCTTCACACTAAAGTTCATATAAATTGGTCTAGCCGTTATTGAGTTTCGATCGAGAGTGTTCTTAGCTGTTTCATCAAAATCGATTCAGCCGTTTTTATGTCGGGGGTTTTTAATTTTCTAAGCTTACTTGTATAAATAAGATTTGTCTTCATCCTAAGGTTACCTGGAAGAGACCGCGTTTATCAATAAGGCTATCGATTGTTAAATTATGAGTGCCTTTTATTATAAGTTATCATAAACATTTTCCGTCGACCTGAGAACCTTCTCATTTTCGATCGGTCGATTAAAAACAACAGTAAAAATATCGCAGTACAAATACTTTAAAAAAATAAGCGCATAAATGGCAATCAAAAATAACTTTAAAGTTCAAAACTGAAATAACCAGAATTTAAAACAAAAGAACGGAAACGACAAGATCAAGTTTTAATAACAACAAAGTTTTTAAAGGCTGTACATACATTTAACCATATTGAAAGGAACAGCGAACAGGAAGGAAAACTAAAATAACAATAAAAAAATTAACCTTAACAATAAAAAAATAAAAAAAAGTTTTTCGAAAGTGCGCCCGTTTATCTCTTTTGTTCCCTCGAAATGACGAGGTCAAAAATAAAGAAAAGTTAAGTGGACGGTAAATATTTTTAGCGTACCGTAGTACAATGAACCTTTAAAAATTATAATTTCTGTCTGTATGTTTGTCTGTATATCTATTTGTATGAGATAGACATAGTATATATCGAGAACTTGACACTATGCATATTATTTGACATTTTTGTTTGGACATGTGTTAGAGTGTCCCTACATAATATATTATAAAAGAAGGTTTTTTGGCGGGAACGTCTTAGTAACATGTTGTTGCTTTGTTTTATTATCCTAAGCTTGTGTTATTATGAACATTAATGCTATAAAAATGGTGGTGTTTTATTCATTAAGTATTCGATCAAGTGCGTATGTGTATTTTTTAGTATGGAAATTAACGTGGTTTTCACACATTTTTAAATAAATCGGTGAATCGGTTTTAAATAAGTCGGTGACGCGCCTTGCAAGGCGCGTCACCGACCGAGAGTGACGTGTGTGCTGTTCCTTTGAAAAGACCGCCGAATGCGATTGAAACTATAGTCGGATATTTCGGCTCAAAACAGACGTGAGTGACCCGTAGTTTTTATTTAAAAATGCGTGAGTGTAGGCAAGTGAAACAAAGCAGTGAAACGTGTGATTTTACGTTGTCGGAAAAACTCCATAGAAGCTTCTAGTAAAGTTTCCATCACTTTACTGAGGCAAGACTTAAATTTGAAAATGACTGTTTACGTGACTTAGACTTTGACTGGAACACTATATAACTTGTATTATTCAAGAAACTTGAAAATGTTTCAATACTTGACACTAGCAAATCGCTAATCGCGGGGTTCCAATAAAAAAACGAAGAAGTATTATAAAAATCTACGTGACATTCGCGGAGTCGTGAATACGAAGAGCTACAAACTAAAAGTTGAAGTTGAATATTATACAAATGTACCTAATAAAATAACAACAAAACAACTACAGAATATACATACATGTAATAAAAGTGTCAAATAGTATGGCATCCTAAAATGTATAACATAGTAAACATACATATCCGGAGCCTCAAGGCTGCTAAGTGGACATCACTTGACAAAGACAATTTTGACAAATTGTTAGTCTATTTATATAGTAATAGACACAGAATTCACCCTATATAGGGGAAGGGGGGGGGGGGGGGGGGGCATGACGGGGACCGGGCCTTAAAACGCTCAATGTTAATTATTTAAATAATTATTTATATAGAATAACTCTTATGTACATTATTAATCTTTGGGAATTAGAACTTAAGATACTTTACTTATGCCAGAAAAAGAAAAAAAAATTGTCAAAGACATCCAACACCCGATTTTGACTTAAGGTAGGGTAAGACGGGGTACCCTATAGAGCAAGATGGGGTATGGGGAGACATTTTAATTTTGATTACAATAGTCGCAAATAAATAGGCAGCAGCACCGGCAGCCTAGTGGTGAGACCGTCTGACTTGCGATCTGTAGGTCCTGGGTTCGAATCCCACGGCACGCACCTCTGTCATTTCAAAGTTATGTGCGTATTGTTGATTGCCGCCAACTTCAAACGGTGAACGTGAAGGAAAACAACGTGAGGAAACCTACATGTCTGAGAGTTCTCAATGATCTTGAAGATGTGTGAAGTCTGCCAACCAGCACTTGGGCAGCGTGGCAGACTATGGTCTAACCCTTCTCACAATAAGAAGATGGCCCGTTCCCAGCAGTGGGACAGTTTGTACAAACAGGGCTCATGAAAAAAAAATCGCAAATAAATACTGCCTCGTCGTCCTCGTCATCTACGCCAGCACAGCTACAATGTGCCTAATTCCCACAGTGGGAACACGTGACCCATCCTTCATTTGATTCCATGTATCTTCCGTTGCAGTAAAAACAAGGGATATTATTTTCGTCCTCATCATATTCTGATGAAGCGTGACTTTTTTTAATCTTCTTATTAATGGCAGTTTTCTTCTTTTTTGTCACTTCAGTTTTCTTGTCTTTTTTTTGTTCTTTTGCTTCTTTTTTTCTTTTTTTGCTATCTTCTACCAGTCTCTTTTTTCATACTTTCTTCATTCCTTCTCCCATCTCTCCGTCTTTCTGTTAAATTCTTCACCATCCTAAAAAAGATGAAAATCAAATAAGTTATTAAAAGTTAATCAAAATCATACCTATGTCATTATAAAGTCATATTTAATTTTCAAAGGGCAAGATGGGGTACCTTTCCCCATCTTGGCCTTTCATGTTTTTTTGAATTAAATAACGAATGTACCATAAAAAAAAAAAAAAAAAAAAAAAAAAAAAAAAAGTTGAAAA
Organism: Lycia hirtaria; assembly: GCA_947563715.1. Lineage (NCBI taxonomy): Eukaryota > Metazoa > Arthropoda > Insecta > Lepidoptera > Geometridae > Lycia > Lycia hirtaria. The sequence continues at coordinate 12,015,883 of OX387377.1, read as the reverse complement.
AACATATTTTTACCTGCTAGTATAATTAATTATTGATGAACAAAAATAACTTTCAATGAGTTCTTGATAGTTTGTATTGAGGTGAAAAACACATGCCATGCACAACGCGAAAATAACAAGCAATTTAACAAAAACAGAGTTTATGGCGCTAGGTCACAAACGCGTAAACTCACAAACCGATCACAGTGCTGATTGATAAACAATACAACTTCGCGTCATTACGAGCCAGAGCGGCTGTCACTGCTCATTCATACGACACGTGAGACCCTCTGCCCCGTCTTGCCCGCTACCCAGTCTTACCCCCCTTCCCCTACATGTAATAGCGGCGGCGGCGCTCGGCAGAGCGGCAAACTAGTGATGTTCACTTAGCAGCCTTGAGGCCCTGACTGACTGCAGACCAAACAAACGTAACCTGCTTCTAGAAAAATACATCTTAGATCCAGAAGAGGTTAAACATATCTCCCCCAAGAAAATACTGCACTCTATAACTAGTGCAAGCCTTGGAGGAGAACTGTGATACAGCGGCAGTCACAATAGATCTTATAAGTCGCAATGAAACCCCTACTTTTTGGCCGCATCTAGCAATAAAAAAGGTAGCTAAGCGGAAATCGTGTGCGGAAAAAAATGCGGCGGGTAAGTATGCCACGCATAGAAAAATGTTTGAAACTTTTAGACCGCTACTAATGAACGACTCGTCACGAAACCACCACTGGATTAATATTATCATTTTATTTATGTTCATGCAAAAATTATTCAAGTCAGAGTTCGTTTTTTTTAAATACAATATAGGTATGCGCTTGACCGCCAACTAACCTGATGTTAAGCGATGTTGCGGTCTACGATGAAGTGGTCTTATCTAGACGAAACCGATTAACTCGCGATTTAAAGACACCCTGACTGTATGTATCGGGGAAAATTTACTCAGGAAGCGTATTCCACAATTTTGCGGTCCGTACGATAAATGTGGAATTAGAATGTTTCTTTCAGCCTTTTGGAATATCCACCATATTGTTATTTATGTTAATGTATTTTTTCTGGGTTAATTTCTTTTCCATTAAATATTCACAATAATAATAATTAATCAGTTTTAACACTGCTCTTGAAGACAGAAGAAAATTATGCCGCACACTACTGCTTGTATGGCCTAAGAACTAGCAAACGTGTAGTACAATGTTCCGGGTTGAAGGACAATTTCCCGGAAAAAAATCCTGGTATAACAAAACTTATCCCGATAAAAGTGACAAGCACAGTGTGTTACCACACAGACTTTTGAATTGTTGGAAGTCAAATTTCCGGTTGATATTGGTGGATTTAATGGTGAAGTTTAACATCAGGTGATTGACTTGCTTGAGACGATAATTTACTTATCCCGTGTGAAACGTACATATAGACACATGAGATGTACAGACTGTCTGTGGTAGGAGTACTGGCAAAATTTACAGCCCATTAAACTTACGTACCACCACCATATTCCTACTAGCTATTGACAATACAATGCTACTGCCATCTACATCTTACTCAAAAAACTGCTAGCCTATAACTGTAGTTATCATCTTCCTTCTTCGAATATTGCTCAGATTTTGATAATGTAGTCTATCACCGTTAGAGGGCAGCACTCGTATCGATTACAAAATCAATACTACAAAATGAGTACAACACGAGTTTAACGAACAAATCAAGCCGTTTTAATCAATAGGATGTTATAAAAAACGTATTATCTACTTACATATTCGCACACATTAAAGTACATAAAAAAAATCCTCCCTTGAGCAGTTGGGCAAAAATGTAAGCTAACCTTGGTAACCTTGCCATAATATTCCTTGCTTGACAAACTAAACCTACTGTTACCAAGTAAGTGTTATCAAAAAATAGAGAAGGTACAATATACCTATTTATTCGAAAAATTGTAGCCAGGGATGTATAAGTATACAATATTTAAATATGTAGGTATTTCTTCTATTTTTATAGATATAAGAATCTATTCTTCTCAATAAGATAAGTATTGTGCTCCTAGAAAAATTAGAAATTAGAAAAATAGTTCGATTCAAGGAGGTTGCTATCTTAGCATAAAGAAACACTAAATATTATATTAAAAACACTTAGACATTTTATATTTTTACGTAAAATGTAAATAAAAATGTACAATTTACTTTCTCTTAGCAGTGTTATGAATTTTTAGAACCATTTACACGAAAAAGGTTTGGATGAGTAAAGAAGAATATTACCTATGCGAGTTGTGTCAAGAGCCTAATAGAAGAAAAAAATAGAGTAAAAAAAAAACTTTCTACTACGTAATTTTGTTGTAAATAATGTATAGCTAGTGTAGAATCCTGAGCGTAGCGATGGAATGAACCAACCTAACCTAGAATCCTTCGCTTGCTCTGGATTCAACTGTCAGACTCGACGGTAAAATACAACTTTCCAGCCTAGTACAATAAATAACTATTACTGTATACTCGGGAAGAGAAACAGCTGGTACATTCTGTTTTCTTTTCTTTTTTTTTTTTTTTTCTTTTTTTCAGGCAGTATCAATAGCGTATACAATCGTGCCAACCCAATGATACAATCAGCGCCATACAAATACTTAATAACTAATGACTGGTGTATTCAAACACCATGTCACAATAAACTTAAGGCTCAGGCTTGGGTGGCGCAGCAGGCGTCACCGTCTTGCTCACACGCTACAATTTTTTAGAGTTCCGTAGTAAACAGGAACCCTTATAAATTATAAGACAAAATTCGTCAAATCCATCTATCTCTCCGCGACTTTACTCAAATACTATTAATACTAGTAAGCTGTAATTTAGTCACGCCGCGAAATTCTTAGAATTAAATATTGAAAAATAATAATTTTTGAATAATGAAAATACATGTAAAGTGGGAATGTTTTTTTTTCTTATCTACCCCATCGTGACGGGTATCGTTAGATAGGTAATTTAAAATTTTAGAGGTGTGCGAAAACCATTTTTCGACCTGAAGAATATAGTATATGCTAGTAGTATAATTGGAAAATGCCCTGAATGTGACGTATTTTATGGTAAATGGGCCTCTATTGAGTTTCTATGAGAAACATTTTGTTTGACGTAGATGTAATCAATAATTAACATATAAATAAATTAAGTACTTTAAATTGTACCTAATTGACTAATCTATCATTAATAACATTTTTTAAGTAATTGATAATAATTGTAATTGGCTGAATCTGTTTTTATTACAATAAAAAATAAATAATTAAAAGAAGGTAGTTATCACGGCTACGTAGGCTTTACAAGTTAACAAGTAATACTCGATCACAATAACATCGATACTTTAACAAAGAGTCGATCAACATAAATATGTACATGAATATTTAACCTATTAATAGGTTAATAACATATGTTAGGTTAAATGAAATTTTCATTTCTTTCTTCTCTCAGTACCTACATTTTATGTCGATCGTATGTTCAGTATCATTTATACGACTGCCGACGACGACTGCAGGATGTGGGTTCGATTCCCACCCAGGACAAACATTTGTGTGATGAGTTTGTGTGATGTTTATTCAATGTCGGGATAATTATATGTCATATAAAAAAGTAAGTATACGAGTATTCTATCGGGGCAATTCAGTTATTCAAAACCGATCCGTAACAGAACCTTGTGCGAAGCATTTCCTGTCGGCTGCTATCTTTTTTTGATTTAGTAACGAGCGAAGGACGTGTTACGTTTCATCAAATGTGTCAATTGTATGACATAAAAGTGATTGAATCAAAAAACTATGGCGGCCGACGGAAAACGCTCCACATATGGTTCGGCTATGGAGCGGTCTTGAATAACTGAACTGGTTCCCAAAGTTACTACAAGTTTTGCTTAGTTTGGGGCTAAATGGCGCCGAGTACAAATGTTCACATGAGTAATGTTCAGGCAATATTTTTTTATTATTTCTAGATTATCAAAGACTATTACTTTTTATTTTTCAGTTTTTGTTTGACTTATTTTTCGTTTATTTATTCTGTAATTTCATATCTTAAAAAATTTTGGTCCATGAGAGTGAAATATAATTATTCACTATTATTGTATATTCTGTGCTACAGCGCCTTAAATATTAGTACGATCTTCAATTGTTTTGAGAATATTCTTATTATTTTAACAAGGGTGTAGCAAGCCACATCTTTAAGAATACATTATCCGCACGCGCGACCTCCGCTAATGAGATTTTTACGGCAACTGAATACAAATTGGCTCATCCCAGCGTTTTGTAGGCTCGAGGCATTGTTGTCCTCACGTTGTTTGTCGTAACCGATGCTACAGAGTTGACACAAAGACCTAGACGCTATTCAAATATGCGTTTGATTTTAAAATGAAAACGTCTTAAGGGACTACACGAATATAGTTCGCTGTACAGTTACATTTACAAAATTACATTTGTTACACATTTGAAAATTAACAATACTCGTATTATTATTACTTACATGAAATCTATACATAACGAATCTCGACAATAATATTACACGTTTTTTGTTGTTACCATAACAATAATAACTTTGATTTAATCTGTGTGTCTGTAAATCACGAGTAATTCGGATTCTTGTAAGGAATCGTAAACTGCAACGGTCGCTTAACATCAGGTAAGGTAAGTTAGCTTTAAAACGTAACTCTATCACGCTTAAAAATAATTATAGTTTAGATAACTGAAGCAACCGACTTCAAAATAAGCAATTCCGTGTATTTGGATGATATTTCTCCAGTAATTTGTTTAAAATCAAAATACTTGACCGATTTTAATAAATTTTATATGGAACCACTTCTAAACTATTAGCTACCAAACAAAATAGAATCATCAAAATCAAGTCATAATTCGTAGGGTAACAAACATACAAAAAAAATCACAGTCGAATTGAGAACCTTTTTAGAAGTCGGTTAAATAAGCCATGCCACAAAACGCATGTATTCTATAAAACTGGTCGGCTAGTGGCATATCAAAGTGAATAAATAGTTAAATAGATTACACTGGTTGGCTAGGTGAGATATAGAATAGTTAAATGCATTCTTTACCGATCGCATCAAACGTGTTTAACCCACATCGAATGCTCTCCCGCTATCCCGTTAGCGGTGAAAGCAACGCCGGCACTCAGTTGTCAGTTGACGCACGGTCTGCGCATAGTTCACTTGACACACCTGGCGCGCACTCTGATTGGTTGTGATCGTGGCTTAATAACGCGGCTCTAATTGGATTTTGAGTGAAAATTTGAAAAAAAAAGAAGGTAAATCTGTTACTATATTATTTACATTTTTTTTTTTTTTTTAACTTTTTACACAAAAAAAAAGAAATGAATGAATGTTGTGTGAAATGTCCCCAAATAAATATACATATTATTTGTTGTAGTTATTGTGTATCATAAAAAACGCGTAGGTACTTGGATATTCATATTTTATATCTATTTAAAGATATTTATTTGGATATTTTTTGATTCGGATGGGTATTTTTTCTTACTTTTTTTATTAATTGTGAAATTGCATAAAGTTACAATATTTATGTGGATAATTACCACTACAAAAGCAAGTAAGTAACAACAAAACAAACAATTTACTGGATTATCTTAGTGTTTTTTTTAATGGTGTAACAATAAAATAAAACAGTGTGATTGGCATTTAAAACAGTTACTATTGGCAAATAAAACTATTAGTTAAGTTTCTTTTAGTCCAAAGTAGGTATACCAAATTTGATTTGATTTATAGGATTTAGAAATCTAAAAACTTAAGTCTTGACTTAACTTGACTTAACCAGATCGTACACACCAAAACATATTAACTTTCTATTTAAACTTTCTAAAACTATATTCTACACGGCAACATTTTAACGCTTAATAAAAATGTTAGTTACCTGTACTTACCTAAGAACTAAGTAATTTTATGACGCGGTAACAGAGGCATATTAAAATTTACTTTGTTGCTGTGATTCTTAATATATCTGAAAAAATCTTGTTTTATTAGATTTACCCGAGTTAAGTAAAATATATTTTATACAATTATATACTTACTACAAATTTGTTTTAAGATATCACAGTTATTATAACTAATAGGTAGTACAGAAAACAGTAGACCTCGTGAGCACTACCTTTATTGTAACAGTTATGTTCAGCCTCATATGATTTTTCAAGAGCAATTTCCGAATCAAAGATACTTGTTTATCTGTTTTGTATCGAATACGTGATATTATTCCCCCCTGCTCTTTTTTAGCTCTTATTGCTTCTTTTTAGACGACTTTAAAAAAGAAGGAAGTTCTCAATTCGTCTGAATCTTTTTTATGTATAACTTGAAGACGCCTGGACCGATTTGGAAAAATCTTTTTTGTTTGAAAGGGTGAACTTCTCAGGGTCTATATAAATTTCACCAAATTCGGTTCAGTAGTTTGATTTAAAAAAATACCCATTTTGAAGTGGATTTTTTAGTTTTTTAAACAATAATTACTTATTTATCGGACAACAACAAACACGAAAAGCGACATCGTTTTATGGTGGATATTCCAAAAACTCGAACGAAACGCTATAGCTTCCCTTTTATTGTATATACAGACAAAAATTGTAATACGCTTCTTAAATGGGTCTTTCCGAATATACAAATCATCTGGGTATCTTAAAATCACGAGTAAATAAGTTCCTTCTAGGCAAGTGCGCTCTATCGTAGATCGATAAACTTAACAATAATAGCGGACTTAAGACCAATCAGACATGTTAATTTGAAAAAAATAGTAGTTATCATTAGTCGCAAGTCCACCATTGCTGCCTTCATTAGAAGTCAAAAAAAATCAGACCTCAATAGGTAGATATAAGTAATTTGTGACTTATACTTGTCTTGTCCCTATACTTAGAGTTCTAATCCTACTTCTGACTATTTTAGTCACCTAATGCATTTTATACAATTGACATATACTTTATTGTGACAATAAAACAAAACGAATAACAAACAAACAAAATAGAAAATATTACACCAAGTTTTTGTCACAACTCGGCCCAGTGTCCACCAGTGGTGGACAATAGGAATTGTAAAAAGTTGTGGCGTTTTTGCTGATGGACATCAGCACAACTTTTTGAAACAGGTGTCGATGTCCACCAGTGGTGGACACGGAAGTGGGAGACAACGGGAATCATCGCTCAGCAAGATGCTAGTTACAATCAACCAGCGCTGGTCTTCCGCCGTCATTTCTCGTGTTCCCTAGTGAATAGGCATCAATATTCCACGCATAATTAATTCTTTAATCCTCAAGACAACGCTGTGGTTACCTGCGTCATTACCATGGGTGCTTATTATCGTTGCAAAACAACGTTATTTCTTCAGCCGTTACTAACAGCTACCAGTTATTATCTAGTATTTAGAATGTAAAAAAATATTCCACTGCATTGAGAAGATTGTGCAATAAATGCATCATATGAGGTCATTCGTGATCCGAATGTTTGAAATTCGTTTGTGAAATGGAATTAAATCACAAACTTGTTCATTTCATGGATCATAGAGTGGATTCTTTTCTATTTCACATTTTCAACATTCTATAAAAAGAAGTTTGCAATTCGATTGTTTTATTTTATTTGTTACATATAACATAACCACCGATATAAATTCACTAATCCCGTTAAAATTTGGTCAAGAGTCGGTTTTACAGTATTTAAACAAGAGTTTTGATCTAAGTGATTATTATTTGTTAGTAATAGTTGTTTTTCTACCGAATACAATTCGAAGAGATTACATAAGAACTAAATTGTCCCATACCATCCTTCACTTTCCACTCTAGAACAAGCAGAAAGCACTGTATCACTTAATTCTCGTTGAAATACCAAAAAATCATAGGCAACGATTGGCCGCTGCCAACTGCCTAACGTATCACTACATTAAGTTGCCCAACGTGTCACTCCATCGTATCTTAGGGAGAAATTTTTATTACATGGGAGAAAATTAACAACATCACCACACAAACCAACCAAAATGACAGATCTCTCCACTGTTCCACATTGCATTACGGATGTTTGTTTTGAGGCAGGTCAATGCATGCAAGCATTAAGCATTAAGTTTCCGGTAGCCTAGTCGGGAGACCGTCTGACTTGCGATCCGCAGGCCCTGGGTTCGAATCCCACGGCACACACCTCTGTCTTTTCGAAGTTATGTGCGTATTGTTGATTGCCGCCAACTTCAAACGGTGAAGGAAAACATCGTGAGGAAACCTACATGTCTGAGAGTTCTCAATGATCTTGAAGATGTGTGAGGTCTACCAACCCGCACTTGGCCAGCGTGGCAGACTATGGCCTAACCCTTCTCACAATGAGAAGATGGCCCGTTCCCAGCAGTGGGTCAGTTTGTCAGTCTGATAAAAAAAAATGCATGCAAAACCTTCATACCTTTTTTGAAGTGATTAACACTGAGTCGTGAATGGCAGGTAAGTACTTATATATGACAGGTTGTTATGAAAGGGTCATTATCATCACGAAATCATTATTTTAATGGTAGGGCAGGTCATTAAGTAATTACAAATGTTATAAGTACTACTCCAAGTACTTACTAGAACAATATTGTTTCAAAAACACACTTAGACTTCATCATCATCATCATCTCAGCCATAAGAAGTCCACTGCTGGACATAGGCCTCCCCCATGGAACTCTGAAGTACCTACTAAACAAAAAAGAATCATTACTTCATAATTGGCGGAGTAATCAATCGCGTAACATACATACAAAACAAACATACAGACGATTTGAAAACTTCCTCCTTTTTGAAAGTCAGTTAAAACTGACTAATGAATACATTGTCGGTTGAATACATTTCATTCGTATATATGGGTAGGTAGACGTCTAAGCTTCACACACCATCTATCAAATGTATGCCTGTGGTACTTTATATGTTCGTGTGAGGTCCACTGCTCGCAGATCTATTACTATACATAGACGAAGTTCCATAAGCATTATTTTTCGTCTAGTTTTTCCGTTATATTACTCCTAACATTTAGTATGTATGTTAAAAATAATAGTATTTAATCACCATTAAGTAAACTAGGACGTCAATTGCATAAAATGAAATTAAAAATTATTCAAATAACCCGCCCCGAATCGATCCTGACGCAAAGGTGCGCAAAGGTGCAAAGGTGGTGATATTACTGCCAGCATTACCCCGCTGAATGGCAATGGCCAACCTCTGCACCAAGAACGAACCATTACCACGTAACAATGAACTCATAACATTATCACGTAACAAGAACTCATAACATTGTTTTTATTTTATTACAGAACCATGTTAGAAGGCACGAAGATCAACACCCCGTCACAAATGTCTAAAGTGTTCAACATCGCAAAAGACACCGTCCTGTTCCTCATACTCTCTATTTACTACATGCTGGAATCCCTATTTTGGACCTTAGTGCCTAACGCCATAAGGCCTATGAAGAGTCTTAAGGGGGATGTGGTATTGGTGACGGGGGGAGGAGGAGGGGTGGGGAGGCTGCTGGCTGTGAGATTGGCGAGATTGGGAGCGAGGGTAGTCGTCTGGGATATTAATAAAGATGGTCAGTACTTGGTATCTTTGGTTAAAAAGAAATACCCGAACTTTAATAGAGAAGACGATTGGCAAGTACCACCTGCATGGGACCCGGTCATCAAATTAATAAAATCTTAGCCTCAACACAGATCTGCGATACCTGTTTACACCGAGAGCGACTTCTGCGTGCATAGGGAACGTTTTGCATAAAAATAGAAGGCGGTAGTAATTAATGTTTTCATAACAAAAAGACTGTCATATAGTCTTACATATCTCTTTATATCCTATGTATCGTATATTCTAGGTATATCCTTGACCTTCCAAATAAAAAATAATTATTCAAATCGGTTTTAAAATGAAGGAGTTATGTGGTAACAAACTTAATAAAAAATACAACTGAATTGAGAACCTTCTCCTTTTTACCCGACTGCTTAAGAAGGAGGGTTATGTTTTTCGAGTGTATATATGTATGTATGTATCTATATGACAGCCTACAGCCTAAACAGCTTGACCGATTTTGATGTGCGAGGTGTCGTTAGATTCGTCTTCACTTCCAGAGTGTCATAGGCTATACTTTTTTGTAATTATAATAATACATTTCTCGCAAAAATAGCAAGAAACATTTTTTCGTAATCTCCAACGAACTTTTTCGTAATAAACAAGTGGTTTTACTAGAATTATTCTAAAGAATGCGCATTTATAATCTTTTACTGCGATTTTAATCATACTTTCTCACAAAAACGCACACTCAACAGCATATCAAGCGAAACGAAATCGTAAGTTAGACTAAAACTTCTTTTCCGCAGTCGAGTATTTTGTTTTTCTTTTAACATTATATTTGTCTAAATGGAATTTTACAGCTCAGCCCTAGCCCGTAGGTCAGCGTACACTAAGAAGGGCACTTATTTAGAATGGTACCGTGGTTCAGTATACATTAAACAGTGGACAACCTTGCTCTAATGCATAGTTGGTAAATATACTTTATTAGATCCGGTTTTAGGACTAAAACATGATTTATTCGAAATTAAGTTAAATTATCGTATTTGTTTACCTACTTTTAATAAAAATACTCTTGTATATCTGTGAGTATCAAAATGAAGCAATATTTAAAGCAGCAGGTGTGTAACCTTCCTTTTGTTACTTATTTGTTATTTTAATTTTAAAAATCAAAACTGATTATCATTGTAATTGGATTAGACATTTATATCACACGAAATGACATACGCAAACTGACAAATACACAAAATAATCTTATGAAGGAAATAATTGAAATTCGGCCAAATAACATTGTGTGCGTTAAGTTTTCAAGCCATGTTGTAGGTAAAATCATTTTATTTATAGTAGATATCAATAATTAGAAAAAATAGTTTTTTTTATTATTCAGTGATAGGATTGTAGTGATATAATGAAACAATGCCTATAATAGGCCTATCAGGCCTTGTTTCATTCTATTCGATGATTTATATACAGTAGCATCGCGAACTGTCTTATTAAATCGCTTAACGTCAGGTGAAAAAGCGGTCAAGCACAATCCTTTTACTGAATAATAAAAAAATGTAATCTTTCTAATTATTTATATCTACTATAAAAAATTATCTCCCCGACAACATGGCTTGAAAACTTATAGCTTACAATGATTTTTGGTCAAATTTTAATTATTTACTTCACAGGATACAATCTACATTGAAATATTGCTCTGCATTCCAGGGTTACAGAAAACATGTTCCGACGTCAAAGAAGAAGGCTACGAGATCACAAGCTACGTCGTAGACCTAGCTGACCGGAACGCGGTATACGAAGCTGCTGACAAAGTGAAGAAACAGGTCAATTAATATTTAATTTAAAATACATTAAAAAATACAATCGATTTTAGAACCTTCATCTTTCAAGTGGGTATTATAATAATCATAAGCTTTAGCAGCTAAATTTGAAAATATTAAGTATAAGGTCTCATCTAAACACTTCATTGATGTTTCATCATCATCATCAAAGCCACAAGAAATGTACTGCTCGCTATACGACGGATATGACGTATACTACTTCCTGCCACTTGTATGAGGTTATCTGTCCAACTTGTGGCTGGCCAATGGTCATCCTACGTTACAATTGCCAGGGCTCAAATTAATAATAAATTCTCTAAATATTCTCATCAGTTCTTCTTCTTTTTTGTATTGGACCCTGCGACTAGCGATTTGCCAGTGTCAAGTATTGAGATATTTTCAAGTTTCTTGAATAATACAAGTTATATAGTGTTCTAGTCACAGTCTAAGACATGTAAACAGTCATTTTCAAATTTGAGTCTTGCCTCAGTAAAGTGATGGCGACTTTACTAGAAGCTTCTATGAAGTTTTGCCGACAACGTAAGATAACACGTTTCACTACTTTACTTCATTTGCCCATACATTGCATCAAGTGCATGACACTTGATCAAACACTTAATGAATAAAACACCACCATTTCTATCGCATTAATATTCAAAATAACAAGTTTAGGAAAATAAAACAGAGCAACAACATGTTTCTATGACGTTCCCGCCAAAAACCCCTCTTCAGTTTAATAAAGGACAATTATTTGACAGGTTGGTAAAGTGGACGTGTTGATCAACAACGCGGGAACAGTGTTCGGCGATACTTTACTAGAGCTCAGTGATTCCGCCATAGAAACAACATATAAAGTCAACATACTTTCACATTATTGGGTAAGTAAAAAATTAATATTCACGTTTATATTTTCACGTTGTTAAAAAATAAGTGAGGATATAAAAAATAAGAAGTCTAAACACAATATTATGTTTAAATTTGAACTCGCCTTATTAAATTTTATTTTAATCTTATTCAATTGAATTTAGGAAACAGTCTCTATCGAGTTGATACAATTTTTTTTTTTTTTTTTTTTTTTTTTTTATTTAACTTGTAATATTCGATTATATACAGACACAGGGACAAATGAAAGTAAATAAAAGCTTGTATGAAAAATAAAACAAAAATATGTTTTTTTATATTAGAGAAAAAAAAATACGTTAATGTCAAGCAGTTATAATCTCTAATCACGTCTTGTTAAATCGCACGTCCCGCATGAATAATTAAAATAGTTAATTATAATAGGTAGTACTTAGTCACTTACTGGCTTAACGGTAACCTTGGCTGCACTTTAAATTTTAGATTACGTTGTTGCAACACATCGAAATTGATTTCACTTAATCGTTTGAGAAATAATAAAGGTTAGCTAATAGTTAATAAAGGTTAGCTATGAAATAAATTGAAAATATAATAGGTACATGAAGTAGGACTAATTGATAGGCACTCCATCGGTTGTCTATTTTAAACATTGATCCATAATTTTATTTAAATGTAATAAATAGCGATAGATTAGTTCGGGTTATTGTGTGATAACCATCATTATCCATCATTATGTGTATTAGCAATGTGCGTCGAAATAAGTTTTTTGGTAACATATTGTTCCAGACGGTAAAAGCATTCTTGCCCGCCATGATAGAGAGTGGCAAAGGACACATCGTGACGGTTGGTTCCGTAGCAGGACTGCTCGGAACTTATCGCTGCACCGACTACAGCGCCACCAAGTTCGCCACCGTAGGCTTCCACGAGAGCCTCTTCACGGAGCTTAGGGTGAGTTATTCAACAAAGTATACAGGAAAGAGAATCAACTCACCAAATTTTTCATGCTTTTCATGAAAGAAATGGCAAAACAGCAGAAAAACTGTATTTCTCAGGTCGGTCAATATTCCGTCGCGTCATGACTGCGCCGCGTCTGTGAGACGTACTCGTACAGTAGTAAACTGACGTATGAACTGATGAATGGTATTCTAAATCACTTCATGATATTGATTATCACATTTTTATTCTATAAGTAGGTAAAAATCTAAAATATTAAGACCATAAAAATATTATGATGAAAAACTACAAAATATTTTTTGTAGTGTAAAAGACATCAACGCGTGTCCCCAAGCTTCTGCGAAACGGTCGCGTTGATGTCTAATGCACTACAGACGAGACATATGAAGATGTACGAAGCGAAAAGGAGAGGAGATGCGTAATAGTTAGGTGATTCTACCAAAGCGGAGATATGCAACAGCTTTAGTTAGGCCACCAAAGCTTTGCGGAAATGCTTACTGGTTAGATAGGATCAGTGATCTTCAGAGATGAGAGGCAGGTTTTGTACGCCCTCGCATTAATTTTAATTCTCCCGAATCAGTGGCGTAACTATACCATCAGAAAATTCTTGCGATGGGGCCCTCCCTATGGCCGTATCCAGGAATTCATTCGGGGGGTGCGCCCTGTTGTAATATTATAATTTTAAAGTACTTAGGTACATTTAGTTCAAGAGTTATTTCTGAGCCAGCCTTCCAGCCCTGCCACCCTATAGTTACGCCACTGCCCCGAATAACGGTGCCACTCGCTGTGCTCCGTTCTCGTCTCTGCATGCGTTTGCCTCTTTACATAGCACAGGCAGTGGCGGATTTACCAGCAGGCTGAGTAGGCTGGAGCTTAGGGCGGCAAATTTGGTCCAAAAATATTTTTTTCTTATAAATAAAAGACCCATCAAGCACGGAATCGTCTAATGTAGATCTCATCTCCCGTATTATACGTAAGTAATTATTATCATAAATACTCGTATGATTTTGAACTACATAGAGTATCGATTTTCAAGATCAGTAGGGGGCAGCAAAAAATGCAATAGCCTACTGGCGGCAAAAGTGTAAATCCGCCACTGGGCACAGGTGACAACTCCGTTTTGATTGCGTTACTGATTATGAGACATCTCAGCTCAACAGTTACCACAGGAACTAAGCAGACAAAAGATTTGTAAATAACGAAACTATTGGTTGTTTGAATAAGGTTGTTACAAACCGCTGCGACGCACAACAGTTAAGTTTACGTGTAAATGCTTCCATCTTTACGCGAACTTTGGTTGGTTGTGGTAAAATGCCTAGCCTGTCGATCTTAAACATTTTCAGTTACTACAATACATATTAACTGTTTTCATACTTTATTTGACTGGAAAATATTTCGTTTTCAGGCCCACGGTCATAACACAATCCACGCGACGCTGGTGTGCCCTTACTACATAAATACAGGCATGTTCGACGGCGTCACACCGCGCCTCATGCCCATGTTGGAGCCAGACTACGTGGCGGAGACGATGATCGACTCAATCAGGAAGAATGAGGTCAACTGCATCATGCCAGGATCGGTCAGATACCTACTGCCCCTTAAATGGTCAGTACAACTTTTATACGAAGAAATATTAATTTTACCCACAGAATGTGGCTACCTATATTTACTTTGATCTTACCACTGAATTCGAGGCTCTAGTAAGAATATTGCCTTGTCTCAGTACCTACTGAATCATAGCAGAGCTTTTATGGAGTTTTGACTACAACATGAAAAGACACGTTTCAATATTTATATATTTCACACTGGACAATAAATAAACACCATTGACATTTTAAACAATACAAGTTAAGGAAAATAAAACAGAGCAACGACTTTCCCATGTTTGCGCCAAAACATTCGAGTACTTTTTTTCTTCTTTTTAGCGCCTTAGAATTTTTGTGTATTTTTGTGGCTTATGCATTTGCCAGGATGACGGTTGTAAAATCTCAATGTTGAAACTTTTTTTGTTACAAAAGTTTTACTTGACAAGATTTCCAGAAAATAATACCCCTTCATCCTGTAAGCCTTATAAAACCTTATTTAAAATAAAAAAAACTTTGTTCTAGCCTCCTGCCAGCTAAAATGTGCTGGGACTTGATGCACCGAGTCATGAAAGGGCCACAGTCTATGATGGAATTCAAGGGAAAGCCTAAAGTAACAGCAAGATAAACAAGAATTTAGCTAAAACATTTAGACCTAATTATCAAAGTTAAGGTTGATCAGGGTTTAATAGTACTTACCTATTAAATAACAATACCTATTCTAATTTTTAAAGAGAATTAGCATAGAATTAATTTTGTTGTCAAGCAAAGATATTTTGAATATCAGATTTTGTGTAGACTTATCTGAATCTATATTTCCTTTTAGAGTATTTTAATTTTATTGTAGATATTACATAACTTAAGGAAAGAATGGATTTTATTTTATAATCTATAGGTATATGACGTCATCGCTTCGTTATGGATATACATCAGATCACACTCTCGAATAAAATAATCATAATTGGTAACTGTGACTAGACTATCGAAGCAAAATTGATAAAAAATTATAGGACTACTTCGAAGCTACAAATTCAACGCAAAAAGAATTTTCAAATAGAAAAAAAATTTAATACTTACACATTAAAATAAAACAAATTTTAACGGACTTATCGTGTATATTTTACATAATTTTATCACAATTCTTTAGGGTTCCGTAGTATACAAGAAACCTTTATAGTTTCGCCATGTCAGTCTGTCTATCCGCAGCTTTGCTCAGTGCTAGTTAGACTTTGTTGGTGTACCTCCCGTACACGTAAAGTGGGTATGTTTTTTTTTCTCATCTGGGGTAGACATCATCAATTTTTCTTTTTTTGTTGTTAATCGTGAATAACTTTTTACTCCATCGTAAAACGTAAAGATCACACCAGTTAGCTGTTCAAATTTCAATAAATAAAGAAAAAGTCCTACGTACTGTGCCCTTATTCCGTATGACTATCGGTTGACGTGAAATAGACGTAGGTGCGTTGACAATGAAAAATAAGTTTAAAACTCTAATTTTCATTGTCACACACCCACGTAAACAGGTAACGCGGCGGATGGTCATACGGAATCAGAGCCCAGGGTGAAATAAAAAAACAACTTCCACATACAAAAACCATAATTTATTAACTTAAAAATAATATCACATGTTTAAAACAAGTCATAGAAGTAATCCAATCCCTGCCCCAGCTCCCATATAGCGACGCCGGTGCCATACTCGCGCGCCAGATCGAGCCTCTTCTGTATCGAGTACAGCGTCGGGTAGAAGATCTTCTTCGCACCTTGGGATGTTCTGCCGAAAGGAAAAAATATATAGATGAGGAAAATATTAATACAAAAAAAAACTTAGACGAATTGGTAACCTCCTTCTTAATGGAAGTCGGTTAAAAATGCGTGTGCAAGCTTTGAACGCCGCAAATATCCTCATCATCAGCAGCCTATTCTAGTCCACTGCTGAGGATAAGTGCCGAATGGAAAAAAGATATAGATGAAAAAAATAAATACAAATGCATGTGCATGCAGTGAATGCCTCAAATATCATCATCATCGTCAGCCTACTCTAGTTCACTGCTGGGGATAGGTGCCGAATGGAAAAAAGATATAGATGAAAAAATACAAAATGCGTGTGCAAGCAGTGAACACCTCAAATATTAGCATCATCATCATCAACCTACTCTAGTCCACTGCTGGACATAGGAAACTATCGTCGGATTTTTCGGCTTAAAACAGACGTGAGTGACCCGTAGTTTTTATTTAAAATGTGTGAAAACCACGTTACTTCCCATAGTACAAACAGCACGGTAATTAACTGCGCTTACTGATATAAATTGGTAAGTAATCACAAAACAAAAGAATTGAGAATAAAATAAATAAATAGAGCACAACCCAAAATAATTGGTGTCGTCATTTAACGGATGGTGGAAAACTACCAAAATTTGTCATTCGGTATCGTCACTCCATCGTGTCTCAGAGTGTCCTACCTCTCCTTTCCATCTAACCTTCGAACCACAATTAAATCTGATGTTAAAAGGCCTTATGGTCTTTGATGCTCCGCCTACCGCGTAAGGGAAAATAGACGTGAATGTATGTATGTATGAGCCAAGGGCGTCGCCAGCCCATGGCCCAGAGGGGGGGGCAAGTTAATATTATGGAGGATGAGAAAAATATGAAATATGCTTTTAGTTCGTATGTTTCGCTCTAATGTACTTCTAGCAGGCTCCAGGTACACAACGCATAGTTAATATTACGCGAGCGAAACGAGTACGGCGATTATATAAAAAAAAATGTTTTAGACTTAGTCAGAACACATAGTTTTCAACAGAACTACTTGAGTTACGATACCTGATTTCTACATAATTTTCAGCCGTGTTGTTATTGTAAGCCAGCGCTTGGTTGCTTTTAGCGTTCTTGAGCAGCTCTATATATTCCGTGCCGACTATGGGGCCGCCGCCATTTGCTGTATACGAGTTCCCATAGAAATTTAATCCCAGAAGAATCTTCGATCTTTTGAGAGCACTTGGGTCGTTGTCGATCAACTTCTCGACGCATAACCGCATCCAGTGTAAAGGCGCATTGGGACCTGCATTAAAAAATAACTATACTAAATAAACAAATATCGGTGGATATTTCACACAACACCATCTAGCCCAAACTAAGTAAAGCTTCTACTACGGAAACTAGATAGCTGATAGAATACATATATACTTTTTTTTGTAAATATACATACTAAAGATACATAGAAACACCCAAACACGGAACAAACATCCATGATTATCACACAAATGTTTGCCCTGTGTGGGGATCGAACCCACGACCTACAGCTTAGGCAGGCAGACATACTACCAACTGAGCTACGAGGCCAGTCAAAAAGTGACTTTCGAATTACTATTATTTTATAAGTAGGCGTTAATCTCCTAATACACACGTAAGTTAATTAGTCGGAAAGATTAGACGCCCAGTAGCATAACTAATTATTTGGCATTAGTCATAATTCACTAATGCGAAGTAGAGTGAAACAAGACATTAATTATCATCATCTCAGCCATAAGAAGTCTACTGCTGGACATAAGCCTCCCCGCATGGAGTTTCAAAAAAACCGATTGGAAGCGGCTTGCATCCAGCGTCTTCCTGCCACTTGTATGAGGTCATAAGACATTAATAATTTTGTTAAAATTAAACAATAATAACATTAAAATAACCTGGTTTTTGTGGATTAGAGAAGTCATACGTCATGACAGACACCGCATCTACGTAAGGGTAGATATCGTTGAAAGCTTGGATGAAAAACTCGTCTGTGGGATACCCACGGAAGGGCGGATACACAAGAATCAAGCTTAAGTCATCCTCTTTCATCTCTAGACCTGCAAATAAAATAAAAACATGATTCTTCATGAGCAATTATATAGATATTCCAATGGAGAATATGCATTAGAATAAGAAAATGAAATTTTTACTTAATAGAAATTCTAGTCTACTTGGATATAAAAACATGACGAAATGTATATACTAAAACATACTAATAGTTGAATGTGACAATAAACGTCAGAGATATAAATACCTAAAGTTTTTAGTGGGATATGCTTTATCTCTTTCCCGCGGAACGAATTTTTATTAAAGAATTTATATGGCGCTCATAGCAGATGACGTCATCATATATTATGGAAGGAGGAGTACAATTGGAGTGCTGTATTTATGTATTATGTATTGCTGTATTTTTTTTATAAAATAGGAAATCTAATGCTGTCCCTAAACACAAACCGATAACAATATTTTATGCGATTGGTATTATGAATACCTAGATTTATGTTTATTGTTTTTTTTTTCTTTATAAACTCCGACATTATAATAAACTGTTTCCAGCGGTTGCACCCACATAAGCATGCAAAGTAGTGACAGTGATGATAATTAAATGTAGCCCATGTCCATCTCCAGAAAGGCTATTCACAACTTGTCGGATTCGGAATCGAGTCGGAAACCATAACCCCATCTCTGTCATTTCCATAAGGAATGACAGAGATGGAGATATAGATTCCGAATCCAAATGATTATGAATAGGGGTGCAGATTTTCCTTGTCAGAATGTCAAATCAGTTGGCAGATTGGTATTGGTCATTTGGTATTGAAAAAAAAAAACAATAAACAGAAACACTTTCGCTTTAATAAATATCATTTAGGATGAAGTCGTTTATTATTTATTTATATTATGCATGTTATATTTTTCCTGAAAAAAAATGGCTATAAAACTGCAGAGAGCAAGGTTATATAGAATTATAATGAAATAATGTTTTCTAAGATTTTCGCAATTGTCACTTACTAAACATCAGAGCTAGAAGTCTCGACTAAACTTGACTTTTTGTATCACTCGACAGAACTCGGTTGGTAAGTTGATTCATACAGGCAGTATGGACACAGTCTGGTAAGTACAAAACAAGTCGGTATCAATTTATCTCTATATGCACTCCATATTATGTTGATTTGTCATATTACAGACAAATATAAGCCGATAACAATGCAATAAATCGACACTAACTTACTCTGCACTAACCCAACTGTGTCCATACTGCCTGTATGAATCAACTTATCAACCAAGTACAGTTGATAAGTTGATTCATATGAAGTCAAGACTTCCAGCCCTGGTCATAAAATTATGTAAAATATATGCGATAAATCCGTTAAAAGTTGTTTAATTTAAATTATGATGAATTGTTAGGTTTCCAACCTTGTTATTTTAAACCACAACTTACCTGAAATTATATTATGTCTAAGGATGTTAAGCATAGATACTTTGAAATGAGAACAGGCTTCTAATGAAGCCAGTACTGATTTCAAAACATGTTACTATAGTAAACTATACTTACCAAACTGCTGTATAAATTTAACAGAACGGTCAACATATTTCCCGATCTGTGACATAATCTCTAGCACCACTCCATCAAACATCCACTGCTTGCAGGCCTTCTTGATCTCATCGATGAGAGCCTTTTGCTCCGTGTGAGAACTTGGCTCTGTGAAGAATGCTTTCAGGTCTGTGATCTGCCAGTTCTCAAAGAGGATACGTGGCACAACTGTTAGATGGAAAAATATTACTTAATTAAATTATAAGACATTTGTGAACCTAAAATTAGATTAAACTTGTTTATTTCAACAAAACCGCAAAAGCAAATTACCTACGTTCATCTCACAATTTTTCATAAAATTTTGAAAAACTAACCAAGTATACATCCAATCTCATTCATTCAGTGTTTTTCACGATTGAATTTTGTGTGAACATTTTGTATAAAATAATAATCAGTTGATAATTGATATAAATATACCTCAAAAGATACCTGTTATATAGTGTGTCACCTATAGCCGGTATGCTAGTCTTAAAATAGTATAAAATGTATACAATAATTCCATAAAAAGTTGTTTATTTCTATCACACTACTTACTTTTTAAATCATTGCTCTCTCCTTTCTGCTTAACAGATTTCATCCAAGCATGGTCCACATCATGCAGACCTGTTATTATGTAAATATTAGGAGACTGCCTCTTCACCTGCAGCCACACCGGAGATATATAGTTGAACTTTGGGGCCCATGTCTTAGCTACATCATATCCTTTGTTGTTCCACTGTGGAAAAAGTACATACAACATACATAAATAGAGGAGAGTTCTATAAAGCTAAAACAATTGTGCCAATGACCAGAAACTATGCTATGTTACTCTAAGGAACTTAGTTGGTTTGAGTATGCTCAAAGAAATTAAATATTCACTAAAGCCTCAATGACACTGGGCTAGTTTACAAGCTAAAAGCCAGCGAGTTCGCGAGTTGCTTGTAAACTCGCTCCGTGTCATTGAGCTTTTTGACAATCTGCTTTTGATTGTGTCATCGACACTCGCTACTCGCTCACTCGCTAGCTTTTAAACTTGCCGACTAGCAGCTCGTAAGCTAGCCCAGTGTCATCGAGGCTTAAGAAAAGATTTCTTAGTTATGGGCAAAAATAAGGGATTCATTTAATAAAATATAATGCCTGCGTTTGTTTTTTATGACAAATAAACAGCACAGACAATTCCAGCTTTTTATAATGAAAGAGTAACAAACAGATAGAAGGTTCTATTCTATTCGAGGTAGGGTGGGAAGCCATGAGCCTCTCCGTCACTGTGACCCTTGCGGATCTATTGTAACATCCCTCCTAAAAAAGGTTACAGCACCTCTCCCAGTCCCCCAGTCCCAAATGTGATATAAATCTCAATAGGGACTTTGGGGCGGAGGCCCTCACGTCCTCAGGGTAGAGGCTCCTCTGGTGGTGGAACACCACACATTCGCAGAGGACATGGAAGGGCGTTTCGTCCTCTTCGAGGAAAAACCTGCACTCTGGGCTCTCACTCAATCCCATTATGTGCAGGTGTTCATTTTGCAATGTCCAGTTAAGGTGCTAACAAGAACCTTAAGTTGGCCCTTGTTTAGAAGAAGCGCCTCCTTAGAGAACTTCTTGCTGAATCCTGTGAGAAGCGCTTTGGAGTATACCATTCCCGGGCTTTGGTTCCACAGTGCTAAGCACTAATTTAACCCCCCAAGATTTGATGCTACCCATTATTGTGGAGTCAGAGATGCCACAAGCGGTACGGATAGAAGGTTAACGTTAAACATCAGCAATAGACAAAAGCAGCAGTAGTGGTGTCATTAAAATGCTCTTTGTAGAAACTTAACAGGAAGTTCATTTAACATTCTGTGGCAGAATATTCCAGTTCCATGTATCGAAATTTTCCTGTTTATTTTTATTTCATATTTTAGTTCCATAGCCCAACTGTAGCCTCCAGATTCCATGCTATTTGAAAACTGAAATATTCAATTCTTAACTTTCACTTTTAACTTATGGTAATACAAAAGCAAAATAATAATATCTTAATATCTTTTAATGAGAATCCGAAACCTTTCGGAAAATACCACCCCTGGGGATCTCATTTTACACTTTTTAGTAACTAACAAAGTTGATTATAGTATATATTATAGAAACCTAAGAAGCTACTATTAATATAAAAAAAAAAACAAAATACGTAAGTACACCGTATTAAGTAACGAAAAAACTTGTTTTTAAATTTTATCCCACCCATCCCAATCAAAATTTCAACAATTAGGTAGTTTTACTAAACACTAAGTATATCAAATGAGAGTCATTGCAATGTATTTGTAATGTGATCAATTAAAATAAGTAGGTACTCCATGTAGATGTGCTGCGAAAAATCAATATCTACTTTCCCTTTTTATTAAGCATAAATAAATTACTAACGGGAGTAACATAACCCAAAACTGTAGCACGGAATTTAGTCGCAGTCACATCCTGATGGTACGTTGCATGGTACTTGAGGATATCCTTCACAAGTGGAGTCTCCGTCACCAGCTTTCGGTCCAAAACATTGTTTTTCCTCGGACCTTCTTGTGGTTTCACTCCCTTCTGTCCCTTTTTATCAGACGGAGGCGATAACGTAGCAAAACACACATTCAACAACAAAATTATTTGCAATAACGTCTTTAGGCATTTCATTGTTTAGGTATTTCAATATATAAACGAGCTTGTTTTAAAATTATTGCAGAAAATCACACAATAATCCCGTCTTCCAGAAATAATTTGACAGTTCGATCAATTTGCCGGGGCGGGTGAAGTGAAGAGAAACAACATCTATCCCACAGATAACACAACCCAATCATATGCGTGCTTAGTATTTTGAATTATTTTTAAACCAATCATTACATGGCGGGAAAACTTTCATATTATGATAAAATTTAAAATTCAGCGTGTCAATTCAAAACACGTAACTTGAAGTTTTTCTCTTTCTTCTTTTTTCTTTAGTGTAACTTTATACATAGGTAAGAATTGTTTGCTAGACTGGAGAGAACGGGGATTTCCAATGTTAATGAACTAAGCATCCTCGCCTCTCAGATATTACTGAAAATTTGTTTTGACAATGCCAAACATTAATTAAATAATCGGCCAGCAATGTCGCTTAATTAGCTGCATCATAATTGCGATGTTATAGTTAAGGTTTAGTGAAGGTCCTTGAGAAAGGATTTAGCTAGAATCCTCACTACTCATACGTGAAAACTGTAAGAGCTATCGACATGGCTATAATTCCAATGATTACCCGTTGATTGGCCAATATGACATGCCAAATCTCGTAAGAATTGCTTCGTTGTGTTCAAAAAAGTGTTCCGAAGTTATAAAGGTAATCTTGTGAGGACTCTATCTTGACCAGCACTCCCCAGAATCCTCACCTCATATCTGCTCAGCGCTTAAGTTTTCAAGAATAAAATTGGTACTACTTGGTGGTAGCCGATAATTAGCCATCTGTACATAAATTACGTGTAAACATCTACATACAAGTATACCTACAACAATTCTACAACATAATAATTTTGTTAAAAAAATCACAATACTAGGTACGTAATCAATTAACATAATCATGTCCCTCGTGCGTGAAAAGGAAGCTCATTATTTTCAATTCATTTCCTTTCGTTCGCGTAACCGCAAAGGCTCATCGAAGAAAGTAATGACTCTTACTTATTGCAAGCAAACATTCAGTGCCACTGTAGAAACCGGGCCTGCAACATGGCTATACTCCTTTCACGCGCACTCGTGCTCAAATACGTTATTATTGCGTGTATTATATTAGGTATTTTTAAGCGTGCATTTTAAACATTTTGATATTCCATTTGTCTTACCTAATGAGAAGAAAAAAATATTTGTTTTCTTTTTCATTAAACTTTAAAAAAACGAGAGTGCCTAAAAGTATTTTAAAAGTGGAATCAACACAATCACAAAATTGACTAAATTCATAAACATTTTTCTTACTTCATTGTGTAGTGTTGTTGTTTCATTTAGGTATTTTACTGTTGCAGGAGTGGAAGGAAAAAAGGTGGATAAAAGGAGTGTGACAAATATAAAGTGTCATGAAACTGGGAAATTTTACAGGTTTGTTTTATATTATGAAACTTCTGAAAGATTTGAAAATTACTGACACGTAGTTAACGTGTCAGTAATTTTCAAACCTTTCAATAATTTTATAATAGAGAAACTAATGTGTTTTTCATACAATTAAAATAAAAACTACGGATTCACGCGTACAGTGCGTGGCACGTCACCAACCGCGAGTGACGTTTGCGCTGCTCCTTTGAAGAAGACCGCCAAATGCGGTTGAAGTAGTCAAATATTTCGACTCATATTAGACGTGAGTGAGACGTAGTTTTTTTTTTTAAATCTTCTATAACTCTTATTTCTTCCAATGAAATATGTAGATATAATTTGGCACAATATAATGTCATCGTATTATGAAATATTCAATGTTACCTATGTGGGTGATAAATTATAAAATTTCAAAGTATTGGAATTTAAACTCTTACGTTCTATTTTTATTGTGCGTGTCGCTAAAATGTACAATAAACTTCCCCAGTGAGTATCTTAGGCAATATAATAAAGGTGTCTTTAAATCGAGCGAATCGGTTCTTATGGGCAAGCACGCTACATCGTAGACCGCATCAAGTTATCAGAGTTGGCGATTCGCGGTAAAAATTCAAATGATGAAATACCAATAATATCGGCATGAAAGCAGTTAACCTTCTTTCTAAGTTTGTCGATTCTACCAATGGCCCTCGAATTAATGACGATATGATGTTTAAACTCCATATACTTTTATTTCATTGCTGTGCATTTCTGACGGAAATTTTAAATACATGTTATTACCAATTTACTAATTATTTTTAATAATCTTAACAGAAACAAGATGGTTCAATAACAATAAAAGTTGTCTAATATTTTGTTGTTGTGTAATTTTCTTACGATGCAATTAATATTATTAATACAACAATTATTATTGTAGTAGGTACTTATATAATTGATAAAAATAATTGCTTTATAAGCCGACAGAAGTTTGCAGTTCAGTATACATTCCACTGATGCCATCTACACATATATTCTTTGGCCATTTTTAACAGACTTCACTACTACATATTAACAGATTCCTCAAGTTGCCTGATTTTTTTATACTATATGTTCTATGTGGTTTTAAACCGATTTCAGTATTTTTAGCGTTCCGTGGTAACTACGAGGAACCCTTAAAAATTCGCCATGTCCGACTGTTTTACTAAGAGACTATAAGCACTACACAAAAAAAAAATAAGATGTGTTCATTAAGCCGCTACAAAATACCGTAACAAAATTTTCAAAAAAGTAAAAAATAGGTCTGGCACTCCATACATAATAAATATTATCCTTCTTATTGGGTAGTGCATCCCTTCATGTTAGATATGCCATCAGCGCGAACTGAACGTTTCGCATCCACCTTCCTAATACGAAGCGCTCGGGGATGGAATGCCTTACCCCCATCCTTGTTTCTAAAAAACCGCCCAAGTCCGAGACGGACTCGCGCATGAAAGGGTTCCTTACCATTCTCTGTAAAAATGTTGTATGGGAGCCCCCCTTAAATATTAATTTTATTTTAATTTCATTACTTATTTATTTTTAAAGTGAATAATATAACTCAATATTCCGTGAATATTTCAAGCGTCTACCTGTTGCCGTTATCAATATCGAGTAAAAACGAGCAAAAAATCACGTTTGTTGTATGGGAGCCCCCTTAAAATATCTATTTTAATCTGTTTTTTTAGTATTTGTTGTTATAGCGGCAACAGAAATACATCATTTGTGAAAATTTCATCTGTCTAACTATTACGGTTCATAAGATACTGCCTGGTGACAGACGGACGGACAGACAGCGGAGTCTAATAGGGTCCCATTTTACCCTTTGGGTACAGAACCCTAAAAACTACAACTCAGAGTTGTTTTCAAGTCTAGAATAAATAAATACCTTATAGGTCTAACGTAGACCTAGAAGGTACTTATGTCTACGAGCTTCATCTTCGGCCACAATATAGCTTTTCATTAGGCAAGCTAGCAAGGTGATCAAACCACAGAACATAATAATAATACTAGTCAAACATAGAGCTATTTTACCTAAGTGCGCATGACATGATATTGGCAGCAGCAGCGTGGATATTTTCTCATTCACTCTAATACAGTTTAAGAAACAAGTTTATGAGGTATCAGCTAAACAGAAATGAAAATGTGCTACCACATCCACAGTTCAATGTAATATGATAGTTTTCTGTCTTTTATACTTTCAATAAATTTAGGGATAAGTATTTATCTAGTTAATTTTTTCGAATATTAATGTAAAGTCTGTATCTTAGCAAGATAAGTTTATAACAAGCTGTGTACATGCCTATAAATGGCACAGGTATCAGAATGTAACCGTGAAAAATATGTGATAAACCTCATAATACGTGTGCTATTGCGTACCTTAATAAATAAATAAATATTCTGTATAAAAAAAAAGTAGGTAGGTAGTCGGGTAAGAAATATTAGTCTGCCCCCTATTCTGAACCCATGTATATCTCCGTCTCTGTTATTCTCTATAGACATGACAGAGACGGAGATATACAAATCGAATCGATTCCGAAACCGAATGGGTTCAGAATACGGGGGCTGATCTAGACTGCAAATGAAATTAAGATTCGGTATCGGTTCACCGCAAAGAAAGTCAAAGTGAAAACAGCCTGGATAATTTGCGACGAAGTGGTAATACTGGTGGGTAGAGTTAGCGAGACTAACTCGGCGGGCACGGTTACTTGACCACTTTAATTGGACTTTTCTGATTTACCTGACTTATCAGAAGGAAGGTCATGTTTTTTCGAACATAAGAAAATATAGCTGTTAAATGAGGTGACTACAATCCATTTTTCATTGAATTGCCTGCAATCCGCTCGCAACACTATCGATTCACATTCTTGGTGCGCAGGAGTGGAACTGCCTTCCCTGTTTCCTGAGAATCAGAATCAGAAAACATTTATTGCATAAACTGTTTACACCTTGACATTTCCAAGACTAGAGTGTATGGATTTCTTCTAGGATGTGCTCCATACATACACAGACCTACATACGTACGGAACGACAGACATACATATGGAAGAGGACATACATCGTGGCTGAAAAATCTTCGGACATGGTTCAACCTGAGCACGAGATCCTTGTTCCGCGCAGCTGTGACCAAGATACAAATAGTCTTAATGATAGCCAACTTCCGGTAGGAAATGGCACCTCAAGAAGAAGAAAAATTAGCACTTCACGAACACGCATGAACGCCAATCCGCTCCGGTACTCTCCGGCTCTAGCTTCCTACATTCTACAACTCATAGCATAATACTCGGCGCGTCACGATTACATCGCGTCGGTTACTATCTGGGGCCATACCACATGCGTTTAAGCAGTCTTATTTCAATATTACTTTGACTTTTGTCTCGTTCTTTCTACAGTTGTGAGAGCAAAACAAAGGTCAAAGTAATATTGCAATAAGATTACATTTAGGATTGTGGTAGCCCCCCCTGGAATTCATCATATTTGTCAGGATTTTTCTGAAGATTCTCGCAGTGTATCCATTTCTTTCGATTTTAGTCGATTTCGACTAGATTGAATAGATTGAAGCGGAGAGTAAAATCAGGAATTTTGTACGAATAAAATTCGCTATTTCAGTTACTCATTTCCACATTTTGAAGATATATGATGAAAACTGGAAATGTCGGGGGGAGGCCTTTGCCCAGCAGTGGGACACTACACTACAGACTAAGAACAACAACAACATTGTGACGATAGAGGAAACCTTAAAAACTTCAAACTTTTATTTTACTACTTTGTTGCCATGATCATATTTAGAGGTGCTTACTATCGGTCCACGTTCCTGATGCGTCCTGCACAGGAATGGAATTCTATGCCGCCATCTCTGTTTCCTGAAAGCTACAATCTTGGAATCTTCCAGGCTATAGTGAATAGATATCTTCTAAATCAATGAGCTCCATCCTAGACCACACCGTGGTATAACATCAGGCTAGTTGGTGGTCAATCGTAGATCTATCTAACATTTTTTTTTTTTAAATAGGACTCATGCATATTCAGGACTTCAACAAAGTTGCTAATCCTAATCGCAACTGCGATCAAGTTGCGAACCCTAATCGCAACTGCACTCAGCATGCAGGACACTTCCGCGCGCGGCCGATGACCGACACGACTTTCGCAACCTTGACTGTGGATAGCTTTAGTACTAACTATTAGTTTATTCTGTAGCAGCTACCGTCCACGCTTATTACATTATCATTTCCTACAGCCTGAGAAATTTACTTTCGCTGTTTGTCTAATCCGCAAACATTACCGACTACCATTGTTTATAATCTGAGAAGCGCTTGCGCAGAAAGTTGGAATGATTAAATCTATTTCGTCATCGCGTTAATCGATTCGTTATTTTCAGTGACTTTACATTCTTCATACAAATTATCGAAAATGCTTTGTCAGAAATGTGCTAACTTACAGACTTTCAGTTAGAGAAAGCTTAGAAATCGTTAGTAGATAATTAATAACTAACTAGTAACAATAAATACAGAAAATATAACCATTGAATTGAACTCTCAAACCTAAAACATACGTCTCATCATATCGTCATATCTAGTAGAATGCTCTAAAGATATTAATCAGATCACGAAATAATTGTTACCTTTTTGTACATCCTAACAAATAACTTTCGTTGTAATGTAAGTACAACTTTAAAAATAATCAGAAAAATCAAATCAGCTGTTCCACGCAAGAAGTTTTTGACGCATTGACCATAACAATGTATGAAACAGCTGATTTTCACAAATTCACAAAGCTACAAATTTCGATTTGATTCAAGTTAATTTTTATAAGTAGGTACGTAAAAATCATTTTTGCGTCAATAATTTCATTTTTTTTTTTTTTTTTTTTTTTTTTTTATTATTTATATGTATGAAAATTAGATCAAATTGAATTTAATGTCGAATATGTAGACTCATAAAGCTATTTAAATAATAACAACTAACCTTGTAGGTATATAAACTACATATACCGTATTCACCATTTTAAATTGTTATATATATACAGAAACCCCGACCGCTCCGAAGACCACATGTGGACGACGGAGGAATGCGCAAAGTATTACCTCTGCGTGGAGGGCGAGGTATTCGAGTTCCATTGCTCGCCGGGCCTTGTATTCGATGTCAACAGGCAGCTGTGCGACAAGCGACAGAACGTACTCAATTGCGACCTCACCACAGGTAAAGGTATCAATGGGGAACATTTTTCTTTTATTTTCCTGCAAATTTATACACCCCTGACTAGTGTATTCAAGCCAGAAAGTAGGGAAGATGGTGTGGCTGCGACAGCACCATTTTTTTTTTTGCACTCAAACTTTGTTGGTTTCTCTTTCTTGTGTGAATTGCTGTTGGGAACACATAGCTACCTTGAATGGAGTTTCCCCGATAAATCAGACTATTTTCAAATCGTGATCAAAAAGGTCTGCCTTAACAAAACGAGCGTGATTCATCGTAGACTATAACATCGCGTCAAGTTGGTCAGACAAGGCGATTAAAGGCAATACAATTATGGTGTCATCTTCACTTCACTAAATAATACACATCTATAGATTTCGCAATTAAACTACCGTGCTTATCCGTTTGCCTCAGTGAAGATACTTCTAATAGAGAACTGGAGGAATAAACCTACTACATGATTTCTGACGTAGCTTCCGAAAAATCATGTAGGTATCGTTTAAATTAGCTAGTATAGCACAGCCTTGACCGATATAACACGGTCAGCGATTGCATACATTAACTCACGCGCTCTACATTTCCTTCCTACTTCCAACATTCACGCTTCAAACTGTGGTTCCGCTTCCACATCCATGTTAGATAATACAACTTCATAACTCTTTTTATATAACAAGCAGCAAACAAGCGATAGCCATCGCTTATCGATAACTGAAATACTAGTGTCACTCTAACTTAACAAGCTCGGAGAGGTGCCTGCAGTGTTTTTAAAACGCCTTTGTTGAAACTCTGCGTGCAAATCTTTGGATACGGGGGCAGAACACTCGACGTCTTTTCGTCCGTGGCAAAAGAAACGGAAAAACCTGACGACCTGAAACCTGCCTGGGGGGGGGGGTTTTAGCTGTGAAAAATGTAGGAATGAAAACAAGACAAGCTAAATCCAAATCCAAATTGCGTAAACAAACCTTCTTTATTATATACCAAGTAGGTCACGGACCCTGGTGTCTGTGGAGATAAAAATTAAATAAAATAAAAATATATACCAAGTACGTTTACCAATATAGCCAAAGACGCTGATTACAAGCTAGGGTTTTTTTTTTAAATGTAGAAATAGGTTCGCGCTTGACCGCCAACTCGCCTGATGTTAAGCGACGTTGCGGTCTACGATGGACCGCGTCAGACCGCCCCTTCATTTTTTTTTTTTTATAATATTGTTTTCAGAAACGGTGATACCAAAGCCGCTGCTGGATATGGCTGACTGCGCGAACGAAACCCACTTCGGGTGCGCGGACGGGGTTTGTCTTCCCGCCGATTACTTCTGCGACGGATCCCTCGACTGTGATGACGCCTCTGATGAAGTAAATTCTTCTTTCAAGTTTTACTCTTTATTTATTAAAGTAAAAATTCGGCCATTTATATAAGATTAAAAAAAAACAAACGAAAGAAAAACAAAAAGAAAATAAAAAATGAGTACGTATTCAATTTAATCCTAAACATGGAGGTCACATTTTGTAATTTCTCACATAGATTTCTTCATAGGTAGGTATTCATTTATTTTTGTTTCAAGTAAGTATACGTAGGTAAATAATTAAGTAGGTAGTACCTACTGTAACAATTTCGAAGTTTGTAATATATTTATCACTTGCACCAATAACTTTCCATCACATGGACGTCATTGTTGGTTGGTATATACCAACAAAGACAAACTTAAATATTTTGATATACTTAAAGACTATGACGCCGCGCTAAAGCCTAATTTAGATTGAGAAGTCTAGAGACGTCTATTTTGCCGCTTCGAATTATTTTAAAAATCAAAATTATTTTAATCGTGTAAGGGGTCTAATTAGATCTCATTCAGCTCGGGACGTTTTTGAGGACTGACGCTAATCCCTTTGATACTTTATCAAAGACTCGCACCATAGAGACGAAATAATTACGAACTGAAAGGTCTCCGTTTTCTAATCAATAACTGATTGCAATTATATTATGCCTGGGATGAGAATTTCAGCTTTCACTTTTGCATTTTTGCGTTCATCGATGATCTTTTGATTTTCATTAATTGCGGTCAGTGCAATTATGCTGATGACCTCAGGGCTTTTAGTTCGGAAAGGGGTGGTTTCGGATAGACTAGCAAAGAGTAATGCTTCAATACGGCATTTTTCACCGTCAGTAAAAAAAGGAGATTCTGCGTTTGACAGTATGTTTTCTACAAGCTTTGTTTTAATTTGTCCAGTTACAATCTTCTAAAGGTATAGGTATAGGTAATTTTTCAATTGAATTTCCGAGCAGTAATCCCGAAACGATTGAGATGAATTTTTGCGTACACGTTTGGTTTAGATTACAAATAGCTATTCTGAAGGCACCACTTGCCGGCTTCTTTGTTCCCTGAGAATTACAACGTTGGTCTTTACAAGGTCTAGTGAATAGGTATCTTTTAAGTCTGCGTGCTTCATCTTCGACCACATCGTCGCTTTCCAACAGACGAGTTGGTGGTCAAACGCGGACTTATTTATATTTAAAAAAAAACTAAATATATTGTGGACTCTCAACGACGACAGATATTTATTTTTTTATACTTATCCCCACGATAATGGGTGGGTATCAAATGAAATGATTCGTTGAAAGGAATACTACGTTTTTTTTAATATTTCATCATTTATGTTTTTGTTTAGATTCTTCGCCAATTTTCAGAACTAGTTTTGATGATTCTTGGAGATTCCGATGAACTTTTCTGGTTACAGGGTTGGTGCGATGTAAACTACGATCCAAACGCATCAGAACCTTGTGACCCAAACATGTGTGTTCTACCTGAATGCTTCTGTAGCAAAAATGGAACTGAGATTCCAGGGAACCTGGTTAACAGTCAGGTAAAGTGTTAAAAAAAAAACAATTAAAAGTGTAGAATAAGGCATTTTGTGGCTAGGAAATCACAACATAGGCCACAAAGGCAATCTTATCGCTGAATAGAAATCTACTTAGAGTTTAGATGGCCTATAAAGTATTTACTTAGTCAAAATAATCAAAATGACTTTATACTTATTTAAGATGCGGATCTCTTCAAGTTCATGTTTATGTCTTTATTAATATACCTACATTATGCTCATATAATATATTGGTCAAGTCAATAGAACCGCCTTATTTTCAAAATGAAGAATTCCCGCTTGTTTCTTTTTCCTACCTATTGCTTCCTCTGAATTTGTCACTGTTATAGCAACTATTAAAGATATAATTAAATATGAGATTGATAAATTAGCCGAAATAGGTCTACCTTATTGTCACTATTTTCAGACCCCACAAATGATAACTCTAACATTCTCCGGCGCAATAAACCACGAAAACTGGGACGCGTATTCCAAGCAGCTCTTCACGACAGACAGAAAGAACCCGAACAACTGTCCGATAAAGGCGACTTTCTTCGTCTCTCACGAGTACACAAACTACAAGCACGTGCAGAAACTGTGGAACGACGGACATGAGATCGCAGTAAACTCCATCACGTAAGTTTGGCAAATATTTGCGGAGTGGAAAGTTGGGCTTGGACAAATGTTTGGGTGTGATGTGTCACTCTTGGACCAATATCGTTCGGATGGATTTGCGTAACGACTTTCTTAACGATATCAAGTAACTTATACTTCTTTATGACTTCGAAGCAGAAACTAATCTCAATTACATGGGGGCCGTACCACAAGTGTGCAAGCAGTCTTATTTTAATATTACTTTGACTTTTGTCTCGCTTTTTCTACAATTGAAAGAACAAAACAAAGCCAAATTAATATTGAAATCAGGTTTGTGGTAACGCACCCTAGATGTGGGCGATTATAATTATGATTTTCAGAGTATTTGAGCTGATTTTTGTAATATAGAAGAGGTTGTATAGAAAAGGCTTTACTTTTATTGCGTCCTTTTTAGGGTTCCGTACCTTAATAGGAAAAAACGGAACACTTATAGGATCACTTTGTTGTCCGTCTGTCCGTCCGTCGGGTGTCAAGACCTTTATGTCGGGAACGCGTGAAGGTATCGAGTTGAAATTAAAACTATTTAAGCAGATCCATAGAAAAATAAAGTTTCTAAGATTTCGTAAAAAAAAGTTACAGCCGCATATATCGTAAAAACGCACATTTCGACACTCACAAGGGAATCAAAACCTATGGGGTACCTACTTCCCGTTGACTTAGAACAATGAAATTTGGCAAGAAGCATTGTGTTAGAGTACACATTTAGGAAAAAATCCGAAAACTGGTCATTTTTTATTTAATCACAAAAAATAGTGTCTTTTTATGCAAGGAATGAAGGTCCAAATTTTAAAGTGAATTAACCGTATCATGTGGGGTATCATATGAAAAAGCATCAGTAGCATAAGCTAAAACAGGTTTTTAAATATTTTTACGATGTATGTTTTTCGGTTTATGAAGGAAAATATAAAAAATATATGATTTCCCCCTTTTATCTACTAGTTTGTACGGAACCCTCGGTGGGCGAGTCTGACTCGCACTTGTCCGGTTTTTTAAGGTTAAGATAAGCTAGGCATATGACTTGCTTGCTTGACGGTAAAACAATGTGGTCGCAGATGATAAACACGCCTGGCCTACAATGGAAATTGACTCATTAGAAATAAACAATCGCGTAAACCTAAAAAGTCATTGTGGGAATAAACTTTTAAATAAGGTTCCAAAACGCACCATTACGCACGCACTACAGATTTTTCACCAAAAAGCAGACCTTATCAACCATGATTTTTCTCACGACGTCCTTCACAGACAACTATGGCCTTACCAATAAAACGTTTCTTAACTTTAAGCATTGTATTGTATAGTAACGTTTTTCGGTAAGGAGGCTAAAGTTCATTGATCTAATTCAAGTCCGTTAGTTTGAATTCGAACTAATATACCTAATGTAACTCTGTCATAATAAATAGTAGTTCTGCGAACAGTAGACCTCGCGAACACAACCTTTATTGCAACAATTGTTGCGTGTTCATTCTGTTAATGATTTGTTCAAGATTGCGATACAGGTTTCTTACCTAGTGATAGATAGATAGATATATGTATAGATGAACTCTTTATTGTACACACCTTAAAAGGAATAACAAAGGACTTAAATGGACTAGTGCAACAAA
The DNA here is from genome assembly GCA_947563715.1 of Lycia hirtaria. Classification (NCBI taxonomy): domain Eukaryota; kingdom Metazoa; phylum Arthropoda; class Insecta; order Lepidoptera; family Geometridae; genus Lycia; species Lycia hirtaria. The sequence continues at coordinate 11,981,431 of OX387377.1, read as the reverse complement.
AGGCGGCCTTATCGCTAAAAGCGATCTCTTCCAGGCAACCATGAACCTAGTGCAGGGTTCACAGGAGCATCTCTATGTGAACCTGCTCACCAATTTTTCACAAAATTACTAAGTATTTGTGACCATATAATGTTTTCTGTATCTTTTGGTTGATAATAAACTATTTGTGTTTTAATTCACTTCCCGCTTATTCCAGCATAAAACTACTAGTACTTACTAACTACGCTGGAGAATCAACCTTGACCATAATTGAACTAAGTGATATTTGTTTCAGCCACCGCGGCCCAGAGGACTGGTGGTCCAAGAACGCGACCATAGAGGACTGGTTCGATGAGATGGTGGGACAGGCTAACATCATCAATAGATTTGGCAGAGTGCGCATGGAAGACTTCAGGTTTGATATATTTTTATACTTAACCCTTAAATATTACTTACCGATTTTAAATAAAGTGCTGTTTTTTTTTCTTTCTTCTTTCAACTTTTCGAGTTCTTGCCCCTAATTTCACAGACTCCACAACGGATAAAAGTCATTCTACCTAGAATCTAGGTAGAATGACTTTTATCTATTTATTCAATTTTTCCCGAATCCCAAATAAAACCGCGGGACACAAATAGTAATATAAGAGTGACCATGATCACAGCTACTTTTGAACAAAAACAACAAAACAGGTTTTAAATAAAAACTACGGGTCACTCACGTCTGATTTAAGCCGAAAAATCCGACTATAGTTTCAACCGTATTCGGCGGTCTTTTTCAAAGGAGCAGCGCAAACGTCACTCTCGGTCGGCGACGCGCCTCGCCTTTTTTGTTTAAAATGTGTGAAAACCACGTTAGTTTCCATAGTAACAAAACAGGTTAACAGGTTCACAGTCCACAGCCCATATATGGGCTGTAGGCCAATAGCGTCATGAGTTCACAGCCCGCATATGGGCTATCCGGCTACTGATTTTTAACGGGTCGTATTTTATTGGACTCTGAGGGAATGTCTCATATTAAACGTGGACTAGGTAGGATAGACACTTAGCTACAAAATTTCACCGGACTTGGGTGGCACTTTATACTCTCGATGCTGGACTGTGAACCTGTTTAAAACCAAGTATCTACTAGCTATACCTCAGGAGCGAAATTCTTAGATGTCTTGCAGATAGATAGTTATTCTAGTCAAGACATTGCATAACAATGAGCATTCTATAAACGCAGGTTGCAGACGTAATGACTCCATTATGGTTTTCTCCTTTGCCCTTTGTTTCAAATTACCGTCAATTACTGTAATTATACACAGATTTGATTAACTAAAGCTTTTGTGGTCTGTTGCTTAGCACATCGTAATAAGATTAGAAGGAATATCTTAGCTAGATTACCTGATTACGAACAGAGGGTATTGTTTCTCAGGTGTTAGGTACAACTATAATATATGATTAGGAACTATGTAGGTCCTGAGTCTGTATCTCAATAATAAATAAATATTGGTGGGCATCTGTCTCTCTCTACATTACTTCTTGTGTGGCCAAAAGATGTTTACAGGTTGGAGGTGTCGTACTTTAGCTAGGTCATGGTCGGATACATTTCGATGTTTGTTCTGTCTGGGTGTTTATATGTACTCGTATCATATGTATGTATTTACGAAAAAAAAAAGTATATATGTATTCTATCAACCATCTAGTTTCTATAGTACAAGCTTTGCTTAGTTTGGGCTAGATGGCGTTGTGTGAAATGTCCTCCAATATTTATTATTTATTTATATTTAAATGTACGTGATATTTTTATTATCTTTACTCTAACGGAAAAAAGGCATAGTTTCGTAAAGAATATTTTTAAAACTAATGTCTTTGACTATGATGCGTGCGGGTCTCTTCCGATAAGAATAAACTGTGTGACTTCAATTCACCCAAGTTAATTAACTCTATCTATCTTTTGTGTATAATACAAAAGAGCGATATAAAACAATTGTAACAATGGGTGGCCTTATCGCTAACAGCGATTTCTTCTAAACAACCTTAGGATGGAGAGGAACGAAAAGAAAGAAAATAGTATCGGTTTCTTTTACGTAAACCTGCTCCATCGCAATAAGCCTATATATGAATAAAAAAATAGTCTGAGTTATCCCCCATTCCCAATTAAGTCCTTATTGGTGAGTCTGTATACTTGAAAGAATACCAAACATACTTAGATGCACAGATTCCTAGATGTGATTCACATATTATTGTGTGTAGAGGCATGCGCGTCCCGTACCTCTCCGTGGGCTGGAACCGGCAGTACCTGATGATGCAGGAGTTCGGTTTCGTGTACGACGCCACAGTGGTCGCGCCCCTCGCCGACCCACCTTACTGGCCTTACACGCTTGACTACAAGATGCCCCACAAATGTACTGGTAAGCATTGACGTATTTGGAGATACTTTGTAGGGTAGGCCTGGACCCTAAGATCTCTATATACTTAGATGGATAACCCAAAATCCTGGGGTTGGACACAGGCCATTCTGGGGTGGGCCTGGCCCACTCGGCCTACCCTTACGCCCTTGCTGGTAAATTTACTGGTCTACATTGCCTTCAATACCCATAAGAATCTATCAGGAAATCATGTCTCCGTATATTTTTGTGATAAATTAAGCTAATATTATAAAAACGACGAAAAAACAAAGGTTGAAGTTAGGCGGATCACAAGACTCAAGTAGAGATGGGCGGGACACTTGGTCAGAAGGGAAGCCGGACGGTGGACTAAAGCACTCACAGAATGCTGGCCGCGAGACGGGAAACGAACACCTAGCAAACCTCTAGCTCGTTTGTCAGATGATATCGACAAGGCAGTTGAAAGACAGTGGATAAGACGGCACAAGACCGGAAAGAGTGACGCGCTAAAAAGACCTATACTCAACAGTGAGTGTATAATGGTTGAAGATAATGATGATTATAAAAGCAAAATAACTCTGTCGAACCTAACTAGTAATTATCGCGGATATGTATCGCAAACCTGGACAAGATTGACACAAGATTACCACAAGTTTTCCAGTTTAAGCAGTCTCATTTTTATATTACTTTGGCTTTTGTCTCGTTCTTTCTATATGCTCAGCAGTGGGCGATATGTATAACAGGCTGAAATTGATGATGATGATGAAAGTAACTCGGTCTGTTTGTTACTTTTCACGACAAAACGACTGAACCGATTGTTATGAGATTTGGTACAGGGATAGATGAGAACCTAGAGACCGAGGTAGGCTACATTTTATCATCATCATCACCATTCACCATTACCATCATTCTCATCACTACGCGGTCGAAATCTCGGGGCGCAGCTAGTTCATAAACAGAAATCCGGGCGCTCTACAACAGTTAGCTGTAAATTCACTAAATTACTATCAGGAGGAAGGATAGGCGAAAAGTATCTTAGATACTTCACACTATTAATGAACGGCCCTACGTGTGTGTGAGACCAAGGGCGTCGCCAAGGGGGGGCAAGGGGGCAGCTGCCCCCCCCCCCCCCCCCCCTAGAGATTAAAAAATGTAGCCAACTGCAAACCAACCAAAGTCCTAAGGCCGTGCAATTGTACCTGTACCTACAATTAATATTTTTCTCATCCTCCATAATATTAACTTGCGCCCCCCCCCCCCCCTGGGCCATGGGCTGGCGACGCCATTGTGTGAGACTATGTTATCCCACTTGCATATGTTAACTGCAAAGATGTGTGAGTTGACATACATGCACTAAGTAGACCGTGTGAGCAATTATGTAATAAAATAATGTGCCATGGTGCTATGAGATGTTGACAATTTTACCCATCACGATCTTTCTGTGGGGTTACCACAATCGTAACATCAAACTTATTTCAATATTATTTTGACCCAGCGATCTATACATATATACGCTCTACAGTTTACGTATAATACTATAAGATCTCTTAATGTACTCTATTTGTAATATCGTATAATATCGTATGATGTTAGGTACTACCTGCTAACTCAACTGGACACTTCTCTACTCTGCCACACGCCGATTTACTGGCCGATTTTAAAAATGTTTTAATAAAATAGTTTGTACTCAATTCTAAATTAAAAAAATATGAACAACATCAATCATGAGGTTCTCGAGACAAAAGGTTGTAAGTTAGTTAACACATGGAAGATACTTGCTACGAGCCATTTGACGGCAGATTTTGATATTTGGCAGAAACATTCGGTAGTCAATTTAAACAAGAATTTCGGACATGTGTAAAATCGGTCAAGAGATTGTCAAGACATAAGGACATGAAACCTCAGAAAAAACAATAAACTTACAAGGTGTATGATTTGTGTAAACAGTAGTAGTTCGCAGAGTACTAGTAGTATGCTTGAATACTAGTAATTTAAGTGATAAGATTAGAGCTTCTGTATGATACGGTCCTAAAGTAACAACACAATAGGTACATAATGTGTGGTGAGATTGTCGACTAGCAGTGTACCTAATCTACACATAGCGTGCTAACTTGCAAGATGCATTGTTCTAAGGAATGCGGAATAGTCACGATTCGCGACACTTTACCAACTATTACATTAAACCTGATGGTGGATTTTCCTTTTTTTAATGTATTGTATTTTATATCTAAGGTCTGAAAACAAAAAAAAAAACAAAAAGACAAAGACAAAAAAAGTAAGACAGAAAAAAGTTGACCCACCCATGTATCGTATTAGAGACGTAGTTCAAGCGATCGGACAAAACTATTACATTCATCTTTATTTATTTTTTCTTTATTTATATTACTTTAGTTTGTTTACCTGGCATAGAGATATTGGAAATTCTGATATTATTACCCTGCTGCTCAAGAAGACAGTACATATATAATTACGACACTGCAAACGATCGATTGAAGCAATGAGGGGGGAGGGATTGTTAAACTGCTTTCATTTCTTGTATCGTGTCTGTTGTCTCTATGAGTTTTTTTTATCGAAAATTAAAACAAAATCAATTTTCGAGCCGTTTACTAATGGCAATTAGTGTATCATAAAAAATTGTACAGGTCCAAATCGTGCGATCTTTGACTTTCGAACAGTATTACTTTGACTTTTGCCTCGCTCTTTCTACAGTTGAAAGAGTAAGACAAAGGTCAAAATATTATTAAATAAGATTGCTATTAAGATTGTGGTAACTCCCAGGTAGATAGCACAGTAACGCTGTATGTAACGAGTGGGGTAAGTCGCTACAAGCACAGAATCATTGTCCGTGGAAGACTTTGGGAGAAGCCTATACCCAACAATGGGGAATAGGCTAAAAGAAAAGGGTGAATTCTGTATGATCCCCAAAATCGTTTTCATAGTGCCCAATGTATGAATACATAGAAGTTTTAGGATTTGAAATTATTCTGTCTTCCCAGGAAACAACCAATACTGTCCGACACGCAGCTACGCTGGGCTATGGCAGATGGTGATCAACCCATTGATAAACGGGAACTATCCCTGCGCAACCCTGGACTACTGTCCATCTACCCTCACTGGCGACGATGTGTACGAAACTCTGATGAATAACTTCAAGAGGCACTATCTGAATAACAGGGCACCGTTTGGCATCCATCTGAGCTCAACATGGCTGAGGAATAATGAGAAAATGCTGGCTTTCAAGGTACAGTCTATCTTCTACACTCGTCACACGTAATGACGCTGTGCTCGGACGTTAGGTGCAAGTGAGATAAAAGATAGACAACAATATCTCTATGGTTTTCGCAGCAAGCAACGTTTCTTTTCTAGAGTCACCCTCTAAGGCCTGGGTATAATATTGTGCTCGAAAGAGACTGATGCCCTTCACACAGAATTCTCAGTTCTGAAAACTTCATGATAAATAAGTCTTAACGATGCCAAAATTTAAGCATGAATTAGTCACTAATTATATGAATTAGTCGCATCTTACATAGTATTAAATTCTCTTAATTAGTGAGAATTCTCCCCTAACAACTCATACAAGTAAAATGTGGGGTTATCATTTTGGTTTCTATACAAAAATTAAGCGTAACTTTACGCCGAATCTTGAAACCAAAGGTTCCAATGTTTTAAAAATAGCTTGACAAGAATTCTTACTAAAAATCTACTCAATCCTTATGTTCTTAAGTCTGAAATTGGTACCAAACCAAAATTAGTCATAAATTAGTCTTCCAAACAAACTATAAACAATATGATTATTTTTGTAGAAATATGTTAAAAAGCAAACTTGTTTTATTGCTGTCTCAATTTATCTAACTAGGATTTGTTAATTCCAGCGATTTTTGGACGAAATTCTGAAGCTACCAGACGTATTCTTCGTAACATATAAACAAGTCATCGACTGGATAAAAAGACCAACACCAGTGCTTCAAATCAACAAATTCCAACCTTGGCTATGCAAAGATCGCCATTTCGAAGACGCAGAAATAGCTTGTAACAAACCTAAGACATGTAAACTGTCTTCTAAAGTATTAGAGCATGATAAATATATGATAACCTGCATGGAGTGCCCTAAAACATATCCGTGGTTACGAAACGAGTTTGGTTTCGAATAATACCTAGTAAGTAATTTTGATGCGGTGAAGAGTTACCAATTTGTTTATTTATGTGAAAGGTTGAATAAGCCATTCAAAATATATCATCAGGAAGACAGTGAATTCAGTTATGTTATGTAAATGATTGAATAGGCCATTCAAAACTTATCATCAGGAAGACAGTTAATTCAGTTCTGTTATGTGAATAGTTGAATAGACCATTCAAAACTTATCAGGAAGACAGTGTTTCAGTTCTGTTTAGTTGAATAATCAATTCAAAACTTATCAGGAAGACAGTGAATTCAGTTCTGTTATGTGAATGGTTGAATAGGCCATTCAAAACTTAGCATCAGGAAGACAGTGAATTCAGTTCTGTACTCAATTGCAGTATTTTTATGATAATAATGGGTTTCAATGGAAGTCTTACTAGTTTAATGGCTGAACTAACATTAACTAACTATTGACAACTATCACAAAATATTATACCACAATTTAAGATGCCTGGCCCCTGGGTATTGTTTCACAACTGATTTAGGACACCATTTTTATTATTGTATGTCAGCTTCATAAAAACAGATTTTTTTTTTAACATTCAGGAAAATTCTTATTTTGAACACAACAGATATTTAAATTTGCTAAATTATGAAATTATTTCTGTTAATACATTTATTTTTGATAAAATAAAAATTATTTTGAATAAGTTTTTTTGTGTTCTTATGTATCATGTATCTCATATTTCCATATTTAAGAAAATTATGAAGATTACATGAGAGACAACTGTGGCAACCACCCTGGCACCTTAAGAATATTGTTAACTTCTTGACAAAGTCTCTATTTAATACCTATTTAAGAACTGTTGATATTAGAACTTCTAGTAACCTTTTGCAAAGGTTTAGCTTAGGTATTTTAGATTAATTAATCTTATCATAACACTCTTCCTTTCTATAAATATCTTTTGTTACCTTTATTTTAACATTCTTTAATAATATTCAATGTGCAATAATTTATTACTACTGTAATTTTTTAATAAATGATACAAAATGAATAGTTGTTCTTACTCTTTACTTAATTTTAAGTCTTACTGTAATTATTATAAGGTATAAAACATACTTATCGCTAGCCTTCTTGAGTAATGAAGGGGTTTGGTATGGCTTCCATTCCGTCCATAGGACATATTAGGACTACTGATGTGCCTCGGCATACTACAAGACCTAAAGCTCTTGTGTCTTCAAGTAACTTGTATGGGTCATCAGGATCTGAAATATACCAATGATAATTATACTTAATTAGATTTTATATTTATGACCCAACTAAATAAGTATTTTGGTATACTAGTTCTGCCCTGTGGTTTCACCTGCAAGTGATGAAAAATAATATGAAATTAAGCCTATGACCATCTCGTCCTCAGCAATCTTTATCTTTATTCTATACTAAATGTCTTATTGATTGGTTCAGTAGTTTGTTGTAGTTACTTTCCGTTTTATAATATCGTTTTATAAAATCATTTAAGATTGGCTGCACTGAATTACCTATTTTTGTGTATATTATATAAGGTTATGAGGAAAAAATTGGAAAAGTTGTCCAAAAAATTGAGGACATACAAACATTTGCTTTTGTATCAACTCAACTTAAAGAATCTAGAAATGCTGGAAGATGCAAAAACAGCACAGAACATTAAGGTATTAAAAACAGGTAGGGCATGTGCCTGACTCAGCATGTATCTGTCTAACTTTATTAGGTTAGATTATAAAATTAGATCATAACCAGTGAGATATAGATGTAATCATGAGATAAATAAACAAGATGTAAACTGAGTAGATTCTATAATGTCATACATCATAACTAAAACTAAATAAGAGTATAAGATAATTACTTTGAATTCTGTGAAGATTAAATTTGGGAGTGGGTAATAAAGGAACCAAATCTACTATCAAAAGACGACTCCTAGGAAACCGCTTAGGGTAAATAAACAAAACACATACCACGTAGGAATTCAGTAGTGTTGTCCAGCACCAAATTTAACAGAGGATCGTATCCTTTCAGAATTCCGGCCGCTTCTCGACCGCCTGCAAACTTTACACGAATGCTCTTCTCCAAGTATTTGCTTAAGTCAAGAATGGATTCTTTCCTTCTCTTTTCTTTGTTGTCTCCGGCACCTTGGGACTGGAATAATTTTAATGGGATGTTATTGAAATAAATCACTTCAATCGAAAACACTTTGGAGGCTATCAAAAAACGTTACCTTATTTTTGTCACCTCCTCCTTCTTTTGAAGCCATTGCTAATATATTATTTCAAATAATTTAGAGGACGTGTCTAAAATATGCTGTGGCACAGTTTAAGCAATGTTTTCCGCCAATAAACAATGATAAAACTCAAATATTTAATTCCGTTCGACTATTTATTTATTTTAGGATATAGGTTATGTTTTTTTTTTTTTAACAATATTCAAGATGTTCTTGTAATGGAAGGTATTGTCCCGCCCGTTTCTTGTATTTGCCATTTTCATTAAGCTTCTATGCTAAAAAACATAGCGAAAAAAACTAAATTATATCAATAGAAGTCTGTAGAGTAGAAATTAACTATAGCAAAATGATAAGCATAAAACTAAATTTTACCCGATTACGCAAGAATTTATTTTAAGTATAAAAAAGAAAATATTTCTCGTTAGTAAATGGACAAAACCTAGAAAAATTGAATTTTGGCGGGAACGTCATCGAAACATGTTGTTGCTTTGTTTTATTCTACTAAACTTGTGCTATTTTGAATATTAATGCAATAAAACTAGTGGTGTTTTATTCATTAAGTGTTTGATCAAGAGTGTGAGTGTGGGCAAGTGAAATAAAGCAGTGAAACGTGTGATTTTACGTTGTCGGCAAAACTCCATAGAAGCTTCTAGTAAAGTCGCCATCACTTTACTTAGGCAAGACTTAAATTTGAAAATTACTGTTTACGTGACTTAGACTGTGACTAGAACACTATATAACTTGTATTATTCAAGAAACTTGAAAATATTTCAATACTCGACACTGGCTAATCGCTAATCGCGGGGTCCAATGTAAAAAAGAAGAAGAAGAAGAGTAAGAAAATTAAAAAAATCGCATTCGCAACGTAAACAAATCTTCTAAACAATTTTATATTTACATTATTTAGTTTTTCTTTTCAGTTCAAGTGATTAAACTTAATCGGATGGCACGGGCGTATGTTGCAGCTGATAAGATACAAGCGAGTGTTGTTCGTTAATGATAAACGAATGAGATATCAATGCGCTCCTCAGTGAGCTACATTCTATCGCACGCCCCAGGAGAGTCTGTGATGTCGCACCCAGACTACGGGCAACATGCCCAGCATCATGCGTGCCTGCTGGTGCTCGTTAGGGGCGTCGGTGGCATGCTCAAGAACTTTAACAAACTCTGGGAACGGATACAAAGAGTGAACAATATTAAAGTTACTGGTTAGTTTCACAATTCCTCCCACTGTTGTAATTAAAATACATTCTGCTTTAAAAGCCACAGAATAGCAATAGGTAGCATGCTATGACATGATTCCTTTCCGAGTTATACTATCTTATATACTGAATAATACAGTAGATTAATAAAATGTTTTATTATCATAGATTCCACAGGTCAAGTGAGAGACATTTGGGTGCGTTACGTGAGAGATTACCCAGTAGAGAATAATGACTGGGGTGATTTCCAAACTCACAGGTAACGTTCAAGCTAAATTAGAATTTATTTCCATAGCTACAGAGATCATCAAATTTTAATAAACCAATTGCATATATTTTACATAAATTTCAAACATGAGTTGTGTTTGTACAAGCAAGAGTAAATGACAAGCTTCTTGTTTCAGTGCCTCGTAAGTCTGTATTTCAATAATAAAGGACCAATAAATTAAAATGTTTGTCCAATAGCACATTTCAGTGCTTGGGCACCTAGAATGGGCCATAAATAAATGTTTTTATCTACTTATATATTAGTATTTACACTATTTACAAGTGCACTGGTATATACTTTATATCAAGCCTCTTAGGGAAAGTAGATTGTTTTTATCCACATAGTTATGGCAGTAGTAACATCAGTACTTATACTTACTTTATTATCACTGATAGGGGGCCAAAACACTAGAAAGTAAATTTGTCTACATTGCAAACATGCTAGTCTTATACTAATGCATCAACTCTCTGTTTTGATGGATTAACCATGATATACATCAGCTTGTCTTGACATTATATAAAGATCATATCTATTTTTACAGGAGATTACTAGGTCTACTAACTCTAAGTAAGTTCACTAATCAAATAGAACTGAATGAGGTCTGCAGGGTTCATGAGAGTCTAAAGGTGAAATATTCCAACACTCTATATGACTCTCGAGCGTTTATGTTTGGACCTGTTAGTAATATGAAGAAGCCTGAACAGGAGCCTGAGACTTACAGCATCTTTGATGAAGACAAGACTTCTAAGGAAGAAAGCAGTTTAGGTGACAAGTAAGTCATTTTTATCACATATAAAATGGTTGCAAAACCATTTCATTGGCTTGAAAGGTATAAATAAATGGTTGCTAAGCCATCGGATTGGTTTTAAAGGTAAGCCATTGAATTGGCTTTAAAGGTATGAAACAAATAGTAAGTAAGACATGGCATTGATGAATGGTATGAAACAAATGGTTGCTTAGCCATTCCATTGGCTTCAAAGGTATGAAACATGGTTATTAAAACATTGTATTGGCTTGAAAGGTATTCATCAATTTCTATTTAACTTTCAGAGCTTCACTCCCAAGTGAAGAACCAGACAGTATCTCATCAGCAGACAGCTTCCCACACTCTATTACCTCTGCCACTTCAACTCACGAGGAAAACTTCACCACTCCTTCCAACTTCAAAACTCACGCCATGTTCTATGGAGAAAACGATCCAGTGCCAGACTTGGAACAGAATGTTGCTGAGCTGATTAATTCACTGTTCTGGGTGGTAGAGAGTAAAAGACTGGAGAGATCTAGGGAGAAGTTAGAAAAGGTTTCATTGTTGTTGGCACCTTTTGAGAAGAAGGATTTTGTGGGTAAGTGTGATGTCTGCAACTCATTTATTTATTCATCATTATCCACAGCCTTCTCTATCCCAGTGCTAGATATGGGCCTCACTTATATCATGTTAGCTGCATTGAGTCCAAGTCCGACACGCGTTAATATATGTATAGTATACACTACTTGCGATATAATCATCATCATCTCAGCCATAAGAAGTTCACTGCTGAACATAGGCCTCCCCCATGGATTTTCAAAAAATAGTATTGGAAGCGGCTTGCATCCAACGTTTTCCCACCACCTGTATGAGATCATCTGTCCATCTCGTGGCTGGACTTCCTATGCTGCGCTTGGTGGTGCGTGGTTCCTATCGTAATGGGGGGTTTTGCCATTACTCGCCACATTTGGCATGCGGTTGGGGAGCTGCAGTAGATGCTGTTTTCTACAGAGGTCGCTGCTGCCCACCTCTAGTAGTATTTCCCTTAGCTATATTTATAATCAGAAATATATAGAGTAAAACTGCATAATATGCAAAAAATTCGAAAAAGCGCGCCTTATTAGATACCCAATACTCAAGATATTTAATATTAATCAACAATATTTCATGAAAGATATACACAGGTACAGGTACATTAAGGCTCAGAAAGGATATTATCCCTCAACTATTTTCATATCTTCAGAAGTAAGGTAATGTTTCCCTTTCTTGCGTATATATATCACAGGGTGTTTGTATCTTTCAGGATTAGACATGGAATCTCGTAACAGCAAAAAGCGTTGCATGGGCCGCGTGACGAAGAATCTGGCAGATCTAACATTGCAATCTGGCCTTGTAGCAGACAGTCTCAGTTTATACAACTCTGCAGCTGAGATACTGAAGTCAGTCAATGATTGGCTGTGGCTCGCTGCTGCTAAAGAAGGTAATACTTTTATTTGCCCCGAATCATATAATATTTTCTCACATTAAAAAATATTTGCTCTAAACTGCCCTATTACAAGTGACATCTATTGTAACTGATTACTAATCAGACTGCTAATTACGCACTATACGAGTATTATGAATGGGTCAGCTAAGTCTATTTTAAGTTGAAATCTTCAACTATAATTTTAACTGTATTTTATGGTATTTTTCAAAAGGGCAGCGCACACGTTTGTGCCGGCTTACGTCGCGTCTCGCACTTGAAAATTAGAGGAAATTAATAGACGTCAGCGAATGTAATTTTTTTTGTGTCTATATTCGACCATAGTTTCAACCCTTTTCAGCGGTCTGTCTCAAAGTGGCAGCGCACACATTATTAACTTAATGTGTGCACTGCTCTTCTTACTTAAATAAAACTGTAATTACTCTTTCTTTCTTCCAGGTCTTTGCGCGGCATCAGCAATACTCATCTACCCCAATCTCCGCAACCCCACCCCTCTCCAACGCAATGCGAGCCTCCAAGAGAGCTCCCCAAATAAAACCAAACTATCCCTGTTCCAACCCAGCACCGACCCTTTCAGGAGATTCAAACTAAACGCGTCTCCATTACGAGGCTCCAAAGCATCTAGTCCGGTGAACCCGCCGAACGAACTGACGCCCACCTCCTCTGACAGTATTGACACGTCGTCCAGACAATCGGAAACCGATAATGCTGACACTGAATCTCTGGCCTCGAGTAGTGATATTGAATATCAAAGCCAAAGGTGTGTGTTGCAATATACTATAGGTCTAGCGTTGAACTGAGTCTGTTCTTGAGGCATGGAAATGGTACGGGATGTTTACGGTACATCAAATGACGCGTAACTTCAGTCGGCCGTCAGCATTGCTATTATATGTCAACCCTCCCGTGCCGCTCCCATGGCTCAGGACTGTTAAGCGCTAGACAAAGCGCCTAGAATACGAAAGCTTGGTTGACTCACCGTTAACTTTTAAGAAAAGGGCGCCACATAGATAATTAAAATAAGTTTTTTTAAGTAATTTATTTTAAGCGCTGGAGAGAGAGGCGCCACCGTCAAGTTTCTGCCCCGGTTCGAAAAAATCGTAGATCCGGGGCTGTATCCATCTCTGTCATTTTGATACAGATTGACAAAGATGGAGATATAGTTTCCGACCCGATTCCGTATCCGACTAGTTGTGAATAAAACTAACTGTAAAACACTATATAATCCACAAGGATACAACATAGTCCAAGAGGCATATTAGAGAGGGGCAAATGGCCTTATAAAAACAATTTCTTCCAAACGTCCTTCAGATGAGTAAGGAGGTTTTTCTTTCCACTTGTATTTATGTAATTGTGCTGTATGTTTCTATGTTCATTCTTGTAGATTATATGGCTTGGCCGACTTCGACGTACAAGGTATCATTTAGACTATACATGTTTTGACCCTGGTTTATTTTTCAGCCTAGTGCCAGAGTTTCTAAGCCGGCGGAAGGCCTCTGACCTGGATTTAATGATCAAAGGTCAAAGGCCTTCCGGCGGCTGTTTTGTCTTGATAATCTTACATTTGAAGTCAGTGTTAGTCTAAAATCTAAAAGAGATTTAAAGGATTACTTGTTATTTTTTTTTTTGTTGTAAAAAGCACTATGTCAAAACTATATCAGTATCACATAACAAGCAATATCAAGATTCTACTTAATAACTTCACAGGTCGTACCTAACCTCAGATCTGCCGTCAATACCGAGACAGCCCCCATCTCAAGTCAACAACCAATTCCTACTGAACGGGGAAGAAATCGCGGAAAAATACCGCAAGGCCATCATCCACTACAGTAAATACCAAAATGCTGGTATTATTGAAACCGAGGCATGCTTCAAGGCGGCGAGAATAGCCGTTGAACAGAATAACAGCTTGCACGCTTCGAGCTTCCTACAGAATGTCATCTTTATAAACTTAACTCTCAGTGAGCAGGAAAAGATACAGAGGTTTGATACGCTCGCTGAACTGTATAAAGAAATAGGTGAGTTTGTTATATGCTTTCACATTATCTAGCATAAAACTTTTTTTTTATCAGCTCTGTTTCTACAAACTGTCCCACTCCTAGGCGCGGGCCATCTTCTCATTGTGAGAAGGGTAAGGCCATAATCTACCACGCTGGCCAAGTGCGGGTTGGCAGACTTCACACATCTTTCAAGATCATTGAGAACTCTCAGACATGTAGGTTTCCTCACGATGTTTTCCTTCACCGTTGAAAGTTGGCGGCAATCGACAATACGCACTTAACTTCGAAAAGACAGAGGTGCGTGCCGCGGGATTATAATAAAACTTTCACTAATCACTAATAAATTGCAAGAATATGTTTGATATATTTTATTTGTTCATGAAAAGGCTTACCATAAAAAAAAATATGTAAGTCAATTGACCTCTCTTCAACATCAGCAAAATCCTCATACTCGGAACTTTATTGCCTTGAAAAAAAGAGAATACTCTTTTAAGATCCAGTCAGCATACTAAAAACTACCCATTTTCTCCTCTCCAGGTTTCCTCCGTAAGGCCGCGTTCTGCCAGCGCTTGGCTGCCACGCGTCAAGTTAGCCCCAACAACCCGAACCCGGATTGGCAGCGCTGCTACCAATTGATGCTGCACAGCTTCCCCGGACATCGACTTAGCCTGGAACCCAACTATGTTATACAACATCAAGTTGGTCAGTGCACATTTATCTAGGTTTTTTCTGTAAGACGCGATGTGACATCGCCTGGCTGCTACGAGTTAAGTTAGTCCCAAAAACAGACTGGCAGCCGCGCTGCTACCATCTCATGCTGCACATTAACTAAGCTTGAAATCCAAATATATTATACAGCATCTAGAATTGATCAGTACACTTTTACCTAGGTTTTCTTTATGAGACAGTGTGACAACGCCTAGCTGCCACGCGTCAAGTTAGCCCCAAGAACCACGACTTGAACTGGCAACAATCCTATACAAGAAGCAGTGTTTACTAAAACTTTCATATTATTATGATCTACATCACACCACACGCAGGTAGGTATTGCACTGACGACAAGGTCGTTGCGAAGTTAGCTCGTATATCGCAAAGAGAAAACTTACTTGGCCGAGGCCTGTCTATACGTAAATAACTCCACAGCATAAACATACAAAAAATATTTGTATGTTTGAGCCACGACCCAACTTTATTACTAAGCTGGCAATAAAGTTGGGTCGATGATTTAGAATTAAGATGAACAAGACCAAAAATTGAAAATCAAACATCGCGGTTAACACCCTTATTCATATAACCTTCCTTTTTAAAGTATATTTCAATGTATACAGGGTGGCCAGCACTCCAAATCCAGCTTCTTCAAGAGCTTGTGGTTGCTGCAAGGCGTATGGGCCACCCGGCCCTCGCCACCAGACACATGACTTTCTTGCTGCAAACTATGTGGCCGCATCTCTCCAGTCAGGAACATCGAGATTTAGCAATACAGCTGCAAGTAAGTTATACTCATTGGCAACTTTGTACGTTGACAAACAATTTTATTTCATAGAGCTTTTAGTTCGTAGTTATTGAACTATTGAATAAACATTAGCCGTTACACTTGGCTATATAACGCTCGTGCGGGTAAAATCGGCTCAAGTCGACTAAGAGCGAGAGAGATGAAGACGCCTTGGTGAAGTTTTCACTTCTGTAGTGTCCTCTTAGCACACACAATATTTTTTAGGGTTCCGTACCTCAATAGGAAAAAACGGAACCCTTATAGGATCACTTTGTTGTCCGTCTGTCTGTCCGTCCGTGTGTCAAAACCTTTATCTCGGGAACGCGTGAAGGTATCGAGTTGAAATTAAAACCATATACGCAGATCCATAGTATCTTGCTGTAGAAAGAAAAATAAAATATCTCAGTTTTCGTAAAAAAAAGTTACAGCCGAATATGTCGTAAAAAACGCACATTTCGACACTCACAGAGGAATCAAAACCTATGGGGTACTTCCCGTTGACCTAAAACTCTGAAATTTGGCAAGAAGCATTGTGTTAGAGTACACATATAGGAAAAAATCCGAAAACTGGACATTTTTAATTTAATGACAAAAAAATAGTGTCCCTATGCAAGGAATGAGGGCCCAAATTTTAAAGTGAATTAACCGTATCATGTGGGGTATCGTATGAAAGAGCCTCATTAGCATAAGCTAAAACAGGTTTTTAACACATTCTTCGCCCCCTGCAGACCCTTCACTTCAGCTGGGAACCAAAACTTTTTAGGCGAATTTTGATTAAGTACAGAGTTGCGCAAAGCAACGTTGACTGCCTCAAACGCCGGCGGTTTACTACAAAATGAACGGGACGCTCGCTCGGATCCGAGTGGGAGGCGCCGCTACTATAGCCCCGCCCCACTCGGATCCGAGTGGTGAGCAAGGAATGTGTTAAATATTTTTACGATGTATATTTTTCGGTTTATGAAGAAAACTATAAAAAAATATATATGATTTCCCCCTTTTATTTAGTTTGTACGGAACCCTCGGTGGGCGAGTCTGACTAGCACTTGTCCGGTTTTTATTTATTACCCAGTTTCACTTTGTCAGATGTCATCTCTACCTTCACTCTCTTATCCTGTAAATTTTTCATAGACAACTTTTACGTCAGTTGGAGTTGATCGACACTCACTCATATACCAACAATACGAAATAAAAGATTATGATTTAAACTTTATGTCGCGGTGCTAAAGCCTAATTTAGATTGAGAAGTTTAAAGACATATGTTTTATTGCTTCGAATTGTTTTGAAAATAGAAATTATTTTAATCGTGTAAGTGCTATAAAGGTTGCCGCTTTAGACTTCATTGAGTTCGGAAGTTTTTGAGCGCTGACGCTAAATCCTCACTCTCCCTTTGGATCAAGGTGTAAACCCTTGATTCACCACGGTAAGACTTGTAATCGTCATCTTTCTGCTCTTATTCCACTATGTGGAATACACATTAGTCATTGGCACAGTATGTTACTCTTTGCCACATTACTCTGTCATACGTTCACATCGATGCACACGCACATCATGTTTTAATCAGTTCATCCACATAATGTCTAGATCCTCATACAGTAGTTACAGTAACTCTATTTTGATATTTTTGCAAATTTCCCAGGCCTTATCAGCGCAATGCGAAGGCGGCCCCGTGCCGCTGGTCCTCGAATCGGGCGAGGTGATTCCCCCCGCGAACCTGACCCATGTGCCACGCTGCTCCTGGTTTTCCCCTCGCCCGCTACCCCCCGCGCGCACCCCGCACATTGTCAAGTCAAAGGCGCCCAGTGGACCGTTCATATTCACGCCGATACACTTTGGAAGCTTGGAGCGGAACGCGAAGAAAGAAATGGGGAAAATGGGTGAGTGATGAAAAACGGTGAATGGAAAGATGATAAAATATAGCCTATGTCCTTCCCCAGGCCCTTAAGAATCTCTGTGCTAAAATTTATAACGATTGGTTCAGCCGTGAAGATGTAACAGACACACGAGACAGAGTTACTTTAGCTTTTACAATATTAGTTACGATTGATTAGTCGTAACTCAATGACAAATCATCTTTGCTTTAATAGATTTAGGGTCCAGACTGCTTAACGCTCTACCGTCAATACCAATATTGTTCTGTGGTCAATACTCATCGGAGAATGACGCAGAGTATAGGTGTTATTTGTTTATATAAAAATAGCTCAATCAAAATACTACTTTGCTATAACAGATTTATGGCTTATAATGTTGTACACCCGCAATACAAATAATAAGATTCGAATGGAATTGTGGCATTATGAGAACTGTAATAATGACGAAACGTTAAAGTTAGCTCTAAAACTCTCATAGTATCTTAAAGCAGAAGTAGTCAGTGAATTTATTAGAGCATGCAATGACGAGGTTCCGATGACCTTGCGGAATAATAGACATGTCACTCTTGAAGAGCAAATCAAGGCCAGGACCCATCCAGTTATGCTCCTTTTTTAAATCATTGTGAGCTCATTTCATTGTCTTCAGAAAAGCTTATATCTAATGAGTGATTCTTATATATTACGCTAACTATCCTCGATCCCAACACCGCTTACCATCTGGCGAGTTGGTGGTCAAACGCAGATCTATTTCGTAAAAAAATATTCATTGAATTATGTTATCATCTCAAAAATTTATTTTCAGAATACCTGTGGGTAGAAGATGACATATGCGAAGTCCAGCTAAAACTAACCAACCCCCTACCCTTCGAGCTAAAGGTGTCCAACATGCGTCTTCTGACATCAGGCGTCGTATTCGAATCCATACCAGAAACAATCATTCTACCACCAGATTCACCTACCACTGTCAACTTACATGGAACACCGAAAGAAATCGGTGAACTGCAAATCTTAGGCTACTCTACACATACACTTGGAGTAAAATCTAATTGCAAACTAAAAAATATGCCGACGCCTCATAAATTTCCTTCTTCGTACGGTATTGAGGTTATACCAAGTTTACCCACGATTACTATAGAGACTACGGTGGCGCCATCTGGCAGTCTAAGTACTGCCAGTGTTGAAAATATCGGGAGTACTACGAATTTATCGCTGTATAATGGAGAGAGTACTGATTGCACAATAAAAATTACTAATACTAGTTTTGTGCCGATTGAGTATCTGGATTTGTCCATTCAGGTGAGTATTTTTTAACCTATTTCCTCATTATTAAGTTCACCTCAATATTTTTAGCTACCAGATAGATCATCATCATCTCGGCCATACGAAGTCCACTGGTGGACATAGGCCTCCCCATGGATTTCCAAAAAGAACGATTGGAAGCGGCTTTCATCCATCATCCATCCATCCAGCTATTTGATGCCACATTTGACGATTGTTGAAGGGTTAAATGATAAAATATTACTTTCTTGCGTTGATGTTCATGCAACGGGGTTCCGTCGCCAACTATTTCAAAATTTACACCAGGTGAATTTTCAGACAAAAACCTTCCTTTCCAGTCAAACATAGACAGTCAACTCCAGTCAAAAGTATTTCAATACTCCAACGAGGCCATCCAAGCGCAATTACCAATACAGCCGAATGACACCGCGACCATTTCCATCAAACTATACGGCGAGGCTGATTTCCTAGACCTGGGCGGTGTTGGAGGCGAGAACCTGTTTCCGAATAGCTTGAACAGTAACTACCCGTCGAGGGTGGGCTCGCCTGTACCGAACGCGCAAACGTCGTTGCCCACGCAGAGCTCTAATGCGCACACTTCGCTTAGTAGTGGGTTGATGCCCAATAGGACTTCTGGCAGCTTCAGGTAAGATCATATTCATTTTAATGTATAGAAGGCTCATACAATATACTCAATAATATACAATACAATATATTGTCATATGACTGGCCTTGTGGCTCAGTTGGTAGTGTGTTTACGTCTACCTGCTGAACTGAAAGGTCGTGGGTTCAATCCCCACCCAGGGCAAACATTTGTGTGATGAGCATGGATGTTTCTATGTATCATATGTATATATTTACAAAAAAAGTATATATGTATTCTATCAGCCATCTAGTTCCATAGTACAAGCTTTGCTTAGTTTGGGCTAGATGGTGTTGAGTGAAATGTCCACAAATATTTATTATTTATTATTATTATTATTCGTTTCCTTACCACTTTTATAACTTAACTTTTAACTTAGGTACTTTTATTGTATTTTGTCACTTTATTGTTCCTTCATAAGGAGACGTCTTTGGCTCTGTAATACAGTTATTACTAGTTCGGAGCCAATGGATTCATAATCACGCTGTATTATTATTATTTATTCAATATACTCGTAAGTGTGGTTAGTGTGTGTAAGACTTCCAGAGCAGCGTTGGAGTTACAACTTTTTAATTTCGATTTATGGAATACTGAATGGCTGAATGGATTGAAAATACAGATCTCCCTCTCTTTCTCTCTCTCTCTCCTCCTCTGTATGTCTTTATACGCGTATTAGCGCATGCGCGGTACCGTATTTTTACATACCTAAGTTTATTATTAATATTTCAGATCTACAAACTCCCACACGACCAGTTGGTCCGCTCCTATATCTGTGATGCCGCCATCGAGGGGACGTCAGATCGAAACACAGGTATGAAAAAAGTTTGTATTGTCACCCTAAAACTGCGACAGTGTAAAAGTTAAGTCATTTAACTGAATATAATCGGCAAAACTCCATAGAAGCTTCTAGTAAAGTCGCCACCACTTTAAAGAAGCAGGACTCGACTTATAAATTGACTGTATACGTGACTTAGATTATGACTAGAACATTTATAACTTGTTTTACTCAAGAAACTTGAAAAAATTCTAATACTTGACACTGGCAAATGCTTTAATGCGGGTCCAATACAAAAAAGAAGAAGAAGAATTGTAAATATCGTTGTCAAAATTGAAACTCCTCATTTTTTTAAAGTCGATTGAAATGTCACTCGTTTTTGTTGTAGGTGTTGCTGAGATACTCCGGAGGGGCGGGTAAGGAGGACCACTGCCGTCAATCTACTCTGCAGCTCAATTTGGAACTGCTGCCAAGCGTGTCGATCACTCACTGGGACGTGCTTCCCGCTGAAATGTAATTGCTCTCATACAATTTCTAAATCATCCCCATTGTCAGCCTTTATTACTCGCTTGGCTGGGTACAAATCTCCATTTGATTTATATCAGTACAAATAAAATAAAGTAATTAAATTTGCTACTTGTGTGAAGTAACACACTATTTCATTTTTAGATACGAATTCTTTACGACAAACTTTTTTAGTCATTTTCTTAATTCTTCTCATCATTTTCTTTTTTTTTTTGCTTTTTTTTTTTGCTCTAACACTACTGAATGATAAGCAAATACAGGTAATCCTCAAAATAAAACTGAAGATAAACAGCCTTTATTACTCGCTTGGCTGGGTACAAATCTCCATTTGATTTATATCAGTACAAATAAAATAAAGTAATTAAATTTGCTACTTGTGTGAAGTAACACACTATTTCATTTTTAGATACGAATTCTTTACGACAAACTTTTTTAGTCATTTTCTTAATTCTTCTCATCATTTTCTTTTTTTTTTTTTTGCTTTTTTTTTTTGCTCTAACACTACTGAATGATAAGCAAATACAGGTAATCCTCAAAATAAAACTGAAGATAAATTTTGGATTTGATTTAAGTAATTATTTTTAATTTGATTATATAAAAAATTGTTTTAAGTTATTGTAATTAGTTATTTAGTATACATTTCATTATTGTATTTTACAAATTTTACAATGCCTTTTCTTATATGTAACTAATTGTTATAAATAAATAAGTCCTATTGTGTAATCTCCTAACCATACTTATCGGTATTTCCAGTCCATCCCAACTGTATCTAGTGTTGGACGTGACAAACCTGACCTCCGAAGAGATGGACTTCCACTACGCCCCCGGGAAGCACATCCTCATAGAGAGCAAGGAGTCTCGACGCGTGCCGGTGCCGCTAGACCGATGCCCGTTCAATACAGTGCCGGCTAAGGCAGCCGACGACGGTAAGTCAACATTCATCATCATCTCAGCCACAAGAAGTCCACTACTGGACATAGATAGGACATACATACCCTCATAGATTTTTAAAAAGACTGGTAGGAAGCGGCCTGGATACCGCGTCTTCCTGCCACTTGTATGAGGTTGTCAGTCCACCTTGTGGCTGGTCGTTGTACGCTCCGCTTGCCAAAGCGTGGTCTCAACTCAAAAAAATTCAAGTCATTGTTTGTTTTTTACTCACTAAATTCATCCGTTCGGGAGCTACAATGCTACAGACAGACACACACACACAGACACGTCAAACTTATAACACCCCGTCGTTTTTGCGTCGGGGGTTAAAATGTATGTCAAAATGTCACAACTATAAAAAGTACAATTATTTATTTCCAGAATTAGCTGAATCGAAATCAACCACAACAGGCACTTCAACGAACAGCCTCGAATTAATGTGCTCAGAGCACATCACCCTGAATACGGACCTGCGCTGGCATCTCTTACAATCAAATATAACGGGGCGGGCGTGCGTGAAGGGGATCACCCTGTCGCAGGCCATGATGGATATAGTCCGTATGTCACCACTCAACTGGGGTACGTAACGCTTAAAAAATAAGGTTCAAAGTTCAACAGATTAGAACTAATATGCTCAGAGCATATCACTCAGAATGCGTACCTGCGCTGGCATCTACAGTCAGATATAGATATAAACTATCAATAATTTGTCGATAATAAAAATTCAACGGAAGTGTTCACATCACTACTGCTTCCGCATATATTTTGGTAACAGATTCTGTCATTGTACGTCTTTTACATCTAAAGTCTGGTAAAAACCCAGGAATGTCTATGTAAAATCGTAATTGTTTTTTCCAATTCGCAGAAGTAAGCGTAAACAAGCAGCACATAAAGCCTCAAGAGGAGTACGAGTGTGCAGCGGGCGAGTGCCTCTCGCTAGGCGTGGAGGTCGCTAACCACCTCACCCGGCCGCTGCACAAGCTGTGCCTCTCCGTGCAGTTCTACCAGGACTACAACAACGGAGTGCTCAATTATAAACTGGATAACCGAGTCGCCACGGCGGGGAATAACAAGTGAGCACAGTTTTAACGTCCTATCCTACTCTTGAAATTATATTTACCTTTCTTTATTTAAACGAGTTCCAAAAAGAAGTAGGTTCTCAATTCGACTGTGTTGTTTTTTAGGGTTCCGTAGCCAAAGGGTAAAAACGGTAACCTATTGTGTGAAATGTCCACAATTTTTTAATTTTTTTTTTATTACTGAGACGCAGCTGTCTGTCCGTCCGTCCGTCTGTCACCAGGCTGTATCTCATGAACCGTGATAGTTAGAGAGTTGAAATTTTCACAGATGATGTATTTCTGTTGCCGCTATAACAACAAATACTAAAAAACAGAATAAAATAAATATTTATGGGGGCTCCCATACAACTAACGTGATTTTTTTGCTCACTTTTGCTCGATTTTGATTACGGCAACAGGTAGACGCTTGAAATATTCACTGAATATTGAGTTATGTTATTCACTTTAAAAAAAAATAAGGGGTCTCCCTTACAACAAACGTGATTTTTTCCGTTTTTATAGATAATGGTACCGAACCCTTCGTGCGCGAGTCCTACTCGCACTTGGCCGGTTTATTTTTCATGTTCAGTGATTACTCCGCCAATTATAAATTGTGTATCATCATTATCATCATCTCAGCCACAAGACGTCCACTGCTGAACATAGGCCTCCCATGGATTTCCAGAAAGACCGGTTGGAATTGTGTGTGTATATATATATATATAATATATAAAAAATTTGTCAAAATCCGTTCAGTACTTTGGTTTTTATAACAAAATATCTGAAAAAATGTTATCCAAGTTGCGTAAATTAATCCGTAATACAAAAATGAATTGCGTATTTTACAATTCGGGGTTTTCAGTTTTTTAAACTATAATTATTATATTTACCTATTCAGTAGTTATTTATTTAAAAAATATATATCTCGTAATATACTAAACAAGTCGTAATTATTCACAATATATTGGATTTTTTTTACAGAATTGTGCTAAAATCACTTGCCGAATCAGCGAAGGCGTACCACGAATGCACGGTGGTGTTCCTAACGCCAGGAGAGTACAAGATCGACATTCAGTGCTCGACCACGGAACCTATGGACGAGGCGGTCCTCAAGGAGACCGACCACCCATCCATCATCCAGCCTTGCGCGACCGAAACCAGCCATGTTTGGAGATTCATACCGCCCGTCGCTATAAGCGTTACTGATTAGACGCTAAATACCAAACTGCGCTAAATGGCTAGCTACCCATTAGCTACCACACGTTCCATAATACAAGACTCACAGATATAGAGTCAGCCCTTGCGGCCAGCTACATCTGCAGATTCGTTCTACTTGCTGTACTTTCGATTGACGCGTGCTCTTGTTTATTCATATTTTGTTTATTCTTAAAGTATAGTGATTCATTATTACCCTCAGGAATATAAATAATTACATTGAAAATCATATTCTATCTGCAGAATCTTTAAGGTCTAATTTTCAATATCAACTACTCATTTGCGGCTAAATAGTCATAGAGATTATCCCTCTATGGTCAGATCAGATAGTTACTTATTTAAGGGGGGTACATTGGAGAGTTTAACATTGCTATAAGTAGAAATTGTACAGATCATCTAGATGTATTTATTATTTTTATAAATTATGAGATAATTACGTTATTATTGATGTACTTTGTTTATGTTGTAAGTCTCATGTTTGTACCGTACCTTCATAACTTATTGAAACAATAATATGTTAGCATTATATTCTAACAATAGTATTTTTTTTTATTATTTCCTACCTGCACCTGGATTTTTTAAAGTTTCAATAAGTCACAAAATAAAAGCACAAAAGCTAAAAAACACATAATCCCTAAACTATAAGCAAAGCTTGTAAAGCTTCTTATGGCTATGAGTTATCCCATATAACTGATAGCCATAAGAAGTCCACTGCTGGACATAGATGGATTCTCATGGATTTCCAAAAAGACCGATTGCAGAAAACGATTGATTGATGAGATTGTAATAGATTGAAGGGCTTGTTCATAACGAATACCATGATTACACGGCGGGAAATGTTTATATAAAAATTCCTAATCACTCATACTGTTACCCGTTGGGATAGTCAAGGAGCCAAGGGTAAGCAAGATAATAATATAAGAAAAATCAAACTACAATTAGGTACAACCTTTTAGAACGACTTCGACGACGACGATCGCATAGAACAACATAATCTATCTTACCGAAAAACGTTACTTAACTTTAAGCAATGCTTAATATATTTTGTCAACTTCTGGCTGACACGTAATCACAGTTGCGGAAAGAAGACAGAGAACTTAAGACATTGGTTAAAGTTAAGTAACGTTTTTCGGTAAGGCCCAACTATTATATTAACCGAAATTTTAAGTCTCAGCTGAATTCTACAAATTTTCGAGCGCTGAAAATTGTCTTGTCATGTTGTCGCCAAAACTCCTATTTTTTTCCTATGATTTTCCTGTAAATCACTACCAGTTTCCTGATACGTGATGAGGACAGTCCTCACAGTGTCCTCAAAATCCACAGTGAAGTCCTCAGAGGACTTCACTGTGTCATAAGTAGGCAATATTTTTTGTAATCATAATACCTACATCTCTTTCAAGAATAAAAATAAAACGTTTTTTCGTAATCACTAACGCACTATTTCGTAATAAACAAATGTTTTTTTTAGAATTATTGTAAAGAATGCGCGTTTATAATCTTTTACAGCAATTTTACGCATACTTTCTCACAAAAAAAACGTACACTCAACAGCGTATTAAAAGTATCGAAATCGTAAGTTAGACTGCAAAAAACTCCTTTTCTGCTGTCGTTTTTTTTTTTTTTTATATACATACTTTTTAAGAAACCCTAACTCCATCTCTGTCATATCTATACAAATTGAGAAAGATGGAAATATAGTTTCCAAGCCGATTCCGAATCCGACAATTTGTGAACAAGGCCGTAAGCAGGGGGGGGGGGGGGGGCTTAGGGGTTCAACCTACCCTCCCCCAAAATATCCTGGCAATTATGAAAAATCCTTGCTCTTTTTTTAAAGTTTACTTAATTTGCTTCAATATTTTTCGCGCGCTAAAACGAAGCGATCGCTCGCGCATGCCCATATTTTTGAAGATATAAAACGACTAAATGAACTTATAAAAAGATCTTCGTTCGTAAAACTAGAAAATAACATCATTAAATATCAGGCCAGTTGGAGATCAGGGTGCAGTGTAATAAAGGTGCAGTCGTAGATCTATCTTACGTAAAAAAAAAATAGGTATTCCATGAAAAATTCAATTCGAACCAAGCCAATTTTACATAAAAAAATATTTTTGCGTTAATAATTTCGAAAAGATCGAAAAAGACTTAAAGTGCCGTGCTTAAATTTGAAATCAATGCATTCAAATGGTTATATTTATATTTTTTGATAGCGTAAGTCAGTCTTACTCATCCAGTCGGATATTTAATTTTTGTAAACACTTTTATACTTGTTTAGTTCATCTGGGCCACTTTCTAACACGATCAATGAATTAAATTATTTCCAAGATTTAATTTTAAAAACATTAAAAATTTTCGCGTTCGCTTCGCTCGCGCATTATTAGGTCATATTTTGGCATGGAAATACTGCGAGCTCACTAATACGAGAAATAAATCATATATAAAAACACTACTAAAATGTTCGCGCTCGCTTCGCTCGCGTATGCTTATTGTCTATGTTTTTGTTTATTTGAGTCATGCAAATGCTGAGCGCTCGTTAAAACAGGTGAAGTCATAAGGTACCTCTAGTTTAATATGAATTAATATTGTTCCGACGTTACTTTTACACTTTATTTACAGTTATACGTTTGTCCGTAATTT
The DNA here is from genome assembly GCA_947563715.1 of Lycia hirtaria. Taxonomy (NCBI): domain Eukaryota; kingdom Metazoa; phylum Arthropoda; class Insecta; order Lepidoptera; family Geometridae; genus Lycia; species Lycia hirtaria. Next base: position 11,954,595 of record OX387377.1, on the reverse strand, counting down.
AATTTTCGTGTATTTAAATGTTTATAACTTATAATTATATGAAGGTTATAATTATATAAACATTGACGTTTAGACACTAGTACTCGTCTGCGTATAGTCTGCGCAAATAAAGAGGCAAATAGTAGTATATTTTTATAATTTTTGTACCCGCGGACCCCCAATTGAGAAAGCTATAGCTACGCCCATGGTCGCCACTACTTTACTGAAGCACTGAAGCAGGACTCGACTTATAAATTGACTGTATACGTGACTTAGATTGTGACTAGAACATTTACAACTTGTTTTATTCAAGAAACTTGAAAAAATCCTAATACTTGACACTGGCAAAAGCTTTAATGCGGGGTCCAATACAAAAAGAAGAACCTATATTTGCGTTGCGATTTTGGACCAGGCTGCCAGATGTACGATTTAAATCGTAAACATACGACATTTTGGCGTATTTGCCGAGGTACGATCGCTAGATCGAAATCTTACGACTTTTTAATACCTGGCCAAAGCTTTAAAAAAAACAGAATTGGCAGCATTTTTTTGGGAAATCATCTACTCCGATTGACGGTACAACTTTTTCGTTTAATTTTTCCCTGATATACGACTTTTTTGTAGCAAATGTACGATCTCCCCTTTTTATATCTGGCAGCCCTGCACCGTTATTCTAATTCTAATCGGTTGTCGGTTTGTCGATTTTGTCGGTAATGAGCCGGCTACCGAATAAAGCTCCATTCGACTCCAATGGGTATTCACGAATTCGAATTTATGCCCGTCGGTCCCATTTTTAGTATAGAAATCTCGAGAAACCAAAGACAATCTCCACTCATCCTCAACTGGATCCGCCGGGATTCGGGTAGACCGATTCACAAACTCGAATACGACGGAGTTTGACATATAAATTCGATGGCTAATTCGATATCGCTCCCGACTGGTTTAATAATATAAGAGCACTTTTTTGATATTTTCATTTACCATTTTCCATAATTTGTCATAATATTTACTATTAATATTCACCTAATAGTCAAGTGTACCGATTTTACGGGTTTTAAAATTCCCTTAATTATGATTTCCAAAGTTTCAACATTTTATATTTTATAGTTGGAGAGCTTAGTCAGATTACACGCATGGCGCTCTAAATATATTAAATATTTTATACTTATTACTAATAAATGGCAAATATATTAAATGCGCGAGTACAGGGAGAAAATAGAAGAACTTTGAAATCACACACACACAACCAACAAGGTATTTTCGAAGCATGCTTCACTTATTGAAGCTACAAATTTACTAATGATTAAGTTGATAGATCAAGTTATATGTATAATATGCAATAAATTATATATTTTGTCAGTCGCCGGTCATAATTAAGCTTATTTTTACTTCTATCACGAATCACCTAAAATCTAAAAACATGAAACTTACTCTGAAAACTAGCTTGTCTATGTTATCCTATCGGTCACACGAGGTCATTATTTGTATTTTTTCATGAAACTTTTACATATTATTTTGGCAAATGTGCAAATCGTACCCAAAAAAAGAAAAAAAAAATTAGACGGCTGCAACTGTCAAATTTACAAACTTTTTTTAGTGACTTGATACCGATAAGGATTTCGATTAACTGTTAAAAAAATCGATTAAAGTTCCATTCTTTTGCGCTTAAAATTTTTCATTTTCAAATAAAAGTAAGAAAATTGTATTTTTTTACAGTTCAAATAGGGATCAGTCAGTATTAGTAAGAAAGTCTATTATATTTTGCTGGGGCTGAAGTAGCACACATTTATATTTCTAACCGATTTCAAAAAGAATGAGGTTCTTAATTCAACTGTATGTTTTTTTGTTGACAATATTATAAATTTTACACCGATCTATCGACTCCATAGATAAAGAAATTTGATGTTCTGTGATAGCAGTGATAGCTTGTAAAAAATCGTGTTTTTTTTTGTTACTAGAGAAGCATCAGGTGTCATTCCTCCTTCTCGCTTTCGACCTACACTGTCTCTTGTATTCTCTAGTCCGGTGGACGTTCACTGTAATCCAAATCATATTAATTATCGTTCATCATCCTAGCAAATACTAATTTATATTATTTGAATTGTGGAACATTACGTCACTTTAGTGCTTGCTTAAAACAGAGAGAGGAGCGTGGTAGAGAAGTGTGTGGTTTCATGTTTGTCTTTACGTTGCTCATTTGGCAAACAAATGAATAAATTTTGGTTTGAATTTACTTATGAAATGATTTTTTTTTTCCAAGAATGTAGATAAATAAGGTCTTAGAAATTAATTTCAATTTTCCATTACATTCGATCATTTCTCAAGGGCAAATATTAGATAGTGAATCAATATGACATAAATAATATTAAATTAGAATTGATAATAGTAGGTATACTATATGTATATTATGTAAATTACATCAAACATTAATAACTGTGATGTCTTAAAAGTAGGTACTACAGTAGTAAAAATACAATAACGTGATGAAAATTACACTTTCACTAAAAATACATGCATCGACATGAGATCGATCTAAAAATCGGTTTTTCCAACTCAAAAAAACAATTTCCGATTAATCGTTTGATAATCGACATATCACATGCCGCTTTCAATCAATGGCACCGTTTGGGATGATCAGCTGATGCCATATGGAATGGAAATGTCAAAATTATTCGTTAATCGAGAAACCTGCCCCCGTAATCTGAACCCATTCGGTTTCGGAATCGATTCGATTTGTATATCTCCGTCTCTGTCATTTCCATAGAGAATGATAGAGACGGAGATATACAAATCGAATCGATTCCGAAACCGAATGGGTTCAGAATACGGGGGCTGAATCGCTAATTCCGGAAACCGTGTTAAATCCTTCGAGATCTCTCTCCATAACGAAAATTGCATCGAATCGAATATAATCAGAATAAGGGTGCTGAATCGCTAATTCCGGAAACAGTGTGAAATCCTTCGAGATCTCTCTCCATATCAAAGATCGCATCGAATCGAATATAATCAGAATATGGGTGCTGTTTAGGACACAGATCCAAGAACACTATTACTCCTCGTCTATTAAATTATCTTTTACTCCTTCCTCCTTGCTAGTTTATAAAAGGTACTCTGTGCTCCTAGCAGCGGAGTTCAGCGAAGACAACTCTCTTACTAGTCTGTGGCGGAGACACAGGAGAAAAGTAAAGCCAGTTGTCTTACTATTACATTCTCTTTGGCCAGTTGTTTTGCGTGCGTGATTTTATTTTCATTGACATAATTCTTAAAGGGTTTGATATTTATTTAAATTACTCAGGGGACTCTACTACATTCGAATTTCATTGTATTATTATCACAGTGATGCATAATAATCGTTGTGTAATTGAGAACTGTAAAACAACGATACACAATAAAGGTCCTCATATAAATCTCCATCCGTAAGTAAAAAAATATACCTATTTTCTTCATTGATATTATACATGGACTTGTGGACTTCCTCACATTGATTTTAAAGCTATCCGTATCCTTACATTTGATGTTTTCACTAATGTAAATAACTTTTTAATAATTTGAAGCCGAAACTAGTGCAAAAAATAATCCGAAAGTTACACAAATTTTAATTTTCAGATGCCCAACTAATTATGAAATGAGAACTAAATGGATGAAAATACTTAAAAACAAGTGCTTTGTGTTGGAATGGACCAAAAGCAAAATATGTTCTAAGCACTTTGAAGCCAAATACTTTGACTCCCAAAGGAAATTTAAAGAAAGTGCTATCCCAACATTATTTGGTCCCTATGTTAAGGTAATTATTATATTTTGGATTACATATATTGTAAGTATACATACAGATCGTGGTTTGAAGTGGGACGCGCACATAGACATAGTAGGTATGTGGGAAGCTCGGCAGGAGTCGAGTAGCAAAGGTAGTGCCGACGAAAGTAGCTCGCGCATGCTACTTTGCGACCGTGCACTCGCAGCAGCTATTCCACGGTCTCTCACAAAGTCATCCAAGTTGATGCATGTCATGGGTCTGACTGTCTATAATAAATTACCAACTGCTATCACTGAAGCATTAAGTCTACAACTATTTAAAAATAAGCTTAAAACTTGGCTCATTGACCAAGCATTTTACCATTGAATGGGTTATGTGTAAAGAAATTACCATTACTCATTTCTTGATCTTAAATGTAATGGCCTAACAATAAACAATAATTTTATCAAAAACATTATAACAACATAAACCTAGATTTTGCTGCTGGCAATTTGTGCCCTATCCAGTTAACAGTGGCCACATCTAAGGCTACCTCCAGACAACGCATATTATTATCTTCTCTAAGATTAACTGCCTTCTGTATCAAACCCTCCCATCCCTAACCATCAAGTGAAAAACTCTTGAGATTTTAGTCAAGGTTCTTAAATTAATGGTTATTAAAAATGTATCAATGTCGGGAGGTAAAATAGAAACATATACTTAGCTAGCTAGCTACTACCTTCAAGTTGAGAATCTGTCACCATGACTTAATAATAAGTTGTTTTCTGGCAGATTCTCTTGAGAGGCAGTTCTCATTCCAGGCAAAATTTGCTTAATATCTTGAATTACGTAATAACTAAAGTTGTAGTTAAATTAAAAAAGAATCTACTTTCAATTACAAACATTTCATTTAAATAATTTCAAACATTTCACACTAACAAACATTCTATACACTAACCCATTTTTTTTTAGAATGACTCACCAACCAAGTCTAAAGCAGTTCAAAATGTGTCAAAAGTGGACAAAATACTGACCAAAATGACTCAAGCTGAGCTAACAGCAGATGTCAAGTACAGCTATACTCGTTTGAAAGAACCCTCAAACTTAGAAGCATTTATCAATAATGATGTCAATATGAAAACTATCCAATGCAAACCTGATGCTCCAATGGAAGCAAAGTTATGGCTTATGGTAAAGAAACAAGATAACTTGATCACCAGACTGATGGATTTAGTAGTTCAAACAAAGAAGCATTTGGATATACTCCAGAACAGTGTCGAAGAGACTAAAACGGTAAGGAAGGAGCAGGACCATGACGTGGAGTCACTAAAGTATATTGTAAAGTGTTTGCAAGAGAAACATGCTACTCTTGAGGAACAGATTGAAATATTGACTGCTGTAGAATCTAGATAAGGGATCTTTCATTTGTAATTATTTTTCTTAATAAATACCTTTATACAACTATATATTTTCGTTTGGTGTGCCTCCTACTATTCACTCCTGCAAGGTTTGAACAATGTAACGTAACATGTTCTCCAGAATGGGCTAATTCAACATCTTTACCAGTATCATTGACTGGCCTATCAGTTGGTAGTATGTCTGCCTGCTAAGCCGGACGTTGTGGGTCCGATCCCCACCCAGTAAAAACATTTGTATAATGTGCATGGATGTTTGTTCTGTGTCTAGGTGTTTTAGCTATTATAAGTAATTACGAAAAAAAGTATACATAAATTCTATCAGCCATCTAATTTCCATAGTACAAGCTCTAGTTTGGGCTAGATGGTGTTGTCTGACATGTCCGCCAATATTTATTGTTTATCAGGACTGCAAGAGTGGACATTGACTTAATATGAACCATAAATAAGTTAATCCATATAATTATAGCAGTTTACTCAAATTAAACCCCAAAGATAATGACAAGATAATATGAATTTGAACTACCACTATATTTAATCTCCATTTTTGAAACTGGTTAAAAATGAGTTAAATTTAAGTCTAAATAGGACAAAATGAAACCATTAATAAAGAGATCAGTAGTAAATATATATTTGTAAATAAATAATATATGTACTAACTTACATGTATCTTAATTTCTTCACAATTCAGTCTTCATTTAGGAAGTTGAATAAAAGGTTGTACTTAAAGTCACACATTACCAAAGATGATATGTTGTCTGACATTACTAATGCACAAAATTTAATTAATTATAATACATACATATTTAACTATACATTATATTTTTCACAACACAATATGAAAAATAAATTAAACACCATGCTGTACTTAGTTACTTATTACTAATTAATAAACAGTTTCATGACATGTTTTATAGTACATACATTATTTACTAATATTCTAACTTGATTCGAGTTCAACAGTAGACACATACTATAATTAAAAATACACAACTAATGGACATATGAGAAGTTTAGCAGAAGGTATTATTTATGAATATAGTATAGCTTATATCCTTAATAAAAACAGATTCCTTTTTCAATTTGAAAAATTTACACTTATTGCAGATGGAACTGCAGGGAGTTGTTATTAAACCTTAAATGCATCCAAAATTACATATTACCTACACAAAATTCGTTATTAGAAAAGTTATTTATTTACTTCTAAGTTGTTTTGATAACAGTTCTCTTAATTTAAGTTTTTTATTTGTTTTATCAGTCAAAGGTCGTCCAAGTGGGATAATCTCCATTTGCTGCAAACGTCTTCTAAACCTTTGGTAGAATTCGAGTACATTTGGATCTGCCCACACATGACGGGAATCAAAGTCCAACACTCGTAGTGTATCTAAACTTTGAGCTCTGCTTAAGGCTACATAAGCTTGTCCGGCCTCAAAAATCTTTGACAAAGACATCTCAACACAGTCCAGAGTCAAACCTTGTGACTTGTGTATAGAAAAAGCCCATGCCAAATTTAGCGGTACTTGTCTTCGACACAATAAAGTACCATTGGCATTTTTGACATACCATCTTTCAGTTCTAGTTGTGTATTCCTTTTTATTTTTAAATCTCACAACAGGCAATCCTTCTTCAAATCTCACTACCACTCCTCTAGCTCCATTTACTAGTCCTGCATTTAAATTTACATTTTTTAATAACATAACTTGAGCTCCGACCTTTAGGATCAGTTTAGACGGAGCTATAGTTTGCATATCCAGTACTTTAGTAGCATTGTCACTGTCTTGAGAAGTGAATACTTTTTCTTCTCCTTCCAAGTCTGACAATTTGTTAATGTTAATCATCTTAGAGTCATTAGTGTGTGAGCACAATCTTGTAGCTAGAATACCATCACTTTCTATTTTTTGTCTAGAAGTTCCAGTCAAACAATCACTGATCTCTTTGGTGACACGTCCAATTCTTATGCTATTGAGTATGGACACAAATTCTTTGTCTTTTTGTCTGTGTACTTCCTTCAGCTCAAAGCAAAGTTCTACACATTTGTCCCAACAGGGTGATTGGAAACAGAATCTTTTGCCATTTTTTCCTTTTTCAGTGATGGGTGGTAACTGTAGGAAATCTCCACAGAGAATTAGTTGAATACCACCAAACGGCTTGTCATTCTTCCTTACATGCCTTGCTACTGCTTCTAATTTCTGGAAAAAAAATACTCATATTATTCTTACTTATACTTCTCACTAGCAAATTGCTAATAGCATGAGTTCAATATAAAGAAAACAAACCAATTATAAACTCAGTTTTACCTCAAAGAATGTGCCATCAACCATGGAGATCTCATCAATGATGAGGTGTTTGCATTTTCTCCATTTCTGTGCAACTAGGGTCTGTTTCAATGCCCTTTGACATGAGTGTTCTAGAGTACCACTACCGTCTCCTATTCCAGCAAATGCATGAAGAGTTGTCCCACCTAAAACATCAAATTTAATTATTAATATAATATAATCTTAATTATTCTGTTTTATAGGCCATAATATAGGCAAAAATGGTAACTAAGCTCTGAATAAACTTTGACTGGCCTTGTGGCTCAGTTGGTAGTGTGTCTACGTCTACCTGCTGAACTGAAAGGTTGTGGGTTCGATCCCCACCCAGGGCATACATTTGTGTGATGAGCATGGATGTTTGTTCTGTGTCTAGGTGTTTCTATGTTCAAATCTTGTCAGATTCAATGCAGCTAAGACCCAGGCGTATCTATTCTCTGCCAAAAGGAGCCCCTTCAAATTGGTTCCTACATTCCGAGCTGAATTGGTGCCGGTAACTGACCGCCTTGAGCTCTTGGGTGTTTCTCTAACATCAACCCTCAATTTTGGCTCCTATATTGAGTCTAAAGCTCAACTAGCTGCCAAAAAGCTGAGTATCATTTCGATGGTGTGCCGGTACTTCACGCCGGAACAGTTGCTCACACTTTACCAAGCACAAGTTCGGTCGTGCATGGAGTATTGTTCGCATCTTTGGGATGGATCGGCTAAATACCAACTCCAGGCGTTGGAGTCTATAGAAAAACGTGCCCGGAAGCTAATTGGCGACGGATCCCTCGTAAAAGCTAGGCTTCAAAGCTTGGAACATCGTCGCGAGGTTGCTAGCTTGTCGGTTTTTTACTGGATCCATTTCGGTGAGTGTGCATCTGATCTGCATGATCTAATTCCTTCTAGCCCTTTTTTCTATAGGACGGTTAGAAACACGAAAAAGCGACACCGTTTCATGGTGGATATCCCAAAAACCCGAACGAAACGCTTTAATTCCACTTTCATCGTACGGACTACTAGAATGCGGAATACGCTTTCTGAGTGGGTCTTTCCGATAGATATAATCTGGGTGTCTTTAAATCGTGAGTGAATTGGTTTCTTCTAGGTAAGCACGCTCCATCGTAGACTGCAACGTCGCTTAACATTAGGCAAGTTGGCGGTCAAGCGAGAACCTATTTCTACATTAAAAAAATATACCTATCATAATGTATATATTTACAGCAAAATAAAGTATATATGTATTCAGCCATCTAGTTCCATAGTACAAGCTTTGCTTAGTTTGGGCTAGATGGTGTTGTGTGAAATGTCCACAAATATTTATTATTATTATTAATATTGAAATGATAGCTGTAATAATTAGTCTAGCATTTTTTATCTTACCAATGTGGCATGCTGCCACACCTGTTGAAGCTGTAGGCATTGTAACATCTGGTGGCAAAGCAGCCACTATCCTCTTCAACAAAAAGCTTTTCCCTGTCCCTGCAGATCCAGTGAAGAATATATTCTTCCCACTGATACAAGCTTCCAAAACTCTTTGTTGTTCAGGGTTTAACGAACTAGTGGCAGTCAATGGTGAAGGAGAGTAAAGCTTCTTAGGCGCTGGTCCTCGGGATGATTCTTCAGGTTTCCGTTTTTTAGAAGGTGGCGAAGGTGTCGTCATAGTAGACTTTGGGATCTTGCTTTTAGCACTAGTGACATCAGCTACGGTTACAGGACTGATTTCTTCATATGACTGAGCTTTACCACTGAGTAGCTGAGCACGCATCGTTTGTTTAGTCGAACTAGAACCTTGATCTTTATCACCGATCATTTTCACGAATATAGTTCTTAAGAACGACACAAGATTAGTTGGCGGAGCGTTGGAAATGAACAAAGTGCAGCCAGCCTCTTGGAATTTGATGCTCGCCTTGCCTTCTGCCATGAACTTTTTAAATACATTTATACCCTTTAATGCTAGCCTAATCGCAGCATGTTTATCACTAGAAATCTCCATATACATCTCTCGAAATTCATTACGGATTAAACGAAGAGATGCGGTCTTATATGTTATTTTTCTAGTTATAGAGCCTTGCGGTGTTATCCACTCTACAGACAAAGCACATGATAGAAATGATTCTCCACCTTCCATAGTGCTGGCGTTACGGATTAGATTCCGTATAATTTCAAGTAAAATACGTAAATAATTCACATAATATTCTAACCCGTATTTAATGTATAACAAAAATAATGTAATACATCTAAAATATTCCTATCGACACCATTGACTCGTTCACTGACCATTTCACCGTTTTGAATATTTTGATTTTTGAATGAACTAAAAATGAATGTCAAAGTCAACCGTCTGTGGATTACCGCGGCTCTACACTTGTGCCGTGAATTCGCGACAGAGGCGCACCCTCCACATTCACGGAGGTCACTCTTATGTGTGCCGTGAAACGGACGTCGAAACTGCTGCTGCGTTAACTTTGTTTGATGTGGCAACATATAACTATTTACACCTTCAAAATAAGAAAATCGTTCGAAAGCGTTGGAGAAAAAGGAAATGGATGGATGGATGACTGAAATATATCGTAACCGATCGATATTAATTTGACTACTCCTTCTCCAGGCGTCATAATTTTACTTTTATTATTATGATGTGGATGCTTCGAGTCCCACAGTATACGTTCAGCGTGAAAATATTTCAAAAAGCGAATTTATAATTCACTATCTCAACTTATATTAATCCGATGCGCTACCATTTCGCTCGCATTACACGTCCGTGCGCATCAATAGTCAGGAGCAAACTGGCACTGTGCCGTGAGTGTGGAGGTGCGCGCGTGAACGAGGCGCGAACTGCCGCGAACCCCTTGTCGCGGGACAAAATACCGACTTCGATCGGGGAACAGGCGTGAACGGCCGCGAACGCCGTGAAAACCCTCCACACTTATATTCACGCCTGTTCGCGGACGTTCACGGCACAAGTGTAGAGCGGGGGTTAAAAGTGGATGAAGTGTTTTAGCGGGAACGCCATGTAAAGTTGATGTAGCTTAGTTGTATTTTCCTAAATAATGGTGCAAAAATGGTGGTGTTTTATCAATCAAGTGTTCGAGTAAGTGCGTGAGTGTGGGAAGAAAGGAAGACGAGAAAGTAGCAAGGAAAATAAAGCGATGAAATGTGTAACTATTCACATTGTCAGCAAAAATCCATAGAAGATTTCACCACTACAAAACCACTACCACTATAAAGTCTCCGCCACTTTACTGAAACTGAAACGTGACGAGAGCTAACAGTAACTTCATTACTTAAACTATGAGACAAAAATAGGAGAATGAAATTAAGAGAAAGAAAAATGAAGAAAAGAACATGAATAGATGATGGTTGTATGGGCTCCGTTCCATTTATGAAAAAACAACAAAAAAAAGTCTGTTATTAAAAATAACATCAGACGATGGCTGTATGGGCTTGACACCCTTTGCCCCATTCCCAATAGGGAAAAATTAACCAAAAAAAATATCTATGGATTAAACTTTTTTTTTTTTGGTCACTTTGTTTATTTTTTTTAATGGATTTGCACCCGCTTAGAGCATTTGCCAGTGTCAAGTGTAAAATATATTTCTTCAAGTTTATTGAATAAAACAAGTTATAAATGCTCTACTCACAATCAAAGTCACTTAGATAGTCATTTACAAATTCGAGTCGTGCTTCAGTAAAGTGGTGGCGGCTTTAGTCAAAGCTTCCATGGAATTTTGCCGACAACGTGAAAAGACACGCTTCATTTCACTTGCCCACACTCACGCACTTGATCGAACACATAATGAATAAAACACCACCAGTTTTATCACATTAATATTCGAAATAACACATGCTGATGAAAATATAACAGAGCAACAACATGTCTCTAGGACGTTCCCGCCAAAACCCCGGCCACTGTTTCACTGCTGTTTTGTCAATTAGGGACAAAAAAACTTATTTCGTTGTTCACTAGGTGGCTCGTCGAACGTTACATCTGTTTAATTTGCATAAGTAGTATCAGTAGTTTGTGTGATAAGTCGAACATCATCTCAGCCACAAGAAGTCCACTTCTGGACATAGGCCTCCCCCATGTATTTTCAAAAAGACTGGTTGGAAGCGGCCTGTATTCAGCGTCGAATGGAGACCACGAACCAGCAAGCGCAGCGTAGGAAGACCAACCAAAAGGTGGACCCTTGTGGTTGGTCTTCCTACGCTGCGCTTGCTGGTTCGTGGTCTCCTTTCGAGAACTTTTCGGCCCCAACGGCCGTCAGTTCTACGTGCTAAGTCGAACAACTTGTGTAGATTTCGTTTAAAAACTAAGAATATTAATTTTATTTGTATTACAATACGCTGTCAAACGAACAAATCGAATAACTATATGTATATCCCTGCCAAACTTCTTGTACTTCGGCGTTTCGCACCGCAAGTGATTCGAACCGCGGTGCGAATCGCCCATGTACTGTTTCTGAAATTACAGCTTTCTAGTTCTAATAGTCTTTAAGCAAGGTCCCGGACAGACAGACAGACAGCGAATCCATACATAAGGGTTCCTTTACTACGAAACCCTAAAAAGCACTTCTTGCTACGAAGCACTAAAGTACAAATTACCTTGCACATACGCAATGGCAGAATCTCATTCTATCGTATAGCTCTTATCTCTTCTGGCGCGTGGCAAAGTACTGAAGCGTCCGGTCGAGCCGGCAGATCGTACGTACATACTTGTAGCATTACACCTAAGCTGCACAGTACGTCTGACTTTATTTTAATTTCATTCTGCTACCGGAGACAGGCTGTCACTGGCGGACGGCTAATAATTCATCTCTCGCTCGTAAAACCGGCTCAAATAAACAACCCGTCACAGCTGGACAGATATTACCAATAATGTGTTAGGAAATGGCCACATTTTCCAATAAGACTCATAAATCTTATTATAAGAACTCTATACTCCCATTCTCTGTATCTCTTTCAGGCACTGGATTCTAAAGCAGCAGTGACTTCAGTAGGTACTGAAAAAATGCAAATTATTATTTTTATCAAACGAAAAAATATAAATACCTATGGTATATTGGGGCAATTTAATGTAATCACTAAATTTAATCATTATAGTAGCAACCGACTTCAAAATAATCAATTTCGTTTACTTGTATGACATTTTCAGTTATTTGGTATAAAAACAAAAGTACTACTTACCCGATTTTGATGAAATTTATATGGGACCCGGAACTATACGATTGTGGTTGGTATATACCTAACCTACCAGGGGGGTATCACAATCGTAATAGCAATATTATTTTAAGAAATTGTAGTTTATGGTAGATGCAGTACTAAACAAAAAATAATCATCAAAATCTAGTCATAATTACTACGCCAAAATCGCGTAACAAACATACAAAAAAACATACAGTCGAATTGAGAACCTCCTTCTTTTTGGAAGCCGGTTAAAAAAGGATCAAAAATTGTACGAGATATTCGTTCATTTTTTAATTCAGAGGTATTAAGAATTTTAATTGGATTTAGTGGTGCCTTCAGAATTTTCCAATTGGTTCCTGGTGTACCTTTTTTTCTATCGGACAGCAAGTAGCACAAAAAAGCGACATCGTTACATGGTTGATATTCCGAAAACACGTACGAAACGCTTTGGCTGGCCACTTTTTTGTGCGTCCCGCCCAAATGTGGAACGCGATTCCTGAATAAGTCTTTCCGGATAAATCTAATCGCAAGTGAACAGGTTTCTTCTAGGCTCAGGCAAGCGCACTCCATGCTTGTACCAGGCGAGTTGACGATCAAGCGCAGGCCTATTTTCGAATAAAAGATAAATAAAAAGAATTTGGTAATTTTTTATCTGGTAATTCCCGTATGGTCCCAATTTGGTCCAGTTCGGACAATTGCATCCATGAGAAGTCGGTTGCTTCAGTTTTTTAAACTATATATTTTTTTATTTTTTTTTGGAAAAAGGGTTTTGGAAGGTTTTGTGGGGTTTAACTATAATTATTAGTATTTGTAGATTTACATCAATGTAAATTTACTCTGTTATTTATGAGACTTGTATCTATTACCGTTCAATAGAAGTGTAGGACAGACAGACAGACACCGTAGCCTCACGAATAGGCTTCCGCACCCTTTGTACAGGAGCCTAAAAATATCCGAAAAAACTCACATACGAGATTTTAGATTTGCAACGACGATATGACCTTGCTTATTGCTCAAGTAGAAGAAGGTAATAAGGTAATACACCTTAGTCCTCATTAGATGCTGACGTAATTCCCAGTTGAGCTGTAGATCTATAATTCAAGAGGCGCGTGACAGAAACCATTGCTCGATGTCTAACGGTATTCCAGGTCATCATCATCATCACTCAATCTCTTTGTAGTTGAGTCCCGTGATTAATCGTTTAAGATCCTAAGGACATACCAATTTTCGAAAGATAGGTTTACATATCTTTAATCATTTTGAATATTTTCTATGAGTATATGAGAGAAACTCGCTGAATTACCGCCCATTTCTCGTTGAAATGCCAACAATCCGTACTCAGCGATATCGATCCACATTCTTGATGTGTATTACACAGGAATGGAATTCTTCGATGCTTCCCAGTAGTTCAATTGGCAGTTCGGTTGTTGCCGCCATCTCTGTTTCCTGAGACCTAACAATCTGGGAATTTTCAAGGCTAGAGTGAATAGATCGATCTTCTAGATAGACGAGCTCCATCTTCAGCCACACCGTCGCTTGGCATCAGGCGAGTTGTTGGTCAGTCGTAGATCTATTTTGGATTTAAAAAAAAGAGTGACTAGGCAAGGCATTTGCCTTAGATGCGTTGCCTAGTTTCTGCGTGCAAATAAAACAATCTAGAATTATCTTTTGTGTTACGGTTAGGTTACTTTATAAAAATATACCGTCTTGTAAACGCATGTTAAAATCTTATTCACTGAATAAGGACTTGTCACTTTCTGTCATACGGGAACTGTCACGCTCCAAAACGGAACAAAACACTGTTTAACTAAAATGCGCTTATTATGCGATAGCTACCAACCATGATAATTTAAAACAGTGGGCCTTACCGAGAAACGGTATTTAACTTTAACTAACGTCTTAAATTCTCTGTCTTCTTTCCGCAAGTGTCATTATAGTGTCAGCGAGAAGTTGACAAAATATGTTAAGATTTGCCTAAAGTTAAGTAACGTTTTTCGGTAAGGCCGAGTGTGTTTTCATCTTTAACTTACTCAAGAAGTTATAACTTCTTAAAGGGTTATTATAACCCTAACAAAGTAGATCAACCCACTTCCTATTTGGCAAGCCCAGTAGCTCACTCAACAATGCTTTACCAGAAATGACTTAAATCTGCCACTACGAACATTAACGCACAAAGTCCTGCTATAACAATTCTCAATTTAATTTTATAAGCAATAAAATACAATCGGTAGACCAGCTGGTGTATCTTAACCTTTTTACCCGACTGCATAAAAAGAAGGGTTATCTTTTTCAAGTGTATGTATGTGGGTATATCTGTTTCTATATGATAGCCTACAGCCTAAATGGCTTGATTGATTTTGATGTGCGAGGTGTCGTTAGATTCATCTTCACTTCCAGAGTGTCATAGGCTATAATTATGAATTTTTTGTAATAATAATAATAGATACATTTCTCGCAACAACAAAAAATGCGTTTTTCGTGTAATCTCCAACTATTTTTTTTTGTAAAAAACTCGCACATCAAAATCAAGTAAAGCCGTTTAGGCTGTAGGCAATCATATAGAAACATACATACACTCGAAAAATATAACCCTCCTTCCTACGCAGTCGGGTGAAAAGCGGCTGAACCGATCTGAAACCGCAAGATTTTACTGCACCACGTATAAAACCGTGGCGAGTATGTTAGTTTAGTATTGAAATAAGAATGCTTGAACGCTTGTGGTACGGACCGAGAGTAGGTATGCGAGGTGTACCAATGAACCACTGCGACAGAGTATCAAAGAAATACGAATTATGGAAGGAAGTTCTCACTAAATTTATCAACGCCGCTCCCACTCAAAGTAAATACTATTATTTTTGTGATCTCGTTTCGAAACGCTGAAAATAATTACATTTACATAAACGATTAGTTCAAATAATACCTTCTTGAAAATAAAAAAGGAAATTGTGCCATAAAATTAGTAATGAATTAATTACGTATTATATACGTTTACGTTTTGAAATAAAGAGTGTTTACGCAACGAAATGTTACCCAACCGCTCAAGAAGAAGTTCGTGTCCTTGAATTCGTTTTTATGTAGTTCCTTGCTGAGTATCGCAGCATTCGCAGCCTTTTTTTTTAATACAGAACTTCCCCTAGATGAAACACGTAGGTGGACCACGTGTAAAACCATACCTACCATGTTTTAAACCACGTTTAAAACATGGTAGGTATGTACTATTAAATCAAAGATTGTTTCAGTGTTTACTAGTGAAACAAACAGAGAGGTAGACACAGATAGTTACTTTCACTTTTAAAATAGTGATAAGGATTCATGGAGTACCTACATAGTCTTACTTATAACCGCATGATAAATCTTATCACTGAATAAAGGACTTGCCACTTTCTGTCAGACGGGAATTATTACGCGCGAAAACGGAACAAAACACTAAAATGCGCTTTTTCACCGTTTATAAAGTAAAACGGTATATACGTATACGTCAATTGGCGCAGGAACAGAGGCAGATGGTATTATAGATAAGTAAGAAGTGTAAACCCAGCAGTGGGATAGACAGAGAAGGCTGTGGATGATGATGATGTATAAATGTACATAGATAATTATCTAACTATTCGCGATCATTGTGCTCTAACATTTCCCCTAGGACACTAAAAACGTAAAGCGCGTATTTTCACGAAGCTATAAAAGCCACATAAAGTGTCTGCTGTCCATTACCAGGATGACAACTACAAGACACCGACTCCGGGATCGATACAGGAAATGGCACCGAACATAACCCAGAATTAGCGACGCGATGCCGCCATTTGCAAACCGACAAACGGTTTAAATGTGGAATATTGAATTTGCTGCATTTGCTTTACAATCGTTCTGAAGTCTCGAGTTTAAACTATACATTTTACTAAATAGAATCTAAACAGAATGTAACTAGGTATCTACAGGTATCTACTATCTAATAAGCACCTAAATTTAAAATGATGTAAGTTAACTAAAGTATGCATAGGTAAATACTGTAAGTACAATTTATGTACTTACAGTATTTACCTTATACTCTTATTATGTATATAACGTATGTACTCCCTGATGTAGGTATTTACCTAGGTAAGAAACCTGTAAAATAGCAGTGAATGTGGCTTCTTGACTCTAAGCACTATTAGAATAAAAACATCGTTTGCATGAAGTACAGCTCCCTGCGGATTATCTAGGTACCTACCTAGAAAACAGTAATGGTTGTCATAATATATTTAATTTAGTCTTTTAAAGCAAATGACAATTTAAATTAATGACCCATGAGACCGGTTTAATGACCCATGAGAGTTCTAATTGTCAAATTAATATGCTGCTCTTTATTTATTTAAAACATTTAGGGAAATAAAGATTTTATGCACTTACTTTATTTTTTTATTTCTGAAATACCGATAATAAGATATGTTTAATGAATGACACGTGGACAAACAGAAGCAAGCACTTTCAAATCTACATGTTAGTTAAGTGTAAATTAGAAAGTGTAATTTTGTCTTCCTCTTGCATAATTAAAAAAAAAAGTAGTTAAAAATACATACATTTTTAGTTTATGAAAGGCACAGACCCCGGAGTCTGTGGAGATTAATTTTGTCAAATAAAAAATCTATCAAGAAGTTTCCGCTATGGTATGCAATATACTTGCATGATACCCTACATACAAAAAATAAACATTACCCCCATTTCAGACTGACGGGTAAAAAAAACGATACTATAGAAATACAGACTATCTATATGTTTCACAACTTTTCCGTCAGCTACATGACAGCAGCATTAAGGAAACATGGAGTGACACGCGGATTTGTCCGTTTGTAATTAGTTGGCAGAGTTCCGAGTAGGTAGGAATGCGGGGTTGCGTTGCATCTGCTGAAACAAAACAATTCGTGTGAACGCAGCACCGCCGCCGGACAATACGGGGTGATGAGCGGTGACCACGCGCCGCGGTCTGGTTTGGATATATGTGAATCAGTGTGACGTCACCAATGAATGAACCAAACGAATCAGAACCGACATTAACCGGTTTATTGAACATTGATTGTATTAATTGACAGTCAATTCCGGTTGTCAATATTATTTAAATAAATGTTATACGATGTCTATTTTTTTTCTTTATCTGAATGTCATCGTAAATTGTTGTTTTTAGTTTTGATTTTTTTAAATTTTCAACTTCGGAGAATAGGAAAATGTTACGCGACTGCACAAGGAGAAGGGTAATGTTTTTCTTAACCTACTCAAGCGCGCTTACTTAGGAAACTGATTTATTTACTAACGTAATAGACACTTAAAATAGATCAATCGGGAAAGGAATCCAGAATATATTATCTATTATATGATGGAGTGTATAATAATATGTGCATAATTCTTGTAAAACCACATATATATTACTAAAGGTTACGAAAAAGAGCAATTTTAATTTTTGCAAGAGGTTTATCATGATTATTAAAAACACGTAGCCGAATGTAACGACACATCATAACCGGTCAAGCGGCTTGGTCTGTGCGAGATAATTAGAAACATTTATAGCTACTCCCGAAAAATATGACCCTCCTTCTTTCACAGTCGGGTAAAACCTGTCGTTGGTGTTGTCCCATGGTTTTCCTTGCCATGGTGTTCATCTCCCGTGGACGTAGCGTCGTCGGCGAAGCGAAGAGCCACACATGGGTCGCATCTGTGCGGGAGGTGTACCCTTGTGTCCGTATCTATAGTGCGGACTTTTCAGGCTCTTGAAGATGCATCGAAGAAATAACCTATATTGTTATTTTTATTTTACGGATTGATTTTTAACCGACTTCCAAAAAGAAAGAGGTTCTCAATTTAACTGTATTTTTTTTTTTGTATGTTTGTTACGCGATTACTCCGCCATAACTTGTTTTGAACAAGTTAATCTCAGAAGTGGTCCCATATCAATTTTATCAAAATCGATTCAGTACTTTGCTTTTTATGACTAAATATCTGCAAAAATGTCACCCAAATGAAGGAATTGCATATTTTGAAGTCGGTTGGTACTATACGTATTACGTATGTCCATAGGTCAATGATTGGAGGAGATTATATTAATTGTTTCCATTTGTTATGATTATAATTTAGAACATTAATCATACAAAACGTAGTTTTGATCCTTAATTACCCGACTGCGCAAGACGCAGGATTTTTCGAGGGTATGTATGAGAGTAATAAGTCGGTCAACCCCTTTAGGCTGTAGCAATGAAACCTCACTAATTACGAGTTACCGTACGAGTTTAGTAGCCGTAGGGTACATCTTTTTTGTAATAAATCTCGCTAAAAATGTATTCTTTGTAAACAAAAAAAATTGGGATTTTATGAGAATTATTCTAAAGAATACTCGTCAAATCATACAACGCCTCTGCCTGCATATACTTTCTCGTACACTCAACATCATATCAAGTTAATATCAAGTTATGAAATGCAAATATCAAGCAAATACCTACACTATGAAAATCCCTTCATGCAGTTGGGTATTTTGATTTTCTTCTAATAACTTTTATGTGATTGGAAATTTTCATTGTTGCTTGTATTTTTTTTTATATTTCTCAATGATTTATAATAATAAAAATAAATTAAAATTTCCTAAAATTAATTAAGCCTGTAACAGTTATTTTACTAAATAAAATAAATTATTATTTCCTACAAGAGGTTGTTTATATATACTTATATACCCAATACACGCATTATGTATAGGTATACAAAAATATCTGTGACTCGATAATATCACCTTGTTAAAAACAAACGCATATTATGGAAATGAAACAAATTTTAACGGATTTATCGCGTCGATTTGTCACGTCAGGTCATAAAATAATGTAAAATATACCTACGCGATAAATCCGTTAAAATTTGTTTTATTTCAATGAGTAACAATTGCGAAAACCATAGAAAACATTAAACGCATATTATTTTTAAGTGCATATCTTTAGCACAGCATACATTACAAAAACGGTTATGTACCTATTTAATGAATAGGTAAACAATATAATTATGAGTACCTGACCTGTTATCAAAGTTAGGTTAACACCCTAACGATAATTACGAAGAAAAGTAATGATCTAGTCGTCTAGCTAAATACCCCAGATATAGACAATAGAACACCTGCACATTCCTTTCCCAGAAAAGCTTTAAAATCCATCAATCGCATTGTCATAAGGACAAGTTCCAGCAAACTCTAATACCTAACTATTATTTTGGACGCAGGTGTTCATATCTGATTAGCGGCGGGTGAAGTTAATGAATCTATTTTTTGTGGACAATGGTGCTATTAGTAAGTTACAGGTAAGTTTGGATAAGTAAAAGTACCTAGAGTGTATTGAAATAGATAATCAGTTACTAATTAGGCACCTATGTAAGTAGTTTCTAATTATTTGTTAAACAATAAATTAAACTTTCTAAAATTAAAACAATATAGGAAATATTACCTACCTCAGCGAGACTAATATGTGGTAGGACGTCTGGGGTGCGATTTTTGAATCGCTCGAAAGGAATTAACATGCGAATTTGCCTGACTTCCGAACAATATGAACAATATTTTCGTAGATTTTCTTGTTAATATACTTAGTCATAATTCGAATGGTTGAGATCATTCGTAACATTAGCTAGTGATGTGAATGATTGCGAACAACGAATTCTTGAATATCGTCCGAAAGAAAAATGCGATAAAATAATTGAGTCCTTGAACTGACGTGTGGATATGAGATATAAGATGAAAATATAAGTAGGTATGTAGAGCAATACAAAAATGCCTAAGATGGTGGAAATATTTTATTAATGTATTTTTATACTACATAGATCTACGTCCTGATAGTAAGTAACGCACCTGATAGTAAGCGACGGAGACGTAGAGGGATGGAGCACGAATGGATAGTATAGTATATTCGTAATTAGCAATATTCCAAATCAGCATTAAAAATAAGTGTAATAATATGAGTGGTTGTTGACGGGTGCTCGTCCGATCAAATGGCAATAAACTCCGGCGTACCTCAAGGGTCTGTACTCTCCGCTACTCTCTCCTTGCTGCATATTAATGACCTGCTGAAACCTGGTACCTTAGGGTATGCAGATGACAGCACAGTTGTGGAAAGATACACTTCTGGTCCAAGAGCCAAAAAGGCGGAAATCGTGGCGTTGAGAGAAGATATGGTTATGCGTATGAATAAAGCTCTAAAAGCTGTGTCCGACTGGGGTGAGGAAAATCTCGTCAAATTCAACGCCAACAAGACTCAAGCCTGCCTTTTCTCCGCCGAAAAGAGTGATTTTCTTTTATCTCCTACTTTCCAAAATGTATTCTTATCATTGACAGATCGTCTTGAACTGCTTGGACTTACGTTAACCCCTTGAATCTAAGGCTAAACTGGCTAGTAAAAAGCTTGGCATCATTAATAAGGTTAGGCGATACTTGTCTTCTCACCGGGACAACTGCTTCATCTGTATCAAGCACAGGTCCGATCGTGTATGGAGTACTGCTGCCACCTTTTTGATGGATCAGCCAAGTATCAACTGGAAGCTTTAGAATCAGTGGACCGGCGAGCTGTCTGCCAAGAAGCTACTTAGTCTCGAGCACCGCCGTAAAGTAGCATGTCTGACTATTTTCTACAGGATTCATTTCGGGGAATGTGCGCAAGAGCTTCACGACCTAATTCCACCCTCTCCATTTCACTACAGGACTAGCAGAAAGTCGGCGAATTACTACCAATTTCTCGTTGAAATGCCAAAAATCCGTACTCAGCGATATCGATCCACATTGCTGTTGCGTACTGCACAAGAATGGAATTCGTTGCCGCCATCTCGATTTCCTGAGACCTAAAATCTTGGAATTTTCAAGGCTAAAGTGAATAGATATCTTCTAGATCGACGAGCTCCATCCTCGGCCACACCGTCGCTTAACATCAGGTGAGTTGGTGGTCAATCGTAGATCTATAATGTATAAAAAAAAAGTATCAAACTGTCTTTTTACTTCTCTTCTACTTATTACAGAAATAACGTTTTAGTAGAAATTGACATTAATTATTATCATTGTTTTTTCGTCTACTTTCCAAGCTAAGTATGATATTGCTTAAAAGACTTGGGGTAAAACCAGGGTGAAAGGTTTGTTAAATACATTACATATAGGTATATAATATACATATTTTTAGTTGACCGAGCGAACGAAGCGTCTCTGCATCAACTGGCCAAATTTTCTTTCGTTTGTGAGTTTGTATGTTCGTACTCGCGTACAGGGCGTATATTTGAACCAATTTTGATTAAACTTGGCGTATAAGATGTATGGAGTATTAAATAATTTTTTTTGGCGTCGGCGATTTTTGATACGAAGGGTGATTCCCATAAAAAGGGGGGAAGCTTATCGTGGCGCTAATTACCAACCGATGCACGATGTTAATGATATTTGTTAGGTAGATAAAGTACACAATTATTACAACTTGTGATAAAAATGAACAGAATTAGTAAAGTTGTTGTAGAGATATGACAACCAACTTGAGATTACGTGTAACAGTCCTCACTGCTAGACGTAATCTCAAGTTGGTGGCGAGTGGATGTGCTTGATGCATTTTAGCGCTGAATAGTTTCATGATTTTACGTTTTCTCCATTTATAAAATTATTATTTGTTTTTATAAGAATTTGCATTGTTTTTTTAAATCGCGAGGTAAGAATTTGCAAATAAACTCTCTCGCGAGGTCTACTGTTCGTAGAACAAGGCTAAGTTTTCCAATCGGCACTTTTTAAAATAAATATGTCTCTTTTTTAAATTGCGAATAGCCTGTGAAAATATAGGTATACTATAAAAGTCAAGTTTTTTAAAAGACTTAAAATAAAAAAGAAGTAAATTCTTAATTCGGTTATAATTTAATCATAACTACACATTTTTTAGGGTTGTGAAGTTTTTATACCGGAAAAATTCATAACAAAATGTTACTTTAAAAAAAAAAAGAGAATTGCTCCTTAGGTAGGTGAGACTGAAGATCCACTTTCATTCTAAAACATTTTTTTTATTGTTTTTATGAGCTAGTTGTCGTTAGCACGGCGCGGGCGCATGCATTGTATTCTCTTTGGGCACATAGAAGCCTATAGATAAGGCGCACGTGTGACGTATTTTCTCGGAGCGCAGCTGCGAAGGCCTCCGCAGATGTTTTACGACGCTGAATATTTCCAAGACGCTTTATTTATTACGATATTCCCGTTTAGAGGCTAATCTCCGTTTTTATTATAGAAACAATGGTCATCACTGCACTGGCCAGTGCTATTACCTACTATTTTTGGCATACGGTGCACAGATGTGGGGTTGCGCGTGGGAAACTAAACTTTTCTCTGGTTTATGGCAGCAACGCCGGTACGGATTGTTTGGAAATTGTTTCATTTGAGTAATGTTTAAAACATCTGTTTGGGTCGAGCAAAGGGAGTAATTCTTACCTAATTAGGTACTACCTCGTCGAAACGCAAGTTGTCGGGTTGTAAAATTAAATTGTTTTGTAGGGATTATTAGTTTAAAAAACAGAAAAAAACAACTTTAAAATACGCAATTTGGTTTATGGTACCTACTTGGATGACATTTCCCCCCCCCCCAAGTATTATTTTTAATCAGACTATTGTCCGCTTTACCTACCTCTCTAACAAGTCCATCTCTATAGAACTGTTAAGTTTATTCTTGGAAGATTCGTTAGTCACTGCCATTTTTAATACATACCTACTAAGTATCATAATAGGAAGTTATAACAGTTTTATCAATATTTATACTTAGTTTAAAAAACTGTAACAAGTTCCTTCAATATGCGCAATTTTGTTTTAAAAATCAAATTACAGAACCGAATTTCATAAAATTTCTATAGAGCCAATCTGAAACTCACAGAATTCGTGGCCAAAATATTTTTTCATTTCGGTTTATATAATGACGAAGTCATGTAAAAAACAAACACAAAAAAAAAACAATTGAGTAAATCCTCCTTATTGAAGTCAGAATTAGAATCGGCAAGTATTTATTGTATAAACTGTGTTTATAAACTTAAGTAATCGGTGTATACCTACAATGATGTTATAGTAAGTCGGTTGAAAAATTGAAAAATCGATTTTGGCCAAGAGGTTCTCTCATGACTCCGTGATTAAGAACCAATTTGAAAACAAATATTATTAGAAAGATAAGATACCTACTACTTTCATATTACTCCCATAGAAATTTCATCAAAATCAGTTCTGTAATTTGATTTTTAAAACAAAATTGCGCATATTGAAGTGGCTTGTTACAGTTTTTTAAACTAAGTAAGTATAAATATTGATAAAACTGCTATAACTTCCTATTATGATACTTAGTATGTATTAAAAATGGCAGTGACTAACGAATCTTCCAAGAATAAACTTAACGGTTCTATAGAGATGGACTTGTTAGAGAGGTAAAGCTTCCATAATGTTACTAGCGCTTTCTATATTTCTGTTAGATAATATAAATATGTATTGTATGTATGTATAAATTTGTATTGTGTAATTAAAACAGGCTTGTAAAGTACTGAATCGATTTTGATAAAATTAATATGGGACCACCTCTGAAGTACTATTATTATTATTACCTACCAAACAGAAAATAATCATCAAAATCAATTCATATTATAATTGGGCAAGTAATCGCGTAAAAAACATTAAAAATAATACAGTTGAATTGAACCTCCTCCTTTTTGGAAGTAGGTTAAAACATGACCCTCTCTCTTGATCAGTTGGGTAAAAAGTTAAAAACACGTGCATTTCCCAAGTGCTAGTTACATCTCGTTATCTAAATCAGGTGTCACTTTCAGAAGGAGTAAAGCAAAAAGTTAGAAAATAAACCGCGGCTGTAAAACTGTTAACCAAATAAACTTGGCCGGAGCGTTAATCCTGCGCAAGTTAACATCTGTACACTACACAATGAGATTTTATCTATAGAGAGGTCATTGAATATGAAGTAAAACTATGGCAAACCTCAGTGCTCAGCACTTTTGAGGATAAGACCACATTAGTATCTTGGCCACAGACATAGAGATCTTGGCCTTATATATCTTGGTGTTGCACTTTATAAACACGCAGAATGATATTGTCACTGTTCACAAGTTATGACACGAGTCTAACAGCGTTGCCCGACAAGTCATGATTGAAGACGAAACGAGTCGGGCGATACCTTACTTGAGGCTTGCCACGAAGAGCCGGGGAAAACCTGTCTACGTATAATACATCATTGTCTGTACATCTGTAGCTGTAAGCTTCACTAGGGGATGACGGGGTGACACATATTTTTATCTTTAAGTTCACCTACTCCACATTGGATATGAAAGATTACCTAAGTGGTGTAGGAACTTTTAAGGGTTTCGTATTCAATTACTAACCCTTTTTGTAGTTATCATGCCATGTCCGTGTGTCGGTCTGTCCGTCTGTTTGCGGCTTATCTCAAACAGTCTCAGTAGGTACTAGAAAGCTGGAATTTGACATGCATATACATATATTAATTAAGAAAGTAGTAGAATAAAATCTGGAAAAAAAATTGAGCAAGGTAAGGTATAGGGTATATATGTAGTTAGATTTTGGAGATCTAAAACATATTCTCAGAAATATGTAAATGTAACATACCCGCTTGCTACACCAGAACATTGACAACATCAAAAATCAATAATAAAAAAATAGAAATATAGAGTGTGGCGCCACTATCGCATTCCGCGACATAACAAGTCTGTGACGTCATGTTAGGGTAAAAAAAAACAAATGGGTGCATAAAGTGCATAATAATTATGTTCCCAGCGGACACATAGGTACATTGACGAGCAAAATCATAGCCAACCAGAAGTTCGGTAAAAATTAAATTTTGATTACCTATCCAACGAAATCTATCAGTATGGGAAGAAAATCATCCTGCTTGCTTGCAAAAAAAAAGGTCTATCCAACGAAATCTCACAGTATGGGGAAAAAAATTATCCCCACTTGTAAGGGAGGCAACCCATTTCATTATCAAGGTTTTACTACCATTTTGTCGGCATGTTTTATATGTAGGCACATATGTATGTATGTACACATTCCAAATGACAGCTCGACCCTTTGAAAAAAGCGCAGACGGATGGACATGGCAAAACTACATACATCTATGGGTTCATAACTGACTACGGAACCCCAAAAATTTGCACCTACATTTTTCAACTCTATCTTTTAGATCTCTGACTATAAATTTAGATTATAAGTATATGTAGTATATGTACCTGTATATGTGATTTTAGTATATATAAGTACATGTTATGTAAGTACATAATTGAGTGTGATAAATTGATACTTAATTGAGAAGCATGTGAAAAAATCCTCCTAGAATATTTTTTGTCTGTATATACCTACTAATAAAACTTCCTTACCAATTGCGGTACTTTCGCGGTAGTAATTAGTATTATTTATTATATGGCGATAGTAATAATCTACAAACGTGAGAACCCGCCCGATAACGGTAAGTAGGTGCCGGCATGAATGGAACTCTCTCCCATGGCCCTCGCCAGATGTTCGCACGTGTTTTACAGGACGAGCCTGCGTTTACATCACTGAACAAAGAGGGTGATATCACTCCATGTTTTCCCACTACGAGGATCCTATAAATTCGCCATGTCCGTGCGTACGTCTGTCTGTTTGTCACAGCCATTTTACTCAGACTATCAGCCCTACATAAAGGAAATGTGACAGATAAGTAGGTGTGTTCCTTGAACTGATACAAAAAGCCGTTAGTAAAATTTTCAAAAATGTTAAAAATAGGGTGTATATATGATATGGTAATCATACGTAGGTATAAAAAGGAATATTTTTTAGGGTTCCGTACCTCAAACGGAACCCTTATAGGATTCACATTGTTGTCTGTCAAGACGCAGGGGAATCTAAACCTATGGGCTACTTCCCGTTGACCTATAACTTTGAAATTTGGCAAGAAGCATTGTCATATAGTACACAAAAAGGAAAATTTCCGAAAACTGTACATTTTTAATTTAATCACATAAAATCAGCCGAATATGTCGTAAAAAACGCATATTTCGACACTCGCAAGTGAATCAAAACCTATGGGGTACTTCCCGTTGACCTATAACTTTGAAATTTGGCAAGAAGCATTGTCATATAGTACACATAAAGGAAAAATTCCGAAAACTGTACATTTTTAATTTAATCACATAAAATAGGGTCTTTATGCAAAGAAGGAGGGTCCAAATTTTTAAGTGCTTTAACCGTATCATGTGGGATATTATATGAAAGATCTTAATTAGCACAAGGTAAAACAGGTATTTAAATATTTTTTCGATGTAAATTTTTCGATTTATGAAGGAAAATATGAATAAAATATATAATTTCCCCCTTTTTAAGACGCTTTTATTAGGTCGACCTGTATGTAACTAACTATGTAATGAAATCTAAGGTAACTAATTTAACCATCTTCCAAGGATCGTAGCGTCATGAAAATTGGCAGCTGTATGTAGTACTGATGATAATACAATAATATGGTACCGTCGAACTGATCTGATGATGGAGACGGAAGATATGGACTAGAACTTCATGATGGAACATCGTATCATAGCTGTTTGGATTTGTTAGAAAAATCTGCGTGTTTTTTAGTTTTTTAAACTGTAATTTATATCTACTAGTTTGTACGAAACCCTCGATGGGCGAGTCTGACTCGCTCTTGTCCGGTTTTTTTTACCTCGCTCTATCGTGTGGGGTATCTTTGAATTTAAAATGAGACTAAGGTTTTATATATTTATAATTTTTTTCAGATTTTCACACTTCATGTGCGACATATAGCCTACCAAAGGTGGAAAAATTGTGTCCCCTCTGCATATTTAAGCTAATATTAGACATAGAAATTCATGACTAGACCATATCAAAACCTTTCAATGAAAATTATTTTGAACATTCTGTAATTACAACTTTTTGAGATATAGCAATAAATATGTATAATAATATCTTCTAGATCGACGAACTTCATCCTCGGCCACACCGTAGCATAACATCAGGCGAGTTGGTGACCAATCGTAGATCTATCTTGCATAAAAAAACACTTAAGTTGTTATAGTACAGAGATCATTGACCATTTTTGCAAAGAGATCTAAACAAACAATACTCGCCGAATGATTAGCTTTTAGATTACAGTATTAGTTGGCTACGAAGCCCTACGAAATACACGCTTTGCCTAGCTCAGCGAATTGAGAACTTTAATAGTGACCTATTGTCTCCCAGTTCTGTTGATCCACTTACAATTTAATCATCTTTAATTGTTAAATTGATATATTAGTTAATTATATTTTCATATTGGCTGCATTTGTCTGTTTAATTCATTGTTAATAAATAATTTTGAATTTGAATGTAGGTGTGTACGTGTCACGACACGATCTTAGCCACATATTTTTCACGAAATAGACTTACGTTTGACCACAAACTGACCTGTGGTAAGCGACGTAATGGCCGAGGATATAAGAGTACGTAGATCTAGAAGATTATAGAAAATTGCCTTGAAAAATCCAAGATTGTAGTAAAATTGTGAGTAAACAGGGAAAGCGGCAGGGAATTGTATCTAACTCGAAATCAAAACCTTTTCCTCCTTCTCCTACAGTCGGATGAAAGTAAATACATTCTTTCGTAGAAGGAATACTTTTATGGAGAAGAAAGTAGTTATTTTTAGAAGATGTAATAATGAGTCTATTAATATTTTTGACGGGCACGTCACCGCTGTGGTAGCATCCCTATAAATACCTACACGGTTGACTTTACAACTTGAACGCGGTTTTTTACCCGACTGTGTAAGAAGGATGGTTATGTTTTTCGAGTGTATGTATGTATGTTTCTATATGATCGCCTAGAGCCTAAACGGCTTCACCGAATTTGATGCGCGAGGTGTCGTTAGACGAATCTAATGACACCTCGCACATCTCTCCCAGTGTCATATGATATTTTTTTTTAAATAATAATAATACATCTCACGCAAAAAAATCGTGTTTTCGTAAGCTCCAACGAACTTTTTCGTAAGAAACAAGTGATCTTACTAACGCATTTATATTCTTTTACACATACTTTCTCACGCTGTAGGCTGTATAGAAACATACAATCGAAAAACATAACCCTCCTTCTTATGCAGTCGGATAAAAGACTAAATAAAGTATTTTTTTTTTGCCAAACATTGTTATACTTAATACTATGTACAAAAATGTTTTTTTTTAATGCAAGATCGACCACCAACTCCCCTGATGTTAAGCGACGGTGTGGCCGAAGATGGAGCTCGATGGAGGATGGAGTAAAGGTAATTCTATGTCATTTAGGTATTACATAGTCTAAGTTATAGATCAGTGGGCCCCAAACTAGGCAATGCATGTTCGGTCGAAAAATCGTTTCTGATGAAATTAAACTATATAAAACGGCAGGAATTAGTGGAAGCGACTTACCTACATCCGGCATCTTCTTGCTACTTGTATAGGGTCTCTCTCTCTCGTCTCTCCATTTCGTAGCTGGTCATCCTACGCTGCGCTTGCCGGTGCGTGGCCTCTACTCGAGAACTTTTCCGCTTCATCGGCATTCGCCCATCAGTTTAACGTGCTGTGCTAGTAGGTAGTCACTTTCCGTAACAATTTTGCTGCGCAGCAAAATCGGTTTTTAAATATAAATCGTAATTGTATTTTACCAAGAATTCTATACTTACAAGTGTAGGTATTTGAAATGTTCTCATTTGATGCCAAACATGACGTAGGTACTTTGATCATTGAAATTAAATGAGTATTTCAATGTTCAAAATTATGTAAGTATGTTATCATTTCTCAACGAGATGGGATTTTCTGTGACATTATATAACTTATGAAGACACGTTGATAAATGCACTATTTTTCATAGATAATTATTGTATCACTAGTTTAGGGAGTTACATAGTTCTTTTTGTGAAGACTATGCTAGATTTTTTTTCTAGTTCTTATAATTTCAGTAGTTAAGTAACCGGTAATTGTTAATCGGTCTTCTATCATCGTTTTCCATAAACCAAACAAAATGACGATAAACAGACCGTAGCGCTGCGCCGGCGCAACACAGATCTATAACCGCTTCATCATCGGACAAAAAACAAGATAAAACCTCAAGATATGGAGACCATCAAATTCTAACATAACACAGACTCCAAACCCTGTTTGTTATTACGCCGTGGATTTGAATCAAATATTTATAATATTTAAAGGCGAGCGAGATGGATCAGGCAATCCTGGGTTGCGTCACAGATATTTTTAGTGGGCGACAGGGCGACGCGGTGCGACAAAAAACTGACGGTAAAGGGTGGCGCCAAATCAAGTTGTAGGTTGACTTGTAGGTGAAATATTAAGCTTGCTTCGGTCTTGTGGTACCGGATCAAATTTTAATGTAGCTTGAAAGCTTTTATGAATCGTTAATTTCCGAGAAACGACCGGCTGGAATTGGAACTAATGTTCATTAGAGAAAAGAACAATGATTTTACTTTAAAAGTTTTGATATTAGGAATTTCTTTTCAAACTAAGAAAGAAACAACGATATAATGAAGCGTATTTTATGTATGGTAGTTAAAATGAGGGTAGAGCTTTCAGTAGAGCTATAGAATTCTATTTATATTTGTGCAAATGAGATTATTCGTTAGTTCAAGTCCTACCAGTCGAAATCATTTAGCATCCGCGCGGTTCGCGGTACAGTAAAATTCCATTAGTATGACACTGAAGATGACTGAAGTCTCTGATCCCACAGGATGCGCGCACCGATGCGATCGGTTATGGCGACCGAACACCCACACACTCACACCTATGTAGTAAATACGACGATGGACAAGATAAACAGAACGCGACGGACGATTCACCGATAGCACCGTCCCTGTCACGCACGAGGTAAAGCGCCTGAGTCGGCGGGAGGCGGCTCGCTGGGAGGCGCGTTCGATGGAGATGGTTATTTTTTTGTCCGTCGTCAATGAAGGGACGGGTAGGGGCGGACCGCGCGCCGCAGGACTCAGTTCCGCAGCTGCAGCCCGACTGCGCTCATCACGCGCATGCGACAGTGCGGTGAGCCCGCAGCATGAACTACGAAACTTGTGACAATACACCGGTGCCGATCAAACGCGAAGAGGATTTTGACTACCACGATGACGAGGAGCAATACTATGGGTACGTACCGGTAGAAGTCGACCGGCACACGATGGCGCCGAGCTTTGCGGCCGCATCTCCAGCGCGACTCATGGACCTAAGCAACTCCGAGCGACCGACGCAACCCTGGCCGATGGCTCCCTTATGCGACGACCGAGAATACCAACCGCCTTATCCTTACGATCAGCAGTTCATCGATCAGCGGCAAAGACAGCAAGCGAAGACCTTCTACTTTGACGACTCAAACTCGCAAGACGAAGTTCGAAGCTTCTACGACGAAATGCCAAAATTAGGAGAAGTGTCGTACAGAACCGAAGAACGGAGACCGGAGACGGAAGAGCAGAGAAGATCACGAAAGAGATCGAAAGCTTCGAGGAAAAAAGCGCAATCCTTCGAAGAGATGCAAATACAGCGAGTTATGGCGAATGTGAGAGAAAGACAACGGACGCAGAGTTTGAACGAGGCCTTCGCGAGTTTGCGGCAGATTATTCCTTCTCTACCAAGTGATAAATTGTCTAAAATCCAGACGCTGCAGTTAGCGACGCAGTACATAGAGTTCTTGTACCAGATTTTATCTAACAGTGATTCTGCGGGTAATAGCGATGCCGGCAGCGACGCGGGCAGTGACCACGGAAAGTATCTCGCTCAAGATAAGTTAAGTTATGCATTTTCTGTGTGGCGGATGGAAGGAGAATGGACTACTAATGGAGGACAGACATGATACGGTTGTGCTTGTTAACTGCGTGTCCGTTTAGCATTCTAGACTTCTGATTTCGTACATAATTTCCGATTTTAGTTTTGTAAATATTTTACGTTAAATTTTGAACGTTTTGGAGAACTTTCGATCTAGAATATAAAATGAAAACGTAGTAATACTAGTAACGGAAAAGACGCTTCTACAATTCCATAGTTTAGGTTATTATGTTTTTTTTAAATTTAAGGAGTGCTTTTTATACTGAGTGAATTTTATGCAAAAATGCTCTAAATGTTGTATATTTTTGTCTCATTAATGCGTGACGCTTCAACAAAAAGTTGAAAATACTTTATAACGTAGATTTGCATAAATAGCGTTTATGAAAACAAATATCTATATTATAAAAAAAAAAAAACGACTGCACAAAAGTACCCAACTGTACCTAACCCTTTATATTATGATGTTTAGTATACGTTTTTCGCGAGAAAATATGTGAAAACCGTTTTATAATTTGTCTAATAGGTATCCTTTTTGCTAAATTACTTATTTTTCACAGGTGTTTGTTTAAAGTACAATATTTATAATTTGTGAAAATAAAATAATAAAAGTAATATGCATAGTTACATACATTTGAAAAAAAATTTACTCATCGCAGCCGGGTAAAAAGGATAAGTATTTGAAGTGAATGTGATAGTTAAAGTAAGTTAACAAGATTAACTAACTTATGTTAAAATGAATATACATAAAAGAATAATGATTAGGTTTTAATTATTTGATAATTATAATTTGTAAGTCGAAAACATGCAGCTGTAGACCAAAAGAATTCGTTGTGCCATTTCAATTATTGTACAGCTAGAATAATGATGTTAATTAATTCCAAATAAATAATTAATTTTAAAATTACCTACACTCGTTATTTCATATTTACCTACAAATACACAGGCTTTTTTGTCACTTCTTCTATGGGGGCATAATTCTCGAAAGTTGTAAGTCAAGATAGACAGGAAAGATAGATTAGATTTAGTACTAGGATAATTTTGAATACCTATATATATAAAAAAAAAGTTTTGTAAAGGTTACCAAAATTGATTTATTTTCAAATTCTTTAATTTTTCAACAATTTCGAAATTTCCTTTGAGGGCACGCAGTGCCTCCGAAAAAAAGCCCTGAGCTTATACCTACCTATTTAAGGGTGCAGAAATAAGTTGACTGCGCTTTTGTCTATACAAAAAGGAAATGTATAAACTTTTGTTTATCGCGGTCAAGTTCAAACAGCTATTCTTATACTTTCTCGCTAGTATTTCATACATAACAAAACAACCTATTTATATAAAAGAACAAGCCTTTTTTAGGAATCAACGCACACTTTATGTGGTTGGATTTCCATACAAAACTATTTTTAACAATAGGGAATATACATGAATTTTATTTCATAGAAATAATAGTTTTAATTGATAACATACTAAAATATAATACATAACTAAAAAAATATTTCAATCGAATAAACTTCCGAGATATAAACATTAAAGTAAAACTTTAATGTTTATAAGGAAGGTATGCTCTGTCCCTCTTTTGCGGAAGAACAGTTTATATTGAATTTGTACGGTGAACTTGAACCATGACGTCATTCATCTATCGCTATCGTGTGCTCTCTGTCTAACATGAAATCTGGGGGCGAATTATTATAAGAAGTGTTCATACAATAAAGTTAGTTCCTGACCAATGTACTAGATGGCGCTGTATAGTCTTAAAACAGGCTAACGATTCGCGTACAGCGATGAGTAGGGGTTGTTTGTAAAACTGAAAACACAATATCGTTGGTCAAATCCTTTGCGAGTCGGTCTTGTTGCTATTTTATTTTTCAGTTTTCACTTCTGCGGGCCCGCCCGGAGTGCAACCCGTTGTTTTTAAGGGTTCCGTAACTCAAAAGGAAAAAACGGAACTCTAAACTATGAATTTGGCAAGAAGCATTGTGTAGAGTACACAATTACACATATAGGAAAAAATCCGAAAACTGGACATTTTTAATTTAATCACAAAAAAATAGGGTCATTATGCAAGGAATGAGGGTCCAGAATTTTAAAGTGAATTGACCGTATCATGTGTGTGTACGTAGTCTGGCCATAAATACTGTTACAGTTAAAAATAAGAAAGATATTACATTTGAATTTGGAATCTGTCATTTTTATACGATTGTTCATTGAGTTTTCTAATTTTGGCGCCAATACATTGTACAATATTTTGCGATATTAAAATGGAGTGGGGTGATAAAGAGAACCGAATCGCTGTGATTGCATTACACAAAGTTGGTATGGAGCCAAATGCAATTTTTAAAACTCTCCATACGCTTGGTATTAGTCAAATATTTGTGTACCGGGCTATTAATAGGTACAATGAGACCTCCTCTGTTTGTGACAGAAAAAGATCTGGCCGTCCACGTAGTGTTCGTACGAAAAAGGTGGTCAAAGCAGTAAGGGAAAGAATTCGAAGAAATCCTGTCCGAAAGCAAAAGATTTTATCTCGGGAGATGAAGATAGCACCCAGAACCATGTCGCGTATTTTAAAAGATGACTTAGGACTTGCAGCCTATAAGAGACGCACTGGTCATTTTTTAACTGATAATTTAAAAATTATAGGGTGGTAAAATCGAAACAACTACTGAAGCGGTACGCAAAGGGAGGTCACAGAAAAATTTTGTTTACGGATGAGAAAATCTTTACAATTGAGCAACATTTTAACAAACAAAATGACCGTATTTATGCTCAAAGCTCTAAGGAAGCTTCCCAATTAGTCGACAGAATGCAACGTGGGCATTATCCGACTTCAGTGATGGTTTCGTGGGGTGTTAGCTATGAAGGAGTGACTGAGCCATATTTTTGTGAAAAAGGTATCAAAACATCGGCACAAGTGTATCAAAATACCATTCTTGAGAAGGTAGTTAAGCCCCTTAACAACACCATGTTCAATAACCAAGTATGGTCCTTCCAACAAGACTCGGCGCCAGGTCATAAAGCTCGGTCCACGCAGTCTTGGTTGGAAGTGAACGTTTCGGACTTCATCAGAGCTGAAGACTGTCCGTCGTCTAGTCCTGATCTTAATCCGCTGGATTATGATTTATGGTCAGTTTTAGAGAGTATGGCTTGCTCTAAACGCCATGATAATTTGGAGTCCCTAAAACAATCCATACGATTGGCAGTGAAGAATTTTCCCATGGAAAGAGTGCGTGCTTCTATTGATAACTGGCCTCAACGTTTAAAGGACTGTATTGCAGCCAATGGAGACCACTTCGAATAAGCTTTTATATTTTAAATTGTTTTATATTTATGTATTAAACTAACACACTGTAAAAGTAATAAATATTATTTGCAATAAAAAAATTATTTTTTTCTACGTGACAATATTTATGGCAAGACTAGGTATATAATGAAAGAGCTTCATTAGCAGCAGAAGCCAAAACAGGTTTTTAAATGTTTTTACGACGTATATTTTTCGTTTTATGAAGAAAAATATAAAAAAAAATATGATTTACCCCTTTTATCTTCTAGTTTGTACGGAACCCTCGGTGGGCGAGTCTGACTCGCACTTGTCCGGTTTTTTTTCAAACGATGACAATGAATGGTTCATTTTTTTATCATATAAAATAAAATCATAGTAAATAAAATGCTTTTTACAGGATTTTTCGAAAAACAACCTCTACGATGATTTAGAGCTAATCATAAGATTTGGGCGGAGCAATATTTTATGCTACAATTATGAAATTTCGTGAAGTTACTAAGTAAAAAAGTTATAAATACTAAATTTTTCTTGTAGATTAGTCGTTTAATTTGGGATAAAACTTAAATTTGGTTTTTAGCTTCAGTTACAGCTCTGTATTTGGATATATAACAAGAAATATAAATAACCGGCCAAGTGCGAGTCGGACTCACGCACGTAGGGTTCCGTACCATTATCAACAAGCAAGTAGAAAGCAATGGCAAGAAAATCACGTTAGTTGTATGGGAGGCCCCCTTAAATATTTATTTTATTTTATTTTTATTACTTATTTTTAAAGTGAATAATATAACGCAATATTATGTGAATATTTCAAGCGTCTACCTGTTGCCGTTATCAATATCGAGCAAAACCGAGCAAAAATCCCGTTTGTTGTATGGGAGCCCCACTTAAATATTAATTTTATTTTAATTTAATTATTTATTGTATAGTGAATAATATAACTCAATATTCTGTGAATATTTCAAGCGTCTACATGTTGCCGTTATCAATATCGAGCAAAAAAATCACGTTTGTTGTATGGGAGCCCACTTAAATATTTATTTTATTCTGTTTTTCTATTTATTATTCTGTATTTGTTGTTATAGCGGCAACAGAAATACATCATCTGTGAAAATTTCAAGTCTCTAACTATCACGGTTCATGAGATACAGCCTGGTGACAGACGGACCCGTCCGTCCGTCTGTCACCAGGCTGTATCGCATCGGCTGTATATCAGACAGCGAAGTCTCAGTAATAGGGTCCCCTTTTATCCTTTGGGTACGGAACCCTAAAAATGAACATATAGCTCGGTTAGTCCTTTGGTTTCTGCAGAAAAACGAGTAAAATCACCGGACGCAGAGATTAAAGCATAATTAAGTGAATTATTTTTAATTTAATCGCAGAGAATAAAACAAGAAAGAAATGTTTCAACTCCGATTTACTTTTAGTTCAAATTTTTATACATTTGATTCTTTTTGATTAGGTTTATAAAATATGTTCAAATACATAAGCATTTTATTTACATATAAAACATTTAAAATCACACATTTTACTAGAACAGGAATATCTTTATAAAGGAACAAATTTATTGAAAGCCAATATTATGCGCATAGAAATTGGAAAGAAAAAGAAAACATCTATGGAGGGGTTACTCAACAAACTGTTTATATAACAAAAACAATATGAATACAAAATAATTTTATAGACTATGTTAAAATAAAGTATACCCTCCTATGGCCTAAAAATTGACCAATTATGCGCCTGCGCTGATTTTTAAAAGCACATCCGTTAAATTGATTTATATACATTATTTTGCTAACATTGGTGTAGTAAAAAAATAGCAATTAAGCAGACTTGATCTTTTAACGATAAATAAATAAATATCTACTTTCCTATATAAAATTCATAAAAAAACCCACATAAAGCAAATATTTTGCCATTTATGGCAAACTGACATACACGGCAATTCATTATTTCAACTACTTTTGTACATAACCACAGATTAAAAAATATTTATTAACTACAGTAAAATTTATTAGGATATAATAAGCAGCACCGGTTCCTGACGGCATTGACTTTCTTTTCTGGACAGACATAAATGATAATATGCATAATATTAGATGGTCTACATTTTAATTTACTAGAATAATTAAGAACAAAATCACTATTTTAATAATATCTTGGCTGTCGGTTTTAGTTTTCATAAAATAAGACCAATAAAATATAGAACACCTAATACATAACCAAATGACTGCCTATGGCATCGTACCAATTTGCAACGCCCTTTGTGAGTATCCTGAGAACGTGCCACAATTGTCGTCGCGCTGATCGAACACGCAAAGCGCGGATGTCACTAATCTTATTTTTGCCAGTCCAGTGGTAAGTTTATAGGTCAGTGCGATTGATTAAAAGTCGTAGTTCATTAGTCAACTCCACACCAGACAACCGCTGCTACGCCCCACAATCGTGTGAATAAGAAACGATGATATACTGTGTGGCATAAAGTCTATTTTAGAGAAAAAAGCGGACCACAACGATTGACGCACTATCCGCTCGACATCGACTCTAGCTGCAAACTCGGCTACGGTAGTACCGTCATTGGTGAGGTAATCAGACAGACATAAAACATTTAACATTTTTCGTCATCACAGCCACAAGAATTCCACAGCTGGTCTTAGGTCTCATGGATTTCCAAAAAGACCTGATGGAAGAAACTACACAATTTCATTTATTTATTTATTTCATCATTGCTTTGCAAATATTTTTGGATTATTGCAGTTTATATTCAACTTCTTATGTATTAACACATTGCGCACTCAATATCTACGATTATACGTTTTGATTATTCTCTTCGTTCTAGAGCGACATAATTGTTATTTTATGATATGAAAGACATTTCGAAAACGTTCAATCCTCTCGAGTTTAGTGTAAAATTTAGTAAGGTGCGCGGACGATGACAGCGCCTTCTGTCGGGCGGCGCTAATATGTATTAATTAATCTGGCCGGAAACTATATCTCCGTCTCTGTAATTTTTTATGGAACTACTGGTGCTACTGGCGAAAATTGTGGTTTAAAACTGACATTTACCACTATTGTCATTGATTTGATCATATTTCTCTCAAATCCCTATTTTTATGATTTCGCTGATTGCAGCGAATTGCAAATATTGATTTGTATCATTGGAAATAGTGGGATACACAGGAAATGTTATATATGATAGATTATAATAGTAATCTAACATTTCCTACTTGAGAAATTTCATCAATTTAACGTACAGACAATCAAGTAAACTTATAACAACCTTGTTTGCGTCAGGCGATAAAAATATTTCAACAACTATTCAGTAGAGCGTAATGGTGGAAAACTAGATTAGACCGAATATTGACATCGAACTATATTGATGTATTCAAAACTAACCGAAAACCAAATGTATCGTTAGCTTTTCTTGAATCCGTCAAAAATGTATAATTTTAATAAAGTAATACTCAGTATTTTTCCCGACGCTACAAAAAGGTGATGCGTAAGTATTTAGTACGTTACGATTATTTGGCCAATTATACAAAGCAACAGATTGGACTTAGTTTTTAATGAATCCCTACTTACCTTAAGCAATTTATAAAACAATGGCGGACTTGAGACCAATGAGAGCTCGCAATTTTGAAAATGATAGCTTTCATTGGAGACATTTCATTGGTTTAAAACTGTAATCCTATACCTTAGACATATTGGTCTCACTCCGTTTCAGCCTATAACATAATTTAAGAGAGCGTTGAGCGCCAGTATGTACATCGCGTATTTTGTGTAAAAAAAGGAGAAAAATATTTTCCATCCATTGAACTAGAATAAATACAGAGTCAAGTCACAATCAACAAAAAATGTCTGAGCGGTGGCGTTATACAAATAAGACTCAGCATCGTGGGATGTAGTAGCGCGGATACATTGCATGCAACTAATAAAAAAATCAGTGTACCAAGTAAAGTAAACAAACATTGTTTTTTTTTTTAATTCGAAAATAGGCCTCTCTTGGCCGTTAACTCGCCTGGACCTCAAGGCTGCATCACTCGTTCACCGCTCGCTAATACCATTCAATGACTATTTAGACAAACTGTTGTCTATCTAAATAATATTTAGCAATTTATTTTAATATTACTTTGACCTTTGTCTTGCTCTCTCTTCTGTAGAAAGAGCGAGACAAAAGTTAAAGTAATATTGAAATAAGACTGATTGAACGCTTGTGGTACGGCCTCTGGTGATAAGCGAGAGATGGATTGGATTTGTTATTTTTACATGTTTATAACCCTGTAGTTAATCTAGCTCAATGTTTCTACCCTTAAATATCATCCAACGTTTACTATAATTGCCTAGGCTTTTTATGTCTTTTTTTTCATTTTAAATTTATTATTACTCAAAAAAGCGAAATATAAAAATCCTAGTTATTGACGTTTCGAATCACTTAAAAATACATCGACATCGAATAATTTTTAGAGGTAGAAATCAGTTTTCTCAATTTTTATGAACACTAAACAGTTCTCTTAAAGACACTTATACCTAATTAGGAACTATCAGTTCATCCGCTGGGATTTCCAAATCAGTTATCTGGAAAGAAAACGCGACTATAAGAAAATATATAAAGGTAGAGCCTGTCTAAGGTTGTATGAAGCACGAACGTTTCTTATGTTCAGCGAGTCAAGCACAAATTTCGATCTTCCCAACACACTCCCGGCCTGACGATTTTTTTCTTCAAGATTCTTATTCTTATTCGAGGTGGGGACAATGCGTCCTGCACTGACGTCCCCGCTAGGGGTGTCAGTGCAGGATTCTTTAAGATATTAGTACCTTAACCTTAAGTTAAGTAAATAGTTGTAGTTATCGAAATAAAATAATTTTTCATTTTCATTAGTTAACTATAACCTGACAAAATCGGGAGGAAATTACTGTTTTTTTTTCTACGAGTTTGGGAGCCC
The DNA here is from genome assembly GCA_947563715.1 of Lycia hirtaria. Taxonomy (NCBI): domain Eukaryota; kingdom Metazoa; phylum Arthropoda; class Insecta; order Lepidoptera; family Geometridae; genus Lycia; species Lycia hirtaria. Next base: position 11,914,951 of record OX387377.1, on the reverse strand, counting down.
TCGGAGCCGCAGCTGACGTTCAGAACAAATCATAATAATACTATCTTCTTAATCATTACACAAGCAAGTTATCGCCAGAGAGGAAATTGGTCATGAAAATCTGTTGCTTGCTCGCAATCCATTAGCATAAATTATGGTATTATATAACAACATAAAATAAATACATAAAAAATACTTTACAAAGCCGGTTAAACGCCCTGTGTTGTTCAATAGGTATTACAAATCACCGTACCTCCTGAGTTAGATCCTTATCTGCATTATCTGCATCATCAGGTACTTCTTTCCCTTGCCAGTTATCCAGTTCCACCTAAGACAAAACATATTATTTTAAAGCCAATGACACACGGTACGACAGCGACGCCTTAATAAAAGCCTGCATAATAAAAACCATCAAAATCAGCCCTGTTTATGTAAACAGTCCCACTGCTGGGCGCTTTGGTAGACTTTATACATTAAGAATGTTAAGAACTCTCAGACATGTAAGTTTCCTCACGATGTTTTCCTTCATCGTTTGAAATTAGCAGCAATCAACACAAGTATAAGTTTAGACAAACTTCGGACAACAAAAAGATTGAACCGATTCTGATGAAATATAAACAAAAACACACTCGATAAAATCCTCTTTCAAACAGAATAAAACTAGATCAAAATTGGCCCATGCGTTTGAGAGCTAAGATGCAATAATCAGACATATCTGTCTGTTTGTGGCATCGTATACATATACATAGATACAGACGTTAATCTTTTTGCCTCGGGGGTTAAAAACGAACATGACTTCGAAAACACAGAGATGCGTGCCCAAGGACTTGAACCCAGGCCCTACGGGTATCAAGTCAGATGGTCTCCCAACTAGGCTGCCGGAAACTTCCAGATGCTGCGCGCTGGAGATAAATCAATGAAGTTACTTAAGGGACTAGGTGAATGGAATGAATATGAGTATCGACAGTGTTTTGAAGCCGGGAAATAATTCAGATTGATCCACTCACTCCCGAACTACATATCGCAATATCGTATTAGTGTGATGATGTCATCTCTGCAGACTGAAATGGCTTGATATTGATCACGTCTGGCTTCTGTCAAGGGAGACATTAAAATTTGATATTGACCTCCATATTGCAGATGTTACTGTTTGAAAATTGTTATATCAAAAACATATCCAGTACTTGCAGATAAAGTTTAGGTTTCAGTAAATATCGGAAACGTAGAAATAGAAGATCGGTAATAATCGTGTTACCTGACAAAAAATATTGACAAATAATAATTTAGTTCCAAAAAATATTCACATTTTCAATTTTATCACAAACAAAAGGCAATGTCGTCGTCGTCAAAAATATTTTCGGACAACAACTAGTTGCAATCTCTAAGAGCGGTACAGCAAATACATCATTACCAGCTAGGATTTTATGGGAAACATACGGAACTAATATAGCCCCCATAGTGTTTAATATATCCGTTACAACCTAAATAATGAATGAATATTGGTGAACGAGCAAGCTAAACTTAAATTTAAGACATTCATATCTTTAAAAAACTGACAACCTTTACAAGTAGACGGATTGTGCAGAGTGGATATCGGGTGTATGACTGTGCTATGTGACAATCCTTAGAAGCGTCCTACACCCAGCAGTGAACAAACATGAAATAGGCTGATGATGTTTTTTTACGTTACTTCTCGGCGGGACAGTTGCTTTATCTATATCAAACACTGGTCCGATCGTGGCTGCAGTACTCCTTGCCATCTTTTTGACGGATCAGTTAAATACCAGCTTTGGAGTCGGTTGACCGTCGAGTCAAAAGATTAATCAGTGATAATAAGCTAGTATCCAAGAAGCTACTTAGTTTCGAACATCGAGCAAAGTAGTATACCTGGAAATATTCTATCGGATCCATTTCGGCGAGTGTGCGCATGACCTTATTCCACCTTCCCGGTCGGCTTATTATCATTAATTTCTAATTGAAATGCCCAAAATCTGTACAAACCAATTTAGGCCCACATTTTTATACGTTCTGCACAGGAGTGGAACTCTCTGTTTCCTGAAAACTATGTTATCTTAGAATTTTCAAAGCTAGAGTGAATAGATATCTTCTAGATTTACGTGTTTCTCGGTCACACCGTCGCCTACTATCAGGCGAGTTGGTGGTCAAACGTAGATTTTTTTACGCAAGATCGCCAACTCGCCTAATGTTAAGCGACGGCATAGCCGAGGATGGACCTCGTCGATCTAGAAGATATATATTCACTCTAGCCTTGAAAATTCCAAGATAACATAGTTTTCAGGAAACAGAGATGGCGGCAAACTATGATGATCCATTTACTACAAAAAAAAAGCTAATGTAAATAGAGTTTTTTCTATATTTTCTTACCACATGAGGGTCTATTTCTTGTTGGTGCGCTTGCTTCACGTGGTCCTTGAGTGCGAACGCCCGCGCGTAGCTTGCGCCGCACAGCGGGCAGCGGAACTTCAGGTTGTTCTGTCGATTGTGCGTCTCCGTGTGCACCCGGACCGCGTATAGAGATGCGAACGGTCTGCCAGATAATATATTTATGAATTTATAGGTCGTATATTACCAGTCTTATTTGCGCATTCCAAAATTTTTACCTGGCTGCGTAAGAAGAAGGGTTATGTTTTTCGTTTGTATGTACATACATATGTGGGTATATAATATTATGTATGTATGTATGTTTCTATATCCTTCACCTACAGTCTAAATGGCTTGACCGATTTTGATGTGCGAGTTGTCGTTACATTCGTCACTCCCTGAGTGTCATAGGCAATATTTTTGTAATAATAATAATACAGCTCTGGCAAAAATAAAAAAATCCGTTATTTCGTAACCTCCGACAAACTTTTTCTTAATAAACAAGTGATTTTACTAGAATTATTCTAAAGAATGTGCATTTATAATATTTTACAGAGCTACACAAAAAACGTACACTCAATAGGGTATCAAGCGTAACGAATCGTAAGTTACACATTTAGTCGGGCATTTAACTCTTCTTTTAATATAGGTAGATACTTGTTTAAGTATCTATCTATATTAAAATCATACTTGCTGAAGAGCATAAGAAATCAGGAAAAATTCGGGATAGATATAATCTGGGTGTCTTCAAATCACGAGTGAATTGGTAGGTTCATTCTAGGCAAGCGCGCTCCACCGTGGACCGCAATTGTTGCTTAACATCAGCCGAGTTGGCGGTCAAGCGCAAACCAATTTCTACATTTAAAAAAATATCAGGCGAGTTAGCTGTCAAGCGCAAGCCTATTTTCGAATAAAGAAAAGATAGGTTACCACACATTCGTCATTCATGACACATGATTATTCACTTTTAAACTCAAGTGAAGTGTTTATTGTCACCGTGATGCATCACAACCACATGTATGAGGGGCGTTCAATAGGTTCTGGGTATAGCTAGTTTCTAAAGATTTTTATATACTTTTATTAAGTACTCGTTACATACATACACTTATAACCAATAAATAGATATAAAAATATTAATAGAAAAAAAAAAAACACATTCAATTGAATTACTGTTAATTTTGGATATAAACGCTACCGATATGAGCAATTTTTTTTTTTTGTAAAATAAAAGAAAATCTTAGCCACATAAAAAGAGCCAAAATATCACTAAAGGAAAAAATACCGTACATCCGCTATCTACTGTACAAAAGTGGCAGCAATTATATTTTATCTGGAGAGGTTGAATATGAATTTTTGACATTGAATATGAAGTAAAAGCATGACAAAGGATAAGACCAAGATCCTGTGAATTTAGAAAATAAATAATAGCTTCACAAGTGACGACACTTAGCGTCTAACAGTGTTGACTGACGTGTCGCGACAGACGACAAGTCGGGTGATTACCTTACTTTAGGCTTGCCACGCAGAGCCGAGGGAAACCTATCTACGTCTATCATCATTGATTGGTAGACTGAATTAACGCATGAGAGGCAAAGCATCGAAGACGAACCTCGCGCCAGCCACTTCACAGGAAGTTGCTGAAAAGGTAGATCCGAACTTACCTGTTACACTGCGTGCAAGAGAAGGGCTTCGTATGTGAGTTTTTATGTCCCGCCAACTGCACGGAGGTCTTGAACGCCTTCGGACAGAACGGACACTTGTACGCGCGCACTTCCGAGTGCGTTAGGAGGTGATGATTGTACACGCTGTGGGCTTTAAACCTGCACACAAACAACAGTAAAAATGTTAAAAGAAAAACAAAACACCCTACTGCAGACAAAAGATTTTTGTCGAGAAACTTACGATTTCGTTACGCTTGATACGCTGTTGAGTGTACGTTTTTTTGTCAGAAAGTATGCGTAAAATCGCTGTAAGTGACTATAAATGCGCATTCTCTAGAATAATTCCAGTTAAATCACTTGTTTATTTATTCGTAATAAACAAGTGTTTTTAATGGAATAATTCTAAAGTTCGTTGGGGTAAAGAAAAAAGCATTGATTTTTAAATTTACAGGAGTTATATTATTATTATAACAAAATAATTAATTATACTTTAAAAAACTGCAAAAACCGACTTCAAAATATGCAATATGCCTGCAGAAAAGTGAATGATGCGTGCATTCGCGACTTTGCTATTCACTTTTCTACAGTTGTTTGTATGATACTTTACCAGTTATTTTGTTATAAAAACCAAAGTACTGCATCGATTTTGATTAAATTTATATGGGACCACCTCTGAAGTATGATCTACCAAATACAAAAATAATCATCAAAATCAATGCACAATTGGCTGAGTAATCGGTGAACAAACATTTTAAAAAAACAGACCGAATTGATAACCACCTCCTTTTTGGAAGTCGGTTAAAAAAATAGCCTATGACACTCAGGAAGTAAAGACGAATCTCGAATCATCAATAATCACCTCGCACATCAAAATCGATCAGGCCGTTTAAGCTGTAGACGATCATGTAGAAACATAGATACATACATATGTATATACACTCGAAAATAGCCCTCCTTCTTACGCAGTCGGGTAATAATTGCGACTAAAGATTGCTCGGATAGAGAACTAATGAGCGTAGCGTATTAAATAATAAGCGTAGAGGGCGCTGCTGTTCTCATTTCATTGTTTTGTTCAAGCGAGACGTTAGATCCCATTTTTTTACCGACTTCTAAAAAGAAGAAGGGTCTCAATTGTATCTTTTTTTGTATGTTTGTACAACGATTTCTCCGCCAATTGTGAATTGTTTTTGATGATTATTTTTTGTTTGGTAGATAATACCTGAGTGGTTCCACATACATTTTATAATAATTGGTTCAGTACTTTGGTTTTTATAAGAAAAATACTGTATAAAAATATCATCCAAGTAAACGAATTGCGTATTTCGAAGTCGGTTTCTTCAGTTTTTTAAACTATAATTATTTACCACGACAATTCAATCGAAACAGATTCCAATAGCAAGCTATAACATTAGCTACAAATTCTCCATCGTGCCAATTTTTCACTGTTAACATTATGTCAATTAAACTACTATATAACATCGATACATAATTTATAATTTGTGACACTGGTTCTAAGGAAAAAATCTCCATTGGATCACCAACTCGCCCTTTGGAAAATTATAATTTAAGGAAAAAAATTAAAAAGTTTTAGTTCTGGTGAGGCTTTTCAGCTACAATTCGATTTCAATGACGAGGTCTACACAACTGTCAGTGTCTCAGCGTTGATTTTAGAGGAGTAGTAGTTTTGTAGTTTAGGCAAAGAATACATGAATAGTATTACACACAAAACAAACACTCTCCACCTCCCGCCAATCTCGGTTTCCCCACCCGCTCCCCGCGCTGGCCCTGTCGTTTGACGGAGTTTGGCGGCACGGCGTATTTATTTGTCAGTCGAGACAAGCATTACGGACTTAAAGAGATCGAATCCCATTTGACGTTACGAGCGAGCGACAATCATACGACGACCCAAACTTTATGAATGTGTGTGCGTTATACACAGACGTTAACTTGCTTAAATGCATATTAACTTGCCTGGAATAAATGATTTATTATTATTATATCTAAAGTCAAAAAGCTGAGTATCATTTCGAAGGTGCGCCGGTACTTCACGCCGGAACAGTTGCTCACACTATACCAAGCACAAGTTCGCTCGTGCATGGAGTATTGTTCGCAACTTTGGGATGGGTCGGTCAGGCGTTAGAATCTATAGAGAAACGTGCCCGGAAGCTAATTGGCGACGAATCCCCCGTAAAAGCTAAGCTTCAAAGCTTGGAACATCGTCGCGAGGTTACTTGTCGGCTTTTTACCGGATCTATTTCGGTGTGTGCATCTGATCTGCATGATCTAATTCCTTCTAGCCCTTTTTTCTATCGGACGGTTAGAAACACGAAAAATCGTCACCGTTTCATGGTGGATATTCCAAAAACCGAACGAAACGCTTTAGTTCCACTTTCATCGTGCGGACTGCTAGAATGTGGAATACGCTTCCTGAGTGGGTCTTTCCCAATTGATATAATCTGGGTGTCTTTAAATCGCGAGTGAATTGGTTTCTTCTAGGTAAGCGCGCTCCATCGTAGAATTCGTAGACCACAACATCGCTTAACATTAGGCGAGTTGGCGGTCAAGCACGAACCTATTTCAAGATAAAAAAAAAAGTGCATTGTACGCGTATCTAGCTCCTGTTAATGTTGATTACCGTTTGTCGCAGTGCGGACACGCGTACGGGCGCGCGCCTGTGTGCGTGCGCATGTGTAGAGTGAGACAGTACGAGACGCGGAACGACTTGCCGCAGATCTCGCACTCGTGCGGCTTCTCCCCTACAACAATACAATACACAATGTAAATACACTTTCATATTAATTATATCTTTATTATCAAGTTTATATCAAGATATCATACAAGTGGCAGGAAGACGCTGGATGCAGGCCGCTTCCAACCGGTCTTTCTGGAAATCCATGTGGGAGGCCAATGTCCAACGGTGGACTTCTTGTGGATGAGATGCTGATGATGTCTTTATTGCGCATATGGGTGTATACAATAAGTGGTAAAAGAAAGAAGAGAGCGTCATATTCTGCCTGATCGGCATGGAATCCTATGGACATTTTTAAGCCCCTTGCTGCTTGGTGCTACCAAATTCATACATTTAGATGGGATCGTTCTCGAACTCAGCGGGGCGGACAGCGGGCGACGAGCGATCCGTCGTTTGACTTTATCGACATTCCAAAATGTAAATAGACGTGGTGGGAAGTATTATTAAAGCGATTTTCGATCAACCAATTTCTAGACAATTCTAAACGTCCATGGCGTATATAACACTGAAATCGCTGTATCTTTGTCATTTTTAATCCAATTTTCATATATTTTTCACAAAAATGTTAGGATTATCTATCATTACAAATCTGCATAATAGATAATGTAATATAATGTGTAAAAATGTGCACAAACTCCTCTACAGTTATGACTTTTTCATTACCTATTAAATACCTATTGTATTTACCCCTTAAATATATTTTTAATTTATCAAAAGTAGATGGTAAACCCACATACCTGTGTGTATTCTTTCATGTTTAACTTTTTCATGAGGCCTAGCGAATTTCCTTTCACAATATATACAGCTGTATGGCAACGATTTGTCTGACTTTAACGGTTGAGGCTGAAACATAAGAGAGAGCACATCTTGAAATGAACACGATACAGTAAATAATCCGTTACGCGACGCTGCTAAAATACTTAATCTCGAAGAAATGCACAAAATAAATATTCGATAATTTTTTTATGTTTTCCCATACTTACACATATATACTTTTACATATATTACACATTACATATATTATACATTACATATTTATAGACAGTTCAAGAAATTTCACATTTAACGGGACTTGAACCCGCATATCCCAATCATTACTTGGGAGCCTTTACCAATTCGGCTACAGTTGCGTCACGTGAGATGGTCGAAACTTCAGAACAGTCCTTTATGCTGCAAGCTATATGCAATGCTGCATGCTGTATGCAAGCTCACACATGTCCCGTCAGATTTGAAAATTAACTATAAATGCATAAAACAAATTCTTTAAAGTTTACATACCCAATTGAGCATCCTGTCTTTCTAGTCTTTGGCTACGGAATCCAAAAAATCTGATATCTGATATATATGGTAGTATTTACCTTATCCATATTATGCACATTCATATGCATCTCGAGAAACTCAGCGGAACTGAACTTCTTGTTGCAAATGCCGCAGTTGAGCATCTTGTCGATCTCATGGCTCGCCTTGTGTATGGCACGGTAGTCGAGCGGGATCAGCTTGCCGCACACGCCGCACTGGTACCGGTCGTCGCCGTTCGTGCAGTTCTTTGGAGGGTCTATTGGTCTGGATCTATGGAAATAAAAAAATAAAGTTGAAATATTATTTAAAAAAATAGGTACATAAGACCACACGACAAAATCAACAGTTTCCTGGGACCTATAATTTTGGAATTTTCAAGGCTACAGATTTCTTCTAGGTCGATGAGCTCCATCCTCGGCCACACCATCGCTTAACATCAGGCGAGTTGGTGGCCAATCATAGATCTAACATGCATAAAAAATGTTAGATGCAAGCAAGCCGCTTCCATCAAGTTTATTTCGAAATCCATTGGGGAGGCCTATGTCCACCAGTGGACTTCTTGTGGCTTATATGATGATGACATTGTCATCATCATCTAAGTCATCATGTCATTATTAAAAATATATATTATTAATAAATATTATTATTAATAAAAGCTATACCTTTATCTGTTAATACGCTTACATCATCTCGGGCTTATATCAAAGACCAGAAATATCGTAAGAGGGCCTCAAATTCGTCGTTAAGTACTTGATACTTACTTGATGGGCTCGTGCATCCTTTTGTGCAGTTTCAAAGATTTATTTGTCAGGAACACTGTACAGCAAGTTTCGCACTCGAATACTTCAGGTTCCACAAGTCTTTCTGGAAATGTTTTAGAAAAATCAACATTGAACTAACATGACGTAAAATAAGGACAGGACGGGCTCTTGACTTTAGATCAGTTTTGTTTTTACAAATTTGTAAGCCATAGTACACCACTCTGGCCAAAAGACTGTTGGCACACTTCACCCTTTAACTTTTAATTTTTTTTTGTTTGCCATTAACTTTTATCAAGGCCTTTTCAATAAATGTTCTTTTACAGATAAATACATTAATTGAATTTGATATAAACAAGTATCTATATTTAAAAAAAAAAAAACTTTTTAAAAACAAGCTTTTATTAGGTATGTTCTTGTTAATAATAAAGTACTCGCCAAGACGAATCGACATTCGACGATTTTTTTAATAAATTCATGCAGTCATTTTATATCTTCAATGTGGGTATGCGCGAACGAGACGAACGATGGTCGAAAACTTTCAGTTTTTTATACTATAATTATCTTTTTTTTTTATATAGAATAGCTCTACTTTTGACCACCAGCACGCCTGATGGAAAGCAATACTGTAGCCGAAGATGAAGCATGTATAAATATAATGATTTTATTAAAACTTTTTATTTTTCTGACTAGGCTGACTAGACAAACTTTATACATGTGTATTACATGAAAAATACTCACCAATTTTTTGTTTATGGACTTTCATATGAGCACACAAGGATTTCGAATTATCGTAAGAGACGTCGCAGTGTGTACACGAATATTTAGCTGAAAGAGTTAAAAACAAAATAAATCCACAATTTTCAACAGACTTCAAAAAAGGAGGAAGTTCCCAATTCGGTTGTTATGATTGTTTCTATATTACCTCCTGTAACGTATATGGCTTAGCCAATAAACGTGTCAACGACAACCCGTTGAAATTAAGACACCCGTCTTTAGTTTCAACATTCAACGGTTTTAACGAAAAACGTCTCAAAGGTCAACGCACAAAAGATTTTGTCAACTTTTCTCTTGTACGAAATGACAGTTGCGGAAATAAGATATACAGTAAGTTCGTTATAGACTGAGTGGCCAGCCCTATTATCAGAGTTATTAAGCCGCCGAAAGACCTCTGACTTGGCTTGACGATTGCTGAACAATCGGGACCTACAATTCTACGTGTCATCCGACCCACGGTAGCGCTCTCCCATACGAAAGAAATGCCACTCACGGTCACCCATCCGAAGACTGACCGGTCCATCCGTTGCTTAACATTGGTGATCGATCGGGAACACCTAGTCAAGCGTACGCCACGAGCGCTGCGATATAAAGGATATAGAATTTTAGACATTGATCGTAGTTAAGTAACGCTTTTTGGTAAAGCCGTAAATATCCTAACCTAAATGTCACACGCATCATTTTGCAGTCAGGTATTTTTTGCTTCGTTACTCTATTCTTTAAGAAAACTAATGTGATATTAAGGGCACTGTTGTCCTTATTTCATTATTTTGTTCAACTAGCAACAAAATAGACGTCAGTTCCAATTTTTTGGCACAATAGAAATCTTTTCAATTAGATTCTACTCGATATTTGCTACGGTTTTAGACTGTGGCCAACGTGCCTAATTGTTTGAGTTGCGTAAATTACGCCACATTCTATTTCATACAAGTCTTTGTGCCACACGGCGACGCAAAATTAGTTAAGAAATTAACGCTAAGCACAGCTAAAAAAAACATGCTCGTTTGGCCTCACCTCTTTTTTTTTTGCTTGATGTTGGCATCATGATTGTACATTTGCCTTTTGTCGAGTTTATGGCCTCACCTTTAAATAACTATTTCCATCCGGCCGTTTATTATTGGTTGGTCCCATTCCAGGCATTATCTAATTAGTGAACATGTAAATAGGACCTACCTGATTTACAGGGTTGAGATCTAAACTCGCTGATTTGGCTGCCGTACATTTCGCATAGAGTGCATTGGTACATCTTTACACTTTCACCTTCTAAAGTCACTACAGATGGCGCCACCACCAATTTGTGGGCTTGAAGACTTTTTTCTAATGAAAATAAAAAACAATATTTTTTATGATTGTTTCATCATTATCTCAGGCTACCTCGTATCTTTGCCTCTTACGCCGCCATATTGGAAATTACGCTGGAAAGGAGATATTGTCAAGGAGGTATTGAAACTGCTTTCAGGCGACATGATACGGCTCAGTGGTAGTACGGCTGCCTCCTGAGCTGTAGGTCGTGGGTTCGATCCCCACCCAGAACAAACATTTATGTCATGGGCATGGATGTTTGTTCTGTGTCTGGGTGTTCCTATGTATCATATACGTATGTATTTACAAAAAAAGTATATATGTATTCTATCAACCATCTAGTTTCCATAGTACAAGCTTTGCTTAGTTTGGGCTAGATAGTATTGTGTGAAATTTCAACCAATATTTATTTATTCATTTGCGCAAGCGGCAAAGATACGAGTTAGCAAAGTAGAGGTTCGGAAAAAGGATATCGAAATCTATAGGATTACTAATTTTAATAGCTAAAAAAGGAAGAAAAAAGGAGAAGTAAAAGTCGATCTCTAATTTCAACATCCTCCAGGTACTTACGTTCAGATGGCTTCAAATCTCTTATGACACCTTCACATAAATTTTCGACATGGACATAACGTTTTCGGCCGGCCTTCTCGTTTATTTGATCTGGTTTAATTGCTTTTAGTTGAACAGATTTCACTGTCTCTGAAAAGTTGACAATAATTGATTATTGAATAGATACAACGCAACTTACAAAATGCTTCACGATTGTAAACTTTTCAAAGAGACCTCTCTTCACTCGCTTTTTTTCTTTTGTCAAGGATGCGATTTATCATTGAATGACAAATACTCGTCTTCGAAGATTAGAAAATATGCAGATATCTATACGATAATCCTGAATATTTAACACTTTTGCAAAGAAAAACGTGTAAGTGGAACTCTGCGATTTTATAATCTGACGCACTTCACTCAGGAATACAATGAAAATATTTTCATTTTTAGAGATTATTCAAAAAGTAATAAAGCGATGTTTACAAAATAATTATGGGACCAACTTGGGAGCTTTCTCTATACACTATTTCAGGAAACACAAAAATTGGTTTTCGAATGACGGAGGAATTCGTGTACATACATAATATATATATATATACATACGAATTGATAACCTCCTCATTTTTTGAAGTCGGTTAAAAAAGGATTGAATTTTATATAAAAATATACACAATAAATTGACATGACACACATAGTAAACAGTCTTACTTGCACTCGCTCGCACATTCAAAGCATCATCACAAACGTTCAATAAAAAAAATATTTTGATCCCATTTGATAGGTCCAAGGATTCGAAAACAAAACATTTCACTGAGAAACATTCATTAATTTGGAATCCATTGAAAAGTGTGTTATGACCGCTTATTTGTAACAATTATCATGTTCAGGATAAGCCAAAGTTCAATCAAAGTTTTAAACATCGTCTGAAAGTTGTTAGTTTATCAGTTTTTACCCGACTGCGTAAGAAGGAGGGTTATGTTTTTCGAGTGTATGTATGTATAATGTATATAATTATGTATGTGGGTATATTTCTATATGACCGCCTACAGCCTAAACGGCTTGGACGATTTTGATGTGCAAGGTGTCGTTAAATTCGTCTTTATTTTCTGAGTGTCATAGGCTATATTTTTTTGTAATAATAATAATACATTTCTAGCAAAAATAAAAAAAATGCGTTTTAATAATCGTAACCTCCAACGAACTTTCTCGTAATAAACAAGTGGTTTTAATATATTTATTCTAAAGAATGCGCATTTATGATCTTTTACAGCTATTCTACGCATAATTTCTAACAAAAAACGTATACTCAATAGCATATCAAGCGTAACGAAATCGTAAGTTAAATTGTAAAAACTGATTTTCTGCAGTCGGGTATTTTGTTTTTCTTTTAACATAATAATAATAATAATAAACCGCAGGGGCGGCTTTGTGGCGAGCCGTCGGTGAGTGGCGACACCGCGTACCCCGATGTTTTCCTGGGGCTAAATGAGACCCCTGACCTCCAGCTTGCCTTAACCGGCCGGCTGGATGGTGGAAACAGCAAGAGCTAAGTACCTAAGCTCCAGGGTGGAAGTGTTAAAGGGCATAACGCCGCTAGTAGCTCTTAGTGAACGCGCAGCACACCTCTCAACACCCTTAGCCACCCACACCGATGTTGCTTCTCCGGCGCCAACATGCGGCGCCACTATGGGGGGCCCATTTAGTGGGTGGCGAGTCATCACCTGCCTCAACATTTTTGTATGATGAGACGAAATTGGCAGGTGCCGTTATCTCATTCTGATGCTCCCACACAGAAGTACCTTATCTTACTCACTGTGTGGGAGCATCAGCCAATAAACTAGTTTTATAAGTCATAACCATTTCACTTCAATAGCCCCAATTTGTCTAATTCCTTAATGTACAATAGTTCCATCATCCATCCATATACCAAAAAACTGTATTTTTTATTTTATTTTCTGTAAAGGGCCTCTCAGTGTTGGCTTCGGCTCCACTGATGCCCATCAAAAGACCGGGCTGCGACCCGAGATTTAAAATGAATAAAGAGAAATAATAATAATAAATATATGTGGATTAAGCTTCCTGTATAGGTCTTTCCTAATAGATATAATATGGGTGTCATCCAATTGCGAGTGGATACATTCTTTCTAGGGAAAGCCTATTTTCAAATTAAGAAAAAAAAAACAAACCTTGTTCTAATATTTGATTATGTTCTTTATGAACTGGAGTCTCCACAATATCGCCTGTATCTGTAATAACTCTTCTAGGAGCCGGGGTCTCTTTTGTAGGTTCCTCGGCGTCTATTGATTCATAATCAATAGGCATGTGGGGCAATGAGACAGACATATTTCCAATGTTACCCTGTAAATTCATGATAATGGATTTTTTAAAACAATCTTTGTTGTAGGGATGTATGAGGGCAGACAAATTATTAAATTACCTATCAACCACACAGCCTAAGCTTCTGGATCAATTCAGGTGCTCGTTGCGCTCGCGCATAGTTAGAGTGGTTTTGGACTACGTCCGAAACGAATCCGTGAATTACGGTTCGGAATAGTTGTAGAACTATTTGTATGGTAGTTTACGCACTTGATAAGATATCCGTCATCCGATTTCTCTTTCATTCCTAATAACAGACTCGGATCGGATTTGTTTCTCGGCAAGGGCATCGCCAAGGGGGGGCAGCAGCTCCCCCTAGAGTTTTAAAAAATGTAGCCAACTGCAAAGCAACTAAAGTCCTAAGGCCGTGCAATTGTACCTGTACCTACAATTCATATTTTTCTCATCCTCCATAATATTAACTTGTCCCCCCCCCCCTTGACCATGGGCTGGCGACGCCCTTTTTTTCTCGGACGTAGTGCGAAACCGTTCTTACTGTTTCTTGTTTCTATGATTTGGCAATTAGGATTTTGTTATTTTAAAACAACTTTTTTAAGACATCGTTGTTATGTTGTACTTATACATATATTTTTCTATAAGAAAGTCACAGTGCATATAAAAGTCTAAACAAGTATGTATATTAATTAAAGATTAAAGAAAAATAAAATACCCGACGGCAGAAAAGCAGTTTTTGGAGTCTAACTGACGATTTCGTTATACTTGATACGCTGTTGAGTGTACGTTTTTTTTTGTGAGAAAGTATTCGTAAAATCGCTGTAAAAGATTATAAACGCGTATTTTTTAGAATAATACTAGCAAAATCATTTGATTATTACGAAAAAGTTCTTTGGAGCTCACGATAAAAACGCATATTTTATTTTGGCGAGAGGCAATTGTTATTATTGTTATTGTTGTAGCCTATGACACTCAGTAAATAAAGACGAATTTTACGACACCTCGCACATCAAAATCGGTCAAGCCGTTTAGGCTGTAAGCTGTCATATAGAAACATAAATAAACTCGAAAAACATAACCCTGCTTCTAACGCAGTCGGGTAAAAAAGGAACAAATCTGCAGGATAGCAAATGAAACCACAGAGCACAGCTGAAATATAAGAGATACATACCTCTACAACAACTTCCTGATCTGTATGGTAACTGTTGATGTGATCATATACAGATGTAAATGACATTTGGCAAGTGCTACAGCTGTACTCTTGAACTATGGTATGAGTCTCTTCATTGGTGTCCTCTTCTAACTGTTGATTAACATCTGGTATCTCATTTTTAATACAGTTATCTGAAATATTTTAAACAAAATATTAGTTGTCCTAATATTGAAACAGCTTGAAGTCTTTGATGCAGACAAAAGAACCAGCTTAACAACATTAAAATGCGAAATAGATTTTATAAGTCAGATTTGAGTATCCTAATATTATAAACACGAAAATAATTGTCTCCGTTTGTCACTTTTTCATGATCAAATGGCTGTACCTATCTTTATGAAATTTTGTACAGAGATGAACCTGAATGATGATGATGATGATGATGTACCTGAACACAAAAATAGGCTGAGTTTCATCATTATTAACAACACTGTTTTTATGGTTCCATAGTCAACAAGGAACTCCTATAGTTTTGTCATGTCCACTGTGTGTCCATCCAACCTACAATAAAGCTGTTGGTATGGGAGCCCACTACAAAAATATTACCTCATCAGCTACCACAATGAGACCTATTTCTGGTGATTCCTGACTGACTGATGGGAATCCTGAATACATATGGTTGCCTGCACAAATCTTGGAGTGTTTCTTGTGGGAGCCAGTTTTTATGTAGAATTTTTTGATTTTTTGTCCTATGATAAAGCTACCTTAACACATTGACTGGCAACCGTCTAAGAGGAAACGGCACGCGGGCCATTTTTTTTTATATAGGAGTTTGCATAGTGCCGACCCCGCTCCGAGGCGGGGCCGGTCTCCCGCGCCTTCCTCATCACCCCGCTCCAGCGTGGGGTTGGCACTCAAAGAGTTAAATGACCACCTACCAAGATGAAAACTGCACCATAAGGTAGTTTAAACAACAGTCTATATCATAAAAAAATAGGGTTCCTTGACCTCAGTTTGGCAAATTTCATATATTTATTTCATATTTTATTTTTTATTTTAATTTCATATTTTTATGGTTATTTAAGGGTAGATAACACAGGTCAAAAAAATCAATATGAAGATTGGCTTCAACAAGAAATGCTCCAGATTTTGCACAGACAATCCTATATTCATATAATCATAGGTCTCATTCTGGTAACTGATGAGGTATACTATATGCAGTGCGCTCCTGTACTATATCATTTGGTATCAATATAGATATTAATCACACATTTATTTATGTAGAGAGATAATTAATTAGGTATTTTATTATTTTATCATACCTTTCACAGAAGTAAAGGATACAGTGCCATCTTTATTCTGTTTTGTCATAATAGTTTCACGTTTCAAGGCTGCATTATCTCCTGATATGATGATGTAGCGACTCACCCCATCTTCTTTAACAAGTTTCAACTCTTGCGATTGTAAACATTTCATCAAATCAATTTGCACTTTATTTATATCATTGGAATCTACCATTTCTGACTGTGGAAAATTACTTTCTGAGCTCTGTTCAGTATTTGTATTACCTAGAACAAATGTATATTTATAAAGTTTGTAATAGCTCTCTGAATTAGGTATAATATAAACTGACTTGCGATTTGCAGGTCCTGGGTTCGAACCCCATGGCACGCACCTGTCTTTTCAGAGTTATGTGTGTATTGTTGATTGCCATCAACTTCAAAAGGGTGAAGGAAAACATTGTGAGGAAACCTACATGTCTGAGAGTTCTCAATGATATTGAAGATGTGGCCAGCGTGGTAGACTATTGCTTTACCCTTCTTATAATGAGAAAGGCCATCTTCTCATTATAAGAAGGGTAAAGCAAATCACCCAGCAGTGGGACAGTTTCTACAAACAGGGCTCATAAAATAAATAAGTGAAAGCATTCTGATCTTGTTTGTCAAATTTATTTGCACTTTCATGCATTGTAAGTAAAGTTGCTATTTATTTAAATGTTTGCAGAGAGGGCTTCTGTACCTATACTATAAGAAGTCTGGTATAACCTGTTTCAATAAATAATGCAATGAGATAAGAACAATTGTAGAATTTTCAAGGTGAGTTTGGTATCAAACAGTATGTATTTCATATATATATATTTAAAAAAAACTTTTGGTAAGATACAGTCAACACAAAAATATTATTATTTTTATTTTTTATGTACTTTAAGTTGTAAATATTTATAACTAATTGTATATTACTTGATGTATAAATAAATAAATAAAATATATTTAGTCAACACAAAAAAAAACATTATGTATATTCATAAACAAAAAAACTCCTTTGTGTTGTGGTACAGCATAAGATAATAAAAAAAATAACAAACAAAATTCATAAGTTCCCGTTAGTCCGGTCCATTCTTTATTGTAACATGTGTTGTATTCATTCATGATGGCATTTATTTATTTACATAATTATTTGCCCTGATATAAAAAAAAATATATATAAGTTCCATAAATACTAAATTGAAGGGTTGGCTATAGTTATCCCATACTCGAAGGGAGAGGAGGACAGCACAAAGTTAAGAAAAATCGGATACTACAAGTGCAAGATATTAATTAACCAAACGATTATCATCGCCAGCTATTAGTATTATCTGTAACTGTGCCTTATGGTATCACCAGCAAGAACTATTTATCTGGGATAATAGGCTGTATCAAATAATTATTTCATATCAAAAAGAGACCTCCAATCTCAAGGTTGTTTTATGTTGTATTAAACACTCCTACTTAAAAATGAGAGAGATTATATTAAAGTATTTACCATGATCAACAAGCTTGTATTCCGTTGTAGTGGAATTTTCTGATTCATAATCATTAGTATCAGTGTTATCAAATACTATAGTTTGTACAGTATCAACTGGTATACAATTGTCGAGAGTTAGATGTTCAGAAAGCTGTTCTATAGAGGATACTTTGGCAGTGCAAACGGGACAAAATAAATTTGGGAGAATAGTGGATATATGTTCAATAAGCGCTTCTTTGGAGTTAAAAGACTTATTACAGCATAAAGGGCAGATCAATGTGTCTCCCATTTTGACTGTGAAGCAGACACGGAACTTCAATGAGAATGGTGCATTATTTTGTAAACATAATCACTCTTATTATCACAATATCATGATAAGTGCTACATTCAGTTTGTATCTAAATTCCAAGCGGAACCATTTATTTGAAGAACTTCACACCATTTAGATTTAACGTGAAGAAGGCACCGAAACGACACATCAATAGTCAGACCACACCATTTTGAGACTAAAATGACATTGACATATGTATTTTTCTTGATATATCTATCCGCGGCTCTACACTTGTGCCGTGAATTCACGTGTTATTTTGAGTTTTAATGCTATAAAATGGTGGTGTTTTATTAATTAAGTGTTTGATTAAGTGTGTAAGTGTGGATAAGTGAAATAAAACGGGGAAACATGTCTATTCACGTCGTCGGCAAAACTCCATAGAATGTTCCAACCAAACATAGGTCATAGAGTAACTTAACTTAGTTATGTATGGTAAAAAAAAAAAAACTCGCCATTTTGTTGAGTTTAATGAAAAATGCAATAGTGTTAATTTATTAATTTTAATCAGTAATTAATGGTTCATTATATACAATTCACGCTTAAAGCTTGTAATTGTGTATATTTCTTGCATAAAACACATCCTATGTGCCTAATTGCTCAAGCAGTCTGTAAATGACACGGATGTTTACTTCGTCATTGTGTACGCGCGTAAATTGAAATAAATTGCGATGTTGGGAAAGAGAATGCATCACAACAGTAAAGGGAGGTTAGCAAGCAAGAGCCACGACAATGGGAAACCATCGAGTCCTGGAATTTCTCCATACACGAAGCCTGCCAAGATACCTGGAGCCGTTTCAGCTGGTAAAATCAAAGTGGAGCCATGCCCAATCCCATACATAAGATTACAAGACAATAATGTGTTACTGCCTCGATTTACTGCAGTAGCGGCTAGATCTGCCGACGAAACGATCGGAATGGATGAGCTTGACGCTCTTCAACTTGAGTTAGAATCGCTGCTGTGTAATACTGCCCTCCGCATCAGATATTTCCAATCTGAAATTGAAAGCATTGATACAAATGAATCCAAAAGGGAAAAGAAAGGGAAGGCTGCTGGCAAACAATTACAGTACCCTGTCAAAAGGAAATTTCAGGAAGAGAAACTGGTCAAGTCCAAAGATTCCAAGTTATCCAATCAACCTAAAGTACCAAAGTTCAAAAATTTCTCCAACAGCTCTTCAGGATCTCATAGTTATCAAAATGATCTCATGAACTCTGATAACCCAGTGAAACTGGAACTGTCTCAGTTGACTTTACCGAAAAATAATATTCCATATAAATTTTGGAACTCTGTGGAGCCTTACTGTGCCCCTGTTACTTTAGATGACATAAAATATTTGGAGTCATTGATGGCACAGAGCAGTAACACTACACTTCCTCCCATACCTCCACTCGGAAGACATTATTCTGAGGTCTGGGCCGATGAACATCTAGCTGAAGATCAGAATGCTGCAAACCCTAACAAACAAAAATCTTCGATGTCACCAGATGCATCCAGCATCCGTAAAAAGTTGGATAAATCAAATGAGAACATGATAACAGGCCCTTTGACACAGAGGCTAGTATCTGCATTGATGGAAGAAAATACCATGCCATATGATGTACCCGACATAAAAGTCAAACAAGTAACAACCACAAAAAATAGTTACAAGAATTCATTGACATTGGAAAAATGTCTGAGGAAAGAGTTGGTAGAGCAAGGAATTTTAGACCCTGAAGACTTGCCACCATTGACAAATCCAGCTGATGATGAAATATTAGCTGAAATAAAGAAATGTCAGACTGAGTTGACTGCTGTGAGGAAAGAGAACTGCCGTAATCTTAAAAATTTGATTGGGCTGTGTAAACAAGAAATGATTAGACTAAATTTGAAGAAACAGTTGGACCAAGTTGATGCTGAATGTATTGATATCTACAAGAGAATGGTGGCGGCCAAACAGAAAAAACGACCAATCACAAAAAAAGAAAAAGACGATGCATGGCGTGCTATTAATGAGCAAATTAGACTCAATAAAGAAATTAATGCTCTCCCCTTAACAGGACCAAACTCAAGCTAAAATAATCATTGTGTAATTTTTTTATATTTAAATGTCATTTTAGAGTTAGTGTATAAACTACTTGCATTCTTTTATTTTTACTATGCAAACCTAATAAAGTTAGCTAAACTACATACCAAATTTTTTTTTGTGCAAAAGACCTACCCTGCATGGAAATGATAATTTAACTTAGCTAAAATTACTTATTCTGATGAAGGGAATATTTTGATACTTTATAGTATCATTATTTGAGTTGTTAGCTTGGAGGAGAAATTAATAATTCTCCTCGAAGGTGATTATTATTAGTCATTATTTAAGTTAGTTCATATGTACCCTTGTTATTTTTTATTGATAAGTTCAATCCAATATTTTGTATGTGTGTTATGAATTGCTACTAAATCGAAAGTCGATTTTCGTATTGTCAGTATATAAAGTTTACAATGACTAGTAAAAATTATATAAGCGTTATTTGCACTACTCCATTATAAAAATCGTATGAGAAAATACTACATGGGCATTTCTTTAGGCACGAGTTTCCTTCTGATTCATCTGATACTTTTTAACCGACTTCAAACAAAGGAGGTTTTCAATTCGACTATTTTTTTAATGTTTGTTTCCTCATAACTTTCGACTGGGTGAACCGATATTGATTATTCTTTTTTTATTTGAAAGTTGGTGCTTCCCGTGTGGTCCCAATTTGGTCAAGTTCTGACAATGGCATCCATGAGAAGTCGGTTGTTTTAGTTTTTTAAACTATAATTATTTATCATAAATAATTATCTTTCAAGCACAGAATTCGTGACCCTTTGGTTTCAAGGAAGAAAAGGTTGGTTTTTTAAATCATATTTTTAGTATGATGGAAGGAAGAGGAACTCAGATGAATCAAATATATTTTTTCTACATTCCCGCCACGAAATGAAAAATGCATAGAAAGAAGAGAAAAAGTAATGTCACATTACTTTCTCTTTCTCTCTGCAGTGAAACAGTATAATGGTGATTATAGTAAGCGTGAAATAAAAGATATACTCAAGATATTCTTCATGCTTTATCGGTGTAACCAGCAGAAATACTTTAAATACTTTAATACTAATTAAGGCCGTCACAGACACAGCTATAATATATATTAATATACCGTACTATAATATATATTATAGCAAGCTACCACACACGGAGATGATGCTATAATATATATTTTGCCTTCATTTCATTGATGGTTGGCCTAGTGTTTGCACGTGTTTTGTAATATAGGGTGATTTTAAAACACAGTAATTATGAATTCAACAAGTGCATTGTTATTGGAATTGACAGTTCTTCAGACGACGATTCTGATGTTGCTTTAGAGATGTTAGTTGCCCTGTCAGGCACAAAAATTAGTCACGTATACAGTCAATTTATAAGTCGAATCCTGCTTCAGTAAAGTGGTGGCGACTTTACTAGAAGCTTCTATGAAGTTTTGTCGACAACGTAAAAATCGTAAAATGACCACATTTTACTACTACATTTCACTTGCCCACACTCATGTACTTGATCGAACACTTAACGAATTAAACTGAGGGTAGTTACAAATATTTTTTAAGTTTATGGAAATAAATGTATCTGTATTTGAATAAAAAAACACCATTTTTATCGCATTAATATTCAAAATAACACAAGTTTAGGAAAATAAAACAAAGCAACAACATGTTCCGATGACGTTCCTGCCAAAACTCTCTTGAAACATGCTGTATATTCAAAATATGTCTTGCTATACCATAATTTATATTAATATGCGAAAATATAAAAATATGCAATAATATAAATTACGGTATAGTTTGGTTACGTCATAGAAATATATATTATAGCTGCGTGTGCGGTCACTCGAAAATTTGTATAGAAAATATATGGTAATATGTTTAGCTACAAAATATATTAATATAAATTATAGCTATGTCTGTGACGGCCTTTAAGCGTCTAGTTACGCCTCTAAGCGTAAGTTGTCTTATTTCAATATTACTTTAACTTTTGTGTCACTCTTTCTACAGTTGAGAGAGATAACCAAATATCAATTCAATCGATTTCAATATTACTTTGATAAACATCAAAGTAATATTGAAATAAGATTGCTATCTAGGATTAAAATATGATAGGGGATTGTGGTAACCCCCCAGTACCTCCATTTACAACTTGTCGGATTCGGAATCCGTGAATATCCCTACAGTACAGTACAATAATACAGTTGTCTTAGTGCTGTTACCATGATTCATACTTCAGCTTGGCAACAGTTTGTGGACAATATACTAAATTTCATGTTTTTCGAAAACTATGGTTTATAATAATATCTAGGCGTAATCATCGTGTTTAATGAAACACATTCAAAAGTGGAATCACTATCGCTGTCTCATACCCGGTTACACGGTGCTTGTGTCCGTTTTTCCGTGGTCCCTTCCCAAGGGCTACTCATACTCCCTTAAGGAACGAAGCATAACCCGAATAGACTTAGGTCATGGAACTAAAGAAAATAAGTACTAGATGCCAGTTGCCGTAAAGTTTGGTAAAAAACAAACAATAATTAAAACGCCAGAGAAACATGTTGTTGCTTTGTTTTAAGTCCATAACTAAACTCTTATTTATAACGCTAATGGAGCAAAAAATTGTGGTGTTCGAGCAAGTGCGTGAGTGTGGATAAGTGAAATGTATCTTCATGTTTTCGGCAAAACTCCATAGTTACCAATAAGACACCAATGTGACGACGAATGGCTTTATGGGCTCCGTTCCTTTTGCCCTCTGTATATGAAACACACAACAAAAAAAAGTCTAACATTTTAAAAAATAACGGAAGACATTGGTGAAAGTGGAAGATAATTTTTGAATTTACGAGTGATTATTCAAACAATAGGTGTGCACAGTTCCTTGGATTCGATGAAATATGGAAAAGGGCAAAACTATTACTGTGACACCTAAAAAGATACAAAAATGGCTTCAATTAGCTGAAGATAATAATAATTCATCTATACAACAAGGGAACGGCCCCGGACGGTAAATAATTATTTTTTGGCAAATTCACACATAACTACCCCTGTATTTACCACTTACTAAATATTATTAAATGTTCCTATAATTTGATTTTAATTTTCTAAATACATGTTACAAAGTTCATAAGTATTATTTTTTGTAAGTAATGTTATATATTTTAAAATCTACATGCTTTGTTTTTAGATTTCAAACTTCTACAAATGCTTGCGAATATTCGTCAGGACTTTTAGATTTGGATAACGTCGATACAATAGAGTGTAAGTTATACAAACAATTTTTACTTCAAATGAAATGAGTTCTTTGAGTTCTCAGTTTGACCCTAAATAGGTATATTTCAGTATTTTTTGTATGTATTGTATTGGCGGAGTCATGAAGTGAAACACCTTCGTAAAAGCCATAAAAACAAAAGTTGAATTATGTATTATGCGGTATCACAGACTGAAGGCGCGGTATATGCACAAATTGTGAACCGATTTTAATGATCCATACTTACTATAAATTGTGGAGCAATATTTTAGAATGGTTGCACAAAAAAAAAATCCTTAACACTTGTGGCTGTTCCAATAATTTAATTTATTTAGGTCGGGTGCCTGCAGATTGACTTTGGTATTTTGATTTAAAATAAAAAATGCATGTCTTAATTGTTAACTATAATAAAGGTCAATCAATGACAAAGAAATCATCCTGAGAAAGCCTGGAAAAAATTGCTCTTTGTGATAAGGCCGACTTTGTACTGTCAATTGTATTTATTGTTCAAGTTTAAGTTGTTCTATGGATGTGTAATGAAGTTATACAAAATGCTATTAAAAAAAAAATGAATTATAGTTCAAAGTAGCTCATATTTTTATTTATTAGTTCATATTTAACATTGATTAGTTCATTATTTGTTTACATGCCAAACTTAAACAAGATAATAATATAATAATTTTTAGTTTTTTTATTTTTGATGGTGTGTTACATCAAAACCATGGATGACACAATTTTAGGGTTCCGTATTACAAAAGGAAAAAACAGAACCCTTATAGGATCACTTTGTTTTCTGTTTGTCCATCCGTCCATCTGTCAAGACCAGTATCTCGGGGGAAGTGTGAAGGTATCGAGTTGAAATTAAAACCACATATGCAGATCCATAGTCTCTTACTGCAGAAAGATAAATCAAACTTCTCAGTTTTCATAAAAAAAGTAACAGCCGAATATGTCACAAATAACGCATATTTCGACACTTGCAAGGGAATCAAAACCTATGGAGTACGATGTTTTTCCTTCACCTGATAGCAAATTTATCTAAGAATAATTTTCTTTGTTTTGATATTACAGCAATTGCAGATCCTATTGATCACTTCAGTCTTCAGAGATTCAAAGAAAATCTCAGCCTACACACCCTTGAAGAACTCCATAACGATCTTCAACCTCAAAGAGTTATGGAGTCTGTAAGTCCCTATTATATTTGTATACTCATTATAAATCATGTTATCACAGAGAACCAGGATTTTAATATCTTAAAAAGAGAATAAAACCCTGTTTCTCTGTCTTTTTGTTATCTCTTCATGACCACTGAATGGCTCATAATAACAAAAAGTAGCCAAGACCATGTTGTGTTGCATACAGTAGGGTTCCATAGCTAATGCTGTAATCAAGAAAACTACTTTGTGAGTATTTTTTGTTCAGACTACTTTGCAAAAAAGACAATAATCTCTGCACTATGTCTTTGCATATTTATCTCACAAAGTTGTAATCACAAATGTTGTGTTGCGGATCCTGACTCTGACGCAGCCAAAGAGCTGTTTGACTGTGTAAGTCATCTCAAGTGATCAATAGTTTAAGAATATACAATGGGACTGTCATGTTTATATAATAAAAGTCCCAAAAAAAATATGAATTAAAAAAAAAATGTGTTCAAAACAATTTTCATTGAAAGTATTTAACACGGTCTACTATTATTGTTAGTCATGAATTTCTAGGCTTTATAGCTTATAAATGCTGGGGGACACAATTTTTTGTGTCAACCTTTGGTGGGCTATATCTCACACATGTCACTTCTGAGGAAAAAAATACATATTATTATTATGAACTTTTTTTTAAGAGACCTATGAAAAAAATACATCCCTTTATATGTATTAGGTACCCCTATTTTCATATTTTTTTTCTATGGCGTGTTAATCATTGTACATATGTCCAGGATTTGGTTGTTAAGGCCATGAAATTTAGTATTTGGGCTTAAACAAATGCTTTTACTATAGTTTTGCAACAAGGGTGAATTAAGAGGTTGAAACGGGGGTAAAAGCTATGGGTAGAAGATTGTATGAAAGGTTTATGTTAGGGGCATTACATTTTTTATTTAGATAAAAATAAAACAAACTAAAATGCAGTCACGAATGCAACCCTCAAAAAAGGTGACCGAAAACTGAGCTAAGACACGCCAATCCGAAAATCGGCGAATTTAAAACTTTGACTAAGAACAGAAGAACTAAATTATTTATATAACAAATCGCATGTCTAGTTTCAGTTAGAAATCAAAGTACAAGTCTGTTTATCTCCATCTGTTTATGGTAAAAACTAGTGAACCAAACTATGAAATTTAGTAGAGTGATAGCAGATGAATTATTTTTTACCACAAAGATAAAATCAAGGGACATACCTAGTAAAGGTATGATTAACATCATGGAATATTTTTCAGTGCCAAAATAACACATTCAACCCTGGAGAAATGACAGGCAGATCTACTGGTACTGAGGAACTGATGACCACTTCTAAGCGACTAAGTCATGAAAACAAAGAAATAGGTATTCTTGCAAATACGATGGACCAGCAAACCACTGAGGTCAATGATTTAATCAGACATTCCATCAGCAACACAACTACTTATTCATTCCAGTCAAAGGTGAGCTTATGTCGTTTTCATCATACTTACACAGAAAACGGTGATTAATTCTCTCATAAGGGTGCGAAAAGTTGCATGTTTTACCCGACTGCATAAGGAGGGTTGTTTTTCGAGTATGTATGTATGTAAGTATGTATGTATGTTTATATATGACAGCCTACAGCCTAAACGGCTAGACCGATTAATGTGCGAGGTGTCATTAGATTCTTCTTCGCTTCCAGAGTGTCATAGGCTATATTTTTTTGTAATATCAATAATACACCTCTAAACATGCATTTTTCGTAACCTCCATCGAAGTATTTAGTAATAAACAAGTGATTTTACTAGAATTATTCTAAAGAATGTGCATTTATAATCTTTTACAGCGATTTCACGCATAATTTCTCACAAAAAATGTACTCTCAACAGAGTATCAAGCGTAATGAAATCGTAAGTTAGACTGCAAAAACTGCTTTTCTGCAGTCGGATATTTTGTTTTTCTTTTAATATAAATACATATTAGTAGCTAAGTGCTTAGTAATTTTCACTAATACTAAGTCCCAATTAAGCAAGCAATTAAGCAAGCAAGCAATCTCACAGTTTACACTGTGAGATTGCTTGCTTGCTCTAATCGCACAGTGTAAACTGTGAGATTAGAGCTTAGGATTAGTATTTGTGAATAGAAATCGATCCTATTTACTAAGCGACAAGTCGATACCTGACCGCGTGTTGTCGCTTGCTCACCTTGTGTAAACAGCTCGACAAGTTAGTGACAAGTTGTATACGTGAGTTGTGTAATGCCTAATAATATGCAAATAAAAACAAAATTGGCACTTAGACCCTTTAGACTTACAACCCTTCAATTATGTTTGAATAATGCTTAAACACACTGTGTAAAATCAGGTGACGTCGTTCCATTTCGAATGTCTGGTTACTAATACCTTCTACTAGCTCAAACGTGTAAACAGTTAATTCTCACTTGTCACTATGCAGGTTAGTACTTGTCATTAGTAACTAATGACACGTACTACGTGTAAACCAGCCCTTACGCTCTATGGAGATAACTAACTTTTAAATTTTTGCTTCATGACAATCTGAGATGATCAAGAAGGTCTTCGATCCCCACCCAGGGCAAACATTTGTGTGATGAGCACAGATGTTTGTTCTGTGTCTGGGTGTTTCTATGTATCATATGTATGTATTTACAAAAAAAAGTATATATGTATTCTATAAGTCGTCTAGTTCCATAGTACAAGCTTTGCTTAGTTTGGGCTAGATGGTGTTGTGTGAAATGTACACCAATATTTACTATTATTATTATTTATTAAATGAAAATAACAGTATGAAAAATGTTCCTACATTGAGAAAGTAGAATGACAAAAAAAGTTATCTGCCATTTTCAAGTTTTTTGGGACGGTTAGAAATGGTATGGTGTGCAGAAATGCTGCTACTCAGCTGTGTAAAAACAAACTACTATTTTTGTATTATGAAAAGAGGATTGTTTTTATCTTTCCACAATATTGTGTGTCCTTTGGTAAGTAAGTAAGTAGTAAGTAAGTAATATATCTCGTTATCCAAATGTCAATGAGTCTACTGAAAAGTTATTCTGTAATAAGTATATTTGTCATTTCAGAGAGACCTGACGGCAGATGAACAGTCGCTGCTGGTGCGCGAAGCTAATTTGCCGGTAACATTAACTGCTATTACACAGTTCCCAGATAGTGTCGGGTAAGTCTTCTTATTTTCTGTATTAGCAGGCTAGTTGTACTTTGCACTTAAATAAAAATGAAGTTAAATATAGGTGGACATTTTTACAGAGCATTAACTAGTTTGTGATCAATGGCATAAACTAGTTGATGCTTGTACTTTGGAAACTAGATAGCTCATAGAATACTTATATTATGTATTTTTTTTTTGTAAATTCTTATGATACATAGAAACACTTAAGTAAAGAACAAATATAATATACTTGCCTATCACACAAATGTTTTCTTGGGTGTGGATTGAACCCAATAGCTTAGAAGGCTGATATACTACCACATGAACTGTGAGGCCAAGGTTAGGTATAATGCTACAAGAACATGCGACCCGCCAGGAAACGTGGGTCACTCCATACAACGGCACGATTATCTGTAACACATATGCAATTTGACTTTTGTATATAACTCACACACCCACGTATTAGTTTAGCCCACATTTTACTGAGGAATAATTCTTCTGTACTATATTTTTAAGTATTCTGTGCGGCATTACTATTTTAAATGTATAGATAAACATGTATCAATTATTTCAGAACCAACACTTCGGCCCTATCAGTTGGAGCTTATTTCCAAAAGCGATGCTTTGGTTTGGAGGCAGTATTGGGAAAGAATGATAGTCCAGACAAATCTGCATACTCAATGCCTAGTATCACTGAAGGTATTTTTTTTTTCACAAAGACAACTTACAAATCTCGTTTTGGTTTAAAATTACTGAATTTGAATGTCTCTTATCGGCCTTGATTAGAGGCAATTGAAGCGTTAGAGACAATTTAGAAACCTAGATATTTGGATAGTTTGATGTTGCAGCTATATAAAAAAATGTTAAAAATATATGAATGTAAAATTAATAATTAATTAATTAATGTAAAATTCACCACTTGATAGCTAGAGGATCAAAGAAGATAGTTGATTAAGGATTGTGATGTACTGTGAGCGGTGGAGGGGAAAGTGCCTCAATTTTAAAATTGTTTCGACGTACGTTACGTACACGTATTTATATTCATTAAAAGTACACACCTAATACACACCTATACCTAGTTTACATACCTAATTGCAAAATACATTTAATCTTTTTTTGTTTTCAGTCACACCCAAACCAAACTATATGATAATAGATGAATCTTTAGACTGCGTTCCTGTCCGTCAATCGCGTCTCGAACCCGAAAGGCTCAATTTGAACAATCCGATGGCACGTAAAAATTACGATAAGCAAGCATTTCAACCTATACCGAACAAGCTCGACAAAAACTATATGTCGAACAAAACTTTTCACGTGGTGGGCCCTAATTATTCTTCTGTAAGCACATTGGCAGAGCCTCTATATCATCCAAAGCCGGTAGCGTCGTCGACTATGACAAGCGTCCAACAACAAGCTCTTTCGGAGAAACACACTGAAGCGTTTATGAAGCATGCAGCGGTGCGGGTCACTTCGCAAGACACCGAAGAGTCTGCTGCTCCTACTGACCATTCCATGAGTATTTCCAAAATTGCTGATTTCCTGGGTATGATTTTTTTCATTTTAATGTTGTTTTTTTTGGGATTCTGTTGTAAACAAGGAACCCTTAGGCTTAACTCACATTGACGCAGAGTCGAAGCGACGCGAAGCGTCACGCACGTCGACGGGCGATGTCTCGCGCTATCATATTTCCTTAATACAAATTTGTACCTTAACAATGGAGAAAGAGAGCTGAATATGCTATAAGTTTAAAAAATTACGCTTCGCGTCGCTTCGACTCTGCGCCAATGTGAGTTGAGTCTTATAATTGCATGTCTGTCTGTCTGCCCGCGGCTTTGTTCAAAGACTGTCTGTACTAGAAAGCTGTAATTTATAATGAAAATACATACATTAATCACGCCGAAAAAGTCGTTGAATATAAAACTTGAAAAAAATTTGGACAGGAAACAGGAAAATGACAAATACACACTTTGTCTCTCTTAATGCCGCTAGTTGGCGCTAAACCTTTAACTTTTTAATCGTTTCCTTTGAGTGCCTGATAGATCTAATGGGTTTTAATAATCAAATTTGCCTCAATGTTGATACGGCCAAAAGTTTAAATTTGCCAAATCCTGGACACAATACTAGTTCGATCACGAGATGGCGTTAGTATTTAACTACAATGACCGTGAAAAAGTACCCACGAAGCTGATCTAATTATGAAATCGAAAGTTGGCTTTGGAGCTTCCTAACAGGATATAGCCGTTGTTCTTAATCTGATGAAATATAGCTAAGAACACTCTGAATGAAATCCTCTTTCAAACAAAAAAACTAGATCAAAATCGGTCCACCCGTTTGAGAGATACAATGTCACAGACATACACTAGACAGATATACATACACGTCAAACACACTTTATTTTAACACTTTTGATTCGGGGGTTAAAATAAATCTTTATGTGTTAACAATTACGTTCAACAGGTAAAGAGTCCAATGTCAGTGTATCTGCAATGTTGAAATACCATAAGAATAACAGAAAACCGCAACCACTATCTCAGTTAGCTTTGAACTACGACGTCAAGAGCAGTCAGGGAACACAAATCACCAGCCTTAGCGAGACTAGGAAGCTAGACACTGCCAGTTCTGCGGGAACCATATCCACTGTCATAGCAGCTGATATACAGAAAGAGCAAGATATCCCGACTATTGTGGTATCCGAAGGGTCAAAAGAGACGAGGCAGTCTACTCGATCGAAATCATCATCCTCTAAAAGCCAGTCCACTCTTAGTACCGTTCATGAGAATTACGCTAGCTTCAAATCTGGTGATAGTTCTTTACAAACAAGCAAAGGTATGATCTTTTATGTTCAATTAAACTAATATACTTAATAGTTTATTATGTTAATATTTGCTCTTGTAATTTTTGTTTTATTTTCTTTGCATATATTTTTTATTTTAAATTTGTAACTATTTTTTATTTCAGTTTTACTAAAAAAAAAAAATGTTTACTCAGTACAAATATATTTTTTGTTACTTATACAAAAACACTTAACTATTATGCGATTCTATGTAGATTTTTAGTACTTTACAATATCTTACTTATTTCCTTCATAAAAAACAATATGCTTTAATTTATAAAGCCTATACCTACCTACAGTGTTATGTCTTATATCAAGAATAATTCTAATAGTAATTTATTAAAAGACGATCGAATATAATGCGTATGAATTCGACCTTAATCGACACGAGCCGACTTCGAAGTTCCGAACGAGAATTACAGAGCCGAGCGTGATGGCTCAGTTTCTTTCAATATCTACTGTTGTTGTTGTTCTGTTGTCTATTGTTGTTTTGACTGGCCTTGTGGCTCAGTTGGTAGTATGTCTGCCTCCTGTGCCGTAGGTCGTGGGTTCGATCCCCACCCAGGGCAAACATTTGTGTGATGAGCACGGATGTTTGTTCTGTGTCTGGGTGTTTCTATGTATCATATGTATATATTTACAAAAAAAAGTATACCTAGTCTTGCCATAAATATTGTCACGAAGAAAAAAAATATTTTTTTATTGCAAATAATATTTATTACTTTTACAGTGTGTTAGTTTAATACATAAATATAAAACAATTTAAAATATAAAAGCTTATTCGAAGTGGTCTCCATTGGCTGCAATACAGTCCTTTAAACGTTGAGGCCAGTTATCAATAGAAGCACGCACTCTTTCCATGGGAAAATTCTTCACTGCCAATCGTATGGATTGTTTTAGGGACTCCAAATTATCATGGCGTTTAGAGCAAGCCATACTCTCTAAAACTGACCATAAATCATAATCCAGCGGATTAAGATCAGGATTAGACGACGGCCAGTCTTCAGCTCTGATGAAGTCCGAAACGTTCACTTCCAACCAAGACTGCGTGGACCGAGCTTTATGACCTGGCGCCGAGTCTTGTTGGAAGGACCATACTTGGTTATTGAACATGGTGTTGTTAAGGGGCTTAACTACCTTCTCAAGAATGGTATTTTGATACACTTGTGCCGATGTTTTGATACCTTTTTCACAAAAATATGGCTCAGTCACTCCTTCATAGCTAACACCCCACCAAACCATCACTGAAGTCGGATAATGCCCACGTTGCACTCTGTCGACTAATTGGGAAGCTTCCTTAGAGCTTTGAGCATAAATACGGTCATTTTGTTTGTTAAAATGTTGCTCAATTGTAAAGATTTTCTCATCCGTAAACAAAATTTTTCTGTGACCTCCCTTTACGTACCGCTT
Organism: Lycia hirtaria; assembly: GCA_947563715.1. Classification (NCBI taxonomy): domain Eukaryota; kingdom Metazoa; phylum Arthropoda; class Insecta; order Lepidoptera; family Geometridae; genus Lycia; species Lycia hirtaria. Next base: position 11,883,035 of record OX387377.1, on the reverse strand, counting down.
CAGTAGTTGTTTCGATTTTACCACCCTATTCTTTTTTAAATTATCAGTTAAAAAATGACCAGTGCGTCTCTTATAGGCTGCAAGTCCTAAGTCATCTTTTAAAATACGCGACATGGTTCTGGGTGCTATCTTCATCTCCCGAGATAAAATCTTTTGCTTTCGGACAGGATTTCTTCGAATTCTTTCCCTTACTGCTTTGACCACCTTTTTCGTACGAACACTACGTGGACGGCCAGATCTTTTTCTGTCACAAACAGAGGAGTCTCATTGTACCTATTAATAGCCCGGTACACAAACATTTGACTAATACCAAGCGTATGGGGAGTTTTAAAAATTGCATTTGGCTCCATACCAACTTTGTGTAATGCAATCACAGCGATTTGGTTCTCTTTATCACCCTGATATGTAGATAAAGGAAACACATTCACTCGGTGTAACTGCTCGTTTATTACTGGCCGGCGACCCGCACCAGTCGAATATTCAAGCGCGTATACATCATTCCTCCAGGCTTAATTTGAGGAACCTGGTGACAAGTTATTAGCATTAATTAAGAGCTAAACGAGAGCTGTATACAATTTATGGTCCTAAATGTTAATAATTCTAATTCTAAAAGTATTTCTTATAATCTACCTTATTTTTGTCTCGCTTGGGGCGTGTAGGCGTGAGCGAGGGTTCCGATGAGTCTGGTAGGCGAGCGCACGCCAGCGCCGGCGCCGGCGCCTCAATCTCAGCGCTAGCCACCACTTCCGTAACAGGCTCGACATCGTCCAGAGTCCCTCGCTCACCCTCTTCACCCTCACAATCACGCCACTCCTCCGCATCATACTCGGACTCGGGTTGCCTGGACCCGTCATCCGTTCCGTGTACTGTATCGGTCACCACCGGGAGTATTGGATATTCCGGTGAAGAGATATCAGTGTATACATGTTTAGGCTCGTTAACAGAATTATTTTTATTTCCTCTATATCTTATTATTTGATCTATGTGCCTAATACACTGAATATCATCCCGCGTAATTAAGACTTTGTACATACGGTTACCTATCTTTTCTATTATCTTCCCTAAACGCCAAACTTCTTTTCGTGCATTATACCATCGGATCCAAACCACATCATCTACATTGAAATACCGTCTTCCGGGAACGTCCCGTGATTTAATATGCTCATTCTCGGTCGGTAATATAAGATCTAGCCGCGTGCGTAGCTGTCTACCGAACATTAGTTTCGCGGGAGTGTGTCCGGTGGTACAATGTACGGCGTTTCTGTAACCGAATAGATAACCGAGCAGCTGTTCCTGGATTTGTTGCGGCGACGCGTTCTCTGTGATTATACATTTAAGCATTTTTTTGCATGTTCGAACCGAATTTTCAGCCAAGCCGTTGCTGGGTGGGTGATAAATCGGCGAAGTCATATGTTTGATACCATTAGCGCAGCAAAAATCTTTAAACTCGACTGAATTAATTTTTACATCATTGTCTGACATTAAAATCTCTGGTATACCGAAGGTAGCAAAAATTCCTTTTAACTTTATAATCAGCGCGCTCGTCGAAGTACCATTATTCATGTGTAAGCACTCCAACCACTTGCTAAAAGCATCAATAACGACCAAGTATACCCTTTGTCCTACGGTCATGTAGTCGATATGGATGCGCTGCCAGGGCCGCGCGGGGGCGGGCCAGGGCGCGGGCGGGTCACGCGGCGGCGCGCCGCGCGCGGTCATGCACGTCGCGCACGACCCTATCCAAGTTTCTATGTCTTGGTCCACCCGCGGCCACCAAAAACGGGATCGACAGTTATTCTTACTCTTAACTATACCTAGATGAGAATTGTGTAATTCACGCAGCATGTTTTCTCGTAGTGCCGATGGAATGACTACCCTGTACCCCCTAAATAGGCATCCGTTTTCGAACTGTAAGTCTGATTTGCATCGAAAATATGGCACAATTGACGCACAATTTATTTTACGCGGCCACCCGTATTGCATATATCTAATGACTGTCTGCAGCGTTGCATCGTTCGCAGTGCTCTGCACTATGTCCTTGACCGTTATCGCCTGTGATGACGCATCTAAAAATCTGAGTGAATAATAGGTATCGGCTTCGCTATCAATATCGGTGTTTGTCGTACCGTCGGCAGCTAGGGGCGAGCGTGAAAAGAAATCTGCCACTAAATTATTCTCACTAGATATATATTGCACGACGAAATTATATGCTGACAATATTATAGCATATCTTTGTAATCTCAAGGCTGTCGTAACAGGTATGCCCGTTTTGCTATTGAATATTGATACTAGGGGCTTATGGTCGGTTTTTAAAATAAAAGGATCATCACGGCCGTACAGATATTGATGAAACTTTTTCACCCCGAAAATAATAGCGGTTGCCTCTTTTTGTATCTGGCTGTAGTTCCGCTCGCTAACGGTGAGCGAACGTGAAGCGTATGCGAGCGGATGCTCCTTGCCGTCAGAGTCAAGCTGACATAGAACAGCTCCAACCCCCTGGGGTCCCGCATCTACTGCTAGACTGAGGCGTGCGCCCGGCTCGAAATGCGCTAACACTCGCTCCGAAGCCAGCTCGCGCCGTACGCGCGCCACACTACGCCTCTGTCGTTCACCCCACTCCCATGTCGCATCTTTACGTAGAAGTTCATGTAAAGGGCTAAGTATAGCAGACGCATTAGGAATAAAAACCCGATAATAATTTAAAATGCCTAAATACCTTTTGACCTCAGTGACATTCTTAGGTTCGGGTGCATTTAGGATCGCCGTAACCTTGTCGGGACAAGTCTTGAGGCCCGATTTACTAATATCGTAACCTAAATACGTAACGCTCTCTTTGAAAAACTCGCATTTATCTTTTTGTAGACGCAACCCTGCATCGTTAAGTCTGCGTAAGACTTCGCTGAGGTTTTTAAAATGGGTGATCCGATCTACTCCCGTACAACATACGTCATCAAGCCAGATACTGACACCGTCGATGCCTGCGAGCAATGTTTCCATAGCCTTTTGGAAAATTGCAGGCGCGTTAGATAACCCGTACACCAACCTAGTATACTTAAACAAACCCTTGTGGGTATTAATAGTAGTGAGCTCCTGGGAATCTTCGTCGATTAAAAATTGATTGTAAGCATTTTTTAAGTCAATTTTGCTATATCGCTCACCTCCACCTATTTTGGCAAATACTTCCTCAATCCGAGGTAGGGGGTACTTATCAATGATGAGATCCCGGTTCAACGTAACGGAGAAATCACCTGCGATCTTAACTTGACCGTTATCTTTAACCACAGGAACAATAGGTGTGGCGTACTGTGAATGATTCACCGGAACTAATATCCCTAAGCTCACTAACCGATTTAATTCATTTTCGACCTTATCCCGCAGGGCAAAGGGTACAGTTCTCGGTTTGAAAAACTTCGGCTCGGCATTGTCTTTTAATTTTAAATTCACTTTAAATCTATTAAATGTCCCTAACTCGTCCCGCCACAATTCCGGGAATTTTTGCAACAAATCGGTTATTTCAGCTTCGGGGTCACTATGCAAGGCGAACAATTTCGTGTTTGTATCAGTTGTAATAATAAAATTAAAAGCGGACATAAAATCTCTGCCGAGCAAGGGTGGCCCTCCGTTTCGAACGACGAATATTTTAATTATTTTTTTATTGTCATTAAATTTTGCGTCTACTTCGAAATAGCCCAGTGGAGTAATTTTATGTCCGTTATATAAACACATTTTAATACAATTACTCTGCAGTGGATAGCCAGAAAATGTTTCATTATACAGTTTGTCTGAGATTACACACTTACTGGAGCCTGAATCCAGTTCCATTACTAATTTATGATGCCCTAATACAAGATCTATTTGAATCGGCTTATCAGTAACGTACCTTAAATTAAAATTTTGACATTCCTCACAAGACGTATCCAACATAACCTTGCAATCGTGTTCCGCCGTGACGTGATGAACATCTGCCGAATTTCTAGCACTATCACATACGCGCTTGAGGTGACCTTTTTTACCACACTTTTGACACTTATATGCCCGATATTTGCACTTATCACTAGGATGGTTTTTCATCCCACAAACGGTACAACGCGATGCCCCCGCTGAACTATTGTCACCGCCGCCGCTGCCGTTTCTTCGCGATGCGGGTCCGCTGCGACTGGCCTGGAACTTCGCCTGGTAAACCGGTTCCTCCTTCACGATGACAGCTTCAGCTGTAGACATCACCGCCTTCGCTTGCTTAGCGCATGCCGCCTGTTCTGCCAATTCGATCGCTCGAGCCAACGTGAGTGTGCTCGGATCCTTCTCAAAGAGTTTGTCGCGTTCGGGACCTGAGCCCAGGCCGAGGACGAAACGATCCAACAGATTCGTTTCCAAGGCGGTGCCGAAGCCGCAGTAACATGCCAGACCTCTTAATCGCGCTGCCCATTCTCCTAAGGTTTCGCCCGGACTCCGATTCGCCCCATAAAACTTCGCCTTCTCCACAAAAGAAACTCGTTTTGGCTTGAAGTGGCCGTCGAGCAATAAAACGAGCTCCGAGTAGGACAACGTTTCCAATTCGCGCGGAAATGCAAGATCCCGCGCCAGCCGGTACGTCTCGTCACACAAATGTGTCAGAAGTAATCCGCCTTTTTTGTCCTCCTTTACTTCATTTATTTTCGCAAACTGTGTAATTTTTGCCTTAAAAATCGTCCATTCATTGTTTTTATGGTCGAAAGTAGATAAACTTCCCAAAAACGACGATGCCATGACGATTTTTTTTACTTGAGGGTAATCCGCGTCCAACGTTCGCCACTGATATGTAGATAAAGGAAACACATTCACTCGGTGTAACTGCTCGTTTATTACTGGCCGGCGACCCGCACCAGTCGAATATTCAAGCGCGTATACATCACACCCCACTCCATTTTAATATCGCAAAATATTGTACAATGTATTGGCGCCAAAATTAGAAAACTCAATGAACAATCGTATAAAAATGACAGATTCCAAATTCAAATGTAATATCTTTCTTATTTTTAACTGTAACAGTATTTATGGCCAGACTAAGTATATGTATTCTATCAGCTATCTAGTTCCATAGTACAAGCTATGCTTAGTTTGGGCTAGATGGTGTTGTGTGAAATAATATCACTAATCATGATATAAATACATGTTAAAAATAATGTTTCGAGCCTTCGGGAGTGTTGCCGACGTAGAAACCCGCATTCCACAAAAATCTTATCCAGAATATAGGTTGAAAACAGGTTTTTGAAGACAAAAAAGCAACATGGATAGTTTCGAAAATCATCAAAAAGTAATCGGTGAACAAACATACAAAAAAAAACATACAATCGAATTGACAACCACCTGCTTTTTGGAAGTCGCTAAAAAAAGAGAGATGTTTAATTTATGTCATTTGCTTAATATTAACAGCTATTTTTCCTGACTATTTTGGCAACAACAATTTTTTTCCCTATGCCATGTTTTCTTGTGTCATGTAACTAACTATGCGTTTCATATAAATGCCAAAGTGTGGCCGAAGATAGAGCTCGTTGGTCCACTGCACTATCTTCGATCGTCTGATGATGGGTACTTATAGTTTTCTTTTGGCGATATAACTTAATTCCTTTGGAACAGACTTGTGTCCAGGACGCTATTAGTTCACGTTATGTTAGTAATTTAGTAGAGTACCCGCGTTTGTTCGAGCGCGCTATTCAAGCGAAATAAAGTAGGTACACAATAATGCGATGTTAACCGCTACTTAACTAAATTACTAACATAATGTGAACTAGACTTTTTAACAGTTACAATAAATCATATTAGGTAGAAAAGTATATACTTAGTTAAAATTTTCAGGAGATGTAAACAACACTCGTGTACCTTCACCAAATATAGAGTATAGAGAGTTAGATAATTCTGTAGATTGGCACGACGTCTTAAACCAGAAACAGCTTAAACAACAGAGCTTGGCTAAAGGTTTGTGGGTCGCTTATATAGATAAATGTAAAGGGAAAATGTAGCTGACATTATCATCTATATTATACATTTTTTAGATAAGTTTATCGTAAACTATGACCGAACAAAGAATGAACTAAACAGGTCAGTAGTAATATTGTAAAAAGTTATAAAAATTACCTTTTCTGAAATCTATAAAAAATCTAAAAATTACCTTTTTTCGATTCTGAATTCGATAAGTTTTGAATAGGAGTGCAGATTTCGATTATTATTATTTTTATGATGCTTTTTGAAAATTGTAACTTTATTTTTTTAAATCTTCGGAGTTATAACGAAATTTTAAAAAAGCAAAGCGTAGAGGCTTAGCCATTTATGATTCCAAAAATCGAAATATTTAGGGATAGTAAACAGTTTCCTCCTATTTGCACGGAAGAGCGCTTGACAATGTTTCAAAGGATTCGCTCAACGCGCGCAGCTATCTCTCGCGCATCACAACCTTTTTAAACATATAAAAACATTGAGTAGGGATATTAGAAAAGTTTGAGCTAAATTTGTTTATTTAGAGAGGAGAAACATCTAAAAAAAAGTTTTAATCAGATATCATTTATACTGGAGACGGAATTAGAAAAAAAAACATATATTTTCTTATTCTTCAGCCAATTTAAAACATTTCGAAGAAAAACTTGTTTTTTAATATTTCTCCTGTCTATATAAACAAATTTAGCTCTCACTTTTCTAATGTCCCTACTCAATGATTTTATATGTTTAAAAATGTTATGATGCGCGAGAGAGATAGCTGCGCGCTTTAATCTAGACCATTTATATCTTTGACAATGTGGTAATGGGTAAGCTAGATAGCGAATGCTATTCGTGTAGCGCAGGGGTTTTCAAGGGCGCAGGGGTACGCGTACGACTTTGGGCACGCCACTTGATCGTAGAGGTAGAGGGTACGCGGCAAAATCAATGTATAAATGCAGTGATATGTTATACAAATCTCTTTGTATAAATGGCAATGGCGGCGAAATACAGGCTTAACGCTGAATCTGAATCAAGAAATATAACAAACTTGCTCCGAGAATCGACTGCATTTCCGACAAAAAGCAACCAACCATCTATCACATTAATTAATAAAAATTACAAGTAAACTGCTCTTTTGTACTTATATTTTTTTTTATTAAATATTTGTCGATTGCCAGTTTTTAAAAACGGCCAATCTGGAACTTTTTACAATATTATTATTCCGTTCTTAGTTTGTTCAGAGTAAAACAACTAAAACTACTAATATTATAATAACATACTACGCGAAATATGCTACACCATTTTTGACTTGTCGTTTATCGTACTAATAAATATCAGTATACTACTTTTATAATTAGTGCCATCTACTAATACCAAATATGCATAAATTAATTTGACACAACTTATTTTAACAACATTTTGCGTATCATTGAAGTACATAAAATAAAATTGAAATTAAAATAAAATTGAATGAAATTTATAACTTTCAGAGCAATGGGCCAAAATAGTAACTTCGACCGTTACTGGATTTGTGGGTAAGTGACATTTTGTAATTAATTTTTTTTATACAATAAATTATTATTGTTTTATTGTCAGCAAACCTAGTTGAAACTACAGCAGAAAATGTGTATCGTTTCTCAGTAGATAAAAATATTACAGGAAAAAATGTTCTAGCCAAAATACTACACGACAAAAAGATGAAAACCATCATAACGAGCGAGAAAAAAATGACAGAAATGACAACATTTGTATATATAATAAATATTCGAATATATAAATATATTTTTTTATAAAATAGGTGAAGCAAAAAGGCAGACGGCTTGCCTGATGGTAAGCGATAACCGTCGCCTATGGACAACTGCAACATCACTGACATTACTGTTGCTTTGCTAACCCGGAAAGGTGCTTGTAGGCACCCTTTTTAAAACGCTGTTTGTTGAAGATCGGCGGGAAAACCTTCCGAGGAAGGACATTCCATATTTTGCTGGTTCGCGGGAGGAAGGAGCGTCATTTTCTTCTCGTAATTTTTTCATAACGTGTTTCAGGTGTGTGCTATGCTGTAAACTGCACAATCACGACCTTAACCGACAGCTGGCTTACTGCTAAACTAAAATTCGATATACCCACCGACTCCGAAGAAATTATCATCGAACCACCACGGTTACCCCTCTTATCTCCCGAAAAAACAGAGAAATTCACCTTTTATATAACATCTAACGTTCAACTCGATTCATCAATCTCTTACACGATGCTTTTAAAAGACTCTTCCATCGATCTAGAAATCGAACAGAAAGGCAGTTTCGACGTTCATATCAAAATGCCAATGATTCAAGCGATGTCCAGCGATGAAATAAGTAAAGTTACCTTTCCACCGATTCAAGAGACATGTTCCCTTTACAAGTCTTTCGTGCTTGTGAGTGATTGCTCTGCTGATTTACAACTAGAATTGTCTATAGTGAAGGGAGATAAATTCTTTTCAATAATAAGCGCTCAAGAGATTGTGAAGAGTGATGTGAATAAGGCGCTGATGGAACGAAAGGGGTCCGTCGAAGAAGTACAGATGGGGAAAAGGAGAAATAGAGGGAAGAATAAGCAGCCTTGTAAATTGTCCAACGGGGCTGCTATTACGGTTACGATTCAATTATCCGCGCCGAAACTGTCTGAAGAACTAATAGGTAAAAGAAAATTGAAATTGAATTGAAAGAAAATTGTGTAAAAAATATAGGTCATAAAATTATGTAAATTATATGCGATAAATTCGTTAAATTTTGTTTCACTCCAATGAAAAGGAGAGGCTGTCGAATATAGGACTAATGTGGGATTAAAGGCGCTGCTGTCCTTATTTAATTATTTTATTCGAGAACAAGGGAGATGCTATCCTTATTTTATTATTTTGTTCAATCGAGACGATAGTTCTCATATTTTGCCACAACAGTTCTCTATCTATCCAAACAGACTAATAATGTTGTGGACCCACCCCCCTCTAATTTCTAAAGTTTTGTGTAATTGATTATTTCGAGAACTGGTTAAGATTAGTCTTTTGTCATATGATCTTTTTGAGAATTCGTAGAGATAACCATATTAAAATCTAGGTAGGTACATATTCTATGTACCTACCTAGATTTTAATATGTCTAAACATAAAATAACATAAAATTGTCTTAACCGCCAGCCAACTCACCTGATTTTTGTAGTCGTATGTATGTTTCTATATTACTTCATTTAACTTTAGAGGCAGACGGACAGATTTTTTAAATTGAATAGTAAATAAGAATAATTATAAATTGTGTAATATGTAGGTATACTACAAACATTACTTATTCGTTACTTCTTAACGTATTAAGCATTATAGGGTACATGTTAATATTGAGTTTTCTTTTAGTTAATATAAAATTACAGGGAGAGCATTTGTTAATGTACAAAATAGTAATGTGTTTCTAATTTGTACACCATTTTTCCAGAAGGAAATATGGCCACATTTGGTGGAGTCTTGAACGTAACACTGATCGGTGCCAACACAGTGCTTAGGAAAGTCGACCTGCTCGGTTCTGTGGGAACCACAAACCTGGTATTCGAATTGCCGGAAGACAAACTTCACTTGACTAAAGGTAAAATTAATATGTGAACGAATAGTATATATAATATATATATATAATACGTGAAAGTAGTGTGATATCGCGACAACTAAATCATTAATTGCAAGACAAAAAAAAAAAAGAAATTAATGTATAGTACATATTTTTTTTCATTATGTGAGAGTCGATTAACCGTCAACTCTCCCGATATGTGATGTTGCGCTTATAGAATGAAACGCGCTTATTATAGAAGAAACTGATTCATACAGGTCTCATATTGGTGATCAAAGTGACGGACAAACTGATGGGCACCAACTTATCTGTCTCGCCTATGGGGCTATCAATAGGAAATATGCATGATTTATTTTTATTTGGTCATAAAAAGCTAACCACAAATATGTAGATCCCTTCCACAAAAACAGTGTCGTTGGAAGCGTCTTGATTGTCCGCTGGTTATAGACTATGTGATGTCACGTTAAATTGAATATGCGCGCCCTCTAGGGAGCACGAAGTCAAGAATTTTTTTTTCTGTCGTAGAGCCGACTACCCTGACCCTCACTAACTCCGGCTCAGTCAACGGTGTGTGGGCGGTGAAGGTAGCTAACATGTCCCCCGAGAGAATTCCGTTCAAAGTGACGCCGCACAAGTTCGATATCCGACCAGGCGCTTCCAAAGATATCACTCTGAGTTACACGGGACCTGAAGACACTGAGAACATGGCGTGAGTACTTATTATTCCTTCTAGCGCCGTCACCTATATTTCCAGTAAAGCGAAGGGGAATTTAGCAGTGTGTGTATTGACCAATCACAACGCTCGAAATTATTCACGCATTATTATTGGCCATCCACATACATCGCTAGCTCCGATTGGCTCCTGTTGCTGCGTTGAAAATGCCTCATCGTGCCAGATAACTTGTAATGTCATCACAGCCTTTTAATCGATAAAGTCAGTAAATGAAACAGTCTGGGCGGGGTAATTTAAAAGATCTAAATCCATATTGAGAAGTCCCCTTCTCGCAATGAGAAGATGCCAGCAGTGGGACAGTTTGTACAAACAGGGCTGATAAAAAAAAAAAACATATTGTATGTAGATATTTAGGCTAAAGAAAGCGAAAGAAAGAAAAAAAATTATCACTTATAAATTAATAATGTTTTTAAGTATATGCTGATTTCTAAACAATTTGTGAATTGAAATAAATATTTATGTGTGTATGCAAATCGCAAAATCAAAAGCGTTGAGCTGCTGTTGTTTTTTTTTTTAAATTCATATACATACTCGTATATTTCATTCATATACATATATTCATATGCATTTTAATTTCATGTTAGACAGAGAGCACACGATTGCGAACGATAACGTCATGGTTCATGTTCGCTATACTAATTCAATACAAACTGTTGTTTCGCGAGAGAGGGACAGAGCACTCCTCCCCTAAAACTAACGGCCTTACCGAAAAAGTTACTTAACTTTAAGCATTGCTTTTTACATTTTGTCAACTTCTCGCTGACACGTAATGACACTTGCGGAAAGAAGACAGATAAATATAAGACGATGGTTAAAGTTAAGTAACGTTTTTCGGTAAGACCCTAAATGTTTATATCTCGGAAGCTTATTGATCGATCGATATTATTTTTTTAGTATATTTATTACATTTTAGTATGTTATCAATTGAAACTATTATTCCCATGAAATATTATAATTAATGCATATTCCGTATTGTAATTGTTCTTAATTTTCCAGGACCATCATTTTCGAAGATCTACTAACCTACCAAAAGACATCTTTAAAAATTGTCGGAGGTCAAAACACGCCCGTAACATTCCCAATCAAAACTAACTACGGTATTATATCCTTCGTCCGGCCAGACAAACAGGAGATCAACATGAAAAATTCCAGCGACAAGAAAGTTCAAATAAGAATGTTCATTAAGGGAGAAGGGTTCTATCTTAATTTGCCAGGGATGGATATAAATAGGGTGTATTGTATGTCGTTTGCGCCCTCGGAATGTCGGACCATTACGGTCGTGTTCAACCCAGCTTCGAACATGCCGTATGCGGCAAATCTGTATTTGATGCACGACTTAAATGAGAAAATTTCGAGGAAAGTAAGTACATACCATAGATACCATATTTGTTATCGCGTTCGATTCTCGGACACACTTCAAACGATTAGGTCTTTTTGTGCTTGCCCCTTTCTATAGTCATTTGCACGAGGTTTTCCGAAGAAGGACTGCATTACCTACAGAATATCTCCTGGTGCGAAATGCCTTTATTCCTCCAGTTCCGGGTATGCAGTTCCTAGGAGGTCCAATCGCTTACTTGCCATTGAGTCAGATACCATATATGTTACTAGCTGTGTCACGCGGGTTCACCTGCGCAGTGATGAAAAGCGGCAATAATGATGATGATAAAATATAGTCTCGTCTTCTCCAGGTCTTCTATATTTTCAGAGTTACTTTCGCGTTTATAATATTGTTTGGTAATAATTCGCAGAAAAACATTCAATATTGTGCACATATTTGTCAGGTGCGCTTATTCGGTTGCTCAAGCGGCGATTCCGTGGACTGGGCTCGTCTCCTCACGTACAAGGACATGGCGTTGGTACGTGCAGCGCTACGGCAGCCAGTGCAGTTCGACCTGTTTAACAAGAGCACCGCGCCAGCATTCGTTACTGCCAAGGCACAGTTCCATTGTGAGTACAACTCAAATAGTAATAGGAAACTGCTCCAGAAGTTGTGCCAGTTGCCCAGAGCTCTGAAGCAGTTGTGCTAGCAGCCCAGAGCCTCGCTCCCATAAGTATCAAAGCTGGGTTGGCTCAGGTGAAAGCTGGTAGGGGGAAATGCATAAAACATCCCAAGCGGGACGTCAGTGCAGGACTTATCGCTCCCACTAATAATAGGAAAGCGTCAGCATCTGCGTATACCCAGAGCACTCACGATCACTAATAGATCAGGCAAAGTACGAGTTTCACTCGCACACCGAGGCTTCCGTGCTACATGTGTCAAGCATGACATGCATACGGATTTTATCTTGTAGTTCTCGTACAAGAATTGCCCATTTCTTCAAAAATTATTTACGTCAGCTCATATTTCAGCTCATCGCCTACGTAAAACTGACTTTTACAGTATGCCTGGGAAGAGATGCAACTGGTACATTCTGTTTTACTTTTTTGTCAGACCAGCATGGAAGAGAGTACAATGTTACAATGCCAGGTTTTCTTGTGTCTTGAATATTGTCTATTCTTAAGAGTCCGTAGTTCTACCATCGCTTGCGTATATCCACATTTTTATACACAAAAATTATAAAATGACTATGAATATATAAAAAATTCGTCGTTTGCAAAACTAAAAAACATCACAAATATTCGACAAAAATTCAATTTGATCCAAGTAAATTTTCATACATGAAAATCATTTTTAGAAATTATGTATGAAAAATAACTTGGATCAAATTGATATTTTTATCGAATATTTGTGATGTTGTTGTCCAGTTTTACAAACGACGTTTTTTTTTTAAATTCATGCAGGCGTTTTATATCTTCAAAAATGTGGGTATACGCGAGCTAGACGGACGATGGTCGAATTAGGGACTCTTAGTTAATCTATACGCATGTATAATAAAGTTATACTCTATTGTATAATCCCTCGTTGTTTCAGTACAATACAACGCGGCGGAGAGCAGCGCTCGGCTGGTGGGCAACAACCGCATCCTGGCGGGTCGCGTGCGGCACTCCCTCACCCTCGAGCTGGACTGGCCGTGCGTGGAGCGCTGCGCCAGGAAGGCAGACACCGGCGCCTTCGCCACCATCACCGTACTCACAGGCAGCGAGCTCACTCGACGGAGAATACTTAAGTACGTACGGTACCCCAATTCACAATCATTCGGAATCGGGTGTGGAAACTATATCTCTATCTCTGTCATTCTGTATGGAAATGACAGAGATGGAGATATAGATTGAAGAAGAGATCGCTATTAGAGATAAGGCCGCCAGTTGTTACACTAGTTCTTAGTTTCTTAGTTCTTATGATTGTAAATTTTATGGTGTGTACAGTAGAGTTTATCTACACCACAGGATTTTTAAGAGATTTGTTGTTGCGCGATCCCCCATACATATAAGAAAACTGTTTTCTACCCCTAAACATTAACCGATTTAGATAAGAAAAAGTTATCTGATAATTATAGTTTACACCTTAAGCGTTTTACCTAATCTATAGGTTGCGTCAGAGTCTATTCTAAAATGTGTCCAGTAATCCAGTGATTACTTTATTTACATCATCCGTCGTAGACCGCAATTTCGTAGTCAAGTGCAAACCTCCTGAATATATAAAAAAAACAGCAGTTATATGAGTTTGTTTCCTGTTTTGCCTATTTTGTTTCTGATGTTAACGGTATGCCTAGGGTGATTCGGGATAAATCCACTGGAGTTCTGGACACGTCCCTTCTCGCCGACTATCTGAAAGTGTTGGCTGACCAGTTCGAAGGTGAAGACCCTGAGGTAGACAACATGCTCGCTGACTTTGAAGAGACCAAGGTATTTCAAATTAAATTACTTTTTATTAAACATACAAATTAGATAAATACGTTCGTTTAAGGCTGGTTTTAGAGTCACGCTGACCGGTAGCTGACCGTCGGTGCTGACAGCCGAAACGTATGGAGTTCTAGGAAGCGTTTTAGAATAATGCGTAGATATCAATCAGCGCGTGCGGTTCCTAGAAGTTCATACGCTTCGGCTGTCAGCACCAGCTTACGGTCAGCGTGACTCTATCTTGTGTAATAGAAACCTTGGTATGCGACTCAAACTTGGCTGGTTTATTTTATTTTGACCTCGTAGGTGTTGGGGAAAAGAGGGCGGTACGGAAGCCTCGGTGTATGAGATAAGTTCGTACTCAGCCTTATTTTTAAACTAGCTGTTTTTATTTCAGGAGTGTTTAACGGAGCTGATTGGCGGATTACGGCAGCTGACGGCACAAGTCGTCCTATCGCAAGATCCTGACATTTCCACTGTTCTCACCGACGACACGGTCGTACATCACACGCTCCGCGAATAGATAATGATTGGCATAATGCAGTTTGTAAATTGTCATATCACTCGTAAAGTATTATTTGATAAAATCTGTTCGACTGGAGAAATAATGCGGCATTGAGGGCGCTGCTGTCCTTATTTCATTCAGTTGAGACCACAGAAACCCTCAAGTCGAATTTATGACCAATGTGTGTTTCCAGTGATGATTTACGGCATTGAAACGTGGTCCCTAACTATGGGCCTTATAAGGAAGCTCAAGGTCGCGCAACGAGCTATGGAGAGGGCTATGCTCGGTGCCACTCTACGAGATCGAATAAGAAATGAAGAGATACGTAGACGTACAAAAGTCACCGATATAGCACAGAGGATTAGCAAGTTGAAATGGTAGTGGGCAGGGCACATAGCACGTAGAACTGATGGCCGATGGGGCCGAAAGGTTCTCGAGTGGAGACCACGCACCGGCAAGCGCAGCGTAGGAAGACCAGCCACGAGATGGGCAGATGACCTCATGCAAGTGGCGGGAAGACGCTGGATGCAAGCCGCTTCCAATCGGTCTTTTTGGAAATCCATGGGAAGGCCTATGTCCAGCAGTGGACTTCTTATGGCTGAGATGATGATGATGATGATGAGACCACAGAGTATCATAATAGTATATACTTCCAGACGTCGGTTCCTCTTTTTTGCAACGATAGAACTATAATAGGTTCTAAAAAAAAAAAACTTGATAACGACTGGTATCCCGCCACTAATGTAAGGATTTTTATTTTACGAACTTCTATTTGTAGAATATGTTGCAAGAGTAGGGTTTTCCCCGAAAGGTACAACATGGGTGTCTTTAAAGCTCAAGTACAATATGGGCGTCTTTTCATCAGTGTTTGATTTTAACGGGTATTAATAGTTTTAAAAAAAGAAACACTAGATGGCGCTTGTAGTCGTTTAAAAGAGTAAGAAACGTATTTTGGGCAACAAAACGTTGAATTTATAAAAAAATAATTGTTTTTTTTATTGAACTTGTCATCATCAATTTCACATGATCAGAAAAAACTATTAATAAACTAGATATTGTAAATAAATCTGAAAGAAAAAAAACAACAGCCAACATACATATATTTCCAAAACAGAGGAACCTATAACTCTTTAAATTCAGGTTGGCCAAAGTGTTTTATTAATATTAGACATTGCTTTACCACCTTAGATGGCATTTGTAAGTAGTATTTATATTTTTTAGGTATAGTTATATTTATGTAGGTGATGGGTTGACCCCCTTGTCACTGCAAGCCAACATTACATCTTATCCCCTCTAATATTTTCTCTTTTCCCCCTTCCCCTCACCCTAACCCTCTCATTACGGTCAAATGTGGCGTCAAACAGCCTTATTGGTCTTTGATGCCCTGCCTACCCCACAAGGGAAAACAGATGTGATTGTATGTAAATGTATTTAGCTATATTTACTCAATACTTTGTGATGAATAGAATACATAATATACTAGGTGTATTTCAGTGTCCTGCGTAAAATCTAAATTTTTGTATGTATACGGAATACAAGTTAGTTATATGGAAGGAGAAAACAACTGTACTCGTGTATTTAAATTGTTTTTATTTCTTTTTTCTCGTGTTATCTATTCCAACTCATTAGCTATCATGCATGTCTGTGTTAGTTTTAGAATCTAAGTTTCGATTTATGTAATAATTTATCTGAAATTTAGCTATAATAATTGTAATTATAATAACAAGTGCTAAATAAATAAATATTTGTCAAGACTGAAAAGAATATTATAATCTTCTGTATAATAGGAAGCGTAAAATGTTAGAGCACATCTTTTGCGAGAACTCAAAGAACAATGGCGAACTCCCATACATGATTTTATGTCAGTAAAAAAACGTAGCGTCTTAAAATAAAAAAAATATCTACTGATTCTACATCATTTCCTGAGATTCCTAGTATATAATTATAAAAACCCAATATGTCTCATCACAATTGCCAAAAGAAGAAAGAATTGAATCTTAAGAAAATGTTTAGTCAAAAGAAAGAAAAAAGCGGATTGGCAGAGAGATGAATCCAATGGAATATCTTGGCTGGGGCAAATGTTCTTGACGTGCGGTGCCAAGTCAGTTACTCCGTAGAGGAAAAATGCAATGGAGGAAAGAACATTCAATCAATATATAGATTTTTTAAATGATCTTTTTATTGTGGCTTTTACTAGCTTACCTGTTATATTGAAAAAACATAGAAAATTATTTAGTTAAGTTCTGAAGATATGATATTTTAAGACGCTTCAAAAAGTTAGACATAAATTTTCGCCATTGTTCTTTATTCATATATTTACCAGAGTTGCCTACGGAGGACATTTTTTTTCGACTTTCGAGTTCATTTAAGTCCGTAGTTCAACCAACGCCCGTCTCACTTGCGGAATGAACCTATAAAAAAAAACGTCGTTTGTAAAACTAGAAAACATAACGTCATGTTGATGTTTTCTGGTTTTACAAACAATATTTTTTTATGAGAAATGTTGTTGTGCGATCTCCCATACAAATAGGAGAAAACTGTTTTTTACCCTAACCGATTTCGATGGTTTTTAAAAAATCTGATTTAAATCATAAATGTCTATGCCTATGGTTTACTTTTATAAATTCAGTTACTATTCCGAAGTTAAAAATAAATAAAAAAACCGTAGAGTAATGAGTAGTCAGTTGATCACTCAACAGTCAGTTGATCAGTTGGTCAGTTGATCTTTATATGGTTGGAATACTCATTCATTCATTCACATGAATGAATGAGTATTCCAACCATATAAATAAAAATATATCGTAATGGGATAATATTTCTAGAAAACAGTTTTCGTCTGTTGTATGCAGAGTTATGATCTTCGAGTATCATTGTAATATTATTGATGCTTGAAACCCGTCATGAAAAAAAGCGTTCATCTGGAATATGCAGAAATTAGTTTTCGAGTTTGGTGGTGGCATTCGTGACGAGATCTTCTTGTGGAGTCTAATTGACGTGGTTGATTTAATTGTATAAAGTTAACGTTTCCTTTTTAACCCCGACCCTGAAAGGGGCGTGTTATAAGTTTGATGTGCGTTTGTCTATGGCCTCGTAGCTCTTAAACGGATGGACCGATTTCGATCTAGTTTTTTTTAAAGAGCATTTGTTCGAGTGTTTTTAGCTAGCTAGAGTATGCCATCAAAATTGGTTCAGCTCTTTTTTATATTTGGGGGTTTAAGTTTTCTAAACTGGTTACCTTCAGAGTGTCACACCACGCGTACATGCATATTTATATATTGCTGTAATATTTTTCTTTTAATGTATACTTGTATCTATTATCCGTCCTAAAATGTAACTTTAATTTAATTGATGCCTTACAATAAAATAAAAAGCAAACATTATCTTTATCATTTATTATTTTCTTAACCGTTATATTTATTCCAATCGTTTTCCTATTTTTTTTAAATCATTGCGTCTAAGAGATTCGACTGCCAAACGCAGCTATCCATTAGAGATGACCATATTTAAAAATATTGCCTACAACTTATAAAACTAAAATGCAATTCACTTACAATAAAGTCATAAACACCGCAAAAATGATAAACTTTTACTATATACAGGACTAAGTTTGACGGTTCATAAATTTCAAAATGTTACTTTTCGCTAATAATAATATCGCGACCGTTTACAATAAACACCCCAATTCTAGGATATAGAAAGAAGTGCGGGATACAGATCACTAACGTCGCAAAGAAATTATAAAAAAGTGGGTGTCGTAAAATGAGAAAACATTGGTCGTGTCGGGGGGAGTTTATTGTAGACGACCGATGGAACGATACATCGAACTTGGTGTATTTATGTTACGATTATATTCTTTTACACAAGATCGAACGTCCGTGTAGCGCACACCGAACAGATGCGCCTCAAACACGCGTCACGCATCCCTCTCTTTCGCACACTCATACACGCACACTGCACGCATCCACACAACGCATTTGGCAGTTAATATAATAGTAATTCTCACACGTCGATATTCACATGAAACTCATGGCAAACAATTACAAAAGGTTCCCTATTCGGAAGTCTACGTTCGAATACAAAATACGTACATTTACGATATACAATAATTTAATTTGTAACAGAGGTAATATGTGAATACCGAGTGTGTGTAGTGAGCTCCGCGCGGGATTCCTACTATGCCGTACAGACTACATAAGAAAAAATTCTTATTAAAATGGAAGTACTTACACTTTTTATTAGGTTTTTACAACTAATTTGGATCAAAATGGCTGACAAATTATTAAATAGAGTGCTTTAACGCTATTTACTCATTGCTCATTACATTCGTACCTAAAAAGTCTACTAGTCGCAAAAGAAGATAAAGTGAAGACATCGATTAGCAACGTACCGCTCTAGAACTCTGACTAGAGAGAATAGCCGATAGAATGCAAAAAACTCATGACAAAAATCATGGTTAGACATTTTTATGCAATTGAGTAATTCAAATCAACATTCGCTTCACGGTTTTCTATTGCAGTTCAAGACTATACAGAATTTCCATCCATGTTATTTTTTTAAAGTTTCGAAGTTTAAAAAATTTGTGGTCATTAGTTTTACCTCGTTATGTCGGGGAATTTTACAGGAAACAAACCGGAACACATCGAAGTTATTTTTACTATCGAGTTTCGTTTTCCGTCTGCCTTTCTCTCTATTCTAAGAGTCCAAGTATGTATTAAAAAAACATGAAATGTACAGCACAAAATAATCACCGGGGTGACCCTCCGTCTATGCGATGCGCATTTTAAATATATACATTTCACACTCACACATTTTTTTTTACAATAGGAATTAAAGTTATTTAACTAAAATTAATCCAGTCGCTTAATGAGCTATAAAATAGTATAAATCGCCACCGATACACTGGCCTAGGGGCGGTCGGCCCGCCATAATTCTATTGTTATAAGAACAATCACGTACTGTAATTATATAGTTTATCAATAATTGCCGAGGCTCGTGAGTTACATAACTTGCACTTGTTCTAAATTTAAATTAACAAGTATAGTGTGTGTCTGTCACGACTAGGCGTTGCCTGGGGCCGCGTTCACGGCACTAGGCGACTTTTTCAGAGATCAATATGGCTTCACACGCGGGTTGTACATCGGCCTTATACAATAAGGCCGGTGTACATCGGCCTTATTGTGAACATAGACAACGCAACGCGCAAAACATTGACATTGGGGAAATTAGAGTCGAAATCTCGGACTCATACCATATTCCAATCTTTTTCAAAAGAGAAAGCACATACGTCAATTGCCGGTTGTGCAAATCGCGACGCCAACGATCTCTTTGCTACTTTGGAAAAGTCCGCTAATTGTGATTTAAATTAGATTCCGATTCCAAATAGACGGGAACGACGGATAACTAAAATATGTGACAGCCACGTTAGATTTAAAGTAACATTAAATATTCGATGTTAAAACGGTAACATCTAATTTTCAACGTTAATCCGTACGCGTTACGTAGCCAATGGTCATAGGCAACAAGGATCAAGGAGAACAATAATAATGCACAACTCACTGTCTTCTCTGTGGCCCGCCTTACACTTATATGCGCTGCTGCTTTGAAAATACGAATGCGGATGAAATTAGTTACGAGATTTCGATTGCAAACTGACCAGCAGTGAGTGGACATTAGTGAAGTGACAAAAACCAAAATGCGTTTTTTTTAATCTAAAGATCTATCTTTAGATATAAAAATATATATATGTAATTGAAATATCATAGAAACATTATGTCATTTATATTCATGAAAACTAATGAGATAAAACGAACTCTATTTAAATAATATTTAGGTATAAAATAGTATAAATAATATAATAGTATAAATCGATACACTGGCCTAGGGGCGGTCGTCCCGCCATAATTCTATTGTTATAAGAACAATCACGTACTATAATTATATAGTTTATCAATAATTGCCGAGGCTCATGAGATACATAAATTGGACTTGTTATAAATTTTAATTAACAAGACGTATAGTGTGTGTCTGTCACAAGGCGCTGCCTTTATTTAAATAGAGTTTTTTTTTTCTCATTACATTTGATGAATATAAATCACATATTGAGTCTATAATATTTTAAACGTATAATTATTAGTTACTGCAAGCTGATCGTACAAGCAGAGTAGCAATTTGGTTTGTATAGATAGGCTTATTCTGGATCGCCAACTCTTCTTATGTTAAGCAACAATAGCGGTCTACGATAAAGCCCATTTATTTCGAAAAAATAGATTTACTTGGGATTTAAAACCGCCCAGACTAGTGCAACCTTATAAGTGTAAAACAGGGCTTATCGAATCAGATTTCTCTCAAAAATCGTCAAACAACAGTCGTCGTCATCAATATTCTCGGGGGAGTTATTCCCTATGACCATTAAGCACATAATCCGCTATGATTGACATTGAAAATTAAATTTTCAGCGTTAAACTTTAAAATTTTCAATGTCGATTTTTGCGTTTGCTGTCAATGGTCAAGAATAAGACCCCTTATACAAATATTTGTACAAACGATAATTCTTACAAACCCGCAAAGTGACCATACAAACGAGACTCGATATCGTATCGAAAATAAATCATTGAATCGGAAAAAAATAATAATACAAACATGTAAAAACATCGAATTGGGGTAAATATCCTGATTGCGTTTTGTCATTAAAGTATAATTATCACAGATAACGTTAAAATAAAATGTATTCCTGTCCGTGTTTTTGTAGGGAGCTTTAAAAAGATAATTTTCTATATAAAAAAAAATATAAACGCTTATGTATACGGATTTCTGCATGCTTACAAATAAGTTATGTTCTCGGTGCCATTATTGATTGGCATCGATGTACGACGAATGACTAAGGTTACCATTCGGATTCGTCCACCTTTTTCAATATTAATAAAACATGCGATGATTTTTTAATGTCCACATTTTAAAATTTCGTTATGGTAACCCTATCACGCGTCGACATTAGATTCCCCTCACAACAGTTAACGGGGCGCAGCGCCCGCCGCTGTCCCCTCATCCATCGAACAATCAATAGGACAAACTGTTCGAGGAAACCAACTCAATAACCAGTTCTCTTCACTTCAAGAGTTCATATTGCTGGCAAAATATTTTTTAAACTTCATCCCACTCACCGCATTTGTAACTGTTAAAACTAGAAAGTCCGAGTTAATGTCGCAACACAAACTTGTATCTTTCTAAACACGTCACATCTCCTGAATCCTAGGAACGCCATTTCAGTCTAAATCTATCAAGATTAGATCAGCAGCAAAACGTACAGTATATAGTTGTCTTTGTCAGAATTTCACTTAAAATGTAGTTATTGCATCAAAGCACAGAAAATAATCTTCCTCTGCACTTCAAACTGTCAAAATATTAAAAATCTTTTTTTCATTGCTCGTTTTGGTGTTCAATTAGTTTGCGTCAACTTTCCAAGTTTTCTCGTAAGACACATTTCATATTGCTTTTATGAGTATTTTGTCGTGGACGATACACCTTCCTCGGTTCCATTCGTTCGCTGTCGAATATATTCTTCTGTTGAGATTTCCGGTCTTCGATTCACTCACAACATCACGCCGTACGCCACGCCACAATGTTTACAATAGAAACAGTGCTGTCTCTTTCACACTCGCGTGGCGAGTCCAGACGTCGCACGCCTGGTCCTAGTCTCTCGAAACTTTGTAGCGTGAGTCGTCGTAACAGTTGAGAGACCGCCGACGGCCGTGCTCGTCGCTCCGTACGAAGTCGCGGCGACTGCACTTCGAGGAATCGTCGATGATCGTCATTTGTTTTGCATTTAATTTGATGTGTGTGCGTGCGTTCGGTGTGTGGTGAACGTCGTCACGTGTGCGTTCTAGGATCCATGCGCTGGCAGGTGGAGTGCGGGGGCGGCGGGGCGCGGTGCGGGGGCGGGCGGCGGCTAGGGCGCGCGGTACAGCAGGTAGGCGGTGAGCGCCGGCGGCAGCGCCAGCCGCGAGGCGGCGGCGCGCAGCCGCGTGCGCCCCACGCGCTGACGGATCACGCGCCGGCACAGCTCCATCAGTGGCAGGGGCTCCGCTGGAATACACCAGATACCACGTTACACTCTGTTCAGTTAGACAACTAATGTGGTATTGAGGACGCCGCTGTCCTTATTACATTATTTTGTTCAGTCGAGGCCACAGAATACCATAGCAGTATATTCATCCCAGACGTAACTTCCCCCTTTTTGGCCACGATAGAATTATAAGTAGGTAAACAAACTCTACAACACCTGTATAACTTAATTATGAATATAAGAAACTCCACCATATTGTTAGATAAGATACGCTTGAGCTAGACCGTCAACTAGTGAAATAATTGTGAAGCGAGCTTTGCGGTTTACAATGGAGCGTTCTGCGTTCGGCGTTCTGCCAAAATATTCCACGATGTTGAGGTTTGTATAATAAAAGTGGAACTAAAGGCAATTCTGAGACGGTTCGGCATTTTGGAATATATATCCACCATTATACGACGGCGTTTTTTCGTACGTGTCTGATAGAACACAGGTCAGGGTGAAGAGAATAAGATCATGCAGACACGATGCACACTCGCCGCAAAGTGTATTCGACAAACTGATACCAGTGACTGTGTTTGTTTAGTAAACTTGGGAAATTTAATTTGAATATTTTATCTCTAATGAGTTTATCTTGGCAAGTTTTCGGATTTCAATGCTGAAGCTGTTTCTTTTGCGAACAAATATACAAGCAATTCTCGACGAATGATTGAACTTGCAATCGAAACAGTGAGCAATGGGGTAGGTAGGTATTTTTTTTATATTTTTATTTGATAGATTGGATCATTTAAAAGAACTAATTTCAATATTTTTTCCATCTCATCATTTTATGAGCCCAAAATAAAAAAAACTGGCTTATGACAAATAATCTCGAAATGGTTTTGGAATCAGCATACGTTACATTTTTCTTTACGTACCCCATTGTTCCGGCATGAAATATCGATAGGATATCTAAGTATTTGGTGACCAATTGAGCCTTCTACTCAAAAGCTCCAAATCGACCGATTATTATCGGCACAAAAATATTATGGAAAGTAATAATGGCTCATTTTGGCATTGGCCTTGATTTCGCAAAGTTGGCATCATCCCAATCAGACTGACTTAAAGAATAAATTCAATTGCTCTACTGTATCCTCTCTTAGAGACTGGATTTCCGGTACTCTAGTCCGTGCATTGGAAAAGTAGCTATCTTAAACAGCGCTGTCATGTGAGTACCTATTCAGAATCACCAGGCTTGGGCAGATAATTAATGAGAAGCAAGAGTATCGTCACAGAGGCCCCTGGGCATTAATAGCCATGCGATGGGATGAGCATAAATGCCCATTTGTATCCCCCGCGAGCCCTTAGCAAGTGCTATTCAATAACGAGATTGGTGGGCATACTATACAAAGAATTAATAAATAATTTATTGACATCTTAAAATGTATGATTGCCAGTATGTTTGCACACCAAGTATACCTAAGGTTGTTATTGGCTGTACAACTTTAGTAATACGAGCTATGTATGTTAACTCTTTAACTGGCAAATAAAGCAATGAATTGAAAATTGAATAGAAAGCTTGCTAAATATGTCAGGCCCTATAGAAGGGTTTTGAGATGCCAAACGTAACAGCGAGCACCTCTTTATTTTTCTCGATTTTTTATTTTGATCGATCCCCAGTAGAACGATTTCGGCGGTACATGTATTGCCGAGCACAGCATACCATTCTAACTAGGAACACGAGGACTTTGTTGCTGAGGTTATATTACATAGCATGGACTTGGTCGAGATAAAGTAGTTGACAGGTTCAGCACAAGTACGTTTTTGGGCACGGGTAAAACGCGGGTCATTTAACTGATTTTGGCCATTCTTCGAGTTGGTGCCTATTTACTTTACGAGAACGGTATGACTATCGAATACAACAACACTGTAGTTCGATCATCGTCCGTCTCCTTCGCGCATACAAACTTTTATTAATTTTGATTCAAGTTAATTTTCATTAAGTAAGTAAATTACATAAAAATATTTTTTGCAAATTATTAACGCAAAAATGATTTCTATGCATGGAAAATAACTTGGATCAAAATGAAATTTTTGTCGAAAGTTTTGATGTTGCGTTCTAGTGTTCTGTCGGTCGATTTTTTTAAAAGGTCATTCAGCCATATAATTTTGACAAAAATGATGGTATGCGCGAGTGAGACAGATGATGGTCGAATTACACTCTTAAATTAAAAAAAGCTTTATCATCACAACCCGGTCCCAGTAAAATGGTAGTAAGCGTATGTACTCACGGTCCAGGCCGCCTATGTACTTGATGGTGATCTCCGCGTGCCCCCAGACCGCGGACACGATGGGGTAGAGCGTCTTGCCGCGCAGGCCGCGCACTGCGACGCCGAGGTACCGCCCGTCGGCGCAGAACGCGAGCGTGCCCTCGTCCATGTCGAGAACCACCAGCAGCCGGTCCGGCACCAGGAACTGCTCGTCGGGCCGCAGGAGCGCCGGGTACGTCACGCCGCTGCCGCCCGTGCCTTTCGCGTTGTGGTACACCTGCAACACCAGTTTACCACTATAATAATTTGGAGCTCCTACTCAAACATCTGATACAATGTTAGCAAGAACAGATAAGCAGGCTAAGACTAGTGGCAAACGTTTCTATTTCTACGAACACTTACGCTTCGAAATGCTAACTGTGACGTATGGTCACGTGACATTTCGCTAGCTATGTCAATCTATATATATATATATATATATACAATACAATACAAAAATACTTTATTGACACCATAGTATAATTATTAAATAATAACAATATGTACATGATTAGGGCTAGATTTTTGTTTATATATATATAAATCAATTGCTGTTCGTTTGTCTCGCTAAAACTCGAGAACAGCTGGGCCGATTTAGCTGATTTTGGTTTTGAAATGTTTGTCGTAGCCCAGGGAAGGTTTAAACGTTGAGAAGATATCGGGTCCACTCATTGATAGGTGATACGAAGACAAACACAAAGATTGTTTTTCATAGAATCCGTTTAAAGGAAGCTTGCGTACGATCTAACGATAAAGCCTTCTCATAGTGAATTGATGGTTACGGTTAGTCAAATCTAGCATTAATTTCGTAAGTGTAGTTTAATCGACACGTGCCGTAGTTTGTAGCGTTTTTAACATGGAACACTAACAGTAATCTGTAACTTTACTTCGATGTCCATTATAAATCTCAATGTGGAAAAATGAAAGAATATCTCATCATCACTTACCCTGCCCTTATCCGACAAAGCGGGGGTCACCATAGCACATTTCCTTTCGCTACTTCACACTGTCAGACGTCATCTGTATTTACACCCTTTACTCACCATTCACACATCTACATATTCTTAGAACGCACTCTTCCGGTTTCACAGCTTACAAACATATCTAGCTTTTTATATCTATATATAATATCCTCTCTTTTTCCTCAGGAAAAACACTACGCCCGAATAGTTGGTGCCTTTTGTTCTTGACGTCGATAGCAATGTGTATTACTGATACTAGACATACACATAGACATAAACTTACATCTAACTTATATATCTAGTGTGCTTCCGCTTCGAGGTCTTCAATCTGGTACTCTTCTCGCGCGTGAAGAGGTGAAACACGTGTCGACAAGAGTACCAGCTTGAAGACATCGAAGCCGTCAAGAGTACCAGCTAGAAGACACCGAAGTAGAAGAGTACCAGCTTGAAGACTTCGAAGTAGGCAAGAGTACCAGCTTGAAGACCTCGAAGCAGAAACACACTAGATATATAAGTTAGATTTAAGTTTTTGAACATGAATTTCCGCAAAGTAACGCCTATTTCAATAAATTTACGACACATAAAGCTTGAGGAGCAGTAGAAGCGTGTAAGCGACATAGGGGTTCCGCTCACCTTATTTCTTCCCAAGTCCCACCCCCAGCTCTGGTCTGTGGCACCGACGAGGCTCTGGTATCCGACGGAGTGCAGCGGCGCGCTGCTCGTGGCGACGCCGACCACCGCGTGCGTGCCTCGCTGCCGCGCCGGCCACACCACCTCCCAGCAGTGCAGCCCACGGCTGTACCCCACCCGGCCGCGGATGCAGTCAGTGCTCTGGGCCACGGGGTGCCGGTGGAACGTTAACGCGTCCTCTTCTTTTACGAATATGTTTAGTGATCTGGAATCGACGACGGATAATGTGAGCAAACATTGCAAATATTTTAAGAAGGTAAACGTCATGTTGCGTAAGGAGGTGTTAACTATAATGTAAACTTTGGCAGAGGACAAACTTGAAAGTTACTCCACTCCACTGATATGAGTCAGGTTTTTAAACGTCGCATAAAAATTTAAGTTTTGTTTGATTGTTGCTACAGAGGTTTCTTTGCCTGTGTAGTGTTGTACAGGATTGTACTGTACACGTCAAATCATCATCTTATCCATTCGGGTGGGGTCGGTACAGTATATCATCAGCATCATCTCAGCTACAAGTCAGTCCACTAGAGGACGGACATAGGCCTCCCCTATGGATTTACAAAAAGATCGGTTGGAAACGTCTTGCATCCAGCGTCTTCCTGTCACTTGTATGAGGTCTTCTGTACACAGTAGTGGAGTTATTTTCTCTTTCTCTTGTCATTCTGTTTGTATGAATTACTTAATTGTCATCAGCACTTACTTTCCATTTTAAGGATATAGGACATTTTTAAGGTATTTCAAACTGACTTCATACGGTGCCGTGTAGAATAATGTCAAGAGCTGATATCGTTAGTGTGTGTTATTGAAGAGTGTATGGTTTTTGTTGTAGATTAGTGTGTAGAGTGAGTGACCTGTCGTCAGGATTCCATGCGTGCTTGAGCTGCAGGTCGGGATGCACTGGCGGCGCGTCGAGCAGCGCGTCGAGGCGCGCCGGCCGCGGCGGCTCCGGCGCCAGCTCGCGCGCCACCACCGCCTTGAACGGAGCCGTGCACTCGCGCGACACCGACTTCACACCGCCAGAGAGCTTTTGCCCCATGTTCATGCCCCTGCAGCGAGTGCGGGCGCGCTTCGGCAGCGCCTTGAGGCCGCTGCGCCGCGCCTCTTCTGCGCCGCCGCCGCCTCCCCCGCCCCTCACTGAGCGCACCCCGCTCTTGTACCTGGAACAATACAACACGCACCGTTACAAACTACTCACGATGGATATATCGACGCTTCGTCCTGATGGATACACTTTCAGTCATCATCACATTAGCTACAACAAGTCCACTGCTGAACATAGGTTTCCCCCATTGATTTCCAAAAAGACCAGTTGGAAGCGGCTTGTATTCGACGTATGCGTAACGTTGCGATTACCGGTGCGATTGGAGTCAAAAAGTTCATCAGACCCCATCAGTTCTATGTGCTATGTGCCCTGCATACTGCCACTTCAACTTGTTAATCAGCTGTGCTATGTCATGATTTTTGTGCGTCTACGTATCTCTTCATTTGTGATTCGATCAGATAACATATAATGTAGTACGTAAGAGCGTTTTAATGTTTCTGTTCAGAAAAGTTGGGGTTGATGAATCAAAAAATGAACGTGAACGAATGAGAAGGAACGTGTCCACCAGACTCACAGAACACATACGCTGCATGAATAATCTGGACAGCGTCAGTTCTGCGGTGGCGGAGCATGCTCTGACCTCCGACACGCAGCACTACATTAGATTCGATAAGGTGAAGGTCCTGGCACGTGAGAAGTTGTTTGTGCCCCGGAAGGTCAGGGAGGCTATAGAAATTAGACCGACCTTTAACAGAGATGGGGGATGGCACTTACCACCCACTTGGAAACCTTGCCTTCATGGAGCTCGGGAGGGTGATCGTGAGTCTGGTGGTGATATTGTGAGTTCCGCTTGCTGGAACATTTCTGACACTCACGAGAGTTCTAGTGAAGAGGACACTTCAGCTGAACCGACGCAAGACGACCAGCTTCCCACCCTAACCCTTTTGCATCCGATGACATCACGTGCGGCACGAGCGGCACATCACAGTGCAAGGCGCGTCACCGACCGAAAGTGACGTGTGTGCTGTTCCTTTGAAAAAGACCGCCGAATGCGGTTGAAACTATAGTCGGATATTTCGGCTCAAAACAGACGTGAGTGTAGTTTTTATTTAAAAATGATGATGAATCAATCACATTTCTGGCTATATTTCCATCAAAAATAATTCATTTCCAATAATATATATCAAGGAAATGTCCGCCTAATTCTTGGAATATGTCTGCTACTTAGCATAGTAGGTACAACAGAACGTGTGAACAAGAAATCCCAATCTGACTCATTTTCTGAAAATGCATGAAGAATTGTAGACAACACACACATTCGTCTTAAATAAAAATATGTAAGGCAATATTAATTCGCAGAACGTCGTCCGGGGTTCAAGTTCACGATGTCTGCACGGATCGGAAGCCGTTTATGACTGTTATAAAGCAGTACATGTGCGTATAAAGTTTACCAACAATAAGTAACAGTGTCCAGTCGCTAACGATCGGGTATTAGATCGGCATCTAACGATGTGTAAACAGATTGGATTTATAGCATCAATAACATCAATTGCCGAGTACGAGGAACCGGTTTGCGGCAGTGAGTGGCATCGCATCGTCACGGCAGATGCCGACCGTCCGTCCGCACACCAACTTATGTAATTCTCGAGCGTCTAACCGTGAAAGTCGCCGCTTAAAAGCCAAGGTTAAAACTGAGCTCGGCACCCGCACACATGCGAATGTTCTATGACGGCTTCTCGTTTAATTGCTGTTTATTTTTTTCCTTGACCGTGATGTCATGTAATAGCTAGGTAATACCTTAATCGTTCGTACGTTGCTTGCGAATGTTGTTTTTAAAAGTCAGCGCGAAGGCACTACCAGATCATAAAATCAGCGGTGGCTGCAACGCTGTCGTCGTGACAGATCCAGGGGAACGGCCTTTGATCGCGTTTAATTGATTAATCAAATGAAAAAAACCGTTGCGCGCACGTTTCTACAATGATATCACTGAGCATTCGCTTATTCGTCTTGATGGAATTCGCAGTTGCAATATTATGAATTGTGGATGCTTCCATGCGCGAATCATATATCATGTTGAAACGAGTGTCGTGATACGTCCGTCAGTACCGCGCGCCCGCGGAATGAGATGTTAATCTATGTATAAGATGAGAAAGGATGGCTAGAGGCATGCCTGAGTTCTGCGGGCCACAAGGCCGGCTGCCTTCCTGGCCGCCTAGAGCGAACGCGCGACAAAAGCGGGAAGTGAAAGGCAGTGAATGCGTCCCCTCACGCTACTCCGCCTCTTGCCTAGACGCCGGCACTGTTATAATAACTGTAGACTGATAGTTTTATCACATTCAACGGGTTTTTCGTCTCCTAGGTAAAAACGTAGACAGCCATAGATTTCCCTCGGGATCATCTGGGCTTTTATTACTCGAAACCGTTGAGAGGTTTGTATTCAGGCGAAACAATCTCTGGGTACGCCCTCGGGTATTCAACTATAGCTGAAAACCGAGCTAAAAGTTGATTTTATTTTGTGGAGTTAAATATGTTGTTGTTATTGAATACCGTTGGGTCATGCAAGTGATGTTCTAATATTGTTGCGTTATCTTAGCTGAGTGGTCACATTTGTCCGATAGTGGCGTCTAATCAGTCTTTGCGCCGGGTTCAAGTCGCGGCGGTGGGCCAACAAACACAGCCACGTGACCGCTCTCCTTGTGACGTCTTGTTTCATCCATGCACGTGGACTCACAGCCAAAGAGCTATTCATGAGCAGGAATGACGTGTGGAGCAGTTTATCCTGAAATGTATTGATCCGTTTTCCTATTCCTGTTTGTTTTGTTTTACGCGCACTAATTCCGAGCTTTGTTTACTTGATAATTATGATAATTCGTTCACACGTCGGATCTCGTACATGATGTATGACGATCATACAGTCACGTATGCATATGAATCCATGTAAAATCGGGGGATTTTCATACCAAACTTACTTAAGAGGTATAGATTGGGTCACCATAATTGTTTACAACTTTGGCCAAGTAATAAAGAACAATTTTGATGAGACTGCTCACGTGTCAGATCCTTTACATTTTAACCATCCCATGTTAAGCTAAATTAGACCCACGTATTAAACGTGTTCTCTCTAAGAGTTCTGATGTATACAAAACAATACTGTAAATAAATTAACCGCAACCTATATGTCGTTTAAGTCACAACAGGAAAATGTAGTGGCACTCGGTGAACAGGTAGTGAGAACACATTGTCATACTATTGTTTTACGCAGAATATGTTGTGGTGTTCACAACGGAGTTCTAGGTAATATCGTGTCTACTACAGCGTGTGATGTCATCGCGGAGGGGGCTGGCACAGCTGTATTTGGTGGGAATATAAACGTTCCAAGTGAGCATGAGACGATGCAGTCAAATGCTCAAAGTTCTGTATACGTACAAAAAGTAACCAGCGATAGATGGTTCTAAGAAGTACCCTTTTGAGGCGATGTAGTCTGTTGTGCCAGTTGTTTCATAAGGCCAGTGTGAATATCTTCTAGATTAAAATGCTCCATCTTCGTTTACACCGTCGCTCACTATCAGGCGAGTTGGTTTGGTGTACACGTAAAAAATTATAAACGGACTAAAATGTCTTCAGCAACGACTCTTATTTGGGTTAGGTTCCAAAGTCTATAATATTGCAAAAAAGTTGCTAACTTGCTTTTGTGACTGTCCATCGGACTTGTATGACCACATAAGAGGCGGCAAGAAACACGAAAAAGCGACATCTTTCCATAGTATTCCAAAAACTCGAACGAAGCGCTTTAGTGCTAGTTTTATTGTGCGTAGAGAAGAAAAGTAAAATACTTTTCCAAATCGCGAGTGAATAGGTGTTTTCTAAGCAAGCGTGTTCCATCGTAATCGCTAGTTAGGTTTGTGACTGATCGCCAACTCGCCTGATGTTAAACCGGGCGTGTTTACAGTCAAACGCAACGCAAGCCTTTCTAATAAATGAATACATGAAAGTGACGTATTGAATCTATACACTACAATTTTTAAATAGAAACTACGGGTCACTCACGTCTGTTTTGAGCCGAAATATCCGACTATAGTTTCAACCGCATTCGGCGGTCTTTTTCAAAGGAGCAGCGCACACGTCACTCTCGGTCGGTATACACCGCAATGTTGCGGGTTTCTTGAAAAATTTCAGTGTAACGCGTCGCCTATATTGCCTTCCTTATATACATAAGGAAGACAATATAGGCGATGTTTGAGCATTAGGGCCGGGTGCGGCTGTATGCAACATAACCGTTCACGCTCGGTGAGAGGTGAATGGAACGTTGGAAGTGGTAAACGTTGCTAGGCCGACAGCATTAGCTTGTGCCAACGCGCGCGAACAATGAACCACCCGGATGACGTGAGTTCTGTCTCATTGTCGTGTACGCTGTTTATTCTAAGCACAATCTTAACGTTAGTTAAAAAAAAACCTTAACATCAAATGGCCTCGCAGCTCAGTTGGAAATATATATGCCTGCTAAGTGATGGTTCGATCTAGGTTCCCAACCAGAAGAAACATTTATATGTCATGGGTTGTTGTTCTGTATCTGGATATATGTATCAAAAGTACGTATATGTATATATTTACAAAAGATGATAGATATCATAGAATAGGTACTTATATAAACTAAGCAAAGTTTGTTTCTTTGTTTCAACTAGATAGTTCCATAGACCAAACTTTGCTTAGTTTGTGTGAAAATGTCCAGAAATATTTAATAGAAACATATAATTGCTTTTTGCAGATTCATTTTTGATGTTAGTTACGTAGACTACGCTCACCATTTAATGTGAATAGAAAAAAAAGTAAGTTATATATATTTCAGACGATTTAAGTAATTAGTCATGTGTGTAAAGAGCTAGATGATAACTACAAACAAGATAACTAAGGATTCGTTCAGGAACAAGCGGGGCGTCGCATGGCATGAGTCGTGTAGCCGGACGTCGGCATCGTCTCGGTTAAAAAATAATTGCTAATACATATATGTACCTGCTGCGCGCCGCAGTTTCCAGCGATGAAAAACGATGGTGATGGTGAACGACGACGATAAAATTTAGCCTATGTCCGTCTCCAGGTTCTTAGCTATCTCTATACTAAATTCCATAACGATCGGTTCAGCCGTTTAGTCGTGAAAAGGAAACAGACAGAGGGACAGACAGAGTTACTTTCGCTTTTATATTATTAGGAACGTGCGTTTTGTTTGAAACGTAATACGCGACGCGTGTCGCCCTGAACGAACCCTAAGAGAAATTTAACAATGAAACTGTGGACAAAGGTGAAATGAAGAAATTAATAAGCCACAGTCTGAGCCACAGGATACGACTAAACCAGGCAACGGGGGAGATCAAACGTAGTTGGACAATACAGACCGACCAAAATGACTGTAGAAGATTTAACCAAAAAGAAATTAAGTCTTATTGGTAAATGGTGATGATATTTTTTCGAGTTTTGTACAGAGTTCTGTCGATATCATAAAAAAACATGTTTCCTAAAAAAAATTCACTTGCCTACACCAGTAGATTTTAACACTTAGGTACGGCCTTATCGGAAAACGTTAAATAACTTTAAGCATTGTTTAACATATTTTGTCAACTTCTCGCTGACACGTAATGACACTTGCGGAAAGAAGACAGAGAATTTAAGACGATGGTTAAAGTTAAGTAACGTTTTTCGGTAAGGCAGTTAGTGAATAAAACAAAATATATCTAAGAAAATAAAACACGTAAATCTAACGTTCCCGCCAAATCTCTTACATTAAGGTTGTGGTATTGATTGATACAATTTATAGGCCAGGGATCGGTCAGCCCTGATTCATCAGCGATCCGAATTTAGTTTTTTCGCAACATGCGATAAAGTCTAATGGACGGCCAAGGTTTTCACAAAAAAAAACCCGCCTGATTGCCAACGTTTTAATTTGTGAAGCAAACAAAAACGCCATCTACAAACGAAATGGAAACGTTCAGCCCGAAACTGAATTGAATACTGAGCAGACTGCGATGGCAGGATTAATTGTTAATTGGATCAAAGCACGTACATTTATTATTTAAGGGCCTATACGAGTCGAGCCGCTATATCGCTGACGTGTGTGTCCACATTTTACAAGTTATAAAAAGTTTGAATAAATTTACCAAAAATCTGTCGCAAGGAATCTCGATAATTACATTAATCATGTTTCACAAAAAAAAAATACATTTTGATACATGCTGGGAATAACAGAATATATTTGACTGTCCTCGTAGCTCGGTTAGTAGTATGTCTGCCTGCTGAGCTGTAGGTCGTGGGTTCGATCTCCACCCAGGGCAAACATTTGTGTGATGAGCATGGATGGTTGTTCTGTGACTGGGTGTCTCTATGTATCTTAAGTATGTATTTACAAAAAAATTGTATATACGTATCCTATCAGCGATTTAGTTTCCATAGTACAAGCTTTCCTTAGTTTGGGCTAGAGATCTATATTAAAAATAAGAGAGATAGTGAGCGAAACAGCGAGCTCTACACTCGTAGGCCCTTAACTGAATTTAAAACGACGCCAAACGGAGTCTAATTGGTGAAATGACGAGATAAACGAGACACGCGCTTAATTGAAATAATTTTGCTTGGGCTCAGCGAACGATGAAAAGAAAGCCCCGTAATACAAGCGCAGGCTTCATTTAAAATGTTCCGATGTAGAAAGCGACCCGGCTTTCGATATAAGAGGTCATCTTGCGAAAGGATACTAAGTGTCACCGAGCCGAATCAATAGTTTATCGTTAATACATGAAACCCTAAATAATTATCATGTTCCGGATATTCGTGCCAATTGACATTTTGAACGAATTAATAAAATTAAATATTAAGTGTGTTATCGATATTTGAGTATATT
Source organism: Lycia hirtaria (assembly GCA_947563715.1). Taxonomy (NCBI): domain Eukaryota; kingdom Metazoa; phylum Arthropoda; class Insecta; order Lepidoptera; family Geometridae; genus Lycia; species Lycia hirtaria. The sequence continues at coordinate 11,848,555 of OX387377.1, read as the reverse complement.
ATACATAACATAACATTTTGATTATAATGACGACCAGTATATTACAAGTGATGACATAAATAAAAACTGGTCACTAATATGGGTCTTATAAGTATAAGCTAAGTCACGAAACGAGCTTTTAGGTGAGAGGTTTATTCAAATTCTCTCTGCGAGATCGAATCAGAAATGAGATCCGTATACGTACGAAATTCACCGACATAGCACAGCGGATTAACAATTTGAAATGGCAGTGGGCATGGGCAGTCATTCAATCAACGTTCCAAGGTGATGCCTTATCGCCTACTCAACACTATATTTTTTTAATCTGAGACGGTGTTTAAAATGAAGTAGGTACCTATGGTAATATAATAAATACCTGTAGGCATTTTATTTCGATATCTCTTTTGGAACCGGAGATACATCCTTTTTATTCTTTACGTAGGTACTTATATTATTAAAACACGGTTGGTCCGAATATATAATTTGCATTGCAAAGAAAATATAGCGGAGGCGTTAATTTAATAGCTTATCTTTAAATTTCTCGCAACATTTTAAAGACAAATACATACATGTAAGTCTTAATTTATTTTGTTATATTAGTTTCCGCTAGAATCGATAAAATAAAGCCACTTTTTGAGTCAAACAGTGCTATCTAGTTTATTTTAACTGTTATGTAAGAAATTAAGATAAGTGGTACGTTCCTAAAGTATGCAAAATGAAACCGAGAAAAAACACGGAATGCAGAGAAAAATCTTTTGGTAACAAGAAATCCGTTGACTTTTGCTGACAAATACGAGTAAGTGTTGCTGGCGATAAAATAGGATGCAACATATCAATAAAATATCAATTTGGTCGTCGAAGATAAAGCACGCCACTTCTGAACCTTAACAGGTTCAAAGTTCAAAGATAACCTATCCCTACTAATATCATAAAAGCTAAAGTAACTGTGCATCTCTGTCTGTAACACAGCCATATGGCTAAACCGATTGTCATGAAATTTAGTACAATGATAGCTGAGTTCCCTGAGAGAAAGAGATAGATATAGGCTATATTTTAACATAATTATCAACGTTCACCATCACCATCGTTTTCCAACACAACGCGATTGAAATCGCCAGGCACTGCTGGTTTATATACTCGTATACATATGCAGAACTTCAAAAGACCTGTATGTTGTATCTCTCAAGAAACAAAGAAGCCGCCAGTTAGTTCCATTCCTTGGCAAAAAAGTAAACATTTTTGCCGACACATGGTACAAAATTCCAAGTAGATATCGACGTTTAAATCGTCACTAAGTTGCTAAACCCTTTATCACGCGCCAAATCCAAACTTAGCTTAGTTCTCAAAATTGATAGCCCAAGTTAAGTAATCTCTTTATGACGAGATAAGCTCCGTGGGCATGGTTTACTTATCGTACGTTAAATGGTACTGTTTAATATTTATATTATATATATTATTTAGAATATGGAAATATATAAAAGTAACATGCGTATCGAGTATTATATGACAAAGACGTGCTCCATCCTTGGTCACACCGTCGCTTACCGTCAGGCAAATCGGTGGTTAAGCGTTTAATAATTTATAATAATTAAATATATAAGTATTGTATCACTTATTTTATAAAGTATCAGTGAGTGACCGCACTAATAGAAGAGGAATCGGCTTGAACAAGTCAAACAATCTTTATGCTCGTGTTAGGACAAGGCAAATGACATCGTTCAGCTCGCTTTGGCTTGGACGATGCGTCTCGACGCCACGCCGACTCGGAACGATCGCATTGTCAATAAATATAAATATAAAAATATTTTTGTTGGTGTCATTACTCTTAAAAACTAATTTGTTGTTTTTATTTTCAGAATATGTTAGGGTAACATTTACATTTCTCGCCACACCTACCCGCAATCAAAGTTATCTCATGAGCATACTATTATTACAACATAGTAAAAAAAGGCGAAAGCTATATATTTACCAAAACGTACACAAATTGAGAAAATGTTAAAAACGACATCTTCATGTGACGTTATTCTTAAAGCACCTACCTAGCGAAAAGCCCGATCATGAGCCAGTCCTAGTAGTCTAGTAAAAATAAGATTTGTGACAACATAAAAGACAAAGATAAAGATAAAGTTAATTTATTTGCATACAACACGAGAATTTTAACAGCAAGTGCATAAAAGATGTTACACTAAATTTAGTCGCTTAAAATCATGTTGTGCCGATTAGGCGTACAAATGTCAGGTAGACAGCATCATGCACATGCGAAAAATTAAAATATAATAATAATTATTATTTGTTATTAGATTAATACACAAACCAAAAATATATAAAAAAATAAGTATATTGTTATTGTGTATAATAAATAAGTATATTGTTATTTAAATGAATGTACTGGTGTTTTGAAATACATGTGACACAATTTCATAATGATATTATAAAAGCTAATTTTGTTACCTTTACACGCTCAAACGGCTGAACCGATCGTTATTAAAATTAGTATAGAGATAGCTTTGGACCTGGAGACGGACATAAGCTACTTATCATCATCATAATCATCAACGTTTTTCATAACTACGTGAGTGAAACCGCGGAACGCAGCTAGTCTATAAATCGGGGATTATTGTTGATCTATGATTTTTAGTTATTTTCCTATCATAATTTCAAAGAATCCCCCCATTTGCAAATACTGTGATCTGCTCCATACAAACGGATTTATTTTTATAGGCTATATAGTACTCGTGATTTTTTCTACTCGATTAGGTTTTCTTGTGCAGTCCTCGACACGGCAGCGAGCGATGCACCGTTGTCTTCGGTTGTTATTTAAATAACAATTAAATAATCGGTAGGGCGTGTCGGTGTTGTCCGCTAACCTTGTGTCGGTTGCCGCGTTGCAACAGGGCCTCGGTGTCAAGGAGAAACCCACTTAGCAGTTTCCCTGGCCCCGAACGTAAACAATTTTTCGCACGCCTTCTATCCGCGTAATACGCTGAAAAATTGCAGCCGGCAATAACGATGTTAGAGAAGACGAGGTGAAGTCATTAGTCGTGCGTGGAAGTAGCGAATTCTTTGAATACCGCTAAGGGTATATTAGTTTCGCTTTAAACGTAGGCGGAATTTATTGCATACCAACGGCCACGGTATGTACTCTTATGACGCGTGGCTTGATGACGTTTAACACACCATGGTTTTGTCGGAAGCGTTGTCCAAGTAACAACATCTAACAAGTATCTATGTTAAAAGAAAAACAAAATACCCGACTGCAGAAAAGCAGTATTTGCAGTTGAACTTACGATTTCGTTATGCTTGAAATGCTGTTGAGTGTACGTTTTTTTTGTGAGAAAATATGCGTAAAATCGTTGTAAATGATTATAAATGCGCATTCTTTAGAATAATACTAGTAAAATCACTTGGTTTTTTTAGTAAAATTTCGTAGGAGGTTACGAAAAAACGCATTTTTCTATTTTTGCGAGATGTTTTAATAATAGTTTTTTTGTAATTCTAATAATAGAATTACAAAAAAAAAACCTATGACATTCTGGAAGTGAAGACGAATCTAACGACACCATGGCACATCAAAACCGGTCAAGCCGTTTAGGCTGATCATATAGAAATATACACAACAAACAAAACATTACCCTCCTTACTCAGTCGGGTAAAAATAGGAATGCATAGCGTCTGCGTGCAAATCCTACGCTATGGAATCTCATCCTCACGCTTATGCAAATGTTTTGTCAGGTGGTGATGGTGTGATATAAGAGGCGTTCAATAATGCCATACCTGTCACTGTGGGTGATGATTACATAAGCGGCGCGTTGCATGGCTCACTGCAGCCATGCGTGTCAAGGATGCGTCGGCTGTATATTATAAATGAATCTGTTGTGCCACGGTCGCGGGTACGTACATCAATCGTTTCCTCTGTATTTGTCACTGATTTGCTGTAATTGTGATGTTATAGTACCTGAAGCAGGCTGTACAGCGGCAAATAGTAGAATGTATATTTTGATGAACATTAATTAGTTATTTAAGGCATAGCGCTCGGCCGAAATAATGGGTATATTAGCACAGAGCCGGTCTGGGGAAACTATGAAACGATTAAAAATTTAAATACAACACACAGATACTCGTACACATGTCAAACTTCTCTTTTTGGGTCGGGGGTTAAAAATGAAGATGTTCTCAAAACGGTTGTAATTTTTTTTAATGTTTGCTACCTTATGCCTAAATAACTTCGTCGTATAAGTAAGTAAAAACCAATTTGGATTTTTTGTTTGAATATTCATTAAAATCGATATAGTAGTTTGTTTTTCATAACAAAATGACAGAAAAAAATATGTTACTCCAGTAAACAAAATCGCGTGCCCATTTTGAAGTCTGTGACATATTTCAAAATGGGCACGTAATTTCAGTGTTCTGTAAGAATTCAACATTAGCTACGGAACTCTACCATATGCGTGTATCGACACGATCTTGGCCACCTATTTTAACTATAATAATTATACATTAAAACAAATAAATAAATAGTTTTAAAAAGTACAATTTTATTAGTGGACAGCATAGTAACGTTAACGCAAATGAGTCCATAAAATCGTAACGACAATTCATAGTAACCATTTAAATTCATTTATTTACATTTAATTTATAGAACCGCAGTGCATATTAGTTAGCTTTAGAACACACCTAAATGACAATAACAGTCTGCGTCATTTAGTCACGTTTCCTTCCGTGAAATACATGTTGATATATAATATGCCACAGGCAAAATTATCAAATTAGTAAAGTAATTAAATATTATTAAGTAGTTAATAATGTAAATACCTACGTACCAATAACAAGTATACAATAATAAATTAAAGATAAAGATAAATATATTTTAGGTAAAATCTTACAAAGAATTTTACAGATCTAAGCTTAACATATTAACACTCGGTACAAACAAAATTTCAATGTAAGGCGTGTAGCAAATTAGTCTAGGAACCCCAAACTAAGCACTAGGCTTGTGTCTTGGGGTTCAACCGCGAAGTTTACCAATACAAAAAGAAATACTTCCAAGTAGTATTAAGAATATATTAAAGAAATTGGCCAATAATGTATTGAGACATGCATAATATTAGGGTTCCAAAGCCAGTAAATAAAATTTAAAAGTAAATAAATATTTGTGGACATTTCACACAACACCATCTAGCCCAAACTAAGCAAAGCTTGTACTATGGAACTAGATGGCTGATAGAATACATATATACTTTTTTTTTGTTGTAAATACATACATAAGATTCATAGAAACACCCAGACACAGAACAAACATCCATGCTCATCACACAAATGTTTGCCCTGGGTGGGGATCGAACCCACGACCTTTCAGTTCAGCAGGTAGACGTAGACACACTACCAACTGAGCCACAAAGCCAGTCATGTCAGTCATGTTTGTTAGGTAAATTTTTCAAAAATGTCAATGAATTATGAGCTACAAGCTACAATGTCTTGCCACAGCTGTACACACACCTAGCTATATCATGGAATGGAATGGTCAAAATGATTATTGAAAGTTTTAGCATAGTCAGTCAGGTCAGGGGTTCATAAAAGAAAAACAATACTTGCAAATTTTCGTTTATATATAGCGTTAAAGACTGAATAAAAATGACTGTAACATACGGACAGACATACAGACGAACATCACGAATTTATAACGGTTTCTTGTAGTAAATACTTATAAAGGTCTAAAAACGAATACACGGGGTGTGAGAACTGAAAGCAATGCCCATGCTTTAAACTCATTTCCTAAATTTGTATTTAAAGGGTTATTACTGTATTCACCATTATGAATAACATTTACTAAGGGATCGATATGAAAAATATTATGAGCTGTTCCATGGGAAAAGTTTGATGAACCCTATAAACGTAATTAATATAACCTATAAAACAAATTTTTTTGAGATTCCATTACTGGTTCGACAATAAATATTATTATTGGTATTGATTGGTATTATTTATTACATTATGAGTACAATGAACCTTACGGTACGCCTATGATTCCTCCTAATAAGTACCGCGTGTAAAAATAAATCGAAATACATGCTACATTATTGCAAGCTCTAACCCGGGTGTCAAACGTAGAGCTATTATATCTAATACCTTTAAACGAGCAATTCTTGTATATACAATTATACATATATATAAAATCTGAATCTCGGAAACGGCTTCAACGATTGTAATGAAATTTGGTTTGTATGTAGATTGGGGGACGATAAATCGATCTTGCTAGGTTTAATTTTGAGTGAACCCGGGTTTGCTCGTATTCTTATTTTTTCTTCATATAGGGCGGGGGTCAAAAACTAGCAAAAATAGTCTTACGTAATAAATGAATGGCCCCCTAAGCCAATATCTTATGTGCATTAAGCTAAGCCTCCATATAGCGTGGCCGTGAGCCGCAAACGCAATGTATTAAACAGTCTACGTTTCCATACATAACAGCTAAGTGCATGGGCATTATCTGCATATCTGACACAAGGATGATTTTAGACATACATTTGTATATTGAGACGAGAGTAACAGTGGTCGGATAGGGTCGCCAACAAACGGCGTTTACGAGCCTTGACAGCAATGCGCGCGCGCCGTGCCGTGTCAAGGGAGCGCTGCCTGCTTTCGCTGCCACACCTGCCGATAGCCTACATAGGCATATTGGAGAAAAAACCTAAGCCAATAAGGATTTAAATCAACCTTGGACTATTCATTAGCTACTTTGTTGTGTTGTTGTACAGAATAATGATTCATGTGAAATAAAACCAAGTATCTCCTAGACCGCATAGTCGTTCAACTTCAAATTAGTTGCCAAATGCTTAGTCGTGCAAGTTTATCAATAACACAAAAGAAGTTCAATTTGGCTAATCACTAAGGACACGTTATAAATATAAAACGCGAATAATTAGGGAACCTTGTTAAGTTGACATCTGCTTGCATCAATTTGTAATAAGAAATACACGAGTTTTTCCTGAGCGAAATAATAGGCGAATAAAGTGGATCCAGTGGAGGACATTTAGAACTAACAAGGAAAGACAATACGGGTGGCCGAAAATACAACTGGGTCATTGTATATTAGCATAGCATTGATGTACGATGCGACGGAGTTCACTTAATCAACATATTGAAGGCAAAAACGATTTAAGCACGGCCTTCGTGCAAGCCGTCCCACCGGCTTCAAACATCGGCTTTGCATACATTTATTATGTTCGTACAAGTACTACATACAGCATCAATATATGCAAACAAACGTCATAATTAAACATTAAACATTTTCATTCCAGAGGCGTACGCATCGGTAATAAGAACGATACAAGCTGTGAAGATATCCAATTAATCTGATCGGCGCGAGAAGATTCAAAATAAAGCGTTCAATCGTGCGAACTAAATCAAGATTGGTGTAAATAAATCTAAAATCCAAATTGGAGGCGAGATTCGGAGTATACTCGTAAAGAAGTATCGCGCGAAGACAAAGCCGAGCAATCTTCTAAGTGGTCGGAGAGGCTGAGAGGCCGGCTCGCGAACAAAGCCACCCTCACCCCTCCCGCGCCCCCATCGCAGATAAGCGCACCCTCCACTCCACCTCTAAATGCCTTTAGCGCCGCTGAATGAGTACAACTCTCCAAAACCGAACAATTTTGGCAATATCTTCCTTGTGAAACAACTCTAATGTATATCTAATGAGCAATGAATATCTTAACATTCTGATAAAATTTATGCATGACTTAGATAATTTTAAATTGTCTCATTCTCGTGGACTATTACGAGTTTCACTTGTGATTCATTTTCGCTTTGGGAAATTCTACAAATGGCCGACAAGCATTTACATTCGCAGTGTATGCGCCACGACAGCTTATAATTTGAACCGTTCAGTAAGATCGTATTTTATCGTTTCTTCGTAATCGAGGACTGAATAGTAGATTCCCACGTTCCTCAAAGACTTGCTTTAAGTTTAAAAACGTTTCGCATACACATACAAGTCTTGAGTAAAGTTTTTAAAATGGCGTGCGCAAACAAGCGGCGCTCTTTGAACTACAAACATTATGGGCATAATATGTTTGGAGCACTTACTATTCGTTTTCAAAGGCGATGAAATGTTAAATCAGCACCTGATACTTACTTTCATACTATACTATAATAAACAAAAAATCAATGAAAATCTCAATGAAAGAGTAGACGTGCCAACAGAAAACAACTGAAAGTTTTCAAGTTACTTGAATCTCAATCAATCCCAGTTATTTATTGATGGCCCGATAGAACACTGTTTCGACCTATTTTGCCGAACAAAGGTTAATTTTGTTCGACAAAAACTTTCTTTACGAAGTGTGATGGAACATTTTCCAGAGCCCCTTGATTTGAAAATTTAAAGTTGAATTAATGTTGAAAACAAGCAGTAGTCTATGCAACTTTAGGAATATGTAGCATTCAAAAAACCTTTATGAACATTTCACATCACGCCTGTTTCCCTTCGAGATAGGTAGATATATCCACTAGCTACGGCCCTGACATATATTATATCTGTCGCTTCTTCTACTTTCATTTGTATTTTCATACATGCTCATAGACTGCGGGCACTTTTGACTTCACCTTTCTCAAAAATGTTTGGTCGCCTATCACGAGGGAGAAACTGAATTTGAATTCGCCTACGTAGATATACCGATACTTACCCATTCACTAATTATACTACGTATATTAGATAGTTAATGAAAGTAAACTAATATACACAGTTGAGTTCAATAAAACCCTACGAGAAACATTGACTGTTATAAATTGTAATAAGCCAGTCATTTGTGTCAGAGTTCATTTAGTAGATAATTGTACATTGACAGATTTATTGAGTGCGAGAGGATGTTGAGCGGTTTCCGAATCCCAACACAGCATCTCCGCCAAGTCCTCCGTCGTTTAGGACACGACAAGGGCGCAAGCCGCAAATGTGAATTATTCATATACCAGAGCCTTAGCTGTCACACCGTAACGTGTGGCGACAACGGTTCCTTCTATCCACCTTCATCAAGTAAAGTAACTTTATATATTGGACATGGACACATTTCATGAGGCTTTGTCAGACATATACCTTATTTATTTTGTTTTTATTTTAACTGGTTAAACAAGGCAAAAATGGATAGAAAGTGACTCCAGACTAGTCCAACAACATTGACTGACCAAAAGAGATATGTTCTAACTAGGCTAAAGATACAATTAATTATAGCAAATAAATAATTGTATCTGTCTGTAGATGATGACAAATCATGTGTAGTTCTGTCATTAAAATAATAAATCTGGACTGAGTATTAAAAGAATGAACCAATTAGAAAGGGAACCAACTATACATTAAATAACCCTACAATATTTATATGTAGAATAATGTTAAGACATCACATTGCAACCATTGTCGGTAAGGCAGGAAGCAACAGTATTTGCTAGGCAAATCGCGTTTAAGAAGCGTAACCTACGAGTATTTGCACTTCCGTAAGTACCAATATAGCCATGAAATTATTTCGACTTGATTATACTTTACTGCTTCATCAAAGATTGTTTTTTGAGTATGCAATATGCATGGTGGCTGTGTTTATAATAGCTCTCTACTACTACAAAAGTAAAATTCATGGTCGGTTAAGTTATGGCTAGAGTAATTTTAATTTTCAGAATGTCACAGTCTCATTATGTTGTCGACTTTCTGTTTTCTTCATAATACCTAGAATACCTTTTCATTTTAAAATAGCTAAGAGAATGCTGCGAGAGTGAAACGGAAACAAGACACAAAGTAAGCACAGCGCGAGGCAAGGACTCGGTGAAGCAGCGACGGGCCAGGCAGGAACAAAAAACAAAATTGTTTCATTTTGTTTTTCTTTGGAAGGATCAACAATGCGATGCGTCGCGGCTGGCTCAGAACCGGTATGGCATGAGGCACGAAGCGCAGCCACGCCACCGGAGGCCCGATCAAATGCCTTGCGGGTATCGACCATAGCTTCAATCTCGTAATCCCATGCTTTGTCACAAAAGGACTTCTTTTATTTCAAATTCTGTTAACTTTCCAATAGACAATACATTTCTAAAAATTTATAAATAAAAGTGCCTATATGAAGCTAAGTTGCCAAGGAAGCAAGACTACACCAATAAGAAGATCGAGTGTTTAACCAAAGTGTCTTTGCACTTTCAAGAGGAAAACTTTGCAAACAACCAAACTACGGATAAACCTCGAAACGTGCCGCGGTTAGTCAAGAAAGGTAATTTATAACTCGATAAAGCAGCTGTGTTAGACACAGAAACTCCTTTAAAGGAAACTTCTGAATAAGGGATGATGAAAATTAAGCAATCGATTTCGCTTTGAATACAGAAGTCCCGAGCGAAAATCACTTGTCGGGGATACGAAGGGATAGTTGCGAAGCGTGCCGAATTGAAAGAGAATAGGGATATATCTTTGTGAATAAAAAGCTATAAATAATAGAGAGTACAAAGGGCAATGGGTAAATTGTGCGGTGTGCGTACGTGTGGGGCTGGTAGTGGGGTCATTGACACGCACCCCGACCTACAGTGGAGCAGACAGGACGTGACTCACTAGTGGGGTAACCAGCTGCTATCGGCAAAAACTACCCCCACGAATGCCCTATCGACGTGGGTGCGCGCGTGTTAGCTGCCGCATGCGCCAGCCTGCCTTCTAAAACATTAATTAACCATGCAATTTCATAAAATTCATTCATCACATCTAATTGTTAAATTTGATGGAATATTATGTAGGTATTGTTTTTAATATAATACAAGTTTAATTTTGTATAATTATAACGTAATCTAGACAGAATGTGGAAAATTTCTTGATAATTTAGCAAGTTGCAAAGTTCAAGATCCTCTGTTAACTGTCGGTTTGTTTCCGATTGCGATGTTGTTATAAATAGTATTTGTACAGTTTAAACAAAGCAGTACGTAACACCGACTGTGATAGAGTGAAAGTGGCAGCATATGCCGGCCCCATTCCCTTTATGAAGTATCTCGACGCCATATGGCACCCCAGACAGCTGATACAATATACAACACTATGTGCTCGCTATATTTAGTCAAATACTTTAGAGAACATTTATATAGGTAACTAGGCCGCCATGTAAATGCTTCTACAGGGTACAAAGAGTAGTTACATTTTTACTATGGAGTATTGACGCGATTATTTATACTAATGACGCGATTCAGAAAATTCGTGAAAATGTAGTTTTCAAGTTTTTATAAATGTTTATCTTTACTATATTGGTTTTAAACAGTCTGAAACTCGAAAATCATGCTTTCTCAAGATTTTAATTTATCATAATCATTCTCATGAAAAGAAAAAATGGACCATTTTCTGATAAGACATCATGTGTACCAAACATACAGAATGATCAATTTTTACGACAACCCATAATAGTAGTATAATGTAGTAATAAAATTGACAATAACTGGGAAAATATGTATAGGAAAATAAGCAAATTTACAATAAGTACCTATATATCTGTAAACCAGACAAAGGTTTATCAGGAAGTAAATCAGTTTTATTTTTTAAATGTAGATCAAAGTAAAAACAATCGCATAAAGTGATGATAATATGAACGTAACATAATGCACAGTGAATGAGTAGCTATGAGCAAAGGGCGAAGAACTGAGCAACCGTCCTTCACCTAGGCATACTGGGCATCGATCCTTCGCCAATGCTTGTTTGACGAGTGCACCTATTTATAAATCGGCTCTGTCTTAAAGTCATCTCAGATCATGTACCCAAGCCGCCTACGTTTGCGGTAAAAGTTTGACAGAACCGCGCAGAGGACATTGCACCTAAGTCTTATGTTTTGTTTGAACATACATACAATACTTCATAAATTGCAGATTTATTATGAACCATGTCGGTTGCGTGACTCACATCGTTAACTACCAAACTTTGAAGGCGGAAACTCGCTTAGCAATGACGTAATAAAATAACTATTGTAGTTAATCATTATAACAAGATCGACGTGAGAACAATCGCTTCAAGGAGACGCGAGCGTTTGCCGGCCAAGTTGCGGTCGGTGGGGTTCCCATAGAGGAGAATAGTCATCGAGTGAGGGCATCAAGGCGTGTGGCGTCAATAACCTTGTCGGTTCCGATCTTATAGGTTGCAATAAATACGACATCGGCGGCGCTGGCCTGGTCAAGAGCCTTTCAAGGCCGGGAGGCGAGGCGGGGAGCATGCCGCGTCCCACATCTGCGTCAGCCCTGAACAAGCTCTCGCTCTGCATTCCGACTTCAAAAAACGGCCCATGCAAGTTTGCAACTGGCTACACGGTGATCGTTTCAAAAGCGAGATGTAAGCTGATAGGTCAGCGGAATAATTTTAAGGTGACATGACGACATACATTTCTTAATTTGACCTCTTCGAGTATCCAGTTTATGTTAAATTTATAAGGCCTTGACGGCTTTCATGAAACGACATCTTATATGAAATTTAGGCCTAGGGCTCGAAAAGAAACTCGTGACCATAGTACAGATTACGCGTGCTCGAGTCGCCGATTTCGTTAGCCTGCCAAGGTCACATCAAAACACTAATCACTCCCACTTGAAATATAACGTTTTCCACGAAACATTTACTATGATTTTCCGTTAGACGATTTCATCAAGTTCAAAATAAGTAACACTATCATCACCGGAACAAAACTATCTCTGTAGACAATGGCACTGCAGTCGTAATCTCTGGACAATGAGGGTCATAAAAACACAAGAGATAAAACACAAACACTTAGGAGCACCGATCGGCCGGGTACGGCAGGTAGAGCGCGTTAAAAAGAGACGGACACACGCCACTGCGAGGATTCAACAAAGGATCAGTGTGTGCAGGAAGCGCGTGTGTTTACTGCAAACTCACCGCAGCTCGAGGAAACGAGCGGCCCTAGTTCTTCTATCACAGGACATGTCGTCTGTCATCCAGTGCACTGCTATCACCAGTTCACCAGCGCGCGGGCACCATAGTCGCGAGGCGCGCGTGTGCGTCCGCGCACTACGTACACTACCACTGGCGGCGAGAGAGCGCGCGCACTGAGCCGACTGCGACGGAGCGCGCGAGCTACCTGCTGTTTCCGCGGCGGAGGTGCGCATCACGGCGCACGCGCAGGTACGAGCGAGCCGGGGGTTCAGCGGCCACTCTCCACGCGCACTCGAGCCCTGTCGCTTGTTCCCGCCCCTCATCACCGACTGCTCCCCGACAACACCACCACTCGACTGACTTCACTCACTATCAGTTACAGGAAAACTGACTACCTAACTAGAATTGATTTAGCTTTATTATTATAGAAAATTACCCATGACTAGTAAGGACAATAATATAATATTAGCTATTAATTCGCGAAATGTGATTAGATAATTTCTTGATCACGACTTTAGTGATCTTATGTATGGTAGTAGACATTTAAATTAGATACCGGCGTTTTCTTTGAAGCTTACATGTCTGTGTCTTCCTCGCCCAAATCGTGCAAGATTATAACAACGACGAAATACGAACATTGCTGACAGTGTCAAATACATCACATGAATTTCAATAAGACTCAAGTTTGGTAAATTGTCGGCAGCGCCTACTTTTAATTATCTTAATTGGAAAGTGAGGCTACAATATGTGCTTTCCAAATCTGAGAGAAACTTTGAACCAGAGATATGAATTCGTCCTAATTTACATGTGAATATTGTTTGTTCAAATAATGAGTAATTTCTGAAGAGTTGGCCAACTTTCACCGGAGCTCGTGCTACAACAATTAACTCGACGTAATGTACGCGTGACCCTTTACTGAGGGTTCGGGCTCGTAAGCTCTTTAAACGTATGTGTATATATTTTTAATATAAAGCCAGTTTATTGAATTTTTATTTTAGTACCACCGCGACCGTCGTCGCTGCGCTAAGCATATGTAAAGACGGGAGTTTTAAACAGTTGGGAATATGCAAATAGCTTTCCTCTTTGTCTGGACAAAAGAACAGTACGCAACTCGCATTAGTGTTGGAGAAGTGCTGGATGCCATTAGCGACATTTTAATAATGGTCCCGACGACGGTATACTATGTATATCACGTTAAATGAAAGTTGAAAAATATTTACAAAGCAGTTTCGGTCGGGGAGCCTCGGCTACCTGACTAAACGTATTTTGGAACCGGAGGGTGCACCTGCGATTGTATTCGACGTCACAAAGTTCCTTCACCTGTCTGGTGGCCGCTCGTCTTGCCCCATACCACCCCAATTGCCAGTTAAGCTGAGAAGCGAATGCCAACGACCGAGGCATTCGTAACGAGTGATTTAGCGTTTCTTTTATCAGCGGTTATATTGATATTAGAATATCATAAATCACAATTGATGTCAATATTATCATGTTTATCTTATCTTCATTCTCGACTGTTTCATTCTTACAAGTTATCATGACCACATTTTATTGTCATTTAATATGAGAGCACATTGCTCTTCTGATATTTGATATAGAAGGAATGTAGAATGCGTATGATAACGTTACAAAATATGATTTACCCGAAAAAATAACGTTCCGAAATGTTTCGGCGGCGGGACGTTGTAAATATCACGTATAATAGTAAGAGCGTATCCTGAATTCCCAAACATTTCCCGGGTGCTTGGAGCCTTTCCTGCGGCGCAGCGGACACAAAACGAGACGGGATGTGAATTCCCACGGGATCCAGCAACGACCCTCTTGTTTTTTCTTCGCTACCGAAATATCATTGTTGCCCCGGCTCGGCTCCTGTTGTTCTGTGTAATTTTCTTTATTGTGCGCGAGTCAGGCACTGAAAAGACGAGGCGCGTACACGACGCTTCAACTTTTCACGGGCAACATTTTCCGAAACGCTCATTATCCAGATTAAAATGCTAAGAGGCTACTTCGTTTTAAGGACCAGTTTTCTAGTTTTCTCATTTGCTTCGAGTGGTAATGGAGCTCTCTCGTTTTTCTGTGTAGAACGTTCGATTCATCGCGAATTAATAACGTAGGCAATCGGAGGCGATGACTCCGTGGAAATCTTAGTAATAATGATAGGTAGCTCAGCGGGTGGCAACCCGCCGACAGGCGCGGCGCGAAAACGAACACCATTTCCGAACTGTTAATAGCAATACAGACACGACAGCCGCCTATATCTAGGATGCTAAATTCATGGAGATCGAAAATACAAGAGCATAAATAGATCGCATTGTTCTGCTGTTTCTAGAGCGCAGAAAACGGTTACTCGCCTCCAATTGACAACATATTTGATAGTAAGGACTTGGTTATGCTGTTGAATTGCGAGCGCAATGCAGAAGTGAATATTTTACCATGTCGGCTTTCAAGCTTAGATTGTTACCGGGATCAGTAATGGTACACAAAGGAAGGCATTTTTTATAGTATTCAACGAAGTAACGCGATGAGCAAGTTGCTCGATGTTAAGCTTCACGCTTGCCTTGTTCAAAGCCCTATGTGACAATGCAATGCGCTTGTCACTCAATAATGTTAGATTTTAAATGTATTTAAGCATGAAATTTCATAAATAATTTGAGTAATGCTCGCACATTACTGCTTGGCTCTTTAATAACTAGCAGAGGAGGTGGTACTTCTCCTTTCTCAGACGGACTCTATCTAGCTAATTTTTACCACTGCAATATGACAATCTTATAACAAGTATTATATGAAAGTGTAAGTTTGCTTATGTTTATGAATGTGTGTGTGTGTGATTTTACGAAATTTTCACAGATTTTCATGTTATGAAATTTGGTACATAGGTGGCAGAGATCTGAAGACATCCAGCTATACGCTACATTTCGATCAGCTTAGCCGTCTTTCGACCCTACGCAGGCGAAACCATGGGGGCAACGTCACCAAACTTATATAAAAACAAACGTTGTATACTTAACTTAACTTTGTTGTTGTAACTACTACTTACTTGTATAATACGTTGTATACTAATACTTATATAAAAACAAACGCATATCATTGGCAGACCGTCTTGAACTGCTGGGACTCACGTTAACCCCAACAATGAACTTTAAGGGCTACCTTGCCGGCTAGTAAAAAGCTTGGCATCATTAATAAGGTTAGGCGATACTTCTCACCGGGACAACTGCTTCATCTGTATCAAGCACGGTCCGATCGTGTATGGAGTACTGCTGCCACCTTTTTGATGGATCAGCCAAGTATCAGCTGGAAGCTTTGGAATCAGTGGACCAGCGAGCTGTGAGGTTAATCGGTGACGATAAACTAGCTGCCAAGAAGCTACTTAGTCTCGAGCCCCGCCGTAAAGTAGCATGTCTGTCTATTTTCTACAGGATTCATTTCGGGGAATGTGCGCAAGAGCTTCACGACCTAATTCCACCCTCCCCATTTCACTACAGGACTAGCAGAAAGTCGGCGAATTACCACCCAAAAATCTGTACTCAGCGATATCGATCGTTCGATCCACATTCCTGTTGCGTACTGAACATGAATATAATTCTTTGCCGCCATCTCTGTTTCCTGAGACCTACAATATTGGAATTTTCAAGGCTAGAGTGAATAGACATCTTCTAGATCGACGAACTCCATCCTCGGCCACACCGTCGCTTAACACCAGGCGATTTGGTAGTCAATCGTAGATCTATCTTGTATAAAAAAAAACGTTGTACATAGGTTAAGTACGTTTTACTGGGTTAGGTACGTAATAAAAAAGCTAAATGCACGCGAAGGCGCCATTAGAAATGGCCGCCGCAGCGCACAGGAAACGATAACGATTTCACTAGGCGATCATAGTGAATGGAGAAAATTGCGCTTTTCAGCGGAACGAAGCCCAGCAACGGTTCCTGAATTCCTCTCAGATAAAAAAAAAACCGGCCAAGTGCGAGTCGGACTCGCGCACGAAGGGTTCCGTACCATTATCAATACGGCAAAAAAATCACGTTTGTTGTATGGAGTATTGTATTGTATTTGTATTTTGTTTGTTTTATATCCCCTTAAATATTCATTTTATTTTCATTCATACTTCGTGTCTAAGATTTTTGTATGTTTTTTTTTTAATATTTATATATCC
The DNA here is from genome assembly GCA_947563715.1 of Lycia hirtaria. NCBI lineage: Eukaryota > Metazoa > Arthropoda > Insecta > Lepidoptera > Geometridae > Lycia > Lycia hirtaria. The sequence goes on along the minus strand of OX387377.1, from coordinate 11,831,555 downwards.
ATATATATATATATCAATATCGAGCAAAAAAATCACGTTTGTTTAATGGGAGCCCCCTTAAATATTACTTTTATTCTGTTTTTTAGTATTTGTTGTTATAGCGGCAACAGAAATACATTATCTGTGAAAATTTCAACTGTCTAACTATCACGGTTCATGAGATACAGCCTGGTGACAGACGGACGGACGGACAGATAGCGGAGTCTCAGTTATTACTGAGACTCCGCTATCTGTCCGTCCGTCCGTTCCCGGGTCCCGTTTTTACCCTTTGGGTACGGAACCCTAAAAAGGAACATAATTTTTTCGGGTGCCGTCTCCCCTTTCATACTTGTATGCAATCACGAACAGCAATAAATCCGCTGGAATGTATTAAACATTTTTTTACGTTTTCCACGTGTAACAAAAATTGCTCGTAATTTAAGTTCATAACAGGACTTACATTTTGTAACCCGAGGGTCGATCTCACGACGTAGGCACTAAATATGATTTTATAACGGTTTCGACTCGTGAATATTATTAAAGTAAGTCAAGTTCGTATAGACTGAGTGGCCAGCCCTATTGTCAGAGTTATTAAATGTTATTTACCTAAATTAAACGGTTTTAAATTATATGCACTAGCCGTACCCCGCGGTTTCACCCGCGTAGTGATTGATGCAAAACGGTGTTGTTGAGGATGCAATAATCGCCTATGGCTGTCTCCGTTAAATGGCCAAGTGCGTGTTATGCCATGCGCGAAATCGGCGTTATTAATATGTATATTCGAGCCAAATTACAGCTTTCTGGTACTAAGTTTTTGAGCAGAGCCACGGACAGACAGACCGACGGACATGGCGAAAATATAAGGGTTCCTTGTTTACTGCGGAACCCTAAAAAATGGCGATGATCGTGATGATGAAATGTAGCGTATGACCGTCTCCATGTACCAAATTTCATAACGATCAATTCAGCCATTTGGTCGTGAATAGGTAACAAACTGATGGAGACTGTGATCAGGATTATTTTTACCCAATTACACAAAAGGGCACTTACCTATTAATGATCCGATTTAGGACAGGCCTCATGGCTCAATGGTAGTGCATTTCCTCTGTCGTGGGTTCGATCCCCACCCAGGACAAAAAATTCTGCTGAGCATGGATGTATATGTTTACAAAAAAAGTATATACATATTTATGTGTTCTAGCAGCCATCAGGCTCCGATAGAAGTTTTGCTTAGTTTGGGGCTAAATGGTGTTGTGTGAAAATAAATGTCCTGCAATAAAAAAAAATGTCCAAATCGGGAAAACCCAATGTATCAGATTCTATAACTTCATACTTATAAAATATGTTTTTCGAGTTAAATACGTGTTTGGTATAAAAAGAACAGAATTTAATGAACACATACCAAATATATATAAATATCTAATATTAATAACTTATAGAATCACTATTAAAATAATGTTGCAAACCATTCATCATCATCATCTCAGCCATAAGAAGTCCACTGCTGGGCATAGGCCTCCTCCATGGATTTCCAAAAAGACCGATTGGAAGCGGCTTGCATCCAGCGTCTTCCCGCCACTTGTATGAGATCATCTGTCCATCTCGTGGCTGGTCTTCCTACGCTGCGCTTGCCGGTACGTGGTCTCCACTCGAGAACCTTTCGGCCCCATCGGCCATCAGTTCTACGTGCTATGTGCAAACCAAACCATTATATTAGTAGTATTTAGCAGTGATCAGTGATAAATGAGTTATATGATACAGCGCAGCAGCGGGCACGTATTCGAGTTTTAATATTTTATCCTATTCATAGCTTGTTAACCGACTACGGCGACACCAAAAGGAGGGTTATCATTTCAGTTCGTATGTATGTGTATTTGTTCGTTGTATATACGAGTATATATATATTTGGCTATAAGATTTGTTTCATATGTGATTTCGCCACTGTCAAGCGTTAATTTTTTTGTTTCTCTTTTACCATCTAAAGGTTGTCTGGATGAGATCGCTATTAGTAATAAGGTCTTTTGTACAGATGTACCTAATGTAATTTTTATTATGGAGTTCTAATTAACATAATTTGACCAATGAGGGTCCGGTAGAAGTTATAAGCTATATGACGTCACACTATATACAATATGGCGTCTTCTAAAGGACATAAACTCGTGAATTAAATAATTTATTAAACTTTAAAAAACTGAAACAACCGACTTCAAAATAAGCAATTTCGTTTACTTGGATAAGAACCAAACTACTGAATCAATTTTAATGAAATTCTATGAGGGCAATCTGAAAGTATATTCTTTCAATTATAAAAGAATTTTACAAATTGGTTTATTAAGAACGACGTCGGAGTCGGACGACGGGTCGGAGGGTTCCGTACCCATTATCTATAAAAACGGCAACAACAAAAAAACACGTTTGTTGTATGGGAGCTCCCTTAAATATATTTTATTTTGTTTTTTAGTATTTGTTGTTATAGCGGCAACAGAAATACATCATCTGTGAAAATTTCAACTGTCTATCACGGTTCATGAGATACAGCCTGGTGACAGACGGACAGACAGACAGACAGACAGCGGAGTCTCAGTAATAGGGTCCCGTTTTACCCTTTGGGTACGGAATTGTAAAAAGTGGACACATCCACCGTCGACGTTGAACTGGAATTCCACACAAAGCAAACGGTATTTGCTTTCAATTAATAACAAAGTTGTCGTACGTACAACATAAATAAACAATATTTTATGGTCAACTTTACAGTAATAACGAAACAAGTGGAAACAACTGCAAACTCGATATTATGTCGCGGGATCTTGAAGAAACCAGGATCTAAATGAGAAGTCTGATTATGTTAATACGATGACAGGGGTTTCATCACAATACCGAGGAGAACCAGGATTTGGATAGAACAAATCCAGGTAGGTGATCCATCTCCGTCATATTATTTTAATACAATATCGGGTCAAGCCCGGTCTTTTGGTGGGCATCAGTGAGGCCGAAGATAATAATAATATGATGAAAATAATAATAATATGATGAAAATAATTATAATATGATGAAAATAATTATAATATGATAAAAATTCAATGAAATCATTATTATTATTAAAATTACTTTTCATTGTCTACACTAAAGTTTTGATCTTTTATCTAATCATAATTAATTAAATCAACCTATTTCATCATCATAATTAATTTGTAATTAAGGTGTAATGTCACACTACGGTGGGAATAGCCTTGCCGAGTCATACTACAGATGATCACAACATTTGCGAAAATCGACGATATTATTATTATAGTTGATAATTACCAATAATGCGCTTTATTACTTACGTATGTCTACAAACAAAGACTTACGTATTAATATCATTTATTAAGGGATCATTTACAAAAGGTAGCTGGCCTAGGTACAAGGGCAAATAAAAAAAAATGTTTGAAATTTGAATTTCCCGCCGTATGTATGACGTTGCACCTTAATTCCCTAGAGGCCTAGATCTAGAAGATAATTTTAAGATAATTCTTTACGGATCCAGGCAGTTGATCAGTCTTTACTCAAGATTATGATTATTATAAGTTACCGTTTTATATACTCGGCTAAATGCCTAAATAACTTTAGTCAATATACAAACAAAATGTAACGACCACGGCGCAGTTCTGCACTTAGCGGTTTTGTCCAACTCTGTTACAAGTGATGTTTTTACGAAAGGTAATGGAGACCAACAATCGCCACGGACGGAAGTCAAGCGAAGGCATTGTGACTGCTAAGTACGCAACTAGGAAGAGGAACCGATGTGTCTTACGCAACAAAGGTCGCGTTGAATAAGCAAAAACTTGGGTTTGTTGACAAATTCGCACGATAACCGCCTCGAAATCCGCCAATATTAAAATAAACAAAAATCTAAGATGAAACGTGGATCGGTGACGTACTGCGTTATATAAATACGTCGGTTTATTTAGGCACGAGATTGAATGGAACGAGCCGTCGGAACCTTGAGAGGACAACCTCCTAAATTCGGCATGCACATGATTGCTCGCGCTTACCATATTTATTAACATCGTAAAGAAAACTTTGATGAGCTCGAATATGAATTGAGGAACTCTGTTCGGTTTATAATACATACAAGGCTTTTCTGCGCTTTCATAAATATGTACTGGACAAAATCAACATCATCATCTCAGCTACAAGAAGTCCACTGCTGGATATGGGCTTCCCCCATGGATTTCCAGAAAGAAGTGGAAGTACAATTACAAGTGGAAGGACCACTTGTATGATATCTTCACTGGACAAAATAAATGCTGGTATTTGTTTGGCTCGACTCATATGCAGTACAATTGAACGTGGCAATGCTGATGCATGCTAGGTACGTTGCTAACCGATATTGGGTGTTTGCTTTTGGATTATATTTAGACCTTTAAGCAATACATAGGCATCAACAAACTATAAAACAACGGGCCGGATCAGTCATTTATGCCGGGCGGACAAAAAGTACATCGACTGCTGAGTCTAATCGGGCCGGGGTAATCAGATTGCTTTTACCCGATTGTGCAAGGAAGGTTTTTTGGGTGTATTTATATACATGCTATATGTGCCTAGAAGTTTCACCATCTCTCCTACAGGGATAGGTAATTTTCATTCATATCCTTTTATCCGGTTTAGTAAGAACGAAACACCCTACCCGCTGAAACTTTTACACGTTGAAATTTTAGCAGTGGTTAATTATTGAGTTATTAATTTTATAGGGTTCCGAACTACATATAAAAACTATTATAATACACGACATGCAATTTATTTAGATGCAAAAGAAAAACTCATTGTATTTTTTTTTATACGATCGGCGCCACATTTCTATCCTTCCGACATCTTTTTTGTTCGATCTCCTTGGTCATGTCATGGAACACCAATTAAAAAATTACTTTTACTCCTTAGGGCGCAAAATTAACTTTTCTTTTCAAGGCTTTCACCTTGGACAGAAAATAATAGATTGCATAACAGGAGAACACAAGTAATCGTTTAAAAACCCGACTTCAAAATACGCAATTCGTTTACTTGAATGAAATATTTTCCCAGTATTTTAGTATTTTCACATACAAAGCTTTACAACTTTTGAGTGGGAGCACCAGAATGACCGAAACGGCACCTGCAAACTTTGTTTCAGTCAAAATTAAATATAACTTACTTTTGTGGAACGCCAAAAATGTGAGATGGAATGAACGTCCAGTTCAATATTTAAGCTCGTTACCAAGTCGTATTGGCAGCCAGCTAACAATGGCGCTACATAAGTCTTCATTCAGGCAGCGAACGAATTTCACAGCTGCCGATAGAGGATTTGCCAAAAGCCGCGTTCGCTAACGAAGCTATGTCCGTTAGAGCATTCAAACACAGAAATAACTTCTGTATTTTTATAGAGATCCCTAATATTAATTCAAACTCAAGGGGTTAGCTCTGTTGCAGGGTATAGTTTCGTCAGGCTAGGCATTTGACAACAGCTAGAAGTTACCAAATAAGTATTTATCTACTTATTTCAGCAAATCGAATGTTGAAACTGTCAGTGTCATATTTTAAAGCATTTTTTTACGATAGTGAAAAAACACTCATACAAGGTTTAGTTAGTGTTGTAAGATTTTTTTTATGATTGTCAAGGATATTCAACTTTTGAATAAGACTAGAAAGTTGGCCCACCGGCAGATATGCTTATTTAAATTGCCAATTTTCCGTAAGGCGGTGACTGATTAGTTTTTTCGAAATTTGTAATGACAAAGTTTGCCATAAAAGGGTAACTTGATTGTTCGGTTTTATTGTCTGTTTTTAATCAACAGTCAATTAATCGGTCGTTCGTGACAACCAATGAACTCCGTCGAAAGCGAATTACTCACCACTTTGGGATCTGCTTCTTTTTGCAAATGCTTTGTAATATTCAGATCCATTTTAACCAAATAATGCCACACACGTGCCTGCTTTGTTTCCTAAGAGGTACATACTTAATCATCAGCATCATCATCTCAGCTATAAGAAGTCCACTGCTGGACATAGACCTCCCCCATGGATTTCCAAAGAAGACCGATTGGAAGCGGCTTGCATCCAGCGTCTTCCCGCCACTTGTATGAGGTCATCTGTCCATAAATAATCTAGGTATTTTCTAAGTTTGAGTATTTACTCACTAGACTCGTTAGTTTTGCGTGATTCATCTTAGGCCGCTCCTCACATAGCAACAGTCGAGTGAGTAGTTCTTAATAGACAGACCTTATAGCTCAGTGGTAGTATGTCTTCTGAGCTGTAGGTAATGGGTTCGATCCCCATCAGGACAAACATTTCTGCTGAGAATGGAAGTTTGTTCTGAGTCTGGGTGTTTATATCTATCATATGTATGTACATATTTACAAAAAACAAAAAAAGTATTCTATCAGCCATTTGGTAACCTTAGTACAAGCTTTGTTTAGTTTGGGGCTAGATGGTGTTGTGTGAAAATATCCCTCCAATATACATTTATTTATTATTAGTATTAATATAATGATATTCAAGAGTCGGGGCGCCGGATAAGGGAAAAGCGGGGGTCACCGCTCCGGCTCCTACCTGGTGCAAAGGTTGTCCATCGCTATTCAACGCGGTAACGCAGCTAGCGTAATGGGTACTTTTGCGCCTGGTACAGTTCGGGGCGGGCTTTTTGACTGAGCTTGACTGAGCTTACAGGTTTTAAAAAAAAATATATTATTAAGGATTTGACTACTAAGTATTAAATTATCTGTTTATAATATTAATTCAATTATAAAAATAAATAAACAAATAAATATTTATGGACATTTCACACAGCACCATCTAGCCAAAACTAAGCAAAGCTTGTACAATGGAACTAGATGGCTGATAGAATACATATATACTTTTTTTGTTGTAAATATATACATATGATACATAGAAACACCCAGACACAGAATAAACATCCATGCTCATCACACAAATGTTTGCCCTAGGTGGGGATCGAACCCACAACCTACAGCTCAGCAGGCAGACATAGTACCAACTGAGCCACAATGCCAGTCTAGATATGTCGGTGATAAGCATTTTACTTGCGGTTAAGTAAAGCTATCGATTTAAATATTTTGCTTTAGTAATAGTCTGTTAAGGGACCAATCATTTATTACGTAAGACTATTTTTGCTAGTTTTTGACCCCCCCACCCTAATATAAGAAAAAAAAATCGTCTTACGTAATAAATGAATGCCCCCTAAGGTTATAGGGAAAATCATTTTTTCACCATTTCAGTAACAATATTTTACTACCATTGTCATCAAAGTTACATACATTTCCTTAACATAAGCAGGATCGAACTAGTAGTAACTTATATTATTTTTTGAAAATGTCGTAGACCTCCGAAGAAATACATAGAAAAGATTATAAGAATACGTTATCTTTCGTGCAGATACATAACTCGCAAATTTTATATCTTTATAAACTAAGCATATGTATTATATTATAAAGATATATTTTGCATGGTCCAGTCAATGCGGTGTACTTCCGAATTTTCAAAGTGTAAACAGGAATGTTTCTCGTAAATTACGTCTTTGTTTTTAGAGTTGCTAGCTTTGCACCATGAAATATTTACCGAGTTTAATGAGTAGGGTCAGATAAGAGTTAAGCCGCAGTACACACAAGTGAACTTAAAGCTCTTTACGTACACTCTTTGCGCACGCCATGCATAATTTAGCGCTTTACTTGCTTTGCAATAGCTTCTTGGAATATACTGCTCAGATAAAACTAGAGAGGGTCGGAACTTATTTTATTAATATTTTTCATTTAATACAGAACTCACCGGAACAGTAGTTTACTTAGATGACATTATTTCAGTTTATATGGGACCACATCTGAGGTATTACCTACAGAAACAAAACAAAAAAAAACATCAAAAACAATTCATAATTAGCGGAGTATAATCGCGTAACAAACATGTTACAGTTGAATTGAGAACCTCTTTATTTTTGGAATTCGGTTAAAAAGTACCCGCAGCCGACCACTACACTACGAAGCAGAAGATGCGATACGGTCTTCGCCAATCGGAAAAGGTGTGATTGAATTGTATGCATGTATTGGTTTCGCAGGCAGTCCAAGGAACGTAATCATCGTCAAGCCATCAAACAGAAAATTAAATGTTTTCATCGACTGAAAAAATTAGGGTAATTTTTTAACCGACTTCCAAAAAGAAGGAGGTTATCAATTCGACTGTTTGAATGATGAATCCAAGTAAACGAATTGCGTATTTTGAAGTCGGTTGTTTCAGTTTTGTAAACTATAATAAACCCCCCCCCCCATGACGATTAGGAACAGAAATAAACTTATTGCCATACATATGTAGCCCGAGACAGTAGGTAAAGAGTCGAACCTAGTGCCGCTTAACATCAATCAAGCCGCGTAACATACAAAAGGCATTTATAACGAACAAACTAACTTATGTAGCTACACCAGGAAAACTATTCGCCATCATAGTCAGTCGGGAAATAGAAAAATTATAACGTGTGTTCATAATCTCAGAATAGTTTGTGGTACAAGTCTGAATGAAGATGATGAGTAATGGGAATTATTCATAGATGAATTAATTTCTAGCTATAAGTTAACATTCATTTTTAGATGCTACATTTCATTCAAACGACATTCCAAAAATCGTTCGCTCGCTCTAAAAGTTCACACAGTAACATGTATATATCTAAATAAAAATAATATAAAAATAACAAATATATAATAGAAATAATATAAAACAAATTCTACAAATTCTTAAACAAAATATATATAAAACAAATTCGCAACAGCATAAGAGCATGTGCAAGCATGATGCCAAGATCAAGCAAAAATAATCGGCCAAGTGCGTGTCGGACTCGCGCACAAAGGGTTCCGTACTATCATCTATAATACTATAAAGTTTAGTTCTGTTTATAAAATAACGAGAAATCAACGAAATTCCAAGTAGTAAATTGCAAACTTATAGGTAGGTTTTCGTTACACATCCGGGCAGCATGACGACGTTCGCGCGAATACGCGCGGCTATGGCTCGCTCCGTGATGTTACCTCCCCCGCTACCCGCGCAGCCGTTGCTTAGCAACCGCCTCGCGCTCGCGCCACCACCACACCGCGGCGCGGCGCTCGCACCGCGTTTAGATGCACGGATTATTTTCATTTTGTGAGTTTTTATGTATTAGATTAGGTATTTATTTTTATAGTTAATATATTTCTAAATATTTACTTACAAATATTCAAGTTTCTACCTGTTAATTAAGATCGAGTAAAAATTGCTTAAAAATTACGTTTGTTGTATGGGAGCCCCCCTTTAATATTTACTTTATTGTTATTTAATTATTTATTTTGAAAGCTATTATACAAGTAAATATTCTGTGAAAATTTTAAGCGTCTACCTGTTACTGTTTTTAAAATTGAGCAAAAAAATACGAAAAAAACACGTTTATTGTATGGGGACCCCCCTTAATATTTAATTTTTTTGAATTTTTAGTATTTGTTGTTATAGCGGCAACGGCAATACATCATTTGTGAAATGATGTATTGCCGTTGCCGGATTCTTCTTCATTGAAATGAATTTCAGCTTTCTAGCTATCACGGTTTATGAGATACAGCCTGGAGACAGACAGACAGACAGACAGCGATGTCTTAGTAATAGGGTCCCGTTTTTACCCTTTGGGTACGGAACCCTAAAAAAGAAGAGCGAATTTTGTACCGTGACTATTTCGCTGTTACTATGACGATTGTATGCCTTTCAATTTCAATGTTTGCATCAAAGTATGTGCATAGAAGTTGTTTAAATAATAATTCTTTAGATTAGTCCTTGTAAAATACTTTTTTGTCTCGTATCCCTTGTGGATACGAAACAGTATGATTTTTATACAAGACATTTATACTATTATTCCAAAAATGATATAAATACAACCCATACATCAAAGCCGGTCAAATTGCTTAGACTGCATGAGACACATACATAAACATACACTATAAAAATATTCATACACCCGAAAGACATTACATATTTGCGCAGTTGGGTAATAAGATTTATTATGCAGTAGCGTAGAAATCGACTAGTACTTGTTACGTGGTATCGCTGCCTTGATATCGAGATCAAATATCTGTGTTATGCATTGCCTTGAATCGTAGATGGCACTTCGGTACAGAGCCGTATGAGGTAGAGATGATTCACTTAAGAGTATTATCTATATCAATTACGATATTAAATAATTAATCCGTTGCACGCCCCGTCTGATTTATATTTTTCTTCATCCCATGGTTGCCTGAAAGAGATCGCTTTTAGCGATAAGGCCGCCTGTTGTTGCACTAGTATATTTAAGTATTTTGTTATTACTTATAAGGTGTGTACAATAAAGAGTTTAGCTATCTTTTTAGAAAATTTATTGAATCAGGTGTTACTATGCGGAAATTCATTTTCAAACACTTAAATCTAACATATATATCTAGTGTGTTTCCGCTTCAAGGTCTTCAAGCTGGTACTCTTGCCTACTTCGAAGCAGAAGAGTACCAGCTTGAAGACCTCGAAGCGGAAACACTAGATATATTAAGTTAAAGTTTAAGTTTTTTTATTTATTATCTATCAATTATAAATAGCGATTAAGAAATCGAGCTAAGTCAAATATAACTTGATATTTGAAATCAAAATTTAAAAAATCTGAGAACTGTCTTTGGTCAGGAGACATTGGAACAAAATATGTATGTTACTGTAACAATTTTTAAAAGTACCCATGACATGTTACCCATTTTTAGGGTTCCGTACATCAATAGGAAAAAACGGAACCCTTATCGGATCACTTTGTTATCCGTCTGTCTGCCTGTCTGACCGTCTGTCCGGGTGTCAAGACCTTTATCTCGGGAACGCGTAAAGATATCGTGTTGAAATTAAAACCATATACGCAGATCCATAGTATCTTGCTGCAGAAAGAAAAATAAAATTTCTCAGTTTTCGTACAAAAAAGTTGTCATTAAAACTGGTCATTTTTTTAATTTAATCACACAAATTTGGGTCTTTATGCAAGGAAGGAGGGTCCACATTTTAAATGGCTTTAACCGTACCATGTGGGGTATCATATGAAAGAGCTTAATTAGCACAAGCTAAAACAGGTTTTGAAATATTTTTGCGATGTATATTTTTCGATTTATGAAGGAAAATATTTAAAAAATATATATTTTCCCCCTTTTATCTACTATGTTGTAGGGAACCCTCGGTGGGCGAGTTTGACTCGCACTTGTCCGGTTTTTTTTAATGGGGCCACCCTTGAGGCACGCCCTTCTTCAAAAAAGAATTAAAATCGTACAATCTGATAAAGAACTACATATGCACAGAGATAAAAATGCTACGTCGAATTGAGAACCTCCTTTTTCGATATTATGACGGGTAAAATGTAGATACATACGTATTACGACAAACCACAAAAAGATTTGCGACGTTAGAACAACACATTCCCAGTTTGAAAAATATCTATATATATGTATATACTTAATACACCGAAAATGGAGATTTACACACAGTGGAGAATCGCAAAACAGCGCCCAAACATTTCTCTTTGTTTAGCAAAAGGACGTCGGAAAAACGAAACAGTGGAATAATACACGTAGAGGGGCGTCGGTGGAAAATCTCTCCCATGCCGTGAACACACCAGCGGTATTTGTTTCTTGTCACAGAATGTACGTGCCCTCATTATTTTGGAACTTTGTGTCGTTTTGATAGCCGCCGTGCGGAATGTGCACACATTTTTATAAGACTCCTTTGAGAAGTTAATTTATGAAGACACTTATTTCTCAGACGTGTGCTCTGAGTGCGACTAGCATATCCTTCTAATTAATTCTAATTCTAATTTGAGTTGGGGGTGATAAGACCTGTACTGACGTCCCTAGCATATCCTTAAAGGATAACATTTTAATTTGATAATTTAATAAATTTAAAAATAAAATAAATTATTACATTGAAGCAGAGATGCGAATGCGTAGCACTAGTGACCAAAAAAAAATTAACGTATAGTAAGCTGTCCTGATATTGATACATCATGAGAAGAGGATAGATATATAGGATGTGAGAACCAGAGCCCAGAAATAATTGGCAGATCTGAGAATCAGAATATTTATTTTAGAGGTATAATAAATAAATGCAATTAACAGAAAAAATAAGGAAGCGCGTGGATTTGACATTAACTAGCCTTTTATGTGCATATGCAACTATTTTTGTGAACATAGCCCGAAGTGTTAATACATTCTAACTTAGATGGCACGACATGTCGATTTTTTTTGCACGTTTAATGTATAAGAATGTAATGTTTTACATTTTAATTCACATAAAACAAGGCGATGGTAACATTACTAGCTATGTTTTTATGGAACGTTGGAGCGAAAAATGAAAATCACATTTTCCAGGAAACTGAAAATCATGTTTTGTATACTATGTATATAACCTATATTTAACAACAACGAATAATGATCCAATAAGATTTACATTTAAACAGTTAAATGCACTTTGGTAATAAATTAGACAATGTTTCTTGCGAAATTTCCATCATTCACAGACAGACAGAGAATGACGAGCACAGTACATTTCTGGTCAAGGTAATGAGCTACATTTTGACATTTTGAATAAATAGGCAATTCTAATAACTGTTATGGGTCAGCGATCATGCTCCTATCGCCATCAGCCTCAAAAAAATTGGTTGTCTGTAAAGTCGGTCTACGGACGATAGTTTACCGTGACAACGTCATAACAAAACATTGATGAAATGATGATGATGATGATGTAACGGGACAATGAGTCATCCTTTTTCGTGCGTGCAGCCGGCGTTCATCGATTTATTATACGTTGTCACGTCAAAAGTGTTTGCACAGGATAGTAAGGATTCAGTAAATCAGATTTAATAAACTTGAACCATTTCAGCCGTAGTAAATGTTAATATTGCAAGTTCTTAAACAGAGAGATCGAGTAAACGGACACAAAATATAATTGCACGATTTGCTTGGAGCGGCTTTTAAGCAATTTAAGCATGTACTCTTACCAGAGTCGATAACACCAAGGTTTACCACTTTCAGTGGCTGACAGTGGCAATATGGCGCCCAACTGTGTCTCGTACACGTTCTTATCTCGGCCACAGTCGAGTGTGCCAAATATTTGGTTAAAGTGAAGGAGAATCTAGTATATGAATGACACATAATGCTACTTATTATGCGTCACATTCGAAATATTTAAAAGTGACGACCGATCGCAAGGTCTGTTACATATTCTCTCATAATCTGAAGGTTGGTCTACAACGTATATTTTGTAATAGATAGCATTGAAAGGATATAGTTTGAAACTTAATACGGTATGGATTTAAAGACGAATCTACTAACAATACAATATTGGTATTATAGCAACTATAATAAATAATAATAAATATTTGTGGACATTTCACACAACACCATCTAGCCCAAACTAAGCAAAGCTTGTACTATGGAACTAGATGGCTGATAGAATACATATATATTTTTTTATTTTTTTTGTAAATATATACATAATATGATACATATAAACACCCAGACACAGAACAAACATCCATGCTCATCACACAAATGTTTGCCCTGGGTGGGGATTGAACCCACGACCTTACAGTTCAGCAGGTAGACGTAAACACACTACCAACTGAGCCACAAGGCCAGTCGAATAAAATCCACAGATACATTTAAAGCTTTTATTAGTGTAATGAAATATGATGTGGTGATCAAGACGACTAAAATAATGAGCTCAAACTTGACAGGTCCACCATTTGCCACATAGGAATTCTAAAGCTGACCCAACCAAATCTAATCTATTCCAATCGTAATCGTAATCGGTAAGATAAGAAGATAAGAAATAATTATTTTTCAAAATACACTTTATACCACTATTACACCTAGGTGAGTAATATGTTTTCTGTGATAAAGAAATATAGCAAACCTAATCTAACAGTTTTTCGGGCAAATGAAACTTATGGAATCAGAAGCTCGGGTTCAGTAAAACATTTAGAATCGGACAATTCTATAAATAAAATTATTTTTTGTTTAAGCCTATTAATATGGTGTACAATTAACAATATTTATAAAAAATAGGGCAAGTAAAAAAAAAACAGATCATAGATTAGTTACAAACAGAAATGATCTCAATTGGATAGTAATGTTTATTAAGAAAAAAGTTTGCTCTTGCTGCGTAGAAAATTGCGCGATATACTAGTGATACAGCGACATTTACATTCAAACTCTCTTCTCAAACAATAGTCAATACCATATGATAGTTCAACGGTACGCTATAAACCCGCCACATATTAAGTGTAACGATTTACAAGTTCAAATCAAGAGGAAACGTCAACGCGACCCGAGTAGGGTCACCTACGTCTACAACGTATCACACCCGCGCGATAGCATGACAAGTGATCTCGTGAGTATTTTCAGAACACGCGGATATAAGATGGTTACTTATTTATAAACATAATTACGAAATATCGAATATTAATATCGAAAAGTTCCCCGAAAACGAAATACATTTTTTCAAAAGACTAAAAAATTATTAATGTTTCTGTGTATAATAAACATAAATCTAACGAACTTAACGTAATAATTGATATAATTGATTGTGTGAAATGTCCACCAATATTTGCTTTAATTATTTATTTACATATCTGATAAACAAACAAAAACGCGCTTTGCACTGCCAACCGCGCGTCACCGACCGAGAGTGACGTGTGTGCTGCTCCTTTGAAAAAAACAGACGTGAGTGACCCGTAGTTTTTATTTAAAAATGTGCGAAAACCACGTTAATTTCCATAGTAAAATAAAGTTTCTGTTTATAATAAACATAAACCTAACGAAGTTAACGAACCTAAACCATACTTATTCGGGCAAATGATACTTATGGCTAACAAACTTGTATCAAAAACTTGTGTCTTAAAACATCTGGAATCAGACAGTTCTATGAGACGGATTCGAGCAAGTAAGTTTTTTTTTATCAGCCCTGTTTGTACAAATTGTCCCACTGCTGGGAACGGGCCATCTTCTCATTGTGAGAAGGGTTAGGCCATAGTCTGCCACGCTGGCCAAGTGCGGGTTGGCAGACTTCTCACATCTCCAAGATCATTGAGAACTCTCAGACATGTAGGTTTCCTCACGATGTTTTCCTTCACCGTTTGAAGTTGGCGGCAATCAACAATACGCACATAACTTCGAAAAGACAGAGGTGCGTGCCGTGGGATTCGAACCCAGGACCTGCGGATCGCATGTCAGACAGTCTCACCACTAGGCTGCCGGAAACTACGTAAGTAAGATTTAATCAAATGTATTTCGGGTTAAAGATTGGTTATCATACAAGAAATACGAGATCCATAAATAATTATCACGTTGTATATTGCGACTGTTAATAATTAACAAAGGTTCATGTGATAAGAGGCGGTCGATCTCAAACATTGTAATTTAAGTACAAATGATTATTTTCAAGTGTTTATTGTAGATGAAACAATTCGAATTGATAATGACAGTTCGAAAACGTATACACAAGTGAGTAACATCATAAAAGTATTGAAATATAGGATTCATGATGAAACCTCTATTAGATCACAGTAAGTTATACTAATACACGCACGTAGAACTGATGGCCGATGGGGCCGAAAGGTTCTCGAGTGGAGACCACGTACCGGCAAGCGCAGCGTAGGAAGACCAGCCACGAGATGGACAGACGACCTCATACAAATGGCGGGAAGACGCTGGATGCAAGCCGCTTCCAATCGGTCTTTTTGGAAATCCATGGGGGAGGCCTATGTCCAACAGTGGACTTCTTATGGCTGAGATGATGATGATGATGAAGTTATACTAATAGTAACGTAGACGCAAGTAAAATACGAGTATCTTCCAGAAATATCTACAGAAACATAATTATGTAGATGACACTTCACATTTAAATATGAAAACATTAGCTTCATTCTAGCTAGATAACTGAGTAAATAAGTGAACAAAGTTTGTTTCATGTGGAAATATTGACATATTTCATCAAGTACTAAAGTTCGGAAAACTCAATTACGAAATTTACATGCATACTAAAGTCTATGAACAAACCATATTGTTGTTATTGTATTGTATTGTTAATAAATAAAAATAATTAATAGGATAGGACTAATTACATTCCGATAGCAATCTAGTTTCCTTGTGGATATTACAAGAACAGAAAAAAAAAAAATTTCGCCGCCGTTCAGACGTGTACGATTGTAATAAGTATTACAATAAGAACTGGTAATTTGTGTTTTTTTCATACGTGTACAATTAGGGCAATTTCTTTTTTCAAATAATTAGTGAATATGTGTAGGTATAAAAATTTGGCGCATTGTTTGGGGAGAATGATTCTTGACATGGAAAATCTTTTTTTTTCAGAATTTTCTAGTTTGTCTTTACACATTTACAGGTATGGAATAGTATTAAGTAGTACACATTTACTAAATTTAGTAAAAGTGTACTACGCCAACTTCTTTTTACAATTGAAAACGAAATTTAGCTAATTTTAATGAAAGTTCCAGCACCAAACCAAAAGATGAGACAAATAAATATAATTGAATACCGATTCAATAATTCAGTACCTATTGAATTTCTCAGCACTAGCAGCGACTTCTTTATGATATGTGTGATCAGCACAAAATATTCGCACTCCACTATATGGAAATGTTTTGGTCAAGGACTAATCCAAGAATATTATCGATTTTGCGATGACGCAAATAGATAGATAGATAGATAGATAAACTCTTTATTGTACACTATTAAACAAAAAAACAAAACAGAGAAACTTACAAAACTAGTGTGTGAAATAAAGACTCGAGCAAAGAATAATATATTTACTTCTGGTTTTATTGTATGGATTATTCCACAACTGAGATATGTATGTAAATTAATAAATATACATACAGATATCGTCTAATATAGAGATCATTATCATTACAGAAATATTTGAATTCAATTATTACGCTATCTGAAGTGAAGTACGCGATTCATTAGCAAAATTATACCTTTTGAATTCGGTTCATTTAATTCAAGCAAACATTAAAACAAAATTAATACCTTCATAAATCGTAGAGGGAATAATTTAATACGTAATAAGTTTTAATGAAGCTTTTAAAGACGGCCCAGGACGGAACATTCAAGGGTTGGAATAAAATGTACCAAATTGGGACCGACAATTGATAAGTTAGAACTTTCAAAAGTATTGAAACGATTTTACGAAATAGATATTTGTAATTATTTAGATACATATTTAGATGCCAACCCGCACTTGGCCAGCGTGGCAGACTATGGCCTAACCCCTTTTCACAATGAGAAGATGGCCCGTTCCCAGCAGTGGGACAGTTTGTACAAACAGGGCTGATAAAAAAAATAAAAAAATTTTTAGATATAGAACAAGACATAAAATGTTATAGACTGCGCAAATCACTAATTCGTATCTTTGTCTAACTTATGTAAAACTCTAGTTAGTACCTTAAGTATACAAGTTATCAGCATGTATAATCGGGTACCTCAAATAGAGCACGGCGCCGCCGAGTCGAGTATCGATTCCATTATCAGCTGCAGCGAAGTTCACTGTTTCGCATGTATAGTTTCACACAGATTAACAATATGCACATAACTATAGAGCGATTAACATTAGTTGCAACACCAAATTATTGTGAATTTGTAAACACTCGTGCACGGTGCAGCGGGCCGAAAGCAACTGGGACCGGTGACGATCTATGATAGCGGTGTGGTGCGCACACGCGCCGGCCCGGTCCATTTCCCCCACGCAACTAGCTCCGTTAGACGTTTGCCTTATCGATACCATTGCCCTGCTGATACGTATACGTATATGTACGTGGTCGTAACGCTTCTGTATAACATGTCCTATGATTGCTCGACGAGATAGTTACTAATAGATTTAAAGATATAGGACGGACATATTTTGAAATTTTTTGATAATAGTCGAGCGATTTGGTATTTTTAGTTTGATTGATTTAGTGATTAGTTCTTAAAAGCACACTAACCCTTCCAGCGTTGACGGTTTTGTGCATTGATGTACCATTATTTTTTTAACTTTTTTACTTCTAGAAAAATCATTTATTAGTGGATAAGCTATACAGACATTACAACGAACGCAAACTTCAAAGTTTATGTCTCTAGAAAAAGTGATTTAGGTTAGGATTTAAATTATTCGCCAGTTTTTTACTCAGTACAAAGTAAGTTTTTCATAGATACATATTTTACAGAGACTAAAAAGATTGTCTGTAGTAGCAGTTTCAATTTTACTATTCCGTCTCTATGCTTGTAGAGATCCTACTTTATAATTCCAGGGTTCAACTAAGTTGATCTTCGATAAACAAACCAGACTAAAATCATTCAACGAAACGAGTCGTAACTGACGGCATCCACGACTACATACAACAGACAATAGCATGGAAGAGCATCTACGCCCAAACATTTCCTATAGTCTCGACCTTCAGTAACAATAAGAAGTTTATACAGTCATAATTTACACAATCAAAGCAAGACACCATTATGACAAAACACAGTGATACTAGACCATTCTAGGATATAACAGCATACATAAGTCGCGGTTGAATCGATCACAATGCACGTTCAATAATGTAAACAAAATGTGATACGTTATAAAATAATGATTGGTTTATCGATGGTAGATAACGATTTTCCGGCAAAAGCACGAGCATACCCGCGCGCGCTTCTGTCGGGTAATGGAGGCCGAATAATTTATCAGAAATGGAAGGGTGTTCTTGGCATTTGAACTAATAAAGTGGATGATTGACATTCACCATTTTTATTTATACGTGGTTAGTTAGAATCACCCCTTACGTGACGTAGCATGTTTGCGATATTGGCTCCATCCCTCCTTAATAATTCATTGCGATAAAGTAATTATTCTGCTCTATTATAACTATTGTTACGGAATGTGATTCCGTAGTTCTATTGTTTCCTATATACTACGACTTCGTGGTTTCTGTATGTATTACTATACTGTATCCAACAAATTCTCAGCTGACGTTAACTATACGTTATCACAGGTATAATTTTACTTTTACTCGACTGCGGAAAAGCCAAAAGGTACGGTTATGTTTTTAGAAGTGTATGTATGTTTGCATTTATGTATGTTCCACCATAGAGTTGACTTACTAAACTACTCATCCGGTTACGTATTCTTTACGAACAAAATCAATGACTCAATGAATCAATCTGGTGTAACGTACAAATAAAAATATATGGGGGTCTCTAAGTATGTCTTGTTTGGAATAAAAAGAAAAATAAGTAAGTATAAGTAGATTGTAAATATGTGTAACTTTCTTCTGTAAATATAATCAAAATTAAAAATTGATTTTGCGAAGATATACCTAACGCCGCATATGAACTAAGTTAGGATTTAGTTTTTCGGCCTTTATCCATCCTCGGCCACACCGTCACTTAACATTAGGCGAGTTGGTGGTCAATCGTAGATCTATCTTGCATAAAAAAAAATATATATAAAATTTAGGTACGATTGTTGTGTGCATTTGTCTATGCAAAGGAGATAGAAATGATTTCTGTTTTACACATTATTCTATTTCGAAAACGTTAAGTCCCCATCGGCCATCAGTTCTACGTGTTATATGCACTGCCAACTGCTATTTCAACTTACGTCGGTGACTTCCGTACGTCTACGGATCTCTTCATTTCTGATTCGATCTCGCAGTCTCTGAACTGAGCATTCATGATCTAAATATGAAATATTATTTATAATTTCGATATTATTATTAGTCATGCTTTTTTGGACAGCTATATTTCACAAATAAGTTTACATATACATAAGTTTACATGCATGAATGTTTGTACTTAGCATAGCATCTGGAGTAGATCAAAGGGACAATAGGCAACGCAATTTAATAACAAATCACACGTCTACCACGACCGCAGCTTTTCCAACGTAGAAAGCAACGATGATCGATGCAAGTGAAGTGTGATACGAATCTCGCCATTAGTTACACTTGTATGTGTGTCGAGTTGCAGATAGCTGCATCTGCATTGTGCCGTTATACTCTTGCGCAGGTTTTTCCAACGATCGTGATGCTGCCATGGCGCGGGAGCCGTTACTTTGCCAAGTAAAATACTAGTTAGGGCTAGTGGCACTATTATCTTTTCACAGCCAACAAGCTAAGTATTTGACTACAGCTCACATGATGTTGATCTTTGAAGTAAGGGAGTAGGATAAAAGGTTTAGGATAGGATTAAGAAGTAGTTGTAGTCGCACCTGAATTTTGCTTGGTTGACGACCGGCAACGTATCTTTAATACCTATAGTAGGCTGTGCAAATAAGCACAGCCTTTACAATACAAGAAATGAACAAGAATCTTGTTATTGTTTTCTGGTTTTAAAATCAGTGAGTCAAAATTAGTTTAATACTTTTATGACTTCGGACTAACGGATTACATTAAGCATGCCCTTTGTCAGTTCTATCTGCATAACATAGGCCTAGTAAAACTTTATCTTGACAGAGAGCATTATTTATCTTAAATATCTTTATCAATCCGCAGTTTTGTTAAAAACACTACTTACAAACAAGGCTAACTTAAAGTCGTTAAGGCGAGGTTGTGTAGAATTACCTGAAACATAGACAAAGGATGATGGTTAGTCGATAACATTAATGATAATCTATGGCATTTGTCACCTTGGAGTAAAATCTTCCGGAATCATAAAATAACAGTCAACGAAAAAACAAATTCGGTAGCCAGCTTTAACATTACTGAAGGCTTCCAAGAAAGATGCCCGGCATGATAATCCAGCAAATGTATGTGCTAAGAAAAAGATATAATATAAAATTATGTTTTCATTACGGCACCTTCGGCCGGGTGTCATGTCTCATCTTTGTATTATCTCTCTTTATACGACGACGTGACTGTATCTCGGAACTGAATATTACTTGACAAAACGGTTGTTCTCGCGGCAGACACGTTTTATGCTGGGGATATGGGTTAGATCAATGTGTCGCAGGTCACGGCGATATAGCCGTATTGAATAGTGAACTTTATCCCGCCCGAGTCCAATACATAGATAAATATAACGTTCTAATATTACCGAACTTCGCTGTAAATGCCCTCTAACGTTCGGGCGAAACTTTCATGGAATATATCGCCTCGACAAGATGGTCGGACACTTTAGAAAGGCAAACAGGCTCTTAACCAGTTCATATTCGAGACGGCGGCGCCGACCGTTTGGTGACCTTTCGTATATATAAATACATATAAAAATGTAAATAACAAAATGATGTAACTCATCTAGAGATTCCAATGTCGGCGTATCATGTCATGACCTAGACCGTGAAGGACATCACATTAAAACTTTACTGCTTAAAACGTAAACAGCATCTCATTAATTGCATAATGCTAAAATCCAAACATGTTTTCCTAAGGAGGTCAAGTTCTAGAGCCGACTCGCCTCGGTGACTGCCACAGTCACTTCATAACCAGTAAATTCATAATGATAATATTATAGGTGAGCAGGGTGATTAAAACACCAATCGGTGTAATATAAAAGTCAAGTACCGGCAATTAGCGTTGGGTTTGCGGTAAAAGTTCAAGTTACAACAGATTGTGCAACAAGCATCGGACAGAGAGCCAAGGGCCGAGGTACACCAGTACACCATTTGAGAGGAGAATCAACAATCGAGTGCCAAACATGTCGAGGCGACCTCGCGAGTTACCGACGAGTAGAAGAGGCGGTAAAGTATTAGACGGCCACGTTTGCCGGCGAATGGAGCAAGGTCAGCAGTCAAGTGTACGGCTCCAGGGTCGCTGGAAATTATCATGCATGGATAATGAACGCGCTGATCCTTGTGCTGCATCATACGGAGGAAAACATTTTGGACTATCATTGATAGGTTAATAAACGTGGTCAGACTCGTGACATCAATTAAATGTGATGAATTGACCGCATCACGGCTTCCTCTTAATAAAACACACAAAAAATTTAAATTAATAGACCACCGACGCGACAGCGACGTGCAAACGACTGACAATTACGGTACACGCCATGAAATAATTACTTACATTGTAAACATAACCAGATATTTTATGCTAAAATAGTAGTTTGATTTGCTTGTTTAAGCAGTGATAATCGAACGACTGAACTTGAAACGAAATTCAAGAATTAATCGACAAACACAACAATGTAACTCTCTGATAAATTTCTACTTTCCACCATAATGTTCTACTTAGTTAGAAAAAAGTTCGTTGCGACGCTGCCTAAGTAAATCCGAAAATTGATATGTTACCTCGGAAAAAGGTAACATTCCAGAATCCCAGTAGAATATTAAACCAAAAAGGTCTCCGTTTTAACTCGTCTCATTTCTCGTCAAAAACGTTGGCAGCAGTTTATCCGACCTCCGAGAGTACTGGCGTCTATGAAGACAGTCGGCAATACGATACCGCGCTCTCCTTGAGGGTTAAACAAGGGTTTGATCTCGCTCTTGTGTTAGGATTGTTTAATTAAATATCATCCGCTTTAATCAACGCAGCTCCGCCATTAACGTTATTAAAACTAAACCCGGCAGAAGGTTGATTAATCTCTCGATTGATTCAAACATTGTTACAGCTGTTATTTAACAGGTACATGTATTAGTTGTGTACATGTATTACAGGTGGTATTTATTTACATTATTTATGCAATGCAATTTATTTGTATGCGGAAGTACTTCAATAAAACGTATAATTAAAATAACGTAATAAAATTTTGTTTTTTTTTCAAAGCGAAGAGTGCGATGCGAATCCGCAGACGTTCTAATGATTTGATTAGCAAAACAGCCAAGTTGACTCTATCAGCCGACGGGGAACGTTCGTCCGTGCGGCGAGGGTCTGGAGATTTAACGCGGTGATTAATCACGCTCTAGAGGACGCCAGATAAGCGATGCTCGAGCTGCTACGGGGTGGGACACAGCTGATCTGTACAATTTCACCACTGAGAACTTAGTGACGTCAACACTCGGACATTTCCATTTCGGACGGGCGATATTGAAATCGCCGAAAATGTAGGTCGCGCGAGGACAACCTGTTCAATAGTATTTAAGGGCCTGACGATCCCTCATTACGGTCACATCTCCAGCTGTGAATGGTGCTCGGTAGGGCCGAGTGTTCACTCGGCTTGTTGTGGCGTGCCGTAGGAACGCTCGCCTGTGTACACTTTCGGGATGCGCGCGCATCGCGATCAATAACCGCGGCTGCGTCGGGTCCGCCACGCTCACTCTCCTTCCAATTCGTGCGCCTATTTTTTGCGATGCAGGCGAACTGTTTTAATGGGAATTCAACATAAAATTTTAAGCCAGCTCCGAAAACAATTCCGCTCTGACTGAAATTAGCGGGAGGCAGCTAACCGAGTTAGGCCAAAGCGCGAACTATGGGAGTAACTTATTTATGCAGAGAAAGGTTGGAAATGTCGACGGTTAATGAGTGTGTCACATTGAGTCTTGGATGGTATGCGGATTACGCGGCTGTGGGCGTATATCCTAATAGAGTAATAGCTAAGACGACACGATCCAATCGATAGCCTCGCTTGGACTGACGCCTGGCGCCGACTAAGTCCAATCCTCTTTTAACTTTTTAACTTCTTTGCACTATACGACTTCGTAAGTCATCGCAGACTGTACTCCACATAAGCATTGTCTTTAGAAACTTTAGAAGAAATTCTCAGACATGTTGCACATTTATAATGAAAATTTAACATATAAGTTTGGCGAGTTACATAGTACTGAGGTTGAAAGGAATGTTTATCTCGGATTCTGGTTGAAGAATAACGGTTTATTCTCCTTTATCTATTAGAATAACAGAGTTTTGAAATTATTAACAGGTACTAACTATACGCAGTTGGAGTATAATATGGAACACATTTTATGAGTTAGTTACTGAACAACTGAAGATCTACAAATTATACATTTTATAGTCGATATGGTGATGTGGTCGAAAATGGTAAAGCACACTACCTACTCACAAGCAAACTATCAAATGAGTCTGCCGGAACACGTTAGATACTTACGTGGCAACAAACTTTCTGGAACCTGCTTATCAACAGTTATGGTTTCTTGTCGAATTCCTTTACCGATAACTCCAAGCTCATTTCATTGCTCGGTTTCGACCCTGGGAGACCATCGCAACCGACCGGTTGCGATGGTCTCCCAGGGTATACGAGATATAATCATCGAGCTGACATCGGATACTCAAGTTATGAAACAAAGTGCAAAGTTAGTTAAGAACCATTGTTTCTACATTAAATACCTAGAAGAGTATAAACAGACACGCGATTCAGGAAGTGACAATGGAGCATCGCTCAGCTCGCGTCACAAATCACAATGCAGAGTGGGTGGGCGTCGCAACACGGGTTGATTGAACTCTATTGTCAATCTTCAGGTACAGAGTAGGTACAAGAATGCCTTCACCTTGGCTCACCTTACTCACTCCGAACATCTATCGGAACGCCGGAAAGAACAAACTTTCCTCGAAACCCCCAAGGGTCGTGCTACAATGCACTTTCGAATGAATAGCGTCGAAAAACTACCAAGAATGCAAATTTTAAAAGCATCGTTTCCTCTACGCGAATTTAAAAAGAGTTTTTAAAACTTGCCGGAGCCTTTTCGATGTATGGGAATGAATAGTGCGGTAAGTGCTCGTCTTTGGCCAGTTTTATACAGGCGGTGTAAATAGAATTTTGCTTTATGGCGTCTCGTTCGCTTGGTTTAGCTTGTGGTTAAATTTATGTGTATTACCATGGCATTTAAAAATATAGCCCTTGAAGTTACTTAAAACCTGCTGTATGCTGTTTTACCTACGATATTCCAATTTTTGCGAAATTTTCTAAGAAAAGTTTTATGATTTTTTTATCATAATTCGTGACCGTGAATTGGAGGGAGGTTTAGGAGTCTACAAATTAATTAAATCTTTTAGATAATCTTATCTTATCCGTTCGGATAGAGAACTACAGTGGCATTGAGTACGCTGCTGTCCTTATTTTATTTATTTTTTATCGAGACGTTAGTTCCCTATCCAAATTCCCAAAAGCCCTATCTAGCAGGCGAGATCACAGCGGACCACAGGTCGTCTATCAATGAATACTATAAAATATTTTATATCCAGTCCCATTTGAACTCTGCAATTTTACCAATTTTCACAAGGGCAGTATTAGAATCAGTAGTTTAGTAAGGACAGTTTACAGATCCACATATGTTAAAATGTACAATCGTATTTATAAAGATTGTAAATGGGATAGATTTAGCGCTTGTCGGCAATCTTTAGCTCTAGCATGGCGCTGGACCATCCACAGACGGATTTCTTCCCAGTTTCATCATTTTAGACGCAAACCCAAATATTCGTGGTATTTAAAACGGTCTCTATGTTGGAGAGCACAGTGTGTCGTGGTGCCGACGCACACGTGTTGTCGCAGTTAAATATAACCAACGGTTCAACGCACCAGGGGGGACGATCGCGTCCGGTAACACCATTACTGCTGCACCATTGGTGGAAATCCTGAGCAATGTGATGAGCAACTCACCATTTTAGTAAAGGTAGGATTGCAATAAATCACAACTAGAAAAACGACGCCAGTTATTCAACTTAAGCCAATAACGTTCTCCAGCCAGTTCTGCGATCAGGGTCTATATTAGCACTTAATTACAGAATCTGTCTCACTTTGGCTATAAATTTGCCAAAACGTATCACACTCAATACAGAATGTGCCACATAGTTTTTTGTATTTTTATTTCGATGGCGAAAAAAAAACGTATGTTACGATTAGAAAATTTTAACTGACATACTATATAGTAAAGATGATAAATCTGCTGCCGTTAATGGTCACACTGTATGTAATTCCGAATGGAGAACTCTATAAATTCGGCTCCAAGAGTTGCCGGCCATAGAAAAGAGACTGATCAAAGGTTTATCATCTCTTTCAAGATGGACGGACGGACGAATTACGGACCGCAAATGCATTGCCTTAGTTACTACACCGGGTTTTGAACAGTCCGAGCTTCGAATATCATCATCAAGTTTGCTCGCTTCCTCACTCAAGAGATACTAATTTGTATTTTATGACAATGAGCTGTATCAGCGGCGACATTGCTGTTTCTTCAACAAACTAGAAAAACAAAACAACGATCTAGGTGCGAATTACGCAAGTTTCCTGAAACCTACTAATGGACTTGCAGCCGCAATTATCATGTCACATTTTATTGCGTCTCCGATTGAATTAAATCTAATTGATGTTGTATTACGACAGTGAACGACACCAAACGTACCAATCATTTATTTTCCTTTGTGCAAAGGGAAATATGAAGCAATGAATATTGAAATAAACGATATAGGTTAGTGCAGGGGTTCCCAAACTTTTTAGCTCACGGCATCCTTGCTAGTAGAAATACACTACAATGTTACTAAGTAGGTAGCCACAAAAATTAAAACGAAAGAGCGTCAATTACTTTTCGGCGAGTGAAAACGCATGCAGCGCGAGCGATTTGAAATGTTTTATGTTCGCTAATACTTGATACTTTAGTGTCTAAAGAAGAAGAAACAGAACCACGTCACGGCGTCCTCTTTATTCTTTACGGCGCACGGTTTGGGAAACCCTGGGCTAGTACAATGTCGGCACTGACTGTAAAGCGAGAACAAACGCATCGTCATAACGGCCATTGCACAATGCCTGCCCACCAGCGCCCGCTGCTCTGAATGTTTCTTGAACAGAAATTACAGTTGAGAAAACTCTGGTGATGCAACATTTAGCGGAGACAATTTACGGAAGAATGAACTCTTAGCGACACCGAACATTAGCAAATGAAATTGAAAAAGCGTAATTACCACTTTTACATCATACCGTTTGTTTTGAGCCTGCCCTATTATTGCCTAGTCGGAGCCCAATTCCGTTAATTAAAAACCTTCCGTGTATCGAGATCGTTAGTAAAATATATCTAGTATCAGTCATTAGAGAACAAAAGCTTTAATTTTTTTTTGATAAAAATAAAGCTTTCTTTTTCCGTGTCTCGATTTTAAGATTCTTAATATGGAGACCGAAAGATCACTTGAAAATCTTGAAAGGCTGCATATTTGAAGTCGAATGCCCAGTTTTGTATGATATGCGGTGAAAGTTGTATGTGACCTTAGCCAGTAATGTCAATGAGTGGCTATGAATCCGGTAATCGGGCGAAGTTAAAAATGGTTTAGATCAACTCAAACCTGACAGAAGACTATCGGTAGAACAAAGCTCGGGAAGAGATAGTACGAAGTAATTTAAGTTGAGGGGCACTCAATAGTTGTGTTGACACATGAGAAAGTTTGATTGGAATGTAACAACTTTGAGTTGTAACAACCGTTGGGAGAAAACAGTGTTGGATCATACGACGACAAAATACAAAGATTTTACCGATGCAGCAAATTTCTTGGAAAGCAAACTTATTAGCACTAAAATAGCAGTCATTCAAAATGCATTGCAATGATGTTAATCATTTACGTATGAAAAGTCATATTTAAATGATCATCACGTCATCATGAGAAATTAACATCATGATAAAGTAGAAAAAATTGTTGCAGAATTGAACAGGAGAAAAAAGAGACGTATTAATGTATATTTTTCTTTGTCATTCGTAAGCATTTTTTTATTCGAAAAGAGGCTTGCGCTTGACCGTCATCTCATCTGAAATTAAGACATTTATAATATATATAAATTAAGATATTTACAAGGGGATTTCGTGCAATATCTGGCTAGTGCCTCTAAGGATTTCCGGAATGTAACGAATAGTTCAACCTATAACGTCATATTTTATTTATAATCAAGCAATAGATGTATTTCCTTCTCTAACTTTAATGGGATTAATGTAATGATACATTCTTAAGTGCAGTGCGTTTTTGTTGTATTTCTGTATCATCATCTCAGCCATAAGAAGTCCACTGTTGGACATAGGCCTCCCCCATGGATTTCCAAAAAGACCGATTGGAAGCGGCTTGCATCCAGCGTCTTCCCGCCACTTGTATTTCTGTATAAAGTACTTTTATATTCCATTAATAACATTACCTGTTACAAACATTTTGTAATTCTGGACGAAGTAGTATTACTAGAAATTTCACGATATATTCAGTCACGCGATTCCTCTACAACTGCTTCACCATGATCAATGTCAGCACCGTCCACACCAAAATTATGGTTAGTTTAGAAACATAGCAACAACAGAATAGAGACAAAGACGTTCACACGACCTTGCCGGTAAGTACGGTGCTTGTAGAAGGCTGACGTACGCGGAAACACCTAACGAACTGCCGCCTACGAGTTATACGAATTAAGTAGTTCCACGATGAACGCCCGCCACAATTCGTTGTGCCGATGGGTGCTGCATGGGTTACCTATCTATGTTCCGAATTATGAAATATCGAATATCATTTGCCTGAAAATGAAATTTATTGAAGCGAAAATTTCTTTAGGCGAGTTGAGCACTTTATTTTGTGGGTATTGAATGAACCTGGTCCGTCACACTCGGCTATGTAACGTTCCTTTGGGTAAAGTCGGCTCGAGTCGGCTAAGGGAGCGAGAGAGATATAGTGAACGCGTCACTGCCATACTGCTATTTCGTATAATTAACGTCAGCCATCGTCTTCATGATGTTTTAACTTCTGTCGTGTGGTCTTAAGCGCACACATTTGTTTTCCCAAAAGACACTTTATCAATTTCACAATTGATATGTTAATAGAATCTATGTAATAAGTTTATGTTTACATTAAACAGAAATCTAACGAACCTAACTTAAAACATCTGGAATCATACAGATGCTATGCAACGGATTCGGGTAAATAAAATTCAAACAAATGTATTTCGGATCATAGATCTGCTGTTCGTGCTGCCTGCTAAGCTTCGAGCCTCTAAATGATTTTAGACTTAGCAACAACTTTTCGTAGGACGAATTCAGGTTTTATACCGCGAAATACAATTATAGTATCGCCAATGGGACCACTCAAACCTTCATCACAAATTGATTACATTTCAAATTCAGATAGCTGATTATGGCCGCGTCGGACACCTCTATTTAAAGTTGGCGAGTTTCGTAACTTGATAATTCATTATTTTTTTCCCGAGAAGCGCCGCCCGCAGCCTCAAACCTAGCGGCCGCGAATAAATCAAATTAAACAGCGGCCGCATCCGTATTTTCGAGGCGTAATGTTCCGCCTGTGAAAATACGTACCTACTTTGTATTTAGTTTAACTTTTGGCGAATTACATTTTAGCGTTGAATACGACGGAATCGTCGACCCGTGTCAGTGGGCATTGTTCTTGTTTTGTACTTATCATATGGTGATTATTGTTCCTATTAACATTCTTAGCATTTGAAGGTTGTCACTGTAATTGGTACTTAAATATGAAAATTCTTATTTTTAATTTTATATATTTAGACGATATTATCAAGTCAAAGGACAAGCGATGGATGAGATAAGCGCAGAACCGGAAAGAATGGTGTGATGCAAAGGGGTCTACGTCCAGAAGTGGATCCATTATGGCTGAAATGATGACGATGATACGTAGTCCTGACTAACTTACTGCAATGCTCCCTTCCTCCTTTTCACTTCTCGCGGTTGAGAGCAATCCGGTCCAACCGCGTGGTCGTGAGCGATCCGATGCCCACATTGTTGTTGTTTTGGCCACAGGTTTTCGGACATGCGACAAAGGCTGTCCCATTTAAACTAGCGGTCTTCAAGTTGATATTTTATTTTATTAAATTATAACGTTATCGGTGAGATTATCTGCAATTGCAACGTCAATTATATCCTAAATAAGGTACAATGACCCATAAACGTACACTAAACGCTGCTATTAAACCATTGCAAACAAAGGACTAAAGTATACTGCGTGAACAAGCACGCATGCCATAAAATACGAGTAAATGTGTGCATGCTATTGCAAAAGTACTTAGAAGTTTAGGAAGCTTTAAAGACAAGCTGACATCAAAGCATAGGAATTTGAGAGTCTTCGCTTTGACCATATGTCGCGCAAAGTGACGTTGTTCACATTGAAAATGATGGCAACTCTAATGTTCTATGTCTAATGTCTATTTTTTGCGCGTTATATTGCCTGGGGTTATCTATACTTAAAAAAGGTTTTACCCTAAATGACTGACTGATCGCTAGTCCTAAAGTAGACATGAGTTTTGGGGGAAGGCATCCTTGTGCAGCGTATAGGTATCAACTGAGAAAGATTTTTTGGATCGTAGGTAAAGTGAAGAAATAGATCCGAAGTTCGTCCATAATATTAGATGTTAATCTAATGACAAGGCTATATTAAAAGGATTAGTATAATTTTATTAATATCAGAACCAAAGAATTCAAGTGCCTTTATGACATAAAAAAATATTATATGTAGGTATGTATAGTAGTTGCGTTTGACTGTCAACTCGCCTGGTGTTAAGCGATCGCTGCGGTTTACGATGGAGCATCTTTGCCTAGGACCTATTCCCTTGCGATTTGAAGACACCTAGATATCTAGGTATACAAGAAACGCATTCCAAATGTTGTCGGTACGCAAAATGAAAGCTGATTTGCGTTGCGTACGAGTTTTTAGAATATCCAACATGAAACGATGTCGCTTTATCATGATTCTTACTGTCCGCTAGAGCAGTCCATTTCATTCGAGACGGAACCTATATATATATATACTTTTTTTTATTCAGCAATAGGCTTGCGCTTGACCGCTAACACTCCACTTGTTAAGCAATGTTGCGGTCCAAAATGGTAGTCTAGTAAAAATAAGATTTGTGACAACATAAAAGAACTAAGAATATTGTTATTTTTAAATGAATGTACTGGTGTTTTGTAATACATTTGACACAATTTCAAAATTATATTTTGAAATCAAATTTTGTTACCTTTACACCTTCATTCGGCTGAACCGATCGTTATGAAATTTAGTATAGAGATAGCTGTGAACTTGGAGAAAGACATACGCTACTTATCATCATCATCATCGTTTTTTCATAACTATGCGGATGAAATCGCGGAACGCAGCTAGTTTATAAATCGGGGATCATTGTGAATTTATGTTTTTTAGGTATTTTTCTTTCATGATTTCAAAGAATCCCTCAAAGTGCATTTAATGTGATCAGCTCCATACAAACGGATTTATTTTTACTAGACTATGGAGCGCACTTACCCAGCAGAAACCGACTCATTCGCAATTTAAACATAGGCTTGAAAAACCTTACCGGTCTAGTATATATATATCATAAGAATTGACTAGAAATGCGGATAGGTACAGAATCTGGTACAATGTGATACAGGTAGAGCCATTAGAGGGAATCTTGACACACGCGATATGATATCAAAGGGACAACAGGCGTGACTCCTCAGATTGAGCATTCACTCATAATACAGTATGAATAGGGTTACCAGGTAGAAAAATAATAAAACCGGCCAAGTGTGAGTCGGACTCGCGCACGAAGGGTTCCGTACCATTATCTATAATAACAGCAAAAAAATCACGTTTGTTGTATGGGAATATTATTTTATGATAATATTATCTGATTTTATGATAATATTATCTGATTTTATGATAATATTATCTGAAATATTATTTTATTTTAATTTAATTATTTATTTTTAAAGTGAATAATATAACTCAATATTATGTGAATATTTCAGGCGTCTACCTGTTGCCGTTATCAATATCAAGCAAAAACGAGCAAAAAAAATCACGTTTTTTTGTATGGGAGCCCCCTTAAATATTTATTTTATTCTGTTTTTTAGTATTTGTTGTTATAGCGGCAACAGAAATACATCATCTGTGAAAATTTCAACTGTCTAACTATTACGGTTCATGAGATACAGCCTGGTGACATACGGACGGACAGACGGACGGACAGACAGCGGAGTCTTAGTAATAGGGTCCCGTTTTTACAATACTGCAAAATCCCGATATATTATTATTGTAACCCTAATTCTGAGAGACGAAAGTTTTCCTGGCACGGCACATGTTTAAGCCCCACACTGGTACTACAGCATATCTCATAGTTTCTACAAGACACAGTTCATTCCTCAGTATGTGCGGGAACGGTACGGCGAACTCAAATTATTATGTTGGTTGTTCTTAGAATCGGGACAAGAGCGGTTACCGTACCTATATTATGGCGTGTGGTTCTTGTGCGAGTTTACAGAGATCATTAGCATATTTATGGAGATTAATTGCCAAAGGTGATTGTCGTGTTAAACATGATAACAAGTATTCTGCGTGAATATACAACATACATTCATGTTGAAAATTATATGCGAACGTAGTTTATAAAAAATAATAATATTTAATTAGAAAGCAAATACCCAATTTCTATATGACACGAAAATGATTACCAGTTACTTGAGCAATAAGAAATTGCCGTTTATTTCCATAGTGAAGGACTACGGCGGGCACGACAAGCGACGATGTGAAGTCTTAACAAAACATTTAACACGGGGTAAACTAAAACATTTTATTCCGCTTGTTACCACAACACCGATAGACTTAGCTAGCAACCGACATACGCAAGACCAGCTAAGCCTATTCGCAACAATGCATGACGCACTGTGTCCAAACTCCAAGCAGACGCCTTTGCCCTAGTTACCGCGCGTTCACTTTAGCTAAACGAAGTCTGAAGAAGTGACACTGACATAAAATGTACTTGATATAGAAAAGACAGCAATGGCACTAGCAGTAAATGTAATAATTGATATAGAAAATACACTAGCAGCAAATGTAATTTATAAAGAAATGACACTAGCAATAACTGTACTTGCTATAGAAATGACGCTAGAAGTATATGTACCTGATATGGAAATGACACTTGCAGTAAATGTACTTAATATGGAAATGTCACTAGCAGTAAATGTACTTAATATAGAAATAACACTAACATTAACTAATTGTTATAACGTAGAAAACAAAGACAAATAGAATGATTTCTCGTATTTATACGACTACATACTCGTATAGCCTAAAAACATTAACCTTCTTCTGATCAGTCGAGTAAAAATTCATTTCAGTACAACAACAGTCATATCATTATGATACCAGACCAATTCCAGCGAAATGTTGCGTGCCATCGGCTCTTTACACAACAATTTCATTGTGATATCAAAAATTACATGTAGGTATGGAACGTCCCTTGAATATTTGATATTCGCGTGTGAGTCTGAAACTGCTCACTAGATAATACAACATGTTATGTGTAGTCAAACATCTTCTCAAACTATTTACGTGATGTCTAACTTTGGGAACATAATAAACTTAGGTCGTATGGAACCCGCAATATTGACTCTACCGAAAATTCGATGCGGTGTCTGTTCGATAACCTTTGGAGTGTATATTTGTATGTAGTATTGATGATAAGAGGTATAATAATACTATACCTATAGATTATTAGCAAAATCAATAAATATATCATAACATTTGGGAATGATTTTATTATATCCAGCTGCCAGTTGGATTAATAAATTTAACGATGATATCCACAATTCACAAAACGCAACTCAGAAAAGTTAGGAATGCATCATTGTTTGTAATCAGCATGATCCTAGCTACGTTATACCTTGTTAAAACTACATCATTACCTACTTGAGGACAAACGATTTGTAAAAAAAAACGCAATAATTTTGGCCACAATGTTAGTAGTTGGATCATTTTGATTCCAAGCTGTTCACATCTCGCCGATTCCGTCGCGGGGCCCTGTCTGTGAGTCAAGCGACGCGGGTGGCACGCTTTGCTGAATATAAACGGCCAGAATCAACTGTGAACATTATGTGGAGAGGCATTCCTGTATAAGTTTTACTTAAACTTTCAACTATGATGTTTTATCCAACTTTTACTGTTTCATAGCTGAACAATGGTCTCCCCCTGAATTTAGCATTTTTGGCGGTTTTAAGCGTTGGTATGCCAGTTTTTGTTGCAGGTGTCAAATTCATCGCGTTATCTCTAACTATCAGGGAATGGACCAGTATGGCCAGCGATTAACAATTTTTCTGCTTGGTTCAAGACGAGAATGGGTTTGCTAAGCTGACAGACAGCCAACCTCCGGTAGTTACGAGGTACCAGATGATGATGATATGTTACGGGACTTTTAACATGTCGTATTTATATCGCAGAGCCGAAGGAGTGTAGTTAGAAGGTATGTTAGTTTTATGTTATGACTCTTGTAACCACGTAATCATTAATAACTTGTTTTGTTAATATCAGAGCAAGATTGTTTTTAAAATATTGCACACTTCGCTGAATAGTAACGGATTTTAAATGATCTAAGGCTAATTGGTTGTATTTGTCATTAAACTATGATAATTATTATGATAAGAAAACCAAGGCCATTAATTTACCAAGTATCTAGCCTTCCACCAGCCAACCCATTTTAATGGGTTCGCTGGTTGAAGGTACTTGATTAGGCTAGGTTGAATCAGCCTAGGCTTTCAATCGAACGCCGATCAGCCCAGCTGTTCGACCGACGGGCGAATTTATCTATGCGCCGACGATATAATTATACAAAATGTTCTTAGTTATTTGTGAATTAGAAGTTTAACCCACGTAGAACTAGATCTATAAAGCCAAAATGTTACTATTGTTTTGGTCCTCACAATCCGATTTGTTACTAATGCGAACGTATATGACATCATTAATGTTTTTGTTATTATATTAGTCATTCAACATACCTGTTGTTAATGATATAATAAGTGAATAATCAACAGTGGTTTCGTTTGGAACGTCTTTTCAACATAATGGTATTCATAATATCTATTGAATAGATGTTGGTGTTCGACTGAAATGTCACGTTAAGATATTCAAATGATTTATTTATATGTATATGATTATTTATCATTCATTGAAGTTTATACTAAACATAATAACTTTTAAACTTTGGGCTTAATCTGAATACAATCTGTATTCGTAAATAATAATAAATAAAATGATAGAGGTAAAATGTTTTAATAGTACGTAAATTATTACATACTATTAAAACATTCAACAACAGCTTATGAAATATGTAATGTAAGTACGTTTTTAACTATAGTGGGAAAGTGTTATAAATGTAATGAAATGCTTATTTTTATATTAAGCATTGCAGTCACATCATAAGGAAATCCTGAGCTCGCACACATTTATTCGAATTATAAAGGCAATTAAGTTTCATCATAGCATTTGACGTAGAACACGGAACTGGACATAATTGAAGCTGCTTCGTAAATAATATAATCTAAAATAAAAAACTTTTTACTTGTAGTATTACTATTATTCAGTTGAATTTGATAAGGTAAATGATTATGTTACCTAGTCAGGTCAAGAGCAGATGGCATTCCAGCAAGCAGGAACCCCCAGGGCGGTCGCGGTGTGCACATCCGCTGAGACGGTACTCTCAAGCGACCATGCACTGCACACCCCTCGGGCCAAACACAACCAGTACACAACTGTATCACATTCACCATACACTAGGGAAACTAAGTACGTCAATGTCAACGCAGTGTCATGGTTCACCGTCTGTTAATTAACCTCAATAAGCATAGATAACGGTGACGCAAACCATTTGGAAACTCTGGATTACGCCCGCGATAACCTCGATCAGAACTTTCCGGATAGCGAAATAGAGGATAAAAGTGTCGTTCTTTCTGCAGTCCAATTAACGGACGAGGAACGAGGAAGTGATCTGTCAATTATAGTGTCGAAACGACTACTATGAAGGGCCCGCGCGCGGTTACCATCACGGAACGGCGGAAAGCGATTTCGAAAGAGCAAAGTAATAAAAATATTAAAGCAATAAAAGGGCAGAATTGTGAGCGGCCGGATTTTTCTACAAACTTTAGGGGAGTCAATAATTAGAGGGAGCGACTGCCTCTCCGAAGTGAATAAGGGTTGTTATGGCGTAGGGTCGATAAACTTTCGGACGGAGGAAATTTTTCCAACTAAGTTATGATAGGGAGTTTAGGCGTCGGAAAATAGAGGTATCGGAGTTGTGAGTTGGCAAGACAGTTACGGTTAAAGTGAACCGTAAGGGTATGTTCACGTAGACAGTGCGCGATGATGTGCGCGGGGCGCGAGGCGCGCACGGTCTGTGTCGCTCGATGTCGGACTGACGTCTGGCAGGCCGCGTGCAGATTAGAGCGCCGCGGCGCCACCGTGCCGCCCCCGCGCATCCCGGCCCGTGTGCCCGAGCCCTATGCTAGCGTGCCCCTAGCTTAGCACTCCGCCGAGCGCCGACTGCCGAGACGTGACACGAAATTCATCAAAACATGAAAGGTTTCTTTACCGTCTCTGACCTAACCATTCTGCCGAACGAAAGTGCCTATACAGAAATTGAAATTGGTTTAGAACTTTTCGTCAATAATTCACCACCCACTAGTGTATGTAATAAAATTTGGATTCAATCAGAAATATAAAAGGAGTAAATGAGGAATTCAAATTAAGCCCCTTCTTTGCTAGGGGTAGACTACATAGATACGTCTCAGGATCAGACGTGGATTTGGCGGGCGAGTCCCAATTCACCAGTTTCACAACCCCTGACACGTACGCACGGCATTGCCCATAAACCATTCCGATATCGGATGTCTCGCACTGAACCAGGCATTTCAATGAAATAATGGAGCTTCCATTGCTACAAAGAAGAACATTCTTCAAAGCCTTTTGTTTGAGATACATTAGTGAAGAAGCAGTCTATGTGGAATGCGGTTCAAAATTGAAAACAAGAAAAGCCATATATACTACACAATGTAGTTTTGATATAATATAATATTACTATACCAGTCTAACGTGATATATATTTATGATTTCAGGTACAATAAAATGGCAGAGCGACAGACCGGATCAATGTAATTTATTCATAATGAAATTGTCGCGTAATTTCATAATATAAATGGGTAATTATTATGTAAATTGGTGTTTTCAATCGTTCACGCCCGTTGCAATCGTAATTAGTGCTGATAATTATATACTTCTTTCTGGGAAACGCCTAGAGTGAGTCAAGGTTAGCCCACAACCAGATGCTAAACGGATCGTGCAACACGTTAATGCCTTATTACGAAACAAACGTATTAAAGCAAAAATAACCGGACCGATTAATATTACAAACGATGCCCACAATAATAATAATAATAAAGCTGAAATCGATTCCAACGTCACTGAATTTAATGATTTAAAATTCTCTCCCACGCATCGCTATACCGCTATCTGTATGTAAAATGTAAACACTTAGCCGAATGAGGTTATCGTAGATTGAATTAAAACGTAAGTGGGACTCGCCGCGCGAAAACATATCTGACCAAATGTTTCGGGACAAAGCAAACACATTCGCTTTCAAGTCTCCAAATCTAAATCATAGAAGATGTGCGAGGAAGCGTGTAGGAAATAGCGAGTCTTCCGTTTAAATAAATAACCCATTTGACGACTGTCACATTGGCCCGTTTTCCAGCTCTATCTTCCGCTAGATAAAGAAAGAACTTTACGTAACACCAGGAAGAGTGATAGATGGAAATTTTCCAGCATCCAAGGGAGCACGAGCATTGAGATACGATCTCTATCACGCGCAGTCCCCGAGGCGTATCGCTTTCGGTTCTTGTCCTTTTAATAGCCATATTAATGTTTCAGAACGCAAATTGCGGTTCACAATATTGCGGTCAAGATTGAATGAATGGAACAGTATCGATATTGCCAAAGTAGCTATTTGGGCACCGAAAAAGAGCAAAAATGCGATATCGAAATAATGAATCATAGTTATCCATATGAAACAAAATTAAAATCAGCCGGGTCACACAGGCAAGACACTACTCGTACAAATATGATAGGTGTTGTCAGAGGGATAAAGGCGGTAGCGGCTTGTACAAAACTTACAGATGGTATAACCGGTGACCTTTTGTACGAGAACGTTGATGAAATACACAATGCAGTTGACAAGGTGAAATTCGGTGTGAACGGAGTGAACGGCGCGCTGAAGTAAAGGATGCCTGCAGAGGACGCATTGACCTGGCCATAAGAACCTTGTTCCTACTGCACTGTTGCCCAATTCCAAACTTTAACGTATTATCGCTGCTTAATCACTGGCCATTATGACGTTTTAACGACTTTAATGACTTATTGGAACGCATCTAGACGTGAGTTTTGACTTTGACTCGTCTACAGACTATGCCATTTAGATGAGATTCTAATTCTTCTATGTAGTTATGTCGTTATTTTGAAAAGGGTTAAACTTTATCAATTCATATTCTGTTAGTGTCACAAAATATGCATAAATATGAATATTTTGAAATCAAAATAGTCATATTTATGCAAATATAGTACATAGATTATATCATTATCGTCGCAAGTCACATCAGACATAAAAGCAGTTTTTATATCACCTGTTTAAGTAAAGGAATCCGTCTCTAAAACAGTTGGAAACATCTCCGCACCTCACGTAGGCAGCCTCACAACCTCGAATGTTATTTAGCCTTCAAGTCTCCTTACTGCAGCGTCGCGAGGTGGGATTGCGAAAGTTGACAGCACCGTACGTGACCCGACTGCAGAGGGCTCGCCTTTTTGTACTCTATTGCTTTGCATTTCAGTTTCCATTATCTAGTTAAAACTTACACGGTTAATGGAAGCTTTTAATTATGTTATAAAGTTTTTATGAAAGCACTTTATTCTTGACTAGCGTCTTATGGCCCGTAACGCCAGCTACTAGCTGTGATAGTTAGACGGAACCATTAAAAGTATATTGGAAACGCTTCAGTCGTAAGATAAGTCAGAGTACACTCCAGCTTGATGATATCATAAGAAACAGTCGTGTGTCGATAATTGCATACCCTTCGGATCCTTGGAGCTGGTTAATGGGTTCGGTAGTAACAATGCGACATTACGACCCACTCGGGTTACCTACACAAATAGCGAATTATGTCCATACACGTCAAACAAACGGGCGCTCGCACAGCAAGGTTGCGGTAACGTAGTAGATGGCGCAACAACTAACAAGAATACATATTAACACGAACCACATAACCTCTGAAAATACTAAGAAGAAATAAGCACAGGTAATGTACGTTTTATTTAAATGGAGAGACATAAAGCTCATCCTGGTTAGCCTTGGCGCTTACATAACACCGCGGTGGCACTTTCAATCTTTGTGATGACATAATTGGGATCTGTGATAAGAGAACGATGTGGAATATTACGACGATGTAGTGACAGAGATAGAAAAGGGGACGATTATAGTTCGGACACGTGCAGAGAATAATGTGAAAAAGCTTGACGAAATAGATTTATCTATATAACGAGTGTGAATGCACAAAATGGTAAGGGTCGACGTATGCAAACCTATCACCAAACCTATGACCAAATCAAAGATGCTTTGGAGCAAGGTCACCGTCAAAAGTAACCGCAACAGACAAACATATTTTTTTAAATTATTTATTTATACATAAATTAATACACTTTGTTATAAAATCATCTAAAAACCTAGATAAGGTTTGTCTAGATGACCTGTTCTCATAATATAACATTTAAACAATATAGGTAATGTACAAACAACACAACTTGACTAAATGTTGTGCGCGATCACGCAATAAGACAGCTGATGTAGGCATGTAAGATACCTTACATGCCTACATCATAGGTACTAAGCGCTCGTGGCGTAGCTTGACTAGGTGTTCCCGAACGATCACCAAAGTTAAGCAACGGACGGACCGGTCAGTCTTCGGATGGGTGACCGTGAGTGGCATTTCTTTCTGAGCACTACCGTGGGTCGGATGCCACGTTAAATTGTAGGTCCCGGTTGTTCAGCAATCGTCAAGCCAAGTCAGAGGCCTTTCGGCGGCTTAATAACTCTGACAATAGGACTGGCCACTCAGTCTATACGAACTTACTTACTTAGGTACTAAGCGCCCATTTCCAGGAACTGTAAATAATTAAATATTCGTAATTGTTTACTTGCACCCTACTCCAGCCGTTGCCGTGAGCGCGCACACCTCTTAATACAGGATGCTCCATACTATGCGAATTGTTTGAGATAATATTGCTTGAGTAAGATTTAAATTTTAAAAGTTTCCGGCAGCCTAGTGGTGAGACCGTCTGACTTGCGATCCGCAGGTCCTGGGTTCGAATTCCACGGCACGTACCTCTGTCTTTTCGAAGTTATGTGCGTATTGTTGATTGCCGCCAACTTCAAATGGTGAAGGAAAACATCGTGAGGAAACCTATATGTATGAGAGTTCACAATGATCTTGAAGATGTGTGAAGTCTGCCATCCCGCACTTGGCCAGCGTGGCAGACTATGGCCTAACCCTTCTCACAATGAGAAGATGGCCCGTTCCCAGCAGTGGGACAGTTTGAACAGGGCTGATAAAAAAAAAAAGATTTTAATGTTCTTATAAGTTATTTTATTTTTCAATTCCATTGGCAGTTATTAATTAGGTTTGGTACAATATACTCGGATTTCCTTTTACCATAACTGTTTTTGAATCTTGGTACAACTAGTTCTCGTTTGGTGCTGCTTCGTGTGTTTACGCAACATGTTTTGAGGGTTTGTATTTCAGATCGAAAAACTGTCTATGAAAACACCAATGAAAGTGGAAGCGAAAGACGTTCAT
Source organism: Lycia hirtaria (assembly GCA_947563715.1). Classification (NCBI taxonomy): domain Eukaryota; kingdom Metazoa; phylum Arthropoda; class Insecta; order Lepidoptera; family Geometridae; genus Lycia; species Lycia hirtaria. The sequence goes on along the minus strand of OX387377.1, from coordinate 11,790,983 downwards.
ATTCGTAGCTAGTGGAAAGATATAGTGTATGCCTACCCCAATGGCAAAATGAGGTGACACCCAGGTGAGTTGACGGTCAAGCGCAAGCCTATTATCGAATAAAAAAAAAGGCGTGATTGTATGTACGTACGCATTGTATGTATAAATGAGAAGGAGCGATTTAGAAAGTGATATTTGTAATGCAGGAAATAATTTTAGAGCACAAAACACGGCCTTAGAGATACACGAGTATCGGAACTTAGGTGGGCATTCAACGAGAAAACAATTAATCTTCGTCGAAACGGCAACTTGATAGGCCCAATGCCTGTAGGAATCGTGTTGCGGAATCTTATTAAATATCTATAGCCTAGTGGAGTTATTGTTCACCAGTCATTGTTATAATTAGTCATTAATAATCTGTCTTGTCAGCGTTGGCTGTGATTAATAAGCCTAGATAATGTTTAACAGGGCCGGCCTATACAATACCCCAACAAGTACATAAACCTATACTTTAGATTATTGAAAAGTTTATTTGAAATGTATGAAGTTGCTAGTTAGACTTTTCCATTTACCTGAATGCCGAAGGAGAGCTATTTATATTGTTCTCGAATAAATTGAATCTCGAAAAAAATTCTATAGTACCTACTCGTGTAATTAATATTGTTCTTAACTCCGAAGTGTCTTAGAGTAAGGCTTATATATTTTGACGCTAGTACTTATTTTTTTAGCTTATAGCTTATAATAATAATAATAATTTATTTGAGCAAAATAAAGTAATTTACATAGTGCAAAACTTATACATTTCGTTTATAACATTTTGAGCTTAGATCTTGAAGTTATACATAAGAATAAGTTCTGTTTTAATTTAAGTCACTAGTCACCGCGGTAGGATACCCTGTGTTGCGATGACTAGGGCTCTTCGTATGAATCAAATTTTAAAGAGACAAAATCTAGGTATTCGACACAGTGTGAAATTATTTTAACTTTTTTAAATATCAATTAAAGTAAATATGTTATTAGTATATAATAACATTTAATAATAACCAGATATGTCCACCTATATTCCAGTTAATTATGGCTATTAAATCTAATGTCATTATGTATAAGAAATAATTACTCGTTGGCCGTCCTACAAGTCTACATAAATTACATAGCATAGACGTTATAAGTGTCAAATCAACTCAAAGCTGTGTATATGAATTACATTATATAAGCCTGGCTCGCCGAACAAATCGTTGATTAAAAATAATAATCAATCCACCACTGACTTGAGTAGAGGTAAAGAAAACATTATGGATAACAATACCAAATCGATTTGTGTCAAATTTTATGACCATACAGAGGCACGTGCAGTATGTTGTAAGTACATCGCGAATATTTCTATACATAATAGTTTAAAAATACTAAAAAAAATACGCTTCAAATTATTGTATTGTCATCGGTCCTCGATAAGTCTACAGTTTAAATGAAATCTGACCGTTTGGGTCAAAATCAAGTCTAAAGGAGTCGGTTACAAACAAACAAACATGAATACAGAAGCTAATAAAATAGTGTTAAAATTGGGTAAACTCTTAACCTCTAATTATACCAGATTTCGATGATTATTTTCTTAGTTGATTACCCAAGAAGGATGGTACGTAATGTGTTTTAGATACATGCACTTCCATATAGTAAGTGCGTACCAAAGCCGCTGCCATTTGACGAATATTAATATGCGAGGTGTCGTTAGATTTGTCTTTATGAGTGTGATAAATTCATAAACTATGTAAATTACTCTATATTTTATTTATTTAAAAAGCTAAGTTCCTCGAAATTCAAAGTCTATGGTATTTAAAAACTATTAGGAAATATTTTTAAGAGAGAGCTTAGCCTAGCTATTCATAGTTCCAATAAAAAAGAAAAATCGGATAAAAATGAATTAGGTACACGAATTCGAAACCGAGTCGAAATCTATTTTATTTATTATATAATTAAATCTAGGAGCTTAGTTCGTTGTCAACAACCTCCCAGATTTAGAAACTAAATGCTTGAGCGCTATGTTCTAAATTTTACAATTTCAGAACAATGCCTAGAAGTTATATCAGAAATGTAAACGCTTCAAAAGTTCGAACGCATAGAATTCCTTCCCAAGAATGGGATAAAAGACGAATGTCCTTCCAGGTTATAAATAAGGACGGGGGTCGTCGTCACGAGTTATTTAGACAAATAATTTTAGTTAACATAATTGGTTATTTCAGGTGGTCAGGTTGAACGGCCTAGGCGTTCTCAAGGCCTAGAACAGATAGAACAGATCTCAGCAGCTGGTGAACCGTCCAACGGTTCAAGGGCATCAGGTGAATGCCACTAGGTAAGTTTTTTCTCTACATCGAAAAATTCAAAACTCGCTTACGTGACGACTGGTAGAAGCCGGATGGATATCGACCGTTGCTAATAAGTAATCGTTGGTCAGACTTCGGTGTCGAGCGGTCGAATTCGGACGAATGCTTCGCGTGCAGATAAAACGTGCATGCATTAAAATTTAACTCACGACAGTTTGAACGCATTTGATTTTGAATTATAACTACTTTTTTAACCAACTTCAAAACGGAGGAAAATTTCAATTCTACCGTTTCTGTATGTTTGTTACCGCATAACGTATATTTTTATAATATAATTTATATATTTTTTTAGTTATTATATTTATGTATACGTTTTTCTGACTACTAATTAATAAAATAAGTACTTCCGCATAACTCCGTCATATAAACCAATTCTAAAAAAAATATGATTTAAAGGTAAATTTGAAATTAAACTTTCAGATTGGTCCTCTGATGGTAAGCAATCGTGCGGCCGAGGATGGAGCACGTAGATCTAGAAGACTTCAATCCACTCTAGCCTTCAAGGTTCTAAAATTATAGTTCTCAGGAAACAGAGAAGGCGGCAATTTCACCCCTGTTCCAAATTTCATTAAAATCGATTCAATAGTTTGGTTTTTAAAACAAAATTGCGCATTTTGAATTCGTTTTTTTTTACTATTAAATAATTATATATTTAACTAATTGAGCCTTGCGATTTGGGAATTAATACAACGCCTATACGGGAACTATTTATTTAGAGATATCAAGTAACTTAGCTAGCTATGTCCAAATATTTATTTAAATCTTTTCATCCGTTTTAGCGTGAAGGAAAAATTCGCTCAAGATAAGTTCAGCTATTTTGAGAGATCGCCTGAAAATTTAGTGCACCGTAAAAATCTATGTTGATGCCTATATGCAACGTCATTCATCAGCTTAAAATAACCCATTGCTGGGCAAAGGCCTCCCTTTGTTTATGCCATTCACCTCCGTCCCTTGCCAAACGCCTACCTTCCATACAATGTATTTATTTTACTTCCTTATACATTTTTACATAACTAAGTGCTCAAATGACCAAGACTAATGTAGAATCGTTTTGATACTGATACTTTGATTTGATACTTGATTTTGACAGATATTTCCAGCCTCAGCTATAACGTCGAAAAATCTTTAAAAGCTCCGTCGCATTCCTGTACCATTAAATATTCTGTGACTAGAGTTGCATTGAGAGATTCGAGACTTGAGATTGAAAATTTGTAACACTATAATTTTTTTAATACAAACAGAAAAAAAGAACAGCTCAAAATGCAAGAGCAACAGCGATAACGAGCCACAAACACCAAACAGAACACAAAGGAGTTTACGATCATACTTTCACGCCATAGACGTTTTCTCTCTATCCTGGAGGAAAATAAAACAAATTCTCGGTAAAAGATAACAAGTTACACCTGCGGGGAGGCCCGAATAACTAGCCATAACTAGGTAAGAGCGTAAAACCTTTGTTCTTTCCGCGGAGCCCGACTCGACGAAAAATTATCTTTTTACTTTTTTGCTGAGTCGCTCCCAACGCGGACCGCCCGAGCAGGTAGACTGCTGAACATAATAACGTTTACTTGAATGCTATACGTGTATACTTTTAGAGCTTTGGGAGAACGTTCTTTGGTATTGGTTTGGTATACGTATGGTAACTTTTAAGAGAGTTGTGAAGCGGATTTTTTTGCGACCGATTGAACGCAGCGAACACGTCTCTGCATCGTCTAGCAAAATGTTTTTTTACAATCCGGATGTTTAATGGTAAGCACGTTACAGATCGTATTTTTGAACCGATCTTTACGAAACTCAGTATACAGGTTTAACAATTTTCATAGATTTTTTGTCGTCAGGATTTTTTTATTGATCAAGTAGGTATAAGTTTAGAAAGCTCAAAAACCCCGACAAACAAAAACCACTGAACCGATTTTGATGGAACATAGCTAAGAAAACTAGACAAAATCTTCTGTAAAAAAATCAACGGGTTGGACTCCGGGAGTGCCGGCAGAAGTGAAGACTAAAAAATAAAATAGCAAAAGCGCCATTTAGTACGTTGGCCTGGAACAAGCGCCCTGCGCCGTCTTAGGACTACGAATTTTCGATCAGGTCACGTGACACCTGACGCGAGTTTAACATTTTTTACCCATCCCAAATATGCCCAACGAAGTTTTCACTTCAAAAAAACTAGATCAAAATCGGTCCATCCGTTTGAGAGCTACGATGCCATAGACAAACACACAGATATACAGTACAGATACACATGTTAAACTTATAACACCCCTTGGGGTTAACCCCGACCCAAAAAGAGAAGTATGATGTGGCGCCATCTACTGACCGATTTTAATCATATATACATATTTTATAAACGGTCAAGCCGTGTAGAAGTTGTGTAAGAAGTGATAATTATAGATACATACATAAAGAACCACATACAAGCATATATACATGAAAACATTACCCTGATCTTTGAGCAATCTGGTAAAAGAGTTTACTTCCAAATCCTCTTAAGAGCATTTTCGTTGGCTGCGGGTTGGTCGCTCGCACTTGTAGCCTCGGTCGACGGCCTATTTAAAACGCGCGGCGATATTAACGACGCCTAAACATGGCTTAAAAATATTTAATTTCGAAATGTTGACAAATTAGTCAAGGCTGTTTGCATTTTTTGCCTCTAGAAAGCAGTGTTCAACCTTGATTCATTGAACTAGGTATTTTTATAAGTACTAATTTTTTGTAAACGATAAGGTCGCAAATAAAGTTTTTTTTTGCGTTAATGATTTTTAGGCTAATCATTCGATCAAGGCTCACTTGAATTTAGGTGAAGATGTGAGCTTAAGACTGTTAAGTCACCTAGCCTGGAATGGGAATAGGCTCTCAAATGAGACAGATTTTTAATTTAAGGATGTTAACTAGGTAGCTGAACACCAGAAAGTACCTTGCCACCACTGTGTTTCCTCGTTTTTCTTTAGTTCATTCTCGGGGTTAGACCCAGTGTTCTTCGACATAGAAGTCCATCATACACCTTCCAACTGAGCTTCGTTTTTTTTTTAGGTGATGCGGCCGAGATATATATATTGCGGAATTGTACCCACTATATCCTTAGTGGCCAGCCTTATTGCTTGATAGAAGACTCAGGGGATTTCCAGAGGAATGTACCGGGACTGTCATGTAGTGTGCATGGTAAGTTATCTTGCATGCAGTCCTCACCTCAGCACCTACTCCGGGTATAATAATTTGGGCCACTCATAAAACTCAGACTCATTTGGATGGAAGGTTACATCTCCACTCCCAACCTTATCCGAGCTCAAAGGATCTTAGTACATGCTTGTTTGCCGACTCCAAATATGTATAAAAAAATACTTTGGTATTGGATACCGCAGTAACGTCTTTTTACCGTTAGTATGATCTTTGCGTTGAAATGGTGATCATAGGATTCCTCTGCAGAGTATTACACACCGTCGCTTAACATCAGGCGAGTTTGTGGTCAATCATAGATCTATAATGTATAATAAAAAAATTAAAAAAAAAACTGCCAGTTTCATAACTAGGCAAGCTTGACAGGACAGTCTCCAACCCTTCACATGATAAAAGACATAATTTTGTGCAACATAAAAACCTGATCCATGAATATTAGTTGCCTTGGAGCTGCTACATCATGAAATAAATCAGCAATATCATTTTTATAAAATAATAATATTTATTGTCAAAAAATTAAAAAACACGCTTCAAATTATTGTATTGTCATCAGTCCTCATTAAGTCTACAAAGTTTGAATAAAATCAGACCATTTGAAGTGGGTCAAAATCAAGTCCAAAGGAGTCGGTTACAAACAAACAAACATACATACAGGTGAAGCTAATAAAAGCGTGTAAAAAATGGCTAACATTTCTATAGGCACAAGATAAAATTAATAAATTTTTACTTGTGCCCTTAACAGAGTGCATGGTACTAACACTTAACACTATAGATACCTCAGGCTATGATTAAGGAGGCAGTGCGTTTCTGTACAGATCTCAATGTTAAAATACAAAGGCTAGCCATTGAGGTTTTAGCGAGTCTAAATTCCATACTTCCTAGCTACATCCCTATGGGGTTGGGTGTGTTTTAAATGGTTATGGCCCTTTTTAGTGCATTCAGAAGAGAATTGATTGATGAAAACAATTTCTATATTATTTATTTTAGTTAATTAGTAGCTCCAAAGAAATTATGCCGCAAAAGTTTGTTATTTCATGAAATTGGGTCTTTGTCAGAAAAAGCAGTTAATTAGAGGAACAAAAGTATTGCTAAAACTATGAGAGAAGATATTATTAGGATGTAACGACTCATGTCAAAACATCATGAGGAAACCTACATGTCTGAGAGTTCTCAATGATCTTGAAGATGTGTGAAGTCTGCCAACCCGCACTTGGCCAGTGTGGCATACTATGGCCTAACCCTTCTCACATTTTGAACAAACAGGGCTGATAAAAAAAAAGACTCATGTAACCAGATAGGTATTAAATGACCAAAAACAGTAGTGCAATTAAGCAATGCGACAAACCCTGATCATTTCTTTAGAAGACTTTAATTATTAATTTTTTTAATTCATAGCAATTTTGACTTAATTTTTGAATGTGACTGATGACTTGAGTGATTAAAATGGGATCAAAATTTAATTGAGATGAAACTTTGACAGGATTATTGATAGATTGCAATATAATTTATATTCTAGTTGGACTTTTAGCACTAGAAACTGATCAAAAGAGCGATAAAGTAATAAGAAGAAATGACAGATTTCACAGCAATTAAAAAGTTGAATAAGTTTATTGTTTAGCTTAGCTATTAATTAATTTTAACACAATAAAACCTGGCTTTTGAATAGGTAGGTAATCCATGAATCTAATTTATAAAGCAGGTAAATAAGTACTTTATTTACACTTTAATTTTTTTTATGTCTATTCAAAATAACATTAAATTTGTTTTAAAGTAAAATGTTATTCATTCATTGTGTACCTGTATTAATTCATAAAAAAAACTTGGTAATTCAGGTAGATATGTTTCATTGTTCCAGTACCTAATGGGTTATATGTAACATAGATCTACATGGTAAAATACAGGTGGGTGATTTTTTGTTTCCATTTCGGTCGGTTGGTAGGTACCTACCTCAAACGAAGCAGTCAAGTTACATTCTAATTTATCGACCCATGTGCACCGCGTTGTTCTGAAAAAATGATGCCAGCAGATCGATATATTCTCATTGGGGGTCTTCGAAAAGGCTTCTACAGAAAAGTCCATCTCTATGGCGAGGTATGAGATCGATCTTCCACAGTAAAGGATTTTACATTTTAAACCAGCTGAAGCCAGGCTACAAACAATGAAAACATTTTTTATTACCTTCTTTTACGTGACTCCACGGTGCCGCTTTAGTTTGCCGACGCTGACTATACTTATTCACAGCACTTATCATCACAATTCTCTAAATAGTTTATTCCTAATTCTACCATCAAACAATAATAAAAATGCAAAAGTTGAAACAAACAAAATTCACAAGCAATGGATTTTTAGACAAGCTGGGGTTCGGGGGACATGACACAAATCACAAAACAAACCAATAGAAAAAGAGAACAAATAAAAATGTGCGGCGCGCATGCGTTGCGGTCGCATGTGTCGATAAAACAGACTAAAGCTATATTATTGACATCACTAGGGATGGGATAATTGTGTCCTTTTTTTAATTGTGATGTTTAATAAACAGAAGTAAATATATATATAAATATTTGAATTTATATTAATTAACTATCTACTCCATTACAATTAAAATAACATTGAAATTCTATATTTAACTAACAATTTTAAAAGCATGTAAAAAAGTAATCAATTTAAATTAAAATTTCGTCAATTGAAACCCATCCTGCATCGACCTTGGTGGAAAGGTGCCCATAACGCAAGCAGTATTGCCACGCTGTATAAATATAAATAACATATAAATAGTATTATATTTATTAAAAAAAATATGTGTTCCGGGTGTCACGTGAATATATTTTTCACTATTGGTTAGAATGAAGAGCGACTCTAACAGTGTCTTGATCAAATTAAATAGTATACATTTAATGCAGTCTACACCTTTTAGTAGGGCCTGGATACATTTGTACTCAAAAAAAAATGTACAATACAATATGGAGAAAAAAGTTAAGCCATTGAAAAAACATGTGTTAATGAATAGCAACAAATAAACACTTGTGAAAAATTTTAAAATAAATATTTACACCCCTTTCCAAATGAAATATTTACAGTATTCGAATAGCAATAAATAAAATGTAAAAAAAACACTTACTGTTTGGGTGACCCAAAGTATTATACTTTGGCTAGGCTATTAAAATAACCGAATCATCTTTCAACATCCCAGGATGAGATTATTCTGCTAGTTAGCAGAGTTTAACGTTATATTGACGTTATTTTTTAGGCTTACTAACTTCACAGAGGTTACTGACACTGGCGTCAAAGGATATACGAGTGTAACTTTAGCATAAACTTCATTTAATAATGACACGAACAACCTAAATGTACTCTCAGTCACACAAGTACTTGATATAATCAGTACGCATTTCATATTATCTCTGACATATTTTTCTCTAGCATACAAAGTCGCTAACATGCAATTCTTACACACTTAGTTATGTTTCTACAACCTGTATGCGAGTAACAATAAACATCTGCATTGAAGAAAGAAAATTTTGCCAGTTGATTAAGATACATTTGTTTGTTTCACTCACTTGGTCCAATAATTATATTCGTTGCCAGCCAATGATTGGATATAGACTACCTAGATACTTCACTATCGTTATCTTTATAGTTAAGGTGGAGATCAACGCACGCAGCTGTTTCTCTCGTATATCACAACCTTTATAAATAATAATTGGTTAGGGATATTAGAAAAATGAGATATGAATTTGCTTATTTAGATAGGAGAAATAATAAAAAAAATGGTTGTCTGTAAAGTCGGTTTACGGACGCTAATTTTACGTGATAACGATGCGTCACAAGCCGAACGCTTAGGCCGATTGTGCCTCTCTATCGCTTGTTCCGCGCTCTCGCTTACACGCTCGGCTCAGGCGGAACGTGACAGTTTTTCGTGCGTACCGCCGGCGTTCATCGATTTATACGATGTTATCAAGTCAAAAAAAGCTTATTCAGCTTAGACTGGCGACGGAGTAGTAAAAAAAAAACAAGTATTTTCCTACTACTCCGCCAATTTATCTATTTTTAATTTATTTATCAAAGAAAAAGTTTTTTAAATATATTTCTCTTATCATAATATAAAAATTCATTTCTCACTTTCATATATCCCTACTCAATGATTTATATGTTTTATTTGTTATTATATTATGTTATTATATGTTTAAAAATATGTATTGTAATGCGCAAGAGAGATAGCTGCGCGTGTTGAGCGCATTTTATTACTAATTTTATTGAGTGTGTATTTATTTTAATTAAGGTTTATTGTCATATGTGTTGATTATGTAATGTCTATGTTTCTGATTTTGTATTTTTTTGTTTAATTAGGTATAGTGTATATCTTGTAGCTGAAAATTAAGTTTATTTTAAATATAAGATTATATGAATTAAAATAGTTTAATTGAATAAAATAATAACATAAAATATGGATTTATAGTAATTTTCATTTTTTTATGTAAAGTAATTCCTTTTGCAAATAAGTATTTTAATCTTCAAAAGTTGTGTTGGGCTTCACTAGTTGGTAAAGAAGTTTACTTCATCTTGTTATATTAGCGCCATCTAGTACAGTTAGGTTATTAACATAAATTACAGTTCTTGGCTTGGAAGTTCTATAAAATTTCACTAGATGACACTTTGGTACTAACAATTTCCTAGGCGCTGTTGATAATATGAAGTTGAAACGACGTTTATGTCGTTTGTATGCATTTTGGTAGATGGCAGTTTGGCATTTCTTAGAAACAGTAACCTTACGAGAACAAACAAACAAACAGAGCTCATGATTTATTACTAATATTCTAAATTCTTGTTGAGAATTAATCAATTATCGATTGTTTCTCCCAAATATTATAACTAGGTATCGGCATAGGCATATACCTACATAGAGAAAGAGAAGTTTGCTACAGGCCTTCTACAAGCAAACTTCTCTTTCGATAACATCTTGACCGATTTTGCTCTTAATGCTTATTTAAAATTAAGGTTGAGAATTGAATAAGTACCTACCAAACATTTTTATGAACTACCTATTAGATATCAAAATCGGTTAGTAAATGGCGGCACAGCAACTTTCCCCTTTTTGAGGGAAGTAGGTAATTGAAAATTCACGACGAAAAAAAATTGTAATAGGTACCTATGCACTTACATTACAAACTTACGTATGGCAAGTTTTGTAAAGATTGGTTGAAAAATTACCAAGAAACGCCCGGAAAGAGGAAGGAAAAATTTACAATGAGCTTTGTTAGGTTTGCTCACTAGGTAAGTAGAAGCGTAAAAAACTATCCGCATAAAATTAATTTACAATAATTATATGTACCTACCTAGTTTATAAATTGAAAAAATTGACTTCAAAATATGTTTACTTGGATGATATTTTTTCAGTTAGGTATTTTGTTATAAAAACGAAAGTACCTACTGAATCGATTTATATGGGACCACTTCTGAGGTTTATTACCTACCAAACAATAAAATAATCATCAAAAACAATTCATAATTAGCGGAGTAATCGCTGAACAAACATACAAAAAAAAAACAAAAAAACATACAGTCGAATTGAGGAACTGTCGAAGGATGTCTTATCCATATATCCATGCTGAATACCGAGATTTGCCACGCTTTTACCTTATTTTCAATGAGTAAGTATAACCTCTCTATAGATAAAATCTCATTGGTTTAGTCATAATTTACTGCTCCATTTCTATGAAAAACCTACGTAGGTACTATAGTTATAATATTTTACTTCGTGAGCAAGAAGCCACATCTCAAAAACATCAAAACCCATACGATTAGGTAAATAACGAAAATCATTCCACCGAAGCCTGCCCTTCGGCCCCGTTTCACCTGCCTTTGATGTCTCAAAGAAATTGAGCGCGTGCTTATCTGAAAGACACGTCAGGGCTGGCCGGGTGACAAAGGGGACCAGGGCGTAATAGGGCTACTTCAGCCAGTGTGCCGGCCTTCTCATGCCCTTTTGCCCTCCCTTTGAGGTAATGGAGGCAATTTTCTTCGGTTACGAGTATAATATCAACTCGGAATGGTGAGATTATGATTGGTTTCAGATTTTGTGTCTGACAAGTTAGAACAGGTACTTACTAGAATTTGAAATTCAATTTGATTAATAGAATTTTTGTACTGAAAGATTTAAAACCGCCAGACTGGCTGCAGGCGTGAAGACACACATGCCAGGAAAAGCGGGATTGTATAACAGAGAAAGCGCTCTATAAAAGAACGAGAAAGATATATAAGTATATTATTATTGCCTACAGTTGCCTGGAAGGGATCACTTTTAGCGATAAGACCGCCTGCTGTTATCATACTAGTTATGTAAGTTGTTTGTAATATTGCATTTGTTTTAATGGTGTACAAAGAGTTTATCTATCTATCTATTGTATTCATGTATATTTTCTATAAACAATAGTATCGATGTTTCGCTTCTGCCAGGCATCCTGTGACGTTTTTTTTTATGATTGTCCAATAAGGTTCTTTTATATACCTATAATACGTATAGCAAAAAAATAAACTTATTGGGCAATTACATTATGTGGCCTAAATGGCTTGATTAAAGTTGATGTGCATGTTAGATCTCTCAGTACCCTCAAGTGTGATATGATATCAAAGGCTACATTTCTATATTATCTATTAAAGACTTTTTGTGTAGTTGATTATGATTGAGCTGAAAAAATAGAGTTACTATCGCTTTTATAAATATGTACTAGATCAACTAACACTAGACTCCGTAAGCACAAAAAGCTTCTGCTCACGAGGGCTAGGTAGGTACTGCTCAGTGCTCATATTATAAATTCTTAGTCAAAATTAAGTATCGAATGCCAAATATGTATTATCAAAATCAGCAGAGAAATAGCCTCATAACGATCTCCTCTTTTTACAGCCTTTTGTCACGACAACCTCTTGAACGCTATTGCTCATATTTAAAATTCTACCTTAAAATTAAATAACCTAACGTTATTCGCAAATATTATTATCAAAATCGGTCCGTTTATTCGGTGCCTTTTGAGTTCTTCTGCAAATTTAGCCGCAGCACCAGCCTTAATTAATTAATTTCCTAGCGCGCGTTAAATTGTAAAATAGGAACATCTCTGGGCTTCCAAGATACCGGCCTATACTAGCCGAGTTTGGGGTCCACTGAGAATGCATTGTACTAGTAATTCTACTTTGAAAATAAGTATTTACTTTACTATTAGGATTTATTCACGTTCCGTAGTTTCTCTTACGCGTACGAAGTCGCGAAGATTACCTAGTATAGCTGTACGTGTGATTGGATGCTTCCTTCGTTAATAAAGTGTGAAATTGTGTTCCTCCTTTATTGACTACAGATTTGTGAAGCTCGTAAACCCGATTAGGAACACATGCATGCGTAAAAATCGTACCATCTTGTGTCTGCTCCAAAATTTACATTTAAGTAGTCTGTCTTTATTTCTTTATGCGATTTTTTTACCGACTTCCAAAAAGGAGTTTATCAGTTCAGACTGTATGTTTTTTTGTGTTTGTTCACCGATTACTCAGTCAATTGTGCATTGATTTTGATGGTTATTATTGTATTTGGTAGGTCATACTTCAGAGGTCTCATATAAATTTTATCAAAATCAATGTAGTACTTTGGTTTTTATAACAAAATAACTGGTAAAATCTCATTCAAGTGCCTGTAGAAAAGTGAACAGCAAATCGTGTATGTATTGTATTGCGTATTTTGAAGTTGGTTTTTTCAGTCTTTTAAACTATAGTTATTTATATTAGCTAGATAGATAACTCTTTATTAAAATACCACATTGTACAAACATATTAAAAGAAGACAATATTACTATGGCTAATAAATAAATAGGCGGCCTTATCGCTTCGAGCGATCTCTTCCAGGCAACCATGTACAGAGTAGGATAGGTGGCAATGATAGTGGCCTTTAAACTAAAACATAAAAATATTGCGTATTTAAAATACTACAGAACTAACTTATATCTATATATAGGTATAGTATTATTATATGCATACATATATGTATATGAAGAAGAAATTAAAATAAATGATTTACTCATTTAAATAGTGTGTTTTTACAAGGGCTTTAAAAAAGAGGGAGCTCGCTTGATATCTACTGGCAACTCGTTCCACAGTCTGACTGCTGTTACTGTGAAAGAGGAGGCATAAAAATTCGTTCTGTGCCGAGGGATATCAAGGGTCAAATTCTCTGATGATTTAAGAAGACCCCGAATAACCCCTTATATCCATACCCGAACAAGAGAAACCGATAAAAAAATTACCCGACTGAGCAAAGATGATATCTTTACGGGTTGTGTTTGTTTACTTTTCTTTTAGAAAAGTAAGCTTATATTTTTTGTGAACATAACACTCTGGGAGTGGATACAGAAAATTCTAACAAATTCACGTACATCAAAATCGACCAAGCCGTTTAAGCTTCATGGAAAATATAGAAACAAATGTGTAGAAAACAAATTTGTTTTTATGGGTATATGAGTAGGTTAGTTGTTTTGCACATAAAGTACGTCACAAAGCACCTAAGGAAGACCAGCCACAAGGCATACAAGTTACAGGAAGACTATGGATGCAAGCCGATTCAACTCAACCGATCTTTCTTGAAATCGATGGGGAGGCTTAGTACAGCAGTGGACTTCTATTAGCTGAGATGATGATATATGTTACTAATATACCTACACTTGAAAACATTACTCTCCTTTTTGGGCGCCCGGATAAAAATCAACACTAGAAAATTACCTTTCGTTCTACAAGAGAAACCCTTCGTTAAAAATCAACCTACTTAATTATATCTGAGCGCAAACATCGACTTCAGATGCTTTGGATGACCTGGATACAGAGGCTGGGGTAGGGGGAGGGGAGAGGAGCAATCGATGCGTTGCCATGGCAACAAAAACGTCTGCTGAGGCGTCTACTATCCCTTTCTGTCTCGCCTTGATATCATATCACATGGAACATACTTTGAAAACGGCATGAAAACCCTTTCTCTTCCGACTGAAATATAATCTTAGCTGACATAAAATAAGGTTGAAATTGATCTGTAAGAAGAGAAAGAGGAAGTCATTTCGGATTTGTAAGCGCGTCTTGATGCGATAATATAAGGAAGAAATCAGTTTCTCAGAATCGTAAAGTCAAAAACACCAAACGAGACTTTCTGAAAACGATTTTCAGAGCGACGTCCGTAAGTCGTATATTGAAATGTTGATTTACGTATGTGTGTGCATGTTTGTGTGTATGTTTGTGTGAGAGGAGACAAGGTGGGTGGTTGAACAAGATATTTGGGGTTTGTTAGGAGTCTGTTAACATCTGGCCCCTCTAATTTATGGGAAGGGTAAAGTCTGCTTTCCGTTTAAGGTGTAGTAATTAATAATTTATTTTTGGTTGCGGTTGGGAACCCTGTTGGGGGTTGTATTGTGTTTTGGTTTGGTACAGATGCAATTATCTCGGCTTTTGAGATGGCTATTGATAATAGGTAGGTGATGTTAGGTTTGTCATTTGTGCCAATGGTTTTAGTTAAGATATTTCTTCATATCTATCTTGTAAACGTAAGGTTTAACTAAAAATAAAAACATAATGCCTTTATTGCTAACAAGGTCCACGTTCAGTTCACGTTATTGATGCGTACTGCACAGGAATGGAATTCTTTGCCGCCATCTCTGTTTCCTGAGAACTACAATCTTGGAATTTTCAAGGCTAGAGTGAATAGATATCTTCTAGATCGACGAGCTCCATCTTCGGCCGCCCCGTCGCTTGGCATCTTGGCATAAGCAAACAATTAGAGCTATTCTGAAACCACAACTTAAATAATTGAAATGTTTAAAATATTTTAACTAAAAAACAAACGAAATTCTTTTACAATTTTTGTTCTTTTTTAGAATTTAGAGAGTTTAAGTATTTTAATTAGCTTAGTTGTACCTTCAGAATTGACCACAGTATATAACTTTATTTAATTTTTAAGCTACGTATGTATTATAAGTACACAATTTTTTTTTACGTTTCAGTATTTATTGGCCACCTACATTCCGGCAAGCACAGAGTAAGAAGACCAGACGAGGTGGACAGATTACCTCTTCCAAATGGCACACAAGCACAGAACACATATTGATACACAGAAGTCTCTATAATTATATTGTTTTAGTGTACACTATAGTTTTTAGTTACTTTTATAGGCCACTATTTGTAACATCTTTCCTATCCGTGCATGGTTGCCTGGAAGAGATCGCTCTAAGCGATAAGGCTGCCAATTAAAAGCCTAGTTATAAATATATTTTATCTGTATTTGTGGTCTTTTAAGAGTTATCTATCTATGTCTAGCAGTGGACTTGTCGTGGCTAAATCTCTTCTCCTCTGCAAAGCCTCCTCAATATTCGAAATTTTTGAGTGTTTTACTCACTGAAGTATCTACAAATTTATAGACAGTTCAAAAATTACACATATCCGACGAGAATGGAACCCGCATTATCCCGATCTGTACCTGGGGGCCTTTACCATATTGGATGTGTGTAATTTTTCTCACAATGAGAAGATGGCCCCCTGGTTTAGCCCAAAGCGGAGGAGATGGATGTTGTATGGTGTAAGTACTGCCACCTAGCTCTGAATTCTTCAACGAGCTTCCATTACCGTCTGATCTGAAACAGTTCCCAGTAGTGGGACAGTTTGTACAAACAGGCCTGAAAATTTTTTTTTTTTTGAAATGTCTATACTTTTAAGGCCCAGATTAGTCCAAGTATTAACAGCTGCTTTCACCATATCACTAAATTAAATTTTAATTAACGGATATTACCCACCCAGGACAAACATTTTTGTAATGACCGTGGATTTTTGTACTATATTTATATGTTATTGTTTGACTGGCCTTGTGGCTCAGTTAGTATATCTGCTAGCTGAGCTGTAGGTCGTGGGTTCGATCTCCACCCAAGGCAAACATTTGTGTGATGAGCATGGATGTTTAATATGATGTGGATGGATGGATGTTTTAAACTGCTAACGATCTCGTACTCCACTATATTAGTACATCCCATCAGGATGTCTCAGACTTAATCCTGGTTCCATTACCAGATCAACTTTTACTTGAACAATTTACGTGTTAGTACTCTATTTTTGAGGCATCACCAACTATAGTTTCAACCGCATACGGCGATCTTATCGAAAGGAGCAGCGCAAACGTCCTTCAGAAGTGAAGTGACCGGCCGTATGCGTCTGAAATTACAGCCGGAGATTTCGGTTCAAATAAAAATGTGTAACAACTATGTTAGTTTTCATAATGAAATATATCAGCTGCATGCCATAATAAAACTGTACAGTCATCTGGTTTTCTCAATCGAAAACCGTCACGTGTGTCTTTTAATTTGCAAGATTCAATTATACGTAGATAGGTTTCCCCAGCTCTGCGGGGCAAGCCTCAAAAAAGGTAAACGCCCGACTTGTCTTCAGTCACGACGCGTTGGTCAACGCTGTTAGTCGCGTGTCGTGATTTGTGAAAACTGACAATAGCATCCTGTGTGTTTAGAAAGTGCAAAATCAAGATATATAAGGCCAATATACTAAACAGAGGATGTGGTCTTAACCTCAAAATAGCTGATCTGCTTGCAAGACTAGATTAAAGGCACCGAGACAGGTAAAACTAATAAAAATCAGGTAAAATACAAAATAGCAATGAATAGAGTCTGTTTGAATAAATAACTATCTTGGCAAATAATTACAAATTAAGAAACTAAAAAATAAGCTTCAAATTATTGTATTGCCATCGGTCCTCGATAAGTCTACAAAGTTTGAATGAAATCTGAACGTTTGAAGTGGGTCAAAATCAAGTCCAAAGGAGTCGGTTACAAACAAACAAAAATAAACATGGATGTATGTAGGTGAAGCTAATAAAAGCGTGTAAAAAACAGAAACTAACGTCTCGACTCGAAAAAGCCGACTTTACCCGAACGAGCGTCACATAGCTGAGAGCGATGACGCAGTCTCATTCAATACCCACACAAGTATAAGTTTAGAAAACTCAAAAACCCCCGACAAAAAAAGCTGAACCGATTTTTATGAAACATAGCTTAAGAACATTTTCGACAAAATGCTCTTTCAAACACAAAAAAACTAGATTAAAATCGGTCCATCCGTTTGAGAGCAACGATGCCACAGACAGACAGACACACAGATACACGGATATACATATATACACGTCACCCTTATATCACCCCTCTTTTTAGGTCGGGGATTAAAAATAAAGTGCTTAGCGCGCATAAAGAAGTTTTCACTTCGAAAATTTCGACTACTAACCAAACAAACCACTTATCCACGTAAAAATCGACAACCACATCGAGGCAAGTTTTCTTTGAATATGCATAGCTACTTCCATTAATCATTCGTAAAAAAGACAAAGTGAGTCGGACCAGTCAGTATCTACCATCGGCCCCACGCTTTCATTAAAACTAAGGCTTCTAATGGCCTCGAGGTCGTGTGTCACGGAACACGGTAATATTTATGTAAATTACAGAGAATATGATTAGTCGCCGTCGCCTCCCCTCCTGATAATCATATTTACGGCTTCTGCCCCCCTCTTTCCACCCCCCAAATAAGGTACGAGGGAGAAACCTGACGTACGGTTAAACAAACCTCAGGTTAGCTCGTCTACGAGTCGCAGACAACTGTTACGCAATGTTAGGAACCCGTAGAAGTTGGAAGTTTTACGTTGATTTTGGGTTTATTCCAAAGATCAGACTTTAAGGTTATATAATGACGTGAATAATCGCCTTAGGAGACTGCTTTTGCCGATACTTTGGGCGATTGATGTTGAAACGGTTGGGTACAGGATACAATGTGCTATTTATAGTTAAGGTTACATAATGTGTTTGTTGTGGATGGCAGGAGAAGGCTGGTCTTGTTTGTCGGAGAAGAAGAACAACTAAGAAGTAAAGAAGATCTTCCTGCTGAACTGACACATGAGTATTCCACTCTTTCATAACCGATGATATTCTATGCAGCGCTGGTGGTAGCTGACAATGTCTATATAATCTGTTTGTTTGAGGAAGACCGCGAAATGCGGTTGAAACTATTGTATTCTTTGGAGATGACCACTAAAAGTGAATGTGAACGAGAAGTAATTTTAGTTAATGAAATGCCACGGAATTAAACGAAAGCTTTCAGCCATACGCTTCTATTCCTCCCGGGACAAAGTACTCCTCAAAGATTTCAATGTTGTATCGAAACCTTTGGGTCAAAGTAAGTCTCTAAGCTGTCACAATCAGTCTATAGGATTTAGCTGGTGACAGTTTACAGACTGGCAACGACTTAAAAAAAAATCGTAGACTGGCTAGAGTGCAGAGTTGTGATTTAATTTTTCGTTTTTTTTTACATAATAGGTAGGTACCTATTTATTATCAGTTAGTCCGTTTCAAGTAAATTTCAATCTACTTACTTATTATTTATTAGTTTCAGACGTAAACTTATTTTTTGTGTTGCGCAAAAAAAACATCTTATATTAAATAGTCAAAATAGTAAATCGTCAAATCGTCTTAAATTACTTACTTATTATGTATTATTCATAATAATATCTTTTTTATTGCTTTTTCAGTAAATTTTATTGAATTAGTACATATATAAAATGAGTTTGGTTTCAGACGTAAACTTATTTTTTGTTGCGCAAAAAAACGGTCTAAAAAAATGTTTTTTGTTTCTTGAAAATTTCTTTCAACTATTCATGAGGAGAACAAATTACTTAACTTTGATCAATGCGCGAAATTCTCTGTCTTCTTTCCGCAAGTGTCATTACGTGTCAGCGAGAAATTGGCAAAAAATGTCGAGCATTGCTTAGAGGCAAGACCCTTGGACCTTCCTTGGCGTCCTTCGGGAGTGACGTCTGCGCTGCTCCTTTTCAAAAAGACCGCCGTATGCGGTTGAAGCTACAGTCGGAGAATTTGGCTCAAAAATAGACATGGTTACTCATGGTTCTTGGTGAGACCCTTGGTGTTTATTTCATCAGTCTGGCTTTCCTCAGCCGCTGGTATATCTGCCGTATTGTGTATTATTTTCACTATTCCTTGTATGTTTAGTTAAAGCCATCCTGATGCTCCTGATATATCTTATAGCGAGCTTTTTTTTTAATTGGTGAATAGACAATTTTACTATAGAAACTAACCGAGGCGCGTCACCGACCGAGAGTGACGTTAGCGCTGTTCCTTTGAAAAAGACCGCCGAAATGCGGTTGAACCTATACTAGTTGGATTTTTCGGCTCAGACGTGAGTGACCCGTAGTTTTTATTTAAAATGGCGAGTAGATATTTTATATAATACCATCTAACCCAAACTAAGCAAAGCTTCTAACGAACTTTTTCATATTAAACAAGTGATTTCACCAGAATTATTCTAAAGAATGCGCATTTATAGGTAATCTTTTACGTACTTTCTCACAAAAAACGGAAACTCAACAGCGTATCAAGCGTAACAAAAAACAGCTTTTCCGCAGTCGGGTATTTTGTTTTTCTTTTAATATATATACTTGTTTATGACAACATTGCTAGCAACAGCTACTAAGTAAAGTACCGGCAAGTCCTTAACGTTTTAGATTACACGGCTGTAGCTCAGCCAATCATCTGATTACGCCAACTTCTTTCAACTTTTCCATCAAATTGATATCATTAGCGGTTAATCGCGCGTTAAATTGTTGCCTCCATGTCCTTTCACGTTCTCCAATGGAGAGACGCGAAACGTGGCTTTGTAGAGTTTGCGACATGTTTCTTATAAAGAAAACATCAGCAAACTTTATTAGCTAATAAATCAATATACCTATACGTATGGCAGAATATTACTATGTTTCAATTAAATTCGGTTAATCCTTTTTAATGATATTGTGGTTTTATAAGGGCGGAGACAGAGTAAAAAAAAAAAAAAAACGAATAAAATTTGTGTGAAAACGTGTGATTGGTCGATGATTGAGCGACTAATCAGTCATCACATTATTATTATTCAGAGCCTGTTCCGTCCCACTGCTGGGCAAAGGCCTCCCAATCCTGTTTCCATTTTTCTCGGTCTAATGATTTTTGCTGTCTTTGCAGAATGCGTCCAGTTCATCTCGCCATCTCTTTCTGGGCCTACCAGGTGGTCACATAGTCGTGTCAAATTTTAGTCATAACAAACTCCGTTACTCCATCCAAATATACCATACCATTCTAATAGTGTAGATTCCAATAATCTTGTCGAAAAACGTTACTAAAATTTATTTATTTACAGAAGCGACACATAAGAAAAAACTATACTAAGAACTATAACTATACCTCAACTATATACACGTTAAAACTACATAAAAAACAATTTTAATATATTATACACATATAAAAAAAAAACAAATAAAAAAAAAAATATTCAAAAAGTCAATATATTTCAAAAGTCCAGTGACGGGTGACCAGAATGCTGGCTCCTACTTTGCTCAAAAGGTAAGCATTTTATTGCCATCCAACGAGGCAATGCTGCCAGCATTCTGACCACTTTCCCTACTACCAATGGACTTTTTGAATAAATTATTATTTTACTAAAATTAAAATGTATTAATAAAATAAAATAAATGTTTTATTGTATTTGTTTAAAATAATATTAAAACATGTAAAATAAACAAATAAATACATAATAATTTGAGCAACTAATCCTCAACATATTTTGTCCAATTCTCGCTGCCACGTAATGACACTTGCGAAAATAAGACAGAGACTTTGAGATGATGTTCAAAGTTAAGTAACGTTTTTCGGTAATGCCATTAGTATTAGGCTGGTTTGCTATTTGTCATTCTCGCGAGATAGATAGATAGATAAACTCTTTATTGTACACACTTTAAAAGTAATAACAAAGTACCTACTTAAATAGACTAGTGCAACAACAGGCGGCCTTATCGCTAAAAGCTAGATATATATATAGGTAATTCTTTATTAAAAGACCACACATACAGAAAAAGAAATACAGAGAAAACATAATTATAGCTAGGCTTTTAATTGGCTGCCTTATCGCTTAAAGCGATATTTTGAGACAACCATGCACGGATAGGTAAGATGTTACAGATAGTGGCCTTTAGAAGTAACTAAAAACTATAGTAAACACTAAAACAATATACAGTGGGTACCTATAAAATAAAAAAGAGTAATAATAATTAATTATAATAGAAGTATATCTATTATTCATAAGTTTACTTTTATTATATATCTCTGACAAAACATATCTTATAAGTGTATATAAGTACATATAGTTTATATGTACTTATATACACTTATATATAAGTACATATAAACTTAAAACCCTTATATTCGTCGCTTAGTTTATAGCAAAAAGCGACTGACTGTGTCCTTTGACAGTTTATAATTAGCATCCAATATAGCAATTCGTTCATGATATGTTTTTAATTTATTTATTTCTCATTAGTAAGGTTCATCACCAATTACACTAATTACAGTACATTATAAAATAAGAAATATTCATGTCAAAATGAAATAAACCCAAAAAGAGAACTGTTTTATTGCCCACTGCGGTCCGAATCGACCCATTCCAAAATACTTGGTCGATTCGCACCGCGTTGCGAAAGGCCCTATTTAAAAATAGCTCTTGGGTGATTCGGAGCGCGGTTCGAACCGCTCGCGTTGCGAAACGCCTAGATACCCTAGCTAAAATTACACAGTCTAACGGCGAGGATGAGACGTCATTTGAAAAGGTCGAGGGGAGATCTTTGCCCAGCAGTGGGACGCTACAGGTATCTATAGGTATGTACAGTATGTTGTTGGAATAACATACTCTAACGAACACCGGTCAGTCACCACCCTAACATAATAGGCACTCGTACGTATTGGTATGTAGCTACACACACACCTACCAGTTCTTGTATAGAACTGAAATAGGTAATTAAAGAATGAATTTACAATCAAATTTACAATCATACACTATCAAAAAAGCAAATGCATACGCTTTTGCTTTATTATTAACCCTAAAACGCAAAAAGGGCTATAATAAGTTTAACGTGTGTGTGTGTGCGTCTGTGTGTAGCATCGTAGATTACTAGCGATTGAACCGATTTTGATTTATTTAGATTTGCGTTACTTTTGTCTAAAAGGTGACTTCACAGAGAGTGTTCTTTAATGAAAAAAAAAACTGTTTAGCCGTTTTCGTGTCGGTTTTTGTTAAATATTGAGTTAAGTAGGTATAGCAGTTAGTTTTAACTATCCATATAAGTACTACAGTAATTATCTGCCTCAGAAGCAGTACTTAGTCGTGTAAGTCCTACAAGTCATTCGTGTTTCAGGCTTGCGTTGATGTGTAGAAGCAATAAAGGGGTGGTCAAGCGAAGGTGGGCCGTGAGCCACGCGACAAGGAAGGCCCACGTCGCCGCCGCCACTGACAGTCTGTGACCGCGGCCCGACGCGAGACAGCGCGGTCACTGTCGCGTTTCCCGCGTGAAAATCGTTTTCCCCGCTTGTGGGCTAACACGTGAACGCAGTAACCCGCCGGCCGCTCGCGTGACACAACGCTCGAGACCTCATCCTGCGGGACGTACGCTCCCGGCGCCCGCCCGCGCACCACTGACATTCCAAACTAATCCAGCCCGACCCGCGCCGGAACAATTCCTTTTTCAAAAACTTTGCTCGTTCTGTGCCATCGATCGCGGTAAATAATTGAGACTGTCCTGTTTACCACGGTGGAGGCGATGCGGCTGAAGGCGGTCGCTAGGCGGCTACACGGGCAAGGTGAGTCTATGATACTTTATATGTCACACTGGCTACACGTAAAAAAAAAAACAAAAGATTCCAAGCAACATTTTCTTTATTTGAAAGTTTGTGTGTATGCTGAAAGCTGAGGATGCGCAGTACGTAGACATAGACAGGGCGATGCGCCGGTCGCGCGCTGTGATTGGTTGGTGCTCTCCCCGCCTGACAAGATAGTGAGGGCCATCCTCCGCGCTGCGCTTTAATAAACTCAACCTTGTTGTTGTTTAAATAGAATATATTTTTCCTTGTATTATAGATGGGAGGGATGTTCCCTCCATTGTCATTTGTCATTGGATGAGCACGGAGGCTTTTCATTATGTAATAAATAGAAGTGACTGTCTTTGTGTACTATGGTTATTTACTTTGGAAAGCGGATAAAGTACTTACCCACACTTAAATCTTGTTTTCAGTTAAAAACAGGTTTTAGACATTTAAAAAAGGAATTTTAATATGCATTGGTTCTACATAAACAGATTTGACTGATGTAAGGTTTTTAAATGACTTCAAAAAAAGAAGTTTATTAAATATTTCTTCTTTTTATCTACGTATGCATTTATTACAGATAATGAAAACTGTAATGTCATTTTAAGATTGTCAGTTAAAAAATAAAACAAATTTAATAAAAAAAGAGAGCCTCATATATTTTTTTAACCACAAATAATATGATAATATTCAACTTTATTGTTTTGGTGGTTTAGTGGCAACCCCTTACTACGTTGTCTCATTTAAATGATTATAATTTTGTTAGAAAGGGCGTAAGATGGAAGAAGAGTCGTTGATCTAGGAGTTTACACAACTTCACATTGTATTAACCAACATCAACAAAATACTCATATGTATACTTGTAGTGTGTTGTAAATACTCATATGAGTATTTGTAAGTTGTTGTAAATAGGTACTCATACGAGTATTTGTAGCGAGTTGTAAATACTAATATGAGTATTTGTAATAAGTAAAGAAATACCTACAATTAAAATGCTGGCGCGTATTTGGACCAACGCATAAGCATTGCCATTCAACCTGGCAATGCGTGCATCATGCTGGGTACGCTGCCAACTGGTAGTGGGTTTGAGAATCTGGATTGTCTTTAGACCTTTATCGGTCTGGGGTAATCGATAAGCTTTTTGTGTAGTAGTTTAGTTAGTTGAGTATATAATGTTGTTTGTGGTTGTAGGTAATAAAGGCACTTGGCCATTAAAAAAAATGGGGATAAATAAATGAACTTGCTGAATAGCATGTTGCTTTTAAAGATTCTGACGAACTGTTCCTCTTTTAAATTCGGTTAATACAACCGATTTTAAGATATAGCTTTCAAGCACTAAGAAGTTAACAAGAATTTAAAGACAATAAGTACTTATTAATTATCTACACTTAAAATGAGTCAAGCCGTTTCAGCCAAATTAACTTTTTTTTTATACATTATAGATCTACGATTGACCACCAATTCGCCTGATGTTAAGGGACAGTGTGGCCGAGGATGGAGCTCGTCGATCTATGTAGAAGATATATATTCACTCTAGCCTTGAAAATTCCAAGATTGTAGGTCTCAGGAAACAGAGATGGCGGCAAAGAATTTCATTCTTGTGCAGTACGCAACAAGAATGTGGATCGATATCGCTGAGTACGGATTTTTGGCATTTCAACAAGAAATGGGTGGTAATATGCCGATTTTCTGCTACTCCTGTAGTGAAATGGGGAGGATGGAATTAGGTCGTAAATACGTTTGGTAACATAAACGAGTATGGAAATGGAGAGTTAATAAAGTAAATTAGACAAGTATCTATATTAAAAGATAAATAAAATATCCGACTGCAGAAAATAAGTTATTGCAATCTAATTTACGATTTCGTTATGTTTGATACGCTGTTGAGTGTACGTTTTTGTTAGAAAGTGTGCGTAAAATCGCTGTAAAAGGTAATAAATGCGCAGTCTTTAGAATAATTCTAGGTAAAAGTTCTAGGGTAAAGGTTACGAAAAATAACAAAATATGACATCCAAGTAAAGTCAATTTTGAAGTCGGTTGTTTCAGTTTTTCAAACTATTATTATATCTGTTTGGAATCAAATTGAAAAAGTCAAAAAAGTCCTTTACCTTTAAAATCAATCTAGCTAGGATATCTATTTTATTTTTACATTTGATAGATCTAGGATTGACCACCAACTTATCTTATGGTAAGCGAAGGTATGGCTGAGAATGGCGTCTGCCGACTTTCTGCTAGTCCTACTGGGGAATGAGGTCGTGAAGTTCACATTCGCCGAAATGAATCATATACAATACATACAGACATGCTACTTTATAGCAAAGTTCGAGACTAAGTAGCTTATTGAAAACTAGTTTAACATAGGTACCTAATCAATAAAACCTCACAGCTAGCCGGCTCTCCATCGAAGTTCAATGTTCGACAATCTTGGAATTTTCAAGGCTAGAGTGAATAAATATCTTTTAGATCGACGAGCTCCATCCTCGGCCACACCGTCACTTAACATCAGGCGAGCTGGTGGTCAATCGTAGATCTATCTTGCATAAAAAAGTTCGGTTTCTTGATTTCAATAGGTGTAAATCAAACCACAAGAAAAGAAACCAAACCGCTGAGAAACGATTTTACAAACATTGTTTTATCAGGCTGTAGACAGATTTTCAAAACATCGCGATCGGTTGCACAAGCAATTGCAACACCAATCATCAGATTTACGATTTTGCTTTATGTCTAGGTGCTATTGCGACAATACTGAGGTTTTGAAATAATATTTCTTGGGTTACAGTTGGATATTTTACTATTTTTACGTCATCCTTAAGATTTACTACGATTTTTTTAGATTCCTGTAGTTTTTAGGGTTCCGTACCTCAAAAGAAAAAAACGGAACCCTTATAGGATCACCTTGTCCGTCTGACTGTCTGTCCGTCTGTCCGGGTGTCCTTTTTCTCGGGAATACGTGAAGGTATCGAGTTGAAATTAAAACCATATACGCAGATCCATAGTAGGTATCTTGCTGCAGAAAGAAAAATCTAATTTCTCAGTTTTCGTAAAAAAGTTACAGCCGAATATGTCGTAAAAAACGCACATTTCGACATTCACAGAGGAATCAAAACCTATGGGGTACTTCCCGTTGACCTAGAACTCTGAAATTTGTCAAGAAGCATTGTGTTAGAGTACACATATCGGGAAAAATCCGAAAACCGGACATTTTTAATTTAATCACAAAAAAAATGTGTCTTTATGCAAGGAATGAGGGTCTAAATTTTAAAGTGAATTAACAGTATCATGTGGGGTATCATACGAAAGACCTTAATTAGCATTAGTTAAAACAGGTTTTTAAATATTTTACGATGTATATTTCGGTATAAGAAGGAAAAAAAAAATATTTCCCCCTTTTATTTACTAGTTTGTACGGAACCCTCGGTGGGCGAGTCTGACTCGCACTTAAGTCCGGTTTTTTATGCAAGATAGATCTACGATTGACCACCAACTCGCTTGATGTTAAGTGACGGTGTGGCCGAGGATGGAGCTCGTCGATCTAGAAGATATCTATTCACTCTAGCCTTGAAAAAACCAAAATTGTAGGTCTCAGGAAACAGAGATAGCGGCAAAGAATTCCAAAGCAAAGAATGGCAAAGAGTTTTTTTTATTCGAAAATAGGATCATGCTTGATCGCTAACTCGCTGATTTCTGTAATCTACGATGGAGCGTGCTTGCTAAGAAGGAATATATTCACTTGCGATTTAAAGACACCCCCATTATATTTATTCGGAAATATTCATTCATTCAGGACGCGTATAAAACATTTTGGTGGTCTCTATCTAGTATCTAACATAAAAAAAGCTTTAAAGTTTAACAACAATGCTAAAAATTGGTTTCTTCAAACGGATTCTATGAAAAACAATCTTTGTGTTTGTTTTACTCAGTGAATTAGGAACAGAGGAATCTGGATTTCAGGAGATCCAAAGTCAAAGTCAAAGTCATTTATTGGTAAAATCAATTTACACGTCAAACAAAAGAATTTTGTACACAATAGTACACACTAGATTGCTAGTGAATACATAGTTTTAAGAATGCATGTTGTAGCACTCTGTTCGTTAACCAGTTATTTGTTCAACTGCCTAGTATTACGACTTAGTGAAAATATATGAGAAGTTAATTTTTTTTTATATTTTAAAACAAGCTTTTGTTTAAATGCTCTAAAACGAAGAAAATAAATTTTATATTGATATAAATAAAAGCTTGTCGCGAGATTTCAAACAATATCGTACCTATCTATCTACCTACTAAGTAAATTCCAACAAAAGACTTAGACGCGTTTTTATCATTAGCTTAAAATTAAAGTTAGTTTGTTCTTTAAAAAAAAAATATGTATATTTATGTTCTCGCGACAAGCTTTTATTTATATCAATATAAAATTTATTTTCTTCGTTTTAGAGCATTTAAATAAAAGCTTGTTTTTTAATATTTTTTTAACTAATATTTTATTTACTAGACTAAAAAGAGTGCTTGTAAAGGCTATTCAAACGAGTCCAAGCTCGACGGTTTTATCTTGTTTAGTTTAGGAGTTCCTATGGCCACCTTCCGACGCCATCTTGAGACCCTGGCTGTCATGTAGCACAAGAGTGCTTGTCAAGACTATTCAAACGAGTCCAAATTCGACGGTTTTATCTCGTTTAGTTTAGGAGTTCCGATAGCCACCTTCCGATGCCATCTTGAGACCAGCTTCATGGTACCATATTATTGCATTGTCACCGAAGTTACGTAAGTAAACCAAATGTCAACCTAATCTAACGACAGGAAGTGGTTCTAATTTAACTCGCAAGATTTGTCCCACACATATTAACAGGGCAAGTAGAATAAAAGCTTTTGAAAACAGTTATTCAGATATATTTTTTACTATTGGACAGTTATTCGGTTATATATATTTATATTTGAAGTTTGTTTTGCAGAGTGACTATAGGGTTGGCGCCACTGTTTACCTTAAACTCGCACTTGGCCGGTTCTATGGGAGTTTGACCTCAGATCACTTAATAATGAGTTGTTAAAAGTTGCTTAATTTCAATGAAAAACAATCGCAGAAACTTACTTGGAAACTGAGAATCTGTTATTATTATAAACTTTCCAAAAATGTTTATCAGGCGCCGGATTCTAGTACTGTCTATAACACTATCTGTACCTACCTAAGAGATAAGAGAAAGCTAAGATATGTAACACTTCAAGAAAATACTGATTCTTTGTGTAATAAACTATAATTGCTTAAAATAAGATTGTATTTAAAATTTCGTGTTTGTAGAAATTATAGTAGACGCAATGTAGAGACAGCTACGATGAGTAGAGGATTCGTAGCACTGTCATTTTGCTACGAGGAATGAACTCATTTTAGTAGTGTCTACGAACCTATTTGTATGATCAATCGAGTTCGAGTGCCAGTGATAACGCTCTTCGCAGTAAAAGACAAAGAAAAAGGGTAGACAGATATGTCTGGAGTTTTGGCGGGAACGTCTTAACGTGTTGTTGTTTTATTTTATTTTCCTAAAGTTGTGTTATTTTGAACATTAATGCTATAAAAATGGTGGTGTTTTATTCATTAAGTGTTCGATAAAATGCGTGAGTGTGGGTAAGTGAAATAAAACAGTTAAACGTGTGATTTTACGTTGTCGGCAAAACTCCATAGAAGCTTCTAGTAAAGTCACCACCACTTTACTGAAGCAGGACTTGACTTATAAATTGACTGTATACGTGACTTAGATTGTGACTAGAACATTTACAACTTGTTTTATTCAAGAAACTTGAAAAAGTCCTAATACTTGACACTGGCAAATGATTTAATGCGGGTCCAATACAAAGAAGAAGAAGAAGAGATGGCTGCCCTTAACCGTATCATCCACCTGCATTCTTCAGTCGCCCGTGAACATGGTGCATGTACTCGTAACTGTACCGAAATATCGGGAGCTCAAAATTAACGCGAACCACAGTGAGTATTTTTATATTCATATTGCTAAGAATGCTTAAGTTTTTAAACTATTTATATAATATACAATAATAAGGTTCTTAATTAAGTTTTTTTTTGTTTTTTTTTGTATCATAGCCGGTTCTGAAGCGACGATTTGTTTGATTACAAAAAAGGTAACCTCTGAGTTTGTTTTCCGTAGAATTAATAAGGTACAGTTTTATAGTTTTTCACCAGGTTTATTTATATGCTTATATTGGTTGTTAAATAAAAAATATATTTAGTGGCTGGATTATTTATAGTCGCTTCTTTTATTATCTTTCCTACAAAACTACTAAATAACAAAAGGAGACATTTAGAGAGGTAGATATTAGATAATTACAAACATCGGGTGAGTTGATATTTAATAAAAGCAAGCATATTAACAATCAATAATTAGCTTGTATTATTACTAAATATTAGGTTAATACAAATGTTTTTTTTTCTTATTTTTCCATATAAAAAGGAGAACAATACAGTTTACTCCTTTTTTCCTTCGTTTCCGATTATATATAAATGTGTAAGATAATATAGGGTTGAAGACAGTTTTATCTCGTTGTACGAAAAATGCATAATATACTGGCGAAAATAAGAAATATGTTCTATCGGGCATATCTAACTTAACCATTTGTCGCAAGATCTTGTACTAGTAAATTCCACATTTTTCAAACACGAAAAAAAAACCCTCCCTAAATATTATACGATTTCAATAATTATTTTTATATGGTTGTAACCTTCCATGGCTATGCTTCTACGGTTTGTTTATAAATTTTTGAATTGTAACAAAATTAATAACAAATAATAGTGTCTAGTTAAAACTTATACATGATAATAAAAAAGAAACATGATTAACTAAATTTAATTCCTGCATATTAATTTTGTTTTCATTTAATTTAATTGTTTGTATGTATTATTGTTTCTGTATCTGATAATTTATGTTTTTAATTGATTTGTTGCCATGAAGAAATGTATAATTTGTAATTTTTTTAGCTCCAATAAAAAACTTATTAATATTATTATAATAACAAAACGTAGAGGCATTGATATTTGTGATTTAAATAAGAAAAAAAGAATCATCGAAAACATTTTTCTCCTATTTGTACGTGAGATCGCGTGGCAACACTTCTCTTAAAGCCAAAGGTTGATCATTACAAGGGTTTCTCCCGCTGGGCGAAGTAAAAAAAATATACAAACAAAAGATAATAATTACTAACATTTAATAATTATAGTTTAAATCACTGAAAAACCGACTTCAAAATAACCAATACAATAGATACGTGACTTGCTGTTCACTTTTCTACAGTCACTTGGATGATATTTTACCAGTTATTTTGTTATAAAAACCAAAGTACTGCATCGATTTTGATAAAATTGATTTGGGACTACCTCAGAAATATGACCTACCAAATACAAAAAGAATCATCAAAATCAATGCACAATTGGCTGAGTAATCTGTGAACAACCATAAAAAAAATGGTTGTCAGTAAAGTCGGTTTACGGACGATAATTTTACGTGATAACGATGCGTCACAAGCCGAACGCTTAGGCCGATCGTGCCTCTCTATCGCTTATTCCGCGCTCTCGCTTGCACGCTCGGCTCAGGCGGAACGTGACACTTTTTCGTGCGTGCAGTCGGCGTTCATCGATTTATAAGACGTTGTCACGTCAAGAAACATGCAGACCGAATTGATAACCTCCTTTTTTTGGAAGTCGGTTAAAATACTTACTAAAGATAAAATTTTATATTGAATAGAGGACATAAAGATTATATCGATGTAGCGTTCATATCTGGTTGTTTTTATCTTGACATTAAAATAGTACACATGAATGGTTACGTTTCGTCATGGCCGTCCGCCATCATTCTCAGATTTATGTACTTTTTATAACGTTTGCACTTTTTTATCTAGGCTTGTGAGCTATGGATTTTGTACAATACAGATTTTGTTTCCCTGACCGTTTAAATGGTAGATTTTATGGATGTAGTTTTTTGGATTTGAATTAATCTTGAGTTGAGTACCGTAGGTGTTATTATCTCAGTATGGAAAATGTATGTCCTGGCTAAAGACTTTCAAAGTTAGAATTTCCAGTTTTAATAATAGATGTTGCTTGTAATATGTAATCAGACTTGAGTATCGTTTAATAGATGTGTATTTCATCCGCGCAATGATGAGAAACGATGGAGATGATGATGATAAAAGGTAGCCTATGTCTTCTCCTAGTTCTTAGCTACATCTGTATCAATATAACAATCAGTTAAACTGTTTGGTTGTGAAAAGGTAACAAACAGACAGAGCTTAAATCCTAACTATGCGCTTCCTGAATGGGTATTTTCGAATAGATATAATCTAAGTGTCTTCAAATCGCGAGTGAATAGGTTTCTTCTAGGCAAGCGCGCTCCATCGTAGACCGTAACTGGTGAGTTGACGGTCAAGCGCAAGGCTATCGTCGAATAAAAAAAAACTAACTTATATCCTAACTAACTCTGTCTCAGAGTTAGGATTTAAGCTTTGATGTCCTTTCACGTTTCACCTCTTCACGAGGTATCTTCAAGAAGTGTTAAGCTATTAGCAGAGAACAAACGATCGGAGAGGCCTCGGTTTGGCACCGCAAACCATTTGTTCTGATGGTAAAACATGTCTTTTTCAATAAATATCACCTCTTATATTCTTGTCACGCTGCGCAAGTCCAAAAAGAGATGGCAAGATGAGTTTGACTTTATTTAGGGATATTAGAAAGGTGAGAAAATAATTAATTGATAATTTAGATTTAGAGAAATAATTAGAAAAAGTTTTATTCAGATATCATTTATACCTACTGGCGACGGAGTAGTGAAAAAAAACATACATTTTCGTACTCCTCAGCCAATTTAAAACATATCAAATAAAACCTTTTTTAAATATTTCTCCTATCAAAATAAACGAATTTATTTCTCACATTTCTGACAAAAAAAAAAACGAAATAGCAGTTATGCGTTGATTAATTATTTCTCGCTTCTTTGGTCGACTCGAGCCGACTTGACCCGAACGAGCGTTAGCCGAGCGTGACGGGCCAGTTTCATTCAATACCCACAAAATTGCTCAGCACACCTAAAGAAGTTTTCACTTCAAAAAGAAACTACAATCCTCCGTTCAGCTCAGCTTTGGTATATGTACTAGCCCTTACTCAAAGTCTCCTGAGCTTGGCTATAATCTCTGACGGTATAATTGCATTGTCCACAAGTAAAGCGGGTTTAATATCTGCATATTTACGAGCGCTGTAAAACCGGGGCAGGTTCCCTATACCTGCATTTATGGCGCTCTGGATGCCTGATGCCTGAGCGTTGAACTTTGGACGCTCAGTTCCTTACTGTTCAATAAGGTTTTATGTAGGTATATGCTTTGTAAACTTAGATAGATATTTCTAACTAAAATTTTATAAAAATGATTTTTATTTCTGTATCAATATTTTGCATTACAGGCCTCACAGATCAGTTGGTAATACGTCTGTCTTCTAAGCTGTAGGTGTAGGTTGATACGGTTCGATTCCCATACAGGATATTTTTTTTATAGCGGGCCTTTATTTATATAATAAAACAATATACAAACAAAACTAACTACACAAAAATCATATCGATTACCCCAGACCGATAAAGGTCTAAAGGCAATCCAAATGCTCAAACCTACTACCAATTGGCAGCGTACCCAGCACGCTAGCCGCATTGCCACGTCGAATGGCAATGCTTATGCGATGGGCCAGATACGCACCAGGATAAATATTTGTGAGATCTGCTTGGATGTTGGTTCTGTCTGCGTGTTTCCATATATCATAAGTAAGTATTTACAAAATAAAAATAAGTTTTCCTTCAACTGTTTGGTTTTCATAACAGCAGCTAGATGGCGTTGTAGCGAAAGTGTCCCTTAACTTTTGATTAGCTTGATGCCTCTTAGGGCGTCGTCGTGTGTCCCATAATTCGAAATAGCGTTATATTTCAAATTATGGGACATATGACGCATTAAGAGGTTAGTACGTATTGAAAGGAATATTGATCATACAGTCTATAGCTTTAATGTGGTTATGGCAGTAAATACTACAATGTAAACTCTACAATCTATCTATGATAACCATTATATGTAAGAAAATAGATTTCACCAGTCAAACGTTGCAAGTGTTGCAATTATTAACCTATTTTAAGATTTTTGATAACCATTTGTAATTATTTTTGTAACAAATTCGAAAATGTTGATAAGATGAAGTCGAAAAAGCTGATAAATTATTATACCATAGTTTAAAAAGACTGGAACCACTGACTTCCAAATAAATAATTTCGTACTTGGTTGACATTAGTATAATTACATTAATTAATTAGTATAATACATAAGTATAATTGTTTCCACTTATTTTCTTTTAAAAGCCAAACTGCTAGATCTGTTTTGATGAATTTTCTATGAGCCTAATCTGAAAGTATATAATTTCAAATAAAAAAATAAAAAAATCACGGTTGAAGCCCTTAACTCGCTCGATAGCCCTGAAAACCAACACCGCTGTCGAGTGTCGAGTTGCCCCGAAGTCCGGACAATGGCGATGTCTTCCATAAATAACTTGAACAATATTCAATAAGCCAAGTTTATTCCTCCGGGAATAGCAGTCGTAAACCCACCAGACATACCTACCGACGGATCCTCGAATCACAATAACGCTCGAGCTCAGCGGAATCCATAATCTTATTTTTGTACCGCACCGCGAAGCGTGAATTTCGCAATTACGCCAGCCGGAGCAAACACAAAGCAAACACATCTCAATGACTTGATCTATAAAGAAGAAAATCGAATGGGGAGCACTTTCTCAAAATAAACATTTCTTGTCTGTTCACGTGCGATTGTAGACTCTATTTCGAAGACGCAGGGTGTGCTCGAAGACAGTGCCAGGTGTTGCGTGAAAGCGGACTCTTTGCGATGGTAGGACGGCAGATTATGGATCGCAGATGTTGTCCGGCTACGTCCATT
The DNA here is from genome assembly GCA_947563715.1 of Lycia hirtaria. NCBI lineage: Eukaryota > Metazoa > Arthropoda > Insecta > Lepidoptera > Geometridae > Lycia > Lycia hirtaria. Next base: position 11,756,749 of record OX387377.1, on the reverse strand, counting down.
GTTCCCTCCTATAATTTTATCGAATGTGATTTACGATCGATTGTTCGGCCGGTGGACAGTAGGCGAGGCATGGTGTGTGTGCGTGTGCGCAAGTGTGCGTGGTGCGTGTAGCGTTGCCAGGAGTCCGTATAACGCAGAATTATGGATGAATATCTAGCCCAATTAGAGTATCCGGTCAAGTTAGTTTTTCTTTCAGTTTTTGTATAACTTTTGTTAGGTATTTTATGCATTTGACAAGATTTTTATCTGTTGGGGCGAGCGTTAGCAGCGTCATTTGTTAGTCCACCCTGGATTTATAAGATATTACAATTTCATTCAAATCAGACAAAAATGTTTATGGATCAAACAAAAGGTGTCATGTCTTACAAGGAGGCTTAAAACTTTAGCATAATACTGAAAAACATGGAAATTACTCAACAGACTAGAGCTAAAACAATGATGCAGATCATAAGAACGTAGTCGAATTTCAGTGTTTCAACCTATAGCATGTAATTTTAATGTCCGGCTGAAAGACTGCTCTGTCCGGTATTTCGGTTTCAAGAGCTGGCAACCCTGGGTGCGTGCCAGAACGCGTTTTACCTGCAGATGGCATATGACCAGTCGAGTTTGCACTGTGCTTCGGAACGCCCTCGTAAATTAAGAAACGACGTCTCGACGTTCTTTTGTTTCATGCATCGCACAGGAAATTATGACTACTCTCAGGCGCATTCGTCATTTAGATTCCGTAATAGCGACGTCATTTTCAGCCTCGCCACTAGTTGAACAAAGGAAAGAAAACAATAGAGATTTTCGTTCTATGTGACTTTTCATCATACTTCGTTATTTAATTTTCTTTTACAGGTGAGCTTAACATCTTTGCCCTCATCACAGGTTAACTGGGTGTCTATTGTCGATAAAAAAAAGCTAATTAAAAACAAGACTGCTTGGTGTGCTAAATGTATATACGAAGAGCTGTTATGGGCAATGCCATTTAAAATGAAACTAAGATTCCATATTATATGTGCACTTACTTAACTTTCTTTTCAGATGTGTTATGTGCAAGATATAGCATGCCAAAAATGAAAAATTTTTTTTTTTTGCTCTCGCCTGTATTTTAAATTTATCACATTCTAAACTGTAAATAAAATTACTAGACCTATTAAATATACGATTGATCATAGTAATAAACTACATCAAACATTTCAATGAAATTTATTTTGATTTACTGACTACAACTTTTATGTATATAGCGACAAATATGTAAGACTTTGAAGAAGTTTTAGTTCAAGGCAAAACACTCATTAAATGATTTTATTTTAGATTAAAGCATTAGCTACGGAATACTACCATATTTAAGCCTCGACACAGTCTTGGCCACTTATTATACAGCCTATTGAGAGATAATTTAAGTTTTCTATAATAACGTTTTATATAAAACAAAAGCTCCATCGCTGCACGCTTTCAGTTTACTAGAAGCTAACTCCATCACAATATTTTACATTAGATTTCATTCGAACTTTATTCCCCAGGAAAACCTCGATAATAAAGTTCGATTGGCAGATGTTTACACAAAACTGAGCAGCTGATGATAAAACAATGCATAAAACAGCTATAGTTTTGCAGGTAAATTGTTTTCCGGCACAATTAAGATTGAGTTTCAATACAACATAAACGGCGTATGATGTAAAATAAGAAAATTACTAGAAGAACGTGTGAAAGTTAACACATGCGAAGAGTAGTAAAAACTTTGAACGTTCTCTATAAAAGTCTACTCTGTACAGGGTTAAAGAATCGGGTTAAAAGAAAGAATAAGATTTTTTGCTTATCAACACGTTTTGAGGCTTTCATAGTTCGGCTGAATTTCTTATGCAAAGAAATGGGAGCAGTCTACTAGCCTTTGCTATTTGTCCGGGGTTTTTATTCTTAAATGGCTGTATATTTTGAACTGTAATTTAAAGAGGATGTTTGGATATACAATTTATGGTGGCAAAAAATGGGAACTGACGTATCGGTTGAACAAAATAATGATATACGGACGGCAGTGCCCTCAGTGCCATATTAGTTCTCTAACCGAAAAGACTCTAAGAAATCGACATATTCGTATAAATAAGTGCTTTTACCAGAATTATTGTAAAAAAAGCGCATTTATAATCTTTTACAGCGATTTTACGCATATGTCTCACAAAAAACGTACACTCAACAGCGTATCAACCATAACGAAATCGTAAGTTAGACTACAAAAATTAGCTTTTATGCAGTCGGGTATTTTGTTTTTCTTTTAATATAGATACTTGTTGGATGTTGGTTAAAAATACAAGCGTATACCATAATTTGAATCGCACAGAAAATTGATTATCGAAATCAGATGCTGTGTAGAAGAAATAATTATAGTTTAAAAAACTGAAGCAACCGACTTCTCATGGATGCCATTATCAGAACTGGACCAAATTTAAATGGGACGCACTTTAAAGCACCAGCTTTCAAATAAAAAAAGAATCATCAAAATCGGTTCACCCATTCGAAAGTTCTGAGGCAACAATCATAAAAAAAATATACAGACGAATTGAGCACCTCCTCCTTTTTTGAAGTCGGTTGATAAATGTCGTCACGCAGAGGTTATCGGACGATATGTTGACCGTGATTTTCGCGCTAAGCTCGAGAAAACCTTGCATAATTAGTGTACAGTTGTTATACAATAGCACCTGTAAGACTATGCAACTGGCGACGTGTAAACGAGGCATAAGTGCAAACATACTGACAGGCACCATAACCAGGGAGTTTTACAAACACACCTGCATTGTGGAGTAATGTAGGTGCTTGTGACCGTCTGTGGTTTACCTACTTGTCTAGCTATTTTATGCAATTCAATGCTGAGAAGAACAAGTCGCTTGCTCTTTTCTCTTGTCTTTATCTAGTAGTTCTATGAACAGTAGACCTCGCGAGAGAACTTATTTGCAGCTCAACTTGGGTCATCTGTACATGATACCTACATAAAGTTGGCTTAGGAGGCTATATATAAAATATTGGCCGATTTTGCAATTTTAAGCTTGCGGTCTACAAAAGTATTAAACACAAAAAAATCTAGAAAAACTCCACAATACCACGCCGCTACGCTACGCCGATTGCTTTTTTTGAGAAGACATAATTAGCATAATTAAATAAAACCGGCCAAGTGCGAGTCGGACTCGCGCACAAAGGGTTCCGTACCATCTATAAAAACGACAAAATAATCACGTTTGTTTTATGGGAGCCCCCTTAAATATTTATTTTATTCTGTTTTTTTTAGTACTTGTTGTTATAGCAGCAACAGAAATACATCGTCTATGAAAATTTCAACTCTCTAACTCTAACGGTTCATGAGATACAGCCTGGTGACAGAGGGACGGACGGACGGACAGACAGCGAAGTCTCAGTAATAGAGTCCCGTTTTTACCCTTTGGGTACGGAACCCTCAAAAGCAAATATGTTACTAGGGTAACATATTTACCAATTTTTTAAATTTTTACCAATTTACCAATAAAAGTCTAAAGATAATCAATTTACTCAAACCCACCACCAGTTGGCAGCGTACCCAGCTAGCGTGTACTTTCACTGAATGTTATAATTACATATAATAATACAGACCGTGAAGCACCACTAATGCTCCACATTTCTGAAGACTATCCACAAATAGAAAATTCCGAGTTTTCTAGCAAGTTTCAGTGTGAAAGCCAATGAAAGGTTCCGCTTGAACCCGTCACGACCTCGTTTCCTCTGCGCTTACTTATTCGCTCTTTCGTATATTCTCTACTTTGTATCATCATCATCATCATCTCAGCCATAATAAGTCCACTGCTGGACATAGGCCTCTCCCATGGATTTCCAAAAGACCGATTGGAAGCGGCTTGCATCCAGCGTCTTCCCGCCACTTGTATGAGGTCATGTCCATCTCGTGGCTGGTCTTTCTACGCTGCGCTTGCCGGTACGTGGTCTCCACTCGAGAACCTTTCGGCCCCATCGGCCATCAGTTCTACGTGCTATGTGCCCTGCCCACTGCCACTTCAACTTACTAATCCGTTGTGCTATATCGGTGACTTTTGTACGCCTACGTATCTCTTCATTTCTGATTCGATCTCGTAGAGAGACTCCGAGCATAGCCCTCTCCATAGCTCTCCATAGCCCTCTCCACCCTACTTTGTATAGTATATGCTAATTGCGATTGATAGCACACTGAAAGCGTATAATTTGTTTTACAATGTTGTATCTTTTACGTTGTAGCCGGAATAGAAAGAAATTTTAACTCTCGATTCTAGAAGAAAGGTTATAACACCTTTCTTTTTGAATCGAGAGTTAAAACTTTTTGTTAAAACAGTTTGACGTATCAGATTGCGCAAAAAGGACAGTCATATTTTTCGAGTGTATGTATCTTTGTATGTAGACACAAGTAATTTTCATTGTATTCGTAAAAACTAGTGTCTATAAAGATTTTTTAGATTATCTTGTTATATTAATAAATAAATAAATAAATATTGCAGGACATTTAACACAACGCCATCTAGCCCAAAATAAGCAAAGCTTGTACTATGGTAACTAGATGGTTGATAGAATACTATAGACAATTAGTAGACATGTTTAATATTTAATTAATTTAATATTTATTTATGCAACGATTTACAGATTAGTCCATAGTAAAATTTGTAAATTGTTACATGAAATCATAGTACCTGAAATCACAAAGAATAACCATTTGTATAATAAAATTATAGTAAAAAAAAAATTAAACCCTTTTGGAAATTCATACGGGATGCCTATGTCCAGCATTGGACATTTTGGTGGCTGAGACGACATAGAAAGTCTTGTAAAAATATCTTCCTTTTATGTGTCACAAATGGAAAATAATTTTCACTAGGCATAACAGAGATATTAGTTAGAAAAGCAATACCTACAGCATGATCTCAGCGAGATACCCTTATCTCTGAGTCACCTCATGCTTCATGTCATGCCTTTAATACTTATATCCGATTGTGATGTTTCTGCTAGCTTTATGCAAGTTTTTTTTTGTACCGGACCCCGCGATTAGCGATTTGCCAGTATCAAGTATTGAAATAGTTGGAGTTATATATAAATATATATTAAATAATGGAGTTTTGCCGACCACGTAAAATCACACGTTTCACTGCTTTATTTCACTTGCCCATAGTGAGTATGTTCGATCAAGTGCGTTCAAACACCACCATTTATATAGCATTAATGTCCAAAAAAGTTTGGGAAAATAAAACAAAACAACAACATTATACTTAGACGTTCCCGCCAAAAAGCCCTTTTATTTTCTTTATTCATTACCTTTTATGAAGTAAAGACGGGATGCAGCGTCATCAAAAACGTTCGAGCTGAATGAGGTCTAATTCGACCCCTTACACGATTAAAATAATATCGTTTTTCAAAATAATTCGAAGCAGCAAATTGGACGGCTCTAGACTTCGCGATCTAAATTAGGCTTTAGCGCGGCGACATAGAGTCTGTATATCCAAAAATTTTAAGTTTGTCATTGTTGGTATATGAGAATCGGTCAACCCAGGATATTAATATTCGTGAATTTTGTTTTAGACTACGTTCAGGTAATGGTTCATTACAGTAAAAAACACACGAATTTCCTAACGCCAGTGCATGTGTAGAGGTCAATGGTATTTCCGTACCTATTTCCGCAATGAAATCAGCACAATGATAATTATGAAAGCTACAGTAATAAGTAGAATCTGTTTTCATAGTTCTACCGTGGCAAAAAATAGGAACTAACGTCTTGAAGCACGAACTACTACAGTATTCTGTGGTCTCAACTGAACAAAATAATGAAACAAGAACAGTAGCGCCACAATGCCGCAGTTGTCTAGCAGCTAGCTGAACAGATTCTATCGGCCTTACCGAAAAACGTTACTTAACTTTAAGCATTGCTTAACATATTTTGTCACATTCTCGCTGACACGTAATTATACTTGCGGAAAGACGACAGAGAATTTAAGACGATGGTTAAAGTTAAGTAACGTTTTTCGGTAAGGCCGTATATGTATACTTTGACTTGACCTTGATTCCTAGCGAGTGGCGATAGAACGCGATGGCATATCGGCATTACTTCCTCACCATTCGGATCCTTTATGGACGGTATACACGCCTACGATCGAGCATTCTACTTATTCGGAAGGTCAAGGAATATGTCAGATGTCGTTAGAAGTAATTGGCGGTGAATGGGTATAGAAACCTATCGAATTGCTATAGGAAATACGTTATTGAGTTGGTTTTATATATACTTGATATTATGTATTAGATACTTTAGGGTGATATGATACTTTGTTTCGAATCTGACGCGTGGTAGATCAGCGTGCTCGCTTTTCAACCGACTTCAAAGGAAGGAGGTCTTCAATTTGGTTATAAAAAAAAAAGTGTAGGTGTTAGGTTATTTTTATTCTTTAGTTGTCTGCCCCTAATTTTGTAAATTCTTGTATGTATTATTTGTCCCCGTTGTGTTATTTTAATAATAATAAGAAAGCGTGTATACTCAGAGCACTCACGCTCACTAAAATGCTTCTTCTTGCGGCGGCTGTGTGTGGCGGGTCGCCCTCTTCCCTCAAACATGGTTGAGGAGAGCGATGGCTGGCACATGCGTCAACTCGTGAACGGGTGCTGCTTGCGGGAGCTGGACTGCTCGGCGTATACACGCATGCATGATTTAAGTGTAAATTAAAATTTTGTCTTCATCTTGCATAACTTAAAAAAAATATGTAAGTAGTTATAAATGCATATATTAGTTCATAAAAGGCACGGACCCTGGAGTCTCTGGAGAATAAATTTGTTAATAAAAAAATAAAAAAAATTGGTTGGGTATAATTTTTATGTTTGTTATCATATTCAACCAACCCGACGCCGTTATGGCCTTACCCTTCTCATAATGAGAAGAAGGCCTGCGCCCAGCAGTGGGACAGTTTGTACAAACAGGGCTGATAAAAAAAAGGATGTACTGGCCTACATAGAAATTTCAATAGAATCGGTTCAGAAATGTAGTTTTTTAAACCAAACAATCTGAAAATTATGTCTTAAAGATATATATGTCATCTACGTAAGCGTAATTGCGTATTTTGAAGTCGGTTGTTCAGTTTTATAAACAATTTTTTTAACCATAATAATTGTTAAAGTTGTCTATCAGGATTCGCAGGATTTTCACAAAATGAGAATTTTCATCAAAATCCTAGAACTTTTATCAAAAGCCCAGTTATGATAAAACGCTGACTTGTTACTGTATAAATCCGTTATTTATAAACCGATAAAAAAAAAAAACTGAAAAAAACGACTTCAAAATACGCAATTCATTTATTTGGATGATATTTTTCCAGTTATTTTATTATAAAAACCAAAGTGCTGAACTGATTTGGAAAAAAATAATTATGGGACCACCTCTGAAACATTGTTACCTACCAAAAAAAAATAAGAATCATCAAAATCAATTGGCAATTGGCGACGAAGTCGGTGACCAAACATATAAAAAATACAATCGAATAGAAAACCTCTTTCTTTTTGGAAGTCGCTCAAAATAGTTTTTGTTTGAAAGGATATACTTTCAGATTGGTCGCTTAGAATATTTCATCAAAATCGGTCCAGTAGTGTGTTTTTGTGCATTTTGAAGTCGGTTGTTTCATTTTTTTTTTAACTATAATTACTGTTTCTGCCTTTTAACCAAAATCCTGATTTCATTAAAACCTGGGACATACATAAGACCCAAGTAAATTTCAGCCACATAAACGAAAGCTAGTCATATGAAGTCAGTTTTATGGTAATAATTATAAACGAATGTGGCTGCAGGTTATTGTCCAGTGCGCGCGATGCGATACTATCTAGCTTCCGAGCGTCGCGCCGCCGTTATTATCGTAATGGCCTTGAGACACGAACCTTATTATGAGAGGGTGCGATCAATCAGTTTTTACTTCGATATATCTTTTGGGTAACCTTTAGGTAAGTACTAAAATTCTAGGTTAACTATTTCTAGACATAAAGTAAAAGCTCATGGAAGCTTTTAGAAAATTTACGGCGGATCCCAATACTATTGTGAAATCCATTATTATCATCCGTTATTCCTATCCAATAGTATGATAATTTACTAATTTTCTTAGGGTTCCGTACTGACTACGAGGATTCCTTATAAATTCCTCATGTCCGTATTGTCCGTCTGTCTGGCTGTCCGCATGTCACAGCTATTTTATTGAGATACTTCAGACTAGTATCAGTAGTTTGGCAGGTAGATGTTTATAATCAACCACTACAAAATGTCATAAGTAGTAAAATTTACAAAGATGTGATAAATAGGGGTGACATGCTATAATTATGTGAAAAAAAGGTAATTTTTTTTAAACCCACCCCACCGTATGGGTATTGCTGAATATTCAATGTAAAATCATTGTATCATTGTAAAAAAAATTGTAAGCACTGTGCGATTACAACTTTATAAGCTATTGCGATATATATGTAAAATACATACGTCATTATGGTAGAGAGGTCATTAACTTTTCTGCAAAGTGGTCTTAATAAACAATACTCGCCAAGTGATCATCTTTTAAATTATAACAGTAGCTACGGAACCCTACCATATGCGTGTCTCAACACGGTCTAGATCGTAAATTGTGAATTTTGGATGTGTGAAAATTGAAATTGATGATGATCAAGTACAATGAACCCCTCTTGACTTTGTACAGGTCATCGTAATCGCTGTAGCGAAATACGTGTAATATCAAAAAAATCCAGTCCTTTTTTTTTTCTTCCTTGTCATCGCACTAGGACATTCTGCCAGCTTCATCCAGTCCTTATCTATCAGTGTCAATCGGAGTTGTCAAGAGCGTCGAAGGCGACATCAGATTCATCCGTCTTCTCACAATAGGACGCCGGGAAGTCCGGGAATCGATCTCGCACCATCTATCAAAGATAACGTTATTGATAGCTCCGAACGCTGTTAACTTGATAGTTCGCGAGATTGAAGAGGTTCGAAGAGATTAGTTTTGCTTTACAAAATCATTTGGGAACCCCTTTTCATGGCTCAAAACTATATGATTTTGGTTATATGAGATAACCAAAAACATCTTGATCTTAAGTTGATTAAGTGAACGAATCAAGTTTAGGTATATTTTTACACGTCTTTTTTATTTTATTTTTTATACAAGTTAGATCTCAAATTGACCACCAACTCACCTGATGTTAAGCGACGGTGTGGCCGAGGATGGAGCTCGTCGATCTAGAAGATATCTATTCACTCCAGCCTTGAAAATTCTAAGATTGTAGGTCTCAGGACACAGAGATGGCGGCAAAGAATTCCATTCTTGGGCAGGAAGTCCTTCTTGTGCATTCTGCGCAAGAAGGAGACCTCTGTATAGGATTTCCAGTTATGCGAAAAGTGGGGTTGAGCTTTTTGTCACAGATTTAACTAATGTAAAGCGATATAGCAATCCGTTATTCCTTGATGCGTGAAAGAAGGAATAAAAAATAAACACACTGAGCGCCACAAAACTAACGCAATGTTTAGAACTCAGTAGCCATAATAACCTTACGATTTGACACTAAGACAAAACATCTCCCGTGTTTATGGACTCGGCACGCTCCTTCTACGAGCGCTTTGTTTTAAATAAATTTATTGCTCCGGGATAGCATTTCTGATATTTGAGATTCGTTGAAGATAAATGTGGTAGGTTCTTAGTATGTTACAAGTTGCTTAAAAACAAACAGTAGCTTGTTTGACTACAGAATTAGCTATAATACATTAGTTGTTACTTATTAGAATCTGTGCTCGTTGTTTTTTACCCGATCGGCCGAGAAGGAAGGCAATATTTTCAAATATATTTATGTCAGTTTGTATGTTTCTACTATTAATTTTGATTTACGAGGGTCTGTACCTCCCAAGTTCGCAAGAAATGCCTAAAATGACACTAAAAGTTGGGTAACGTCAACGCAATCAAGCGCAAGTCTATTTTCGAATAAAAAACTGTACTATTTTAAATATTACCATAAATAATAATTATAGTTTTAAAAACTGAAAAAACTGACTTCAAAATACGAAATTTGTAAATGAATGACATTTTCCAGTTATTTTTGTTATGAAAACCTAAATACTGAACTGATTTTGATAAAATTTATGTGAGACCAATACTGAAATATGACCTACCAAACATAAAAATAATCATCAAAATCAATTTACAATTGCCGAAGTAACAGGTGAACAAACATACAAAAAAAAAACAGTAGAATCTTCTTGAATTTGAATTCATTTTGACTGCGGTCTTGTGGCTCAGTTGGCAGTATGTCTGCTTGCCGAGTTGTAGGTCGTGGGTTCGATCCCCACCCAGGGCAAACATTTGTGTGATGAGCATGGATGTTTGTTCTGTGTCTGGGTGTTTCTATATATCATATGTAAGTATATATTTCCAAAAAAGTATATATGTATTCTATCAGCCATCTAGTTCTATAGTACAAGCTTTGCTTAGTTTGGGCCAGATGGTGTTGTGTGAAATGTCCACAAATATTTATTTATTTTGGAAGTCGATTAAATATCAAACATTTATGCAAAACTAGTCTCACCCGTTATTGCTTGCTGTAAGAAGTGCTTGCTGGTGAAACCTAGAGGTTTCACCCCACTTCTTACAGGAACTCTCCCATCTCCTTCCATGGTCCTACCAAACCTTACGGTTATTAAGACATCAGTCTTAATAACCGAGCATCTGACTTAATAGTCTAACATCCGGCTGCAGAATCAGTGCACTCAACGTTCGTATTTCTTCACCTTCAATATTTAACATCTTTAACAGCTAACACCCCTTATTTGCGACCAGATTTAACTAGGCACCCGTATATCATAATAAGCAGAACAAAAAATAGCTTTCATTTGATATATAAATAATAAATGTACAATTGTACATTATGAACGTATAATCGTCCCAAAATCATACCTGTTTACACCTGGCTGCGAAGAGGTGCTGCCAAGTGTGTGATGGCACCCGTGATTTTTCAGTCTTTATATTGCTGTCAAGTGAACGACATTATATTTATAAAACAAGTGAACGAATTTTTTGTCCCAAAAATCAATTAACAATAATTTAATTAAAAATACTAGCGGCCACATTTTGATAGGGTGCTACTACTGGTACTAGGGTGCCCTAGTAGATATATATTCTCCTAATCATAAATATGCGGGGGTTGACTTATCCGCGTCCGTAGGAGTGCACTCTGATACATCCGAATCCCTACACGTGGCCCCTGGGTAGTGCAAAACAGGTAAATACTCTGGTGGGAGGCTTTGGCCGTGACCCACCGGACTGAGACACACCGTGAAACGACCTGGTCGTGTTTCGGGATGTGGTCCTGTAAAACTGTTACGGAGACGGGTCTGAGTAGCAGCCCATCGACGAGTGACCGAATACAACACCTTTTTGATGACTGCCGGCTTGGGGGCTGATACTGGAGGGTAGCGGGATCCGCAGCACGGTTCTTCGCTGGCCGACCGCAGATAGTTGGGGGCCCAAGTAGTGTGCTAGCCACACACGAAAGGCTGCCCCGCCATCTTGCGAAAAATCCTGGGGATGCGTCATGGTGCCTGCCGGTTGGCGACCGGAAGAGAGGGCCACATGAACATTCTAAGGGGGTACGGGCGTCCGCGGGTTCCAGATTAGTCATTCTCTGGTAGGTAGTTGTCACATGGTGTTACTGGTTTCGGCTGATATCGCCTCACTCAACTGCCGTCTTCATACTTCTTCACTCTTAAATCACATTAATATGACTAATTCAAGAACAAGAAAGATGTGTCTTCAAGTCTAGAGTGAATAAGTATCTTCTAGGTCTACGTGCTTTATCTTCGGCCACATAATCGCTTTCCATCAGGCGTGCTGGTGGTCAAACGTATAAATTCTATATATATATATATATAAAAAAGCGTAAAAATTTGGTTTTTAGCAAACACTCGATGAGTGCACTGATTCTGCAGCCGGATCTCGTACTATAAGATGGTGTAAGACTATGTACCTACATAATAAGCGCCTTCTACTATCAGTTTGCTCCCTCCTTTTGAAGTACGTTCGTACAGAAACTATTCATTTTTCGACAGAAAAAGTATCCTATGTGTTATTCCAGCAAAAAAAATCTAAATTTCATTCAAATTCATTCAGCTGTTTTAGCGTGAAGGAACAACAAACTCACAAACTTATGCATTTATGATATTATTAGTAAGATTAGTATGATTATATAAGTATGGTGGCTTAATCGGCTCGATCAAATCTTGAAACTGAATTTTAAACTAATTAATAGTTAAACATTCTATTTTACGAAGCAATAAAAATAAATCTTAAAGTAAATTATAAATCCACATATTTGCTTTTAAACTTAAAACATTTTCCTTCCGTAAATCACGCTTCAATAAACGCAAACACAATTACACCCTTCATACCCCATAATCTCCATGCTATGCTCCATTTTGTTTACACTAAAAGTCGCGATGATTTTTCAACCGCTCATTTGTGGGATCTGATTAAAGTAATTAGGTTAAAATTTATAATTGCTCACGCACTGGTAACACTGGCTTTCTGGCGACACAGCCATGAAAAGTTAACGAGAGAAATGATATTAAATGAGGTCGTGAATGTGCCAGATTTTAATATTTTCATGCTGTGTCGAACACTGACGGTGGATTAAAGACATGTACATATTTACTACTGGTATTATTTAATTTATAAAGGTTTTATATATATTAGATCTATGTTACACCGCTGATTCACCTAAGAGAGATGGTGTGGCTGGCTTTGTTATGCCTTTGCTCGCCAGCATAAGTTTCAAGCGTGTTGCCCATAAACATTTTGTGAGCTCAACTTTTAACTTGCGTTGATTTTAACAGCGTTACCGTGTTTCTATACTTTTTTCACTACTTACTTTCTATACTTTTACTCAAAAAAAAATTTATATCTACTAATTAATAGGACTAAATTGAGGCAACATTTTTAGCTGCGTATAATGTAAAATTATCGATAGAAAAACTCATTCGGTCTCACTCACTCATAAAATTAAATAATATAAATATAAAAAATAAACTCTCCTGTAAATTAAGAGGTCTGGTGTAAACTTGGCTTAAAACTACTAGAAATTAGGTCAAAATAACTAACGTTGGTGTTTTAAATCCGAGTGGGTGGTAAAGGGAAAGTTACAGAGTATACGGATGTAAGCTATTTCTAGTGTTGAAGACTCCTTTTATGGCTTGCCGCGCGGTATCAACTGAAAACCCTTTTAACTACATTTAATACACTTAATGCTGGACTTTACTTTGGACAAAAAGTAAGCATTGCCATTTAGAGAGGAAATGCGGCCATTTTGGGCATATTGCCTGAAACTGGAGATTGTTTGAAATATTCATAAGTTTTGTTGCCTATGGATATTTTAAATGATCTCCATTCACTTAGTTTTTCAAATATTTATTTATTCGTTTTAGTATAATTCATAATACTCTATATGAATGTTTTTATAATCAATTAGATTAAAATTAAATAAATGATTTATACTCATTTATTAAGTATAAAAATAATACTTGGTTTCTTGTGTTTTCATTAAATATTTTTGTTATACGGATAAAACTGCAACCTGCAGCTTTTATTGAAAGATCTACTCTGTAGGTACATATAGGTAACTATTAGCCGAATTGGTTTCTATGGTTGTTCTACGAATCTATCGCATATGTTTTACATAACAATGAGGAAACCCTTAGAAATCTGACAGTAGAAATGCCAAAGTAAAAAGTACTTATTAAATTACTTATTATTAAACGGTTTCATTTAGCTTGCGCTGTTTGTTGTTAATGTTATTGTTTAATATTTTTAGGTTAAATTTAGAAATTGTAATTTGACCCCCTTCTTGTTGACAGATTGATCTTATATTTGGTACACGTCTATAGTTTTGATGACAATACAACGAAATATTTTGTATCATTTTAAATTCATGATGGCCAAAAAATGACAAAAAATGGCGGGTTAACATATTTTTACAACCCCTACAATATGGGTATCGAATGAAAGGGCTTTTCTAGTAGAATACAGTAAAAACATTACCTACATCATTATCTTTCTTTTCAATAAGACCGTTTAACTTAAACAAGTTTTTTTTCCATAGATTTTTAAGTTCTTTTCAACCGACTTCAAAAAAAGAGGAGGTTCTCAATTCGATTGTATATTTTATTTATTTTTTATGTTTGTTACCTCAGAACTTTCGACTGGGTGAATCGATTTTGATGATTCTTTTTTATTTGAAAGCTGGTGCTTCCCGTGTGGTCCAATTTCAATTTGGTCCAGTTCTGACAATGACATCCATGAGAAGTCGGTTGTTTCAGTTTCTTAAACAATAATATCATATTCTTTCTATACTTTCAATTCGTTTCAACCAACACGAGTTTCTCTAACATTGATTATATTCTTTGCGATATACCTCGTCCACATGATGGCGATGCCTCGTAAAGAATTAATTGGTGATAAAACCAAGTAATTGGCCCCCGGTTATCGGCTTACTTCAACTAATGAAACAGAATTACACTGTTACGGTGGCACCTAACGATCTATGCGATATCGAATCTTATAAGTTATAATAAACCTAGAAAGAACAAAGGCTTGATAAAGAATGGGGACAGTGAGAGAGTAGTGATAGTTACTGTTCTTTGTTTAGTTGATATCAGGGTACTGGAAAACCAGTTTCAGCTTCGGAACAGAAGCTAAAACTGATTTTAGTCATAGTCATAGTCATATTTATTGGTAATAAAAAATAAGTTACAAGTCAAATGAACGAAAATGTAAAAAATAATCATTATTGCTTCTGCAATGTTAACATTGTTCGGAAGTATTATAAAATAGGTACAACTAAAATACCCAGACCACACTTACACACACACTTTTACACCTGATTTCACCTAATCTAATTTGTTTTTTGTATTCAACTGGTCTGCCACTTCAAAATTTGACTTATCTAATTATCTATGCAATATTAAAAAGGCTGTAGATACCAGGACACTGGAAATCCAGTTTCTGCTTCGGAACAGTAGATGAAACTGATTTTACACCTGATTTCGGCTAATCTAATTTGTATTTTTTATTCGACTAGTCTGCCATTACAAATAAATAAATATTTGTGGACATTTCACACAACACCTTCTAGCCCAAACCAAGCAAAGCTTGTACTATGGAACTAGATGGCTGATGACATATATACTTTTTTTTTGTAAATATATACCTACATATGTTACATAGAAACACCCAGACACAGAACAAACATCCATGTTCATCACACAAATGTTTGCCCTGGGTGGGGATCGAACCCACGAGCTACGGCACAGCAGGCAGACATACCTACTACAAACTGAGCCACAAGGCCAGTCAATGCATACAAAATTTTATTTATCTATTGATCTATTCAATATTATAACTTATAAGATATAATAAAACCAGAAAGAACAAAGGTTTGATAAATACTGGGGACAGATAGTGGGAGAGTATGGATAGTTACAGTTCTTTGTTTGATGTAGATATCAGGCTCAGTAAAAGCAGGTTTAGCTTCGACATAGAAGCAAAATTTTATTTTACGTAATCTATTTTGTAATTTGTACTCGATTTTTCTGCCACTATGACTCGATTTTACACATGATTTCACGTAATCTAATTTTTGTATTTTGTATTCGACAAAAAAACTTAAAAGTTACCACAAATCTAGAAAGAACAAAGATAAGAACATAAATGTGATGTACGAGGTGTCGTTAAATTGTGTTTACTTCCTAATAGGTTGTATTAGCAACTCTTGATCAAAAATATTGTATTTTATATAATATTTGATTTTTATTATTAATTTAATATATACATTTACTTTATTACTTAAATACGTTTACAATTACATAAATAGGTAATACATAAGTCAGTCAAACAACCCACCCCTGACTATATAAATATTAATATTAATATTTTATAACCTTTAATAAAAGTTTTGTTACAAAGAAAAGAATTATCCGAAATGATGCTTTTTTCATACTATCTTGCGAAAACGTTTACTAGACTATACACACCAAGCGTATTAACGCACAAATTACACTACAAAACTTTCTCTTATACAGTCGGGTATTTACTTTCTTTTAATATACATAGATATTTGTTACTAATAGTCCAGACGATTTCTATCTATAAAGCATTCTAAAACCCATAAATGTGTGTGTAATTCTTTTTCACATTTTCTTCCAAGTCTGAGTTCCAAGCCAATTACATTTCCCCCATAACTGTGTAACTTGGTCTCTGCGACCGTGACGTCAATAAATACCACATGTCCGTTACTGCCTACCCACACGAACTGTTCGAGACTCACGAACTCTCGGCTACGGAATATGTAATATTACTGCTGAGATTTCAGCATATGCCATCAATGTCTATCTGATAAACGCTATTTCTTTCAAATCTTTTGATTGTATATATCGCTCTTTGAAGAAATGCTACGTTGAAACCCATCCATCTTGTTATACGCTTTGGAAGCTAAGCTCTGTGAAGTAATGGTGCTTAAAATTTCTATTGTTCAAATGAGGTATGCGTGTGTTTAAGTATTATTATAATTCATCATGATTATCTCAGCCAACAGAAGTCCACAGCTGGAAATAGGCCTTCCCGTGGATTTCCAAAAAGACCGATTGGAAGGGGCTGGCATCCGTCTTCCTGCTCCTTGTATGAGGTTGTCTGTATCCTGGCGTCCACTCAAGATCTTTTCGGCCCCTTCGGCAGCAAATAATTCCATACTTGTGCAATACGCATCACGAACGTGGTTAAATAATGCCACATTATTTATTTAAACATTAATAAATTGGCATCTGAGGCTTGGATAGTAAAGAAGTGTCTATCATTTTATATATAAAATTGGTCTACCCATTTCAGGTTATGAAGATAAAAGTCTAGCCGTAGTTTCAATTACAAAATATATATCGATATTGGTAATATTTCTGGTGAAAATCGCTTTCTTCTTTTTATATGAATAAATACACGCTCGGCCATCAGTCAACAGCTTTTCTAGCCAAAAGTAATACGTGACTAAGAATAGAGATCTTTCTAGAAATCACTCAAAAACTGTTCATACCCTTCAATGTTTATAAAAAATTATCTTTTGTTCAATTTAAAAAAAGTAAATAAGTTGGCATAGACTGAGTGGCCAGCTTTTAGTGTCAGAGTTATTAAGTTCTCCCTGCAGCGGCCCACTTGGTTCCGGAGTCGATCTAGCGACTTCCACGTGGGCCACGGAAAGTCACCACCGGCTGGGAGTTTTTCGGCTGGGGCTAAAAATAAATAAATCTAGCTACTGTAGTGGGTCGTGGACTTTTAGACTGATTCTACGTAACTTAAGAAAGCACCAAGTTACAAGTTCAAAACGTCAAAGCATGTTGATCATTCTTCATACATTTCGTACATCACTAACAAATACTCCGCCTCAGTCCTGAAATAGGTTAAGTGTTCAGATATTCTTGATAACGGGAGGTTATTACTATATCGTCACAAAAATGCTTATTAAGGCTCTGCAGGGCAGTCACGTCAATTAGTCGTAATAATCTAGCTTCGTGACTTTTGACTTATGGCCGGCCGATCTTCCCGCATGTTTTTTGGGGTTCCGCGCTTGAAGAACAAATTGGAGATTTCTAAATAATATTTTACTGGAAAATTCTGCATTAATAATGGAATTTTCGGCTTATAAAATAGAGTAACTAACACTAACGCTTAATGTAGGATATCGATTAACTGGCTGCATAATTACTTACGTACCTACTTATATCTTAGAATGTATTATTTATTCATATTGTTTCATGGATTGTTTTTTCTTAAATAAGACTTGCCTTATCAACATAATTATGTTGAACTTGTAAACAGCTTATTTCACTTTGATTTCTATTAATGTAGAGATTTTTCAGTCAAAATTTGCACGCCTGCCCACTTTTGCTTAGACTTTTCTCTCTTTTGTCTCTCAGAACTTTTATAGATTGTTTTTTGTTAATGGAGTGAAATACTTTTTAATATTGAAAGAACTCTACTTCATTTGAAGATTATAAAAAAAACTACTGCACAAGATTCCCTCTTTTGTCGTCTCTTTTTTATTTTGTTCCATTTTAGTCCTATATTATAAAAAAAATGAGAATTTGAGACAATCAAATATAGAGTCCTTCAAAATAAACCAAGTAACAGAACGTGTAATAATATTTAAAGGTGTCAATATGTTCGTGACATCATAAAATTACAATAAGAAGAGAGCAATATAACTAAATTTGATTGCTATGACAAAAGTTTACTGAATTCGATAAAAGAAGCAGAATGAATATGTAACTAAAATTACATCGTTAAAATACAACTATAAATACTGGTCAATACAGTACTGACTGTCTAGTACGATATAAAGGTAAAGTTCCCTAATCGCGGACACTTAAGGTTTTTGGAGAATAAATAAAAAATATTTTGATCTACGCAACTTTCTTAATAGATTCACGATCTCAGATATATTTAAAATTTATATAAGTCAAAAACAAGTTAATTTCTATCTAAATATACTCATGAACTTAAATATAGGTTTAAAGATTACAGTCGATGAAACTCGCACCTAAAACCGGATAGACTAATAGGGTTCACATAGCACCGAATGCATATTTAGCCTCGCCTTCGAATATTTAAAGAATAAAACGTATACAAGTATTATAGATAAACATTTACGAAAAAAAAAACACCCAATGTAACACTTACTTGGATCCGAAGCGATTCATTTCATGTACGTCAAAATGAACAATTGAGCGGCCCCACCGCGCAACTTTGAGAAATAATTTACTGTATTTGTATCTCTATACTGACCCGTACGCGTTTCGTCTATTTTCGAATTAAAAGCGATTTGATTTCACAAGATGGTGCTAGTGTTCCGGTGTTAGGTGCCGTCTGGCGCTAAGGAACTTCCTCCTTACAATTAAAGTATTCAGTACATAACAATATAGACATTATAAATATTGGTAGGTACAGAACCCAATTCACGCGAGTACAACACACATTTAGCTGGTTATTTTTATACAATACCGATTATATCTAAGGAATCGGGTCGACTGGGACATAAATAAGGCGTGTGTTTTTTAAGGGTTTATGGGAGAGATTTGTCACTGCGGGAGCTGGCCTTGTAGGTGTTAATGTGTGGGCATTTCGGCTCATTAGCCTACCTTATAATATTTTGTATGCGAGTAATAAAGTTTGTAGGAAGTTGACTACATTAATTAGGAAAGTGTACCTAAGTTTCACACCACTGGAACTTATATTGTTTGAACAAAAGAAGAAATGAAAATGAAATTAAATATGACACGTACGTTGGTGCTCAAAGCACCAACTGGCCAAATGGGCAAAGTAAGTGAGTACATCAACTAGCAAGATTTTAGTTCTTCTGCCCGGATGTTTGTTAGTACTCGCGTATATACAAGATTTATTTTTCAACCAATCTTGACAAAATTTGGTTCCTTAATTTTATAGTTTTTTTGTTGTTGTCAGGAATTTCCTTTCTCTTTCTAACAAATAAATACTCCTTCAAATCGGTTTATAAACGACGGAGTCACTAAAAAAATGCAACCGAATTAAGAATATCCTCCTTTTTGATATCAGTTAAAAAACCGCCGAATACTAATAAAACTCAAAATAGGAAATTAGTTTCTATACAAAAAAAACTGTTATAAATAATAAAATCTTAGAAATATAATATTACTTACTTAATATTTTTTAACCGACTTCGAACTTCGGTTATCAATTCGTAGCGTATATTTTTTTTAATGTAGGTATGTACACGAATTATTCCGTCATTCGAGAACCAATTTTTGTGTTTCCTGAATTGGTGTATAGAGAAAGCTCCCAAGTTGGTCCCATAATTATTCTATAAACATCGCTTTATTACCTACTTTTTGAATAATCTCTAAAAATTAAAATAATTTCATTGTATTCCTGAGACCTACACGTTTTTCTTTGAAAAAGTGTCAAATATTGAGGATTATCGTTTAAACATCTGCACATTTTCTAATCTTCCAAGACGAGCATTTGACATTCAATGACAAATCTCATTCTTGACAAAAGAAAAAAAGAGCGTGTGAAGAGAGGTCTCTTTAAGAAGTTTACAACCGTGAAGGATTTAGTAAGTTGCGTTTGAAGTCGGTTTTAAAATAGAAAAATTATACACAATTTTATTTCAATTGACTTGTTAGTATGTATGTTATTGCCAACTAATTGTGCAGTTTGTCATCGCAAACAACGTGTATATCTTTTTTTAATGCAAAATAGATCTACGATTGTCCACCAATTCGCCTGATGTGGCCGAGGATGGAGCTCGTCGATCTTAAAGATATCTATTCACTCTAACCTTGAAAATTCAAAGATTTTAAGTCTCAAGAAACATGGCGGACAGAAACATGGATGAACACAAAAGAAACATGGATGGCGGCAAAGAATTTCATTCCTGTGCAGTACGCATCAAGAATGTGGATCGATATCGCTGAGTACGGATTTTTGGCATTTCAACGAAAAATGGGTGGTAATTCGCTGACTTTCTGTTAGTCCCGTAGTGAAATGGGGAGATTGGAATTAGATCGTGAAGCTCTTGCGCACATTCCCCGAAATGAATCCTATAGAATATAAACAGACATGTTGGTAGGGGGAAATGCACAATACACCCCTAGCGGGACGTCAGTGCAGGACCCATCGCCCCCACCTCGAATAAGAATAAGAACAGACATGTTACTTTACGGCGGTGCTCGAGTATAGGTTTTGAGAAATCGGCGTGTCTTAGTACATACATTTTATTTTGCTATTTTTGCTAGTTTCTGACATGAACTAAGCAGACGTCATTGTATCCACACCAAAAGATACCACGACCTACGCGTATGTACTTAGTATTATTTGTTGTTAGAAGTTTTTTTTTGTAATTCGTTGACATCAACGTTATTGTGGAACTTTACAGAAGCATTCCACGGCCTAGTTTAATACGAAGAAGAATGTTTTATTTCTAACTACCCCCATAAAATGGCCGTGATATAGAGGAAAGTAGTTAACAAGACTGCAATTAACTTACAAATGGCACACATCAACGGTATCATATACAATCAGTAGAACTAGTAACTTGGGTCTAATTTAGGTTTTTAAAAGTTTTTTTAAGTCATGCAAGCGCAGCGTAGGAAGATCAGCCACGAGATGGACAGATGACCTCATACAAGTGGCGGGAAGACGCTGGATGCAAGCCGCTTCTAATCGTTTTTTTTGGAAATCCATGGGGGAGGCCTATGTTCAGCAGTGGACTTCTTATGGATGAGATATGATGATGATGAAGTCATGGAAGTTTGGACGACCTTTTGTATCGGACACCACATACGTTGGTACTTTGACATCACCTCATTTTACTGGGACATGGAGTAGAGCTGGCGCTAAGGCTAATTCGATGGAGTAGCACAAAACAAAAATTTGAGCCGCTTCGTGTCGAAACTGATGGGATCTGATCTCATTTTCAAAAGTTATCCAAGTGTCTGATCGACGCGACCTGTGACCAAAATGCATTTATTTTATTTATTTATTTTATATTTTTAGGAAAATATACAACCATAATACTTAAAATAAACTATACATTTATATACATTACTAGCCTCGTAATTTATATAAATGTTTAGTTTATTTTAAGTAATTACAAATTTTCGCATATAGAGTAAAAAAATATGAAATAAAGCTTGACGCTGTACGCGCCTATCTACCAGTCATAAGAGTATTTGCCGGTGAAAATATACTGAGCGGGAAAAATAATTTGTAAATTAATTAAGTTAATTGTGAACGTATTAAATGCACACTATGGAAAAATATATCAATATCAAATTAATATATTAATATATTAATTAATATATTAATTAATATATTAATATATTAATTAATATATTAACTGTTATGGTGAACACTTTTTGTTATATATATGATAGCTGATGCCTAAAAAGTTGTATTTTATTTTTCTTTAAGTACATTTTTTAAGATTGCAAAAATAACTGATACAGATAACTAAAGCTGATATACTCGTAGAATGTATAATAAATACAACCAATGCTATAAGTATTTTAAGCAAAATCTGTTTTATTAATTGAAATAAATGGATTGATTAATCATATTTACACAAAAAATTACATTACTTTCCTTCCGTGTATTCAGGTAAAAGTGCACGTTGACAGCGCAAGCGTTATGAGGCTCCTTATCAGCGCCGGCGGTATTCTGGTTTCGTGCGAGAATCCGCCGTACTCGTCCATGCCTGTAATACCGCCCCACTCTAATGACCGCTTGTTTATTGGAATCGCAGTTCTTGCTCGACTGAGCCTCGTGATGTCTTTTCTGTTGTACGTTTACTGCCTTACCGAAAAACTTTAAGCAATGCTTCACATATTTTGTCAACTTCTGGCTGACACGTAATGACACTTGCGGAAAGAAGACAAATAATTTAAGACGTTGGTTAAAGTTAAGTAACGTTTTTCGGTAAGGCCCTTAGTTGCGTAGGGTAGCCTGGTCTAAGAGTCCGCATCCGATAAGAGTTCGCATCATCAAAAACCGTGAAGTTGTTTATGATACGCGGCTAACTTCAGTCGTATTTTGATGTGAACAGAGGTAAGAAGTGCTGCGCGGAAAAAAACCAAAACCGGACAAAAACACACAAATTACGTAAGTTTAAAGATTTTTCCTCAAAATCTTAAATATTTTTGCCATTTACAAAGTATTTTTGAGACGAGACTGCAATTATTGTGTAAAATCGAAGTAGATTGTTAAGTTTTAAAGGCAATACCTAACGCATGCAGTGGGGGTGATTCCGATCAAAGCTAAGAGATGGCGTTGCCTTTCGCTTGTTTATGATTTGGAAAATATGTTTAAGAGTACGCAGGCACATAATTATTTTTATGTTGGTTTTGTTACAGTATTTTATCTATATTTGTCAAGTAATTGTTCATATAATATTTTTTATTATTTATTTCCATTAAAATAGTAATTAAATAACTAAAATATATAAAGTTATGGACATGTCCAGCATGTACTGAAATCTACATAGATCCTCCCGCGGAAGACTGGATAGGATGTTCAAAATGCTTGAAGTGGTGGCATGAGGCTTGTATGACTTATGAGGGACAAGGAGATTTTATTTGCCACCTCTGCAAGTAAAAATTAAGTAGTGTCCAACCCGCGTACTCTTATCGACGTAGACGCGTACTCTTACACTATGGTACTTGTAAGAGTACGCAATTCCCATTATTGATTATTTTTGATTTTTCGAGCGATATATGATAATTAAGATTTTTGTAATGTTACTATTGAAAAGATATTGAAATTGTAGACGTAATAAATACCAAGTTGATTACCTAGACTTTAATTTTATTTTTTTAGAATATTTTAAACCTTAAGCGTGTGCTTCTAGACTAGGTTACCCTACTGGTAATATTATTAATGTCTTCAGTCTGTGGTTGCATGCAAGTAGTAACGTCTATGTCTCGCGCAAAACAACATTTTCGAAAATATAAAATTACTGGAATGATTTACGAAAAATCTGTTTCGCAATTTCATTTTGAATCAAACATATTTTCACTCTGAAAATGGATTTGAGTACTTTCAATTCCATATTTGGAAGTATAAGAACTAGTATTAAAATTATTGTTTTGCTCAATACTTATAATTTTACTTTTAAATTTTATGCATACCAGATTTTCCATAAGTAGGAATATTTAGTAATTTAATATCTTCAAAAATGTATGTAGGTATTATGTGTCAGCGAGACAAAAGATTTAATACTAACAGCGCCTTAAAAAAAACTTACGTTGCCGTAAATTATAATTTAATATCATGTAGGTATGTATTATCCAACCAATATTGAGAAAGCGAAAGTAACTCTGTTTCTCTCTCTGACGGTTTATTACCTTATGATATTTGGTAAGGAGATATTTTTTTTACGTAAGATAGATCTACGATTGACCACCAACTCGCCTAATGTTAAGCGACTGTGTGGCCGAGGATGGATCTCATCGATCGATCGATTCTCGTTTCGGAGAAGTGATATTCGATATTTCAAAATTCTGATTATAGATAGGTAACCATAAAAACTACATAAAGTTAATAAAAAGGCTGCACAATAACCAATGGGCGGGGCGTCCCACAGAGCCTATACACCGTATAATCTTTACGTATAAACGTGATAGCTGCGATAGTGGAGCAATTTCTGTACGGCGTAGTAATGACACCTATTACTGGGACCGACCGACCGACGTCCTGTCGCATAATGGCGATCACGGCATCGGTGGGTTGGACAACCTACTTTTGATACATTGCCTGACTGGAGAAATGGCGTTTGTCCTACAAGCGACGAGCGGCTTTGAACACTTATCGATAATGGAAAACATTTTTTGGAAAAGGAATATGCTTTTGTCAATTTAAATGGTATAACAAATAAACAACCCGCACTTGGCCAGCGTGGCAGACTATGGCCTAACCTCTAAGGGCCTAACCCTTCTCACAATGAGAAGATGGCCCGTTCCCAGCAGTGGGACAGTTTGTACAAACAGGGCTGATAAAAAAAAAAAAAAACTTATAACTAACTACCTACATAATAAAATAGGTCAAGTACGAATTTGATTCGTATACCGAGTATTCCGTACTATCTCTTTCCCTATTCTATAAAAACTAACCATTCTAGAAAAAACTACAAACTTAATTTTGTATAGTTAGAATCAATGTTCACCCATACATTCTAATTATAGTATAAGAAATCTCAACTGTAATGCCGTCAGCCTAATGGGCACGTTTGGGCGGGGAGATACCTCGTCTTAGGTTTTAACTTCCAATTGTTTGTTTTTATATAAATACCTAATCTCTCTTTCATTTTGTGATAATACGCTAATCGATAGGTACCTCTACCTACATACTTAACTGTCCAAATCCATCTAGCCGTTTGGAATATACCTGCTACGAAGTATTATAATAAGAAATTCAACCATACATTGGCAGTAGTCTAAAAAAAAAAAAAAAAAAAAAAAAAAAAAACTAATAGGTACCTACTACTAATTTATTTGTAGAGTGTGTGAATTTATTTCGTAGCCGCCATGAAACATTTCATTACTCCTTGAGTGCAATTATGAAACGTATGCGGCCTTTTTTTTTTAGTTATTAGTAATGTTATATTTGATTAAATTTAAGTATTATACAAATAGAATAAGTTAGTTTTAAGTTTTTACTATAAAAAGTAATCTGTATTCAGTTAGAAAATAAATATATTATTAGACTGTGGTATAAGTTTGTAATTTTTGACTCAATCAATTTAAGTACTTGTAGGTACTGTGAGACCTTGCTTTTTGCCAAATTTCCTGATTTTCGGTAATAGGAAGAAACTCTTTTGGCAGATTTTGATGTGTTTACGTGTTAGAATATATGATGAGCCATTTTTTATTACCTTGATTTAGCTTCTATATTAAGTTTTTTTTTAATTATCACGAAATCACACGTATTAATTTATTTCGGCATTAATTATCCTGAGAAAAGGAGTTTAACAGATAGGAAAATGAAGTGATCTTATAAGAACTCAATTTTTTCCTTCTGACATATAGAAACCTAAAAACAAATGAATTAGGCCTGAATGTTGAAGGTCAAACCCATTACCATTTGGCAGCGAACCCAGCATGCTTCCAGCATTACTACATTACAATGCAACTGAATAGGCTAGTTACGCTAGAGCATTTTGAATTTTGATCACGCGTCGTTACGATTAACGGCTCGTGGGTAACGGGCCTAAAGTCCGGATTTTGGGATCCACAAGGCTCAAATATGTAACCTCTATCATGGTTACCTATTATATTAATAAAATAAAAATTATCTCTGTTAATGACGTAATGGACTAATAAAACTGTCATTGAACATCACAGATAAATACAAAAGTTGCTGGTAACGATTTCATTTAAAAATTGTATTTCGAGTTGGTGCGGAAGCCTATTTGTGTCAAAAACTTTGTGTTTCAGACAGTTTCGTATAGTTTCGGACAGACAGAACGTTGTGTTTCGGACAGACAGAACGTTGTGTTTCGTTTATATCTTTTGAACGGTAATAGATACAAGTCTCAAAATTGCCAATATTGTAACCCTATAACAATAGTGAACCCTCACTCTGATGTAAATCTACAAATACTAAAAAAAACTGGTCAAAAGCGAGGCAAGCTTGCGTGTTCACCCTGGTGTCAGTGTTTATGTGTCATGAATAGGAGTACGGAAGCCTCGATGTGCGAGTGAAACTTGTACTCTGCTGGATTTATTCTAATAATATTAATAGTTTTTTAAACTATGATATTTTTACATTAAACTAGCCTATGTTTGATCATAATCAAACTTGTTAGTAAGTGACGAAGAGTTTAAAAATGCAGTACTCCCACTTAGGAGATACTTCACTTTTTTACGCCACTTCTTTGATAAAGTATCGAATGTCATTGCGCCGCCTCGCCGCTTAAATTATCGCCGTAAAATAATTAATATCTAAGTTCCGGCATAGGTTTGTTTATTTTCCAAAATATGCAAATTCATAAGTTACAAGAACGTTATTATTTAAAGCAACGTTTTGATATTTGCGTTTCGCGTGTCACGAAAGCAGACATAACCCCGTAATCGTCTTATAAAAAGCTCCCCGTCTTATCTAAGCACGAACCATAATTTCCAAACGCCATTCGCCATGTCGCCTTCCACATAGCTGCGCAACCTATCAAAATATTTTAATCATCCACCTTACTATAGCTGTAGCAATTCATAAATGCGTGTCATAATTTACATGTAGTATTTGTGTAACGATACTATACGTACACGTTGCATTAGTGTGCGTGCTGGACAGCGCGAGCAACCGCCACTCACACATCCATAAGCACGACACGAATACAAGCAAAGGCCACGTGCAAAGGTGACTTGTAATAACTAATCATCTATTTTACTACACACAATTACAATTAATCTCGCACGAAAGAACGCCCGCAGGTCTAGACGTCCAATCTCATGTGAGATCTTTACCAAAATAAATAATTAAAAGGGGATAATAAAATCTGAATGAGAAGGGAGGAGTTGTATAATATAAAATGAACTATCGTACTTGCTAATTGGTCTGACGTTTTATGCAGATCATGAGCATTTATGTTTTTTTTTTTTTTTTTTTTTTTTTTTTTATTAATAAGTCGTGTTATTAATTTGATCCCACAAGGAGTAGGTATGTACCTATTCTATATTAAATTACATTTTTATTAACTCTTAGATAAAATAACAAAATTGGATACTAAACATGAAAAAATGCAGTCGTAGTGACCGTTTCGTGACCATTATATTTTCAAATAGAGATTACAAAAACAAAACAATTGTCATTATGTTAAGAAGTATCCACACATAGAGTCGTGTGAGGCAGAAAATCGCGTGACGCTCGTGTCGTGTCACCTAGCCTTACGACAATAAAATTATAAGTCCGCCGCAGTGACAATCCAGTGATTTACGTCGACACACACGCGAATATTCTAGAAAGAAGTAGAAAGAGTGGGCGGAGTCACGTGGACAGGTTAATGAAGAAAATGTGTGCGAGATAGCGCGCGGGTCACTGAATTAATGGACTTTTTGCTTGTTTGATGGCTTTGAGGAGTGCGAGCTTTCGTAATTTCCATTTTCCATACAAAGAGAAGTGGGAAATTTACTTTTTATATAAAAATAGGTATTGTTACTTTTTATATAAAACTTGATCACGTAGGTTTTATATTTTACATAATATTTACTTAGACTGTTAGACTCAGTGTTGGCAGATTGGCGTAGCGTCCAAATTTTACCAAGAATTCTGATTATTGTGTCAACCAATCCTAGTTGATTGTCACAAATTTTAACACTAATAAAAAAAAACTACTGATTTCATAGCACAGTTGGTAGTCTCCAGCCTCTGTTTTCCAAGCTGTATGGATGTTTGTGGATAGAGTGTGGATGTTTGCTATATGTCTGGGTGTTTCTATGGATCATGAGTAATTATTAATTTCATTTTTGTTGGTCCATGACAGATTTCTAATGATTGATCTAATACGCATTACCACCAATAAGAGTTATTGTTATGCTGCAAATTGATCAATCGCTAAATTAACCTCTTATAGGGTAAAAGGATAGTGGTCCAAGTGGGATACTTACCCTGGTTTGAATACAGTATGTTAGAGACGTTAATGCCGTTAGCGCTTTACTATAATTGTAAGTGTCACTTCCGCATACCTCAGTCTCATGTCATTGGACATACAACTTAACTAGGTATATCTATAATTTGTAGTCTCATCTCTCGCGCACAAGTTTCGTCCGTACGAGCGAAAATCGTCCGCGGCGAAACTCTGACAGGCGACGAAATTTTATTGGTTTTCTAAAATTGATTGTGGCCTCTCGCTGATGTGGCCATTCGCGTAAATATTTTTTTAAATAAGCAAAAGGCCAAATGGTCTTTTGCGTTCTTGGGCATTTGCGTCGATCCCATAATTTTTTTTAAATAAGCAAAAGGCCAAATGGTCTTTTGCGTTCTTGGCCATTTGCGTCGATCCCGTACTAATAAGGGATAGTTGCCCTATTTACTTTTGCGGATAGTCGATCGCAACTATGAATTCTTTAACGAGCAAATACAGATATTATCCTTTTGGCGTTTTATCTAACTCATTGTGACTATAACTTAGATTAAAAAATAAATATCTAACTGTTTTATGCATACATTCCAGGTGAGCGAAATGCCTCGCAAGTATTAGGGTAGCAATTCTCAAAGCATCACTAAATAGATAACAATAAAAAAAAACTTTAAAAATAAGTAATTTAATTTCAGTATATTTGCTCCTATTCAAAATTATTGTATATTCTCAATTAACTTGGACTGTTGATATTCTAGTAACTATTATAAATAAACAGTTGAACGAAAATGCTACCTATCTGAGACTGATATTTTTTAAGACGCTTTTATTAGGTCGACCTGTATGTAATGAAATCTAAGGTAACTAATTTAACCATCTTCCAAGGATCGTAGCGTCATGAGAATTGTCAGCTGTATGTAGTTCTGATGACAATACAATAATATGGTACTGTCGAACTGATCTGATGATGGAGCCGGAAGATATGAACTAGAACTTCATGATGGAACATCGTATCATAGCTGTGTTTGGTTTTGTTAGAAAAGTTTTGCACTTAATTAACTTTGACCACAATAATTTGTAGCGTGTTTTTTAGTTTTTTAAACTGTAATTTATTTCAATGATCTTTTTTAAGAAATTATTTTAACTTTTAATTATTTTAGACTATGGGATAAGGAGATTTTTAAATCAGACTAAAAATGCTAACTTCACCCAGACAATAAAATTCCTATTAATTTCTTTCAATGTCTGCATGTTCAGTTTCAATAAGGGCTAATAAATCAGAATTCAAGGAAGCATGCACAGACAAGCAACGCTCGTAAACTGTCGGATAATGTATGCAACTTGTTATTCCGCGATAATGAGTGCCGCGATGAATAATGCCAGTTAAGGTGCCTTTCTACCAATGATATGTGAAACGGAGATATTATTTTATTTAATTAACCGGAAAAAACTTGCGATATTAAGCGGTAATAATTATGGTTTAAAAAACTGAAAAAAACTGACTTCATAATACGCAATAGAATACATACGCGACTTGCTGTTCACTTTTCTACAGGCACTTGGATGATATTTTACCAGTTACTTTGTTATAAATACCAAATTACTGCATCGATTTTGATAAAATTTATATGGGATCACCTCTGAATTATGACCTACTAAATGAAAAATAATTATCAAAGTCAATGTCCAATTGGCTGAGTAATTGGTGAACAAACATGCAAAAAAAAACATCAAACCGAAATGATAACCTTTTTGGAAGTCGGTTAAAAAGATGTCTTCCGACTGGTTTCGAGAGAGTCCCATATTCAGGGTACACAACTACACATGTTCCTCAGGAGTCGGTCGATGCCGTACTGACGGAAGTATTTGTGCAGCTTTCTTTTCATTTTATTTTTATGATGTGTACAATAAATAGTTTATCTATGTATCTACAATGAAATGGACCTTTATTAACTACAACACAACAATATACAGACTCAACTAACTAAACTACTACACAAAAAGCACATCGATCACCCCAGACCGATAAAGGTCTAAAGATAATCCAAATGCTCAAACCCACTACCAGTTGGCAGCGTACCCAGCATGCTGACCGCATTGCCACGTTGAATGGCAATGCTTATGCGTTGGGCCAGATACGCGCCAGCATTTTGGTCACGCGTCGCATCGATCAGTCGCTCGGATAAATTTTTGAAAATGAGATGAGCTCCCGGTCCCCACGGACCCAAAGTTTCGACACCAAACGGCTCAAATATGTAACCTCTACCGAGATTAACATATTTACGCCGCTTGTGCTGCTCCGCCGAATTAGCCGCAGCGCCAGCCCTACTCCGTGCCTCAGGAAGATGAGACGGTGCCAATGAAATGGAGATATTATATTAAAATATCTAATTATATCCACTGTACGTTAGTAGCTCGCTGTTGTTAGGCGAATTATAATTTTGTAACAAGTTACAATTGGGATTTAATTTTAGTAGAAAATGCGGTGTGTTTACGTAACTTGCTTTAACAATTTATATATATATATATATATATATATATATATTCAATCAGCCATCTGGTTCTCATAGTACAAACTATGATGGATAATTTCAATTTAATTTTATTTACTTTCTTTATTACTTCAACACAACAATATACAGACTCAACTAACTAAACTACTACACAATAAGCACATCGATCACCCCAGACCGATAAAGGTCTAAAGATAATCCAAATGCTTTGATAAAGATAATCAAAATTTACTTTCTTCACATTGATCTACGCCTATTTCAAGTGAAAGTTATCCTTGTTCTGGTCTATGGTCTTCTAAATACCCACCCTCGCATGATGGTATGTTACACATTTGCTGTCTTGCGTGTGCAGGTCAATTGACAAATTTCTCACATTCGCTGTCTGGCATGCGCTGGTCAATCGTTAAAAATGTTCCTAAGAAATTCAAAGAATTTCTTTCGTACTTTGGAATTTGTTGTCGTTTGAAAGATAATGTTTATATGTTGATTACAGTTTGTTTAAAAAAGTAGTTCAGCTCCACTGAATTTAATCATCTAGTTTCATTTTATCCATACAATAGATTTCGATAAAATGGTGAAAAAAAGTTCAAAAAATACACGATGGCAATTGAGAAACTCTTCTATCGTAGGTATTTTCGTGTGTTTGTGTATACATATATAATTCGTATAGGGTTAATAATTTACTCCATCCTTTCTTTATTTCTTTACATGTGTTTGTAGTGCTACTTTTTACTTTTTTGATAATTTTACCACAGTATTTTTAGATTGCATCTACCTGCCAAATTATTCATCTATGTAGTAGTAATTAGTCTCTAAATAAAATGGGTGTGGCATACGGGCAAACAGAAAGACAGACAAGCCATATTTATATGGGTTCTACGTTATACTTCGGAACCATAAAATTAAAACTGACTTAAACGAGCGAGCACCCTAAATTATTTTTATTGCATAATTAAAGCTAAAACCTAACCATAGCTAAAAAATCTAAACTAGAATTGATGAAATTTGAGACACCTATAAAAAAACTGAAATCGATTACGACGAATAAACCGAGAACGAAAATATCGCTAAACGTGATTGTAAAAAAGTAAAAGAAAAACAAAATACAGTATGTATTTTGTTTGTTGTATTTTCGACTGCAGAAAAGCAGTGTTTGCAGTGTAACTTACTATTTATTTATGCTTGATTCACTGAATGTACGTTTTTTATGAGATGGACGCGTAAAATAGCTGTGAAAGATTATAAATGCACATTATGCAAGAGATGTATTATTATTACAAAAAAATATAGCCTATGAAACTTTGGAAGCAAAGACGAATCTAATAACACCTCGCACATCAAAATCAGTCGAGCCGTTTAGGCTGTAGGCTGTCATATAGAAACATACATACACTCGAAAAACATTACCCTCCTTCTTACGCAGTCGGGTAAAAAAAACCAATTGAAAAGCTTATTTTTTGCAGTCGGTAAAAAAAACTCATGTCAAAGCCTTCTTATGATAGAATCGTCGACTCACTTAGATTCGTTCAAGTCACGCCAAGTGGTTATGATTTCGTGGACAATAGCTATGGGGGCAAGGGGGCAAGGAAGGGGCAAAAGGCCAGGAAGGGGGCACTTTAGGACAGATACCATAACTCTACGCTGACCGTGACTCAGCTAATCAACTTTCATATTTCCCATAAAAAATTGGGTCAATGACCGCTGTTTTTTATGCTTAGCGATAAGGGTTATAATTATTGAGCATTTCATTTTTATTTGTGCTCATTATAATCTTTTTAGTGGAGATTGTTGTCGGAGTGTTTATCGTAACCTAGTTTTTTGCTGTAATAGATAGATTTTTTAGACGTTTAAGAAGATAAAATAAAGCGTCTAGTTTTTATGACTCCTTCCTTATACAGCTCCTTTCTAGCTTGCTGTAAATTTGCAATGGTAGCAACAACATCCCAGAGATAATAATATTTATTTATTCAATTGCTATCTATGCGTACAGTGAAGCCAAAGCGCACAGAAAGTCAAAATTTACTAAATATTCAAAATCAACACCAAAAAACTATTATAATTTAAGTATGAAAACTCAATATGTCAAAGTAATAACTATACAAATTTAGGCACATTTGGTTTTAGGTATTTGTTTATTGCATAAGAATTAGGAGCTTATTATAGTACCTAGCTCCTTTTTGCGAGATCGAATCAGAAATGAAGAGATCCGTAGACGTACGAAAGTTACCGACATAGCACAACGGATTAACATAATCATCTCGGCTACAAGATGTCTACTGCTAGACATAGTGCCTTGTATGATGTCGTCTGTCCGCCCACCATATGGTTGTTCTTCCTACGCTGTGCTTGCTTGCGCGTAGAGATTGCAACCCGGTATGTTTCTCAACCCGGCCTGGTTGGCGGGTTGATGTGTTAGCGGTGAAACCGTTAAAGTATTTTATGAAAATTTGCTATATAAGAATGGAAAAGGACAATGATTCAAGGTTACGAATTAATATTTATTTCAAACTAGCAAATCAACAATAATCACAATAATCAGTCTCACTCAAAGTCTCACAATCTCTGTTTTAATACAGAATTGATTACTTTTACTTATGGACGGAATAGTAACATTAGTATTAGTAATTATAAATTTTTATAAGTTTAAGCAAGCAGGTCTTTCTCTTTACTCGTTATAGTGTCCATTTGAAACATAGTATTAGAATAAGAAACTAATAAAGCTTAAAGCACTAAACTTGTCATAACAACTTAGATTAGATAGATAGATAAACTTTGGTAGCTTTGGTATTTGGTAATATTTGGTATAAACAAAACAAATTCTTATTGGCGCGTCAGACTCAGAATGGCAACGTGGCAGCTCGCAGCGGTTGTCATGCGAAATTTCTAGGATTTCTAACCGGGCCCGGCCGGGCCCGGTTTGCAATCTCTACTTGCGTGGTCTCCACACGAGAACTTTTCAGCCACATCGGTCATCAACGCCATTCAAGCTTTTGTCGGTGTACTGAATCTTAATTTTGTTTGCAATAGAGTCTGTTTAAATAATAATAATGTTTATTTACCAAAAAGAGTACAAAGATCTTATATATAGACAATAAATGTTTAAAACCAGTTAGATTAAAAAAAAAAAATCTAAAATAAATTGACAAGTACAAGGATCGATCTGATATTAACGGTGAGGCCCAAACTAAGCATAAAGCTTGTATCTTGGAGCTCGAATCCAGAATATTATCGTGGCAAGACACGGGAACTAATGTCTGGAAACATATACTATTATATTATCGTATTCTGTGGTCTCAACTCAATAAAATAATGAAATAAGCACAGTAGCGCCCCCAATGCCACATTAGTTCTCTAGCTGGACCTACACGTCTGCACTTTTGTCACATGCTGATAATGTGTTGAAGTTATATTTGAATGTCCATTAACCACTTACTGCGAGTCATCAACTGTGTATTGTGATCGTAACAATATAAAAATATCATTGATATAAAATAACATTACGCTCATGGAAGAGACAAGAGCTTAGTTACAATTGATATTTAAATATAAAGTCCTGACTGACTGACTTGTACATTCTTAAACGTTGCTTGCAGAGACATGAAAGAAAATTGTGTTTGCTGTAGACGTCCGCTAAGCAAGTATTTCTTGACCGCAGGTAAAATCTCCATAGTTTTGCTCTGCTAGGTAGTTTTGCGTAAAAGGTGTGATTTTTAGCAAATTTTTGGTCTTTGCTTTCGCTGGTATTGCACCGTTAAGAGTGCTATTTGCGTCGAATTATGCGTAAATTTTAAAAATAGACTTATTAAAGCAAGAGAATACTTAGTAATTCTGAGGGCAGATTATGGAAAATTTATATTTGTTGTTTGTATGTTGATTACTAGCTTTTCCTTAGGTCGTTAAAAAAATCAGTACTTTTCAAATACCTTATTTATATTTTAGTATAAAAATTACAAAATCCTAAAAAACAATTTAAGCGCACGAACAATAAAATGGAATAAGAGCGTATAAAAATCTGTCTTTTCTAGGATAACTACGCAAATTACCATAAACTCTGTTAAGGGTAGATGATGTTTCGAGATAGCGCGGTCAAGTGTCCCCCCAGGGGGTGAAAATATCCATAAAGGGGGGTAATTCTGGCGCAGTCAGATCGGATAGGCGATAATGACGTGGAAAATAAGACAGTATTATGTGAAATTCTGAACTCCTTAATTGACTAGATAGTTATCACGCAATGGAAATATTAAATATTGGCTTTTAATTATTTTGGGGGAGATAGTGGTCGAGATTGTGTTAGTTGTTGGGGGATTTTTGGGGGTGTTTGTTTTAAAATTCAATTTGTTAACTTGGAAACAAAGATTATGAGATGTAGGAAACCGAGCTCCACTCGGATTTTTTATGACTGAAAATACGAGCAAAACCCGGGTTGACTAAAAATTTAACCTAGCAAAATCGATTTATCGTCTCCTAATCTAACTACAAACCAAATTTCATTAAAATCGTCGGAGCCGTTTCCGAGATGCAGATTATATGCACACATATATATAAGAATTGCTCATTTAAATATATTAGATTAGATTTGCCTGATGGAAAGCGGCAATTAGAGATTGCAACTCGGTATGTTTCTCAACCCGGCCGGGCCCGGTATCATTCGTCGCCAACCCGGCCGCGTTATTACAAAGCCACGAAACAACAACAAGCTGTTTGAGTCACGAGTCAGACTAGATTTTGTTTATGCATATTTCACGACAATACCTAATCTATCTCAGTAAAAAAATTTACTCAAATGGATGAGCTTTTTGCTTTAATATTTTCAAAGTAAATGCACGGACAAAACCTAGTACTGTATTATACATGCTCACTGAAATAGATAAGCTTTTGTTGAGATATTTTCAAACATTACGTACTAACAAAACCTAGGCGAGTAGAGGCTCACCGCTATATTTGTTTATCGCGAACGCGATAATTAAGATTTTAGCAGTAAAAAATTTCTGTAAATAATTTAGTGGCCCGAAAAGTAGGTTAGGTTATGTTAGAACATTAAAACACATCGCGCGAGCCGAGCGAGCGTAGCGAGCGTGCCGCGGCAGCGGCCGGCGAAGCGCTAAATAATATGTTTTTGTACTTAACCTCAAAAACGATTTGAAAAAATGGTGATAAAAATAACAAATTCATTAATTTATTTCTCAGAAAAAAAATGAAGTGTTTTTCACTTTCCCTTGGGGTTTCGCACCGCCCTTTTTGGGGGAGTAATATCGGAGGATTGGTAAATATCGGTATCAAATTGAATAGCGTTTGTTGCTGAAATGTTACTTGAATTTGTCTTACAAAGTCTAAGCGATTTCGGTCAATTTCTGTACTAGAATAGATTAGGGTTTTGTAAAGTTTTTGTCAAACAAAAGCTCATCTATTAGAGTCTGACTTTTGACTCAAATAGTATAGGCTTCGTAAATACGCAACCCGGCCGTGACCGCCGGGCTCAGGTTGATGTGTTAGCAATGAAACCGTTAAAGTATTTTATGAAAATTTGCTATATAAGAATGGAAAAGGACAATGATTCAAGGTTACGAATTAATATTTATTTCAAACTAGCAATTCAACAATAATCACAATGATCAGTCTCACTCAAAGTCTCAAAATCTCTGATTTAATACAGAATTGATCACTTTTACTTATGGACGGAATAGTAACATTAGTATTAGTAGTTATTAAATTTTATAATTTTAAGCAAGCAGGTCTTTCTCTTTACTCGTTATTTGAATCCTCAAGGTATCCTCGTCCATTAGAATAAGAAACTAATTTCTATAATAACTAAATTATTTTTTGCTTAGTAGGTCATACTTTAAAGGTTTTTGCTTAGTAAAGGTTTTTTGCTCAGTAGGTCATACTTTAACCTACCTTTATACATTTATACTTTATACATTTTATCAAAATCGGTTCAGTATTTTGGTTTTTATAACAAAATAACTGAAAAAATGTAAGTAAACGAATTGCGTATTTCGAAGTGTTTTTTTTCAGTTTCTTAAACTATAATTTTCACTCAAAACTGACTTACGATCATTTAACAGTCATGTAATAGTACATGTATATTACAATAATATGGGAATTATTTGCGTTCTTATAAGAATAGAAAATATAGATCTTATCAGAATTTTAAAGTAGTCTAATTCATGTATAAAATAAAATAGAAATAAGTCCGATAAAAATAATATTGAAAGATAAGACAGATTTCAAATTTATACAATTAAAATACATTTGCACCAGAAACAGTTAGGGGTGGGTTATTTGACTGAGTCAATTTAGTTGGTTTTTTAAAATTAACAATAATCATGTTTAGTTTTTATCGTATTTATAATAAATAAATAAATAAATAAAATATGTGTTTCTATATTGCCTACAGTCTAAACGGCTTGACCGATTTTGATGTATCGTTAGATTCGTCTTCACTTCCAAAGTGTCATAGGCTATATATTTTAATGTAATAAAAATAATACATCTCTCGTAAAATTAAAAAAAATGCGTTTTTCGTAACCTCCAACGAACTTTTTCGTAATAAACAAGTAAATTTTACTAGAATTATTCTAAAGAATGCGCATCTATAATCATTTACAGCAATTTCACGCGTACTTTTTCACAAAAAAACGTACACTCAACAGCATATCTAGCGTAACGAAATCGTAAGTCAGACTGCAAAACCTGTTTTTCTGCAGTCGGGTAGTTAGTTTTTCTTTTAACACTATACTTGTTATATCTATTACTGTGTGATCCACATGACAAATATGGTAATACATACCACTTTGGCCAGCGTATCTTCCGTATTAGCAATCGATCAAGTCTCTTGATCCACGGTCAATGTAAAAGGCATATATGTTTCCATATTTAGAGACATACCATAGACGTGACATGACAATCAACTACGAAATGACAAAATGTCAAAATATCTACTAATAAAACTTCCACGATAAGCCGCCCCCTTACAAGAAACTATCCCGTCCAACAACTATTGGCCGACAAGAGGGTGTTTTTATAACTCTCACCAGATGGCGCATGTCATTTACTGCACCCTCCTATCGCACCACCTCACTCTGACCCCAAGCATCTCTTACTAGAACATTTTATTGGTGAAAATGCCAGTGTTACACAGGCATAGGGAAGGTCAAGTTAAAGTGGAGATGTTCACAGAGGTTAGGAGTCAAAAAGATCCGTTCCGGTATAACATCAATAATGTTGGAGCAATTGATAGCTGAGGATAACAATATAATAATTCAATTTTCTCTTCGTGATAAGAATAAATAAAGATTTTGGGCCGATGACATGAGTTTATTATAGTTGATTTGTCAGATTGAGCAGTTAATCAAATAATGGTAGTCTTTTAAGAAGGACAGAACAATATTTCATAAATTCTAATCAGAAAAGACGTCGAGCAAAATACAGACAGTCAGAATGACTTGGCTGTTAGCGACGCGCTCATATCATTTGAGTTATATTTTTTACTGAAAGTTTTTAATTAAAGTTTGAAATACGGGTAGGTCACGCGGTTTGCGACGACTGCCCTTGTCTTGTCATCGAATTCAGTTCAATTCAGTTTCTATCCGCAACGAAGAAGGGAGCGGGTGCGTCGTCGGGCACCGCGCCTATTTTCTCGCAAAATCCGATCAAAAGTGTAAAGTCTGTGCCTATTTGTTATTAAAGTGTACCTAAACTGACAATTAGTGTCTTTCTTGATAAAATACCGGTCAGTGACCACTTCAACATCTACATTGGCGATCGCAAGGTAAGCCGTTATTCAATAATTTTATTACCGACAAGGATTTAACGTAACGTAACCAATCAACAACATTATACACTTGTTTGTCATCTGAGCTTTGTACCCATAAAACTAGACAGATCATCCAGGTGTCTGTCATTGTGAGTTCGTTCCAGCGCCATCTAGCGATCTTCCTTTAAACTATCCTTAATCGAGCAGTACTTATCGACTTACTGACAGTCTCTATTTATACAGTAAAGAAATGTTAATAAATATCGTTTTGTATTCTAGCTTGATGCGATGTTTCCTCAAATTAGTAGGAAACAAGCCAATTAGGCTACATTCGGTTCAGGTGAACCATGATTGCTACCGAGTGAAACCCTCACGCTATCCTGAATTTGGCATAATGACACTCAAACGATACCTATCTATTCCAACGAGAATTCAAATTAAGAACGTTTTGTTGTTTCCTCAAATTGTGGGTAAATGTGGCGGTAAGTGGTGAATCAGAATTTCTCAACCTTTCTTGGAAAATCCAGGTTTATTGTTCAATTATTGTTATATGTTCAATTTAGAATGCGAATAAGAAAAAATCATAGCTATGATTGACCGAGTATGCGAAACGAACTTATAAGTCTTGCATCTTGCGTCAACTGGCAAAATTTTCCTTCGTCTGTCCGGATGTTTGTTAGTTCGCGTACAGGTGTCTTGTATTTTTCAACCAATCTTTACGAAACTTCTTAGACAGGTTTTACAATTTTGAATTTTTTTGTCGTTGGAGATTTTTGACTAGGGAGTGTTTCTCCCAAAAAGAGAGGAAAGTTTGCTGTGATAGGTACTATTTATTAATCGATTTTGATAATATTTTCTAGAAACGTTTGTCTTTGGTACTGTAAACATAAAAAATATGAACAAAATCGGTAAAGATGTTGTTAAGTTAACAGGTTGTGAAGTCTCGGTTAAAAGAGAAGAATCAGGCGAACCTGGGTCAAATGACTAGAAAGTTGATTTAATAAAAATAAAAACTATAACCGCGTGATTTTGGACATCTAACACTAAGTGTTGTGCAGAAACCTCACAGAAGCTTGATACAATTATTACCACTCATAACTCAAATCTCGACGCAGAGCCTCTATGAAGAAATGAAGAACTCTTACCACATACACACACTCTGCAGAAACACACACACTCTGTACACACTCTACTCTTTTGGGCA
This sequence comes from Lycia hirtaria, assembly GCA_947563715.1. NCBI lineage: Eukaryota > Metazoa > Arthropoda > Insecta > Lepidoptera > Geometridae > Lycia > Lycia hirtaria. Next base: position 11,717,097 of record OX387377.1, on the reverse strand, counting down.
GGGAAGTGTGCAGGGAAATATGTAATGCGAGAATGTAAGCAGATCACTCGCGTCGATACTGCTGCGGAAGTATACAGGGTATATATTGCCCTTGCGCTGCCGGTAATATTACCCTGTTAGCAGCTGCTCCTTAGCAGCGGCAGAAGCATTGGCCGTGGGTGAATGTAAACGTTAGAAGTTTGAAGATCCAGTTTGAGAAACGCTGTTTTAAGCAATCCGACTTGAATTTGGAACAGGAGTCTATACTAACCATGATCGTATTCCCCTCACGCTATCATGAGTTTGAGTATTTTAATGGTAGTTAACAAGCAACAAGGATACCTTGTACGACGTTTAGCGCACGGCTAGTGTTGGGCTCGGGCAGACTTGTGAGCATCTGTGATCAGCGATTTTGAAACTGCATCGATATGGACGCTGTATAGTGTTTTGGTGATTTATGAGTTCAATTGCACTGATAATATCGCACAATCTAGTATTTAAGTATGACAGAATATTTAATTTAGAACATTATTTACTAGTAGTTCTACGAACAGTACCTAGACCTCGCGAGAGAGCTTATTTGCAGCTCACCTTGGGTCATCTGTACATACCTCCATAAAGTTTGCTTAGGAGGCCTTATATAACATTTTAGTTGATTTCGCAATTTTAAGTGATTTTACACACGTTATTTCACGGTTAAAACATTTTTTCCATAAGTTTGAAGCACCTTGAAAGATCAATTTAATTTTAATACACAATTAATACAAAAAATAGGATATCTTTACATGCCCTTAATTAAAAAACAATGTATATTCTTATAAAAACAAATAATAATTTTATAAATGGAGAAAACGTAAAACCAAGAAAATTATTCAGCGCTAAAATGCATCAAGCGCATCCATGCGCCCTCACTGTTACACGCAATCTGAAGTTGGTTGTCATATCTCGACAACCACTTGACCAATTTTGTTCATTTTTGCACAAGTTGGTATCTAAGTTCATAATTTTTAAGATTATATAAATACTAGTTTGAAAGTCGGATTTTAAATATTAGCTGGATAAAAGTAAATAAATCCGGTACGAGTTTCACTCGCACACCGAGGCTTCCGTATTCTTATGCATGATACAATACATGAACATAAACACTGACACCAGGGCTAATTACTCAACAATACGTGCTTTATATCTAATAATATTTGTATATATTTTCTACAGTAGGAATAGCTTGACATGCTAGGTGTTTACATACAATATCAAGTTAGTATAAGTACTTAAGTGTTACATACCTATTTTCTTATTTCGATCATTAGGGGGCCAAATGGGCTTAGACAGCCCCGGCTAGTCACTGCGACCTTTCCAGATCTATTGTGACAACCTATTTTTTTAATCCAAATATATTTTAAAACTACCATTTACTCTATTTTAAGTTTATATCACATGACATCAACAGTAACTGCAAACGAAACAGTTTTCGTTTCTTTTTTGTGGAATCAACAAGGAAGTGTTATTTCGCACAATGTCTCGCTCTTGACCAGTTTTTAGTATTTGTAGATTTACATCAAAGTAAACCCTACAATATTGCCAATTTTGAGACTTTTATCTATTACCGTTCAAAAGATATCATTTAAACGTAGGACAGACAGAAACCGTAGCCTTACGAATAAACTCTCGCACCCTTACCTAGTATGGAAGTCAATAAAATATTAATTAAAAAAAAACAAAACAAGCTTTTATTTAAATGCTCTAAAACGAAGAAAATAAATTTATATTGATATAAATAAAAGCTTGTCGCGAGATTTCAAACAATATCGTACCTATCTACTAAGTAATATTTAATTCCAACAAAAGACTTTTGTTGGAACAACAAAAGACGCGTTCTTATCATTTGCTGAGAATTAAAGTTAGTTTGTTCTTTTGAAAAAAAAAATATATGTTTGTGTTCTCGCGACAAGCTTTTATTTATATCAATATCAAATTTATTTTCTTCGTTTTAGAGCATTTAAATAAAAGCTTGTTTTTTTAAAATTAATATTTTATTTACTACACTAAAAAAAGAGTGCTTGTCAAGACTATTCAAACGAGTCCAAACTCGACGGTTTTATCTTGTTTAGTTTAGGAGTTCCTATGGCCACCTTCCGACGCCATCTTGAAACCAGCTTCATGGTACCATATTATAGCATTGTCGCCGAAGTTACGTAAGTAAACCAAATTTCAACCTAATCTAACGTCAGGAAGTGGTTCTAATTTAACTTGCAAGATTTGTCCCATACTAACAGGGCAAGTTGAATAAAAGCTTTTAAAAAGGATTTAAAGGTGAGATTCCTTATTTTTGTTTAATTTCTCTAACTTCCTCAACCCTTCCTTCTTCCTTTATAAGTAATTTCTTTTATGAATAAGTTTGGTCGATGAAATCGCAATCTTGTTCTTATTTTTACATTGTTCAGAAGCACAAATAAAAACCTTACTCTGATAGCATCGTTAACATTCTAAGCCACGTTCAGCCCACATTTTTCCTAACTTCTCCAATTTCGTTTCGAGATTACATAAACAATAACCGGGGGTGTATAATGGTGGTATAACTGGACTGAGGGGGGGGGGGGGTTAATTAAACGATAAATACGTCCCGAGTAACGATTATTGTATACAAAGCGCCGGCTTTGAATTCGCATCACTCTTTGGTAATGTGTCAAGTCCGAGATAGAGGAATATTCTGGAGCTGGAAGTTTAGAAGTTTTCCAATTCTGTAGTTGGTACCATAGAAATATAGGCTTGGAATACGAGTCACTTCTAGTCAATTGAAACAACTTTTACCAACCTTTTCAGGCTGGGTAGATACTAGATACTTTACTCAACTCGCCACGACTGAAAGGCAAAATTTGGCAAAATTTCACTTCCTAATTTTGTGACAGAAACATCTACATCATTCGAACGGTCACATGCAAGTCAAAGAGAGTATTTACGTGATGGTGATGACCACCTTTTTACAGATTTTATGGCTTCAATTGTGTACGAAGTTTTAAATGAAACTATCACTCTAAGCGTCATTACTCTGTGGTTGGTACTACCGTGACTGATGCTGTTTACTTTTTTCTTTTTAACGGACTTCCAAAATGGAGCAAGTTCTCAATTCGACTGTATGTGTTTTTTGTATATATCTTCGCCAATTATAATTGATTTTGATGATTTTCTTGTTTGGTAGGTAATCCCTTCAGAGGTGATCCCATATAAATTTTATCTAAATCGGTTCAGTACTTTGGTTTAAAAATAACTGGAAAAAATATGATACTGAGTAATAGTATCTTCAAGGATATAGTGAAGTATGTGAAAATTAATAACAAAGCTACAATCAACACGTAGTATGTGTAAATTAATAATAAAGAGACAACCAACACGTAGTATGTGTAAATTATTAATAAAGCTACAACCAACACATAAGCATGTAGGTATCACAACAGTTTCCACACAATGTTCCACAGTGAATCACAACAAATACTCCCATGAATACGACGCCTGCCCGTCAAACTTTCCTCGACATTCAACCGCTCGCCAAGCTACATTGCATAATTCAGCTAATCATATAACGTAGTTACAAAGATAAAAGTTTACCGGCCAGTTCCCAGCTTGTTTGTTCTATTCTATAGACGAGAACACCTCTAAGTGTCGGCTTGTTGGTTGTTCGAATGTCGATGCTTGAAGCTGATTATGTCATAATGGAAACGTTGGGTCATAGAAAGTCAGAGCGTTGAAGGATGTGTATAGCAGACGTAACACTGTGTTCATAATATCAGTTTTTTTTTACTTGACTATTAATAGTTAAAAAAAATATGAAGGATATTTTCAAAAGTAACATGCCAGTAAAATTAAAAACTAAAGTCATGGATACCTGTCTATTACCTTACCTAACGTACGCATGCCAGACGTGGCCGCTAACCGAACAAAATCTGCAAAAGCTACGGGCTTGTCAAAGAGGTATGGAACGGGGCTTCTTACTCGTCGGTCTCAAATTAAGAAATAAGATCAAGCACATAGAAATAAGACGAAAAACCAAGGCAAAGATGTTGTTCAGAGAGTAAAAGCATTGAAATGGAAATGGTGGAACACTTTCAGGGAATGCAAAGCGAAAGTGCCAGTTACCCAATGCACTAACAGCGAAAAAAAGACCTGCCAAACGTTGGGATGACGACAATGTGAAAGTCGCAGGCAAGACATGGAGTAGAGTCGCTAGAGATTGTGATATGTGGAAAAAGCTGGAGGAGGCTTTTACCGCTGAAAGCTTATATACAAAATGTTATTTAAATATAGATATTAACTTCAAATAAAGTATATAGGAACAAAAAGCTTTTTTTTATTAATAATTATTATAGTTTAATTGAAACATCCAACTTCATAATACTCAATTTCGTTTACCTGGATGATATATATTTCATTAATTTTGTTTTAAGGACTACAGACTCAATTTTAATAAATAAAAGTAATAAAAATTAACCAAAATAATATTGATTCTATTTTTTCGTTACCACATTTCACAAGAAATTTTCTTTATATTTTGTGGAGTCGGGTTCAAACCAAATCCCTGTTCCAGTACAGAATATCAGCCCGGCAGTCATTACTGCTTGCTCGTTAACGCTCTCTAATTGCATCGGGTTAATATACACTTTGTTAAATAAAATCTCTCATCTTGCCACCCTTCTGAACGAGCCTTTTTTAGGGTTCTTTTGTGATTTTGTTTTTAATTCTACTAATATATTATAATCGACGCTGGGTGCAACCGTTTCCAATCAGTCATTTTGGAAACCCATGGGGAAGGCCTATGTTCAGCAGTGGCCATCTTTTGACTAATTTCATCGGTACAGATTAAATAAAATATGAAAGTCTGTGTTTACAAAAACAATTGAAAAATTACGGAAGACGGATGACTGAGTTTATTTCTTTTTTAAACTGTCATTGGAATCAAACCAGCGAGAAACATAATATAGTTACAGTCAATGCGATTTTATAACTTCATACTATGAAATGTATCCTTGCCCGAAATGTCGGTTTTCAAATAGAACTATCGTATAATAAAAGAATCAGCAAAGAAAAAAATCATCAAAATAATAGAAAACGCAAGAATTATAAATGAATAATCTTCTTATTATTTGACTGTAACCATTAATTGGATTTTTTTTTCAACAGTCAAAAATTTGCCAAAAAAAAAGAAAGATGAAAATGCAGAAACCAAGTTATTCATAGTTCTTATCGTGTAAAAAAAAGAACCAATGATATAGGAAAACAATATTGAAAATTAAATGTGGCTGTTACGACGGAGAAAGATTTTGCCGCGTCTTGCCCATTTATCCATAATTAATTTTTCCAGATATGCAAGTAATCGGTAGCACGATGCCCACTCTCTAAGAATCACCATACATTAGATCGCGCTGAGCCCATACTCGCACTTGCCTAACTATTTTTACATAAATTAAAAAACTCAGAATCGAAATTTTTAACTCAAAATCCCATAAAAAATAAAATTGTGTGTGATACATTGTTCTGCCATACGACAGAAGAGAAAACTTCTTAGAGGCTACGTTAATAACGTTAATAATACAAAAAAGCAGTGGCATGTTGAATATAGGTATCTCTCTCGCTCCCTTAATCGACTCGAGCTGACTTTACCCGAACAAGCGTTACATAGCCGAGCGTGACGGCTCAGACTCAATACCCACAAAATAAAGTGCTCAACGCGCCTAAACAAATGTTCACTTCGAAAAAATATTTCCATACTGAAACCTCAACCAAAACTGCAGTTCACCCGCTTATTTTTCCTTTATTTACCGCGCTGCAGATGGCCATAATGACGCGTTCTGAAACTTACGATGACACTTGGCTTCGCTCCGAGCGCGGCCGGATCTTAATTGCAAAAGGAATTAAAGAATTTCCGTTCTTCCACTAAATTAATGGGACGGCCTATGTGCGTGGGGAAATGAAAACCTTGTGATTTAGCGCGTTTAGCTTTATAACTGCGACGCAGGCGACGCAACCGTTTAGAAATGGGAGGACAGATTTTGAGATTAGAACTGGTTATGAACGTGTCGAGATGCGTGTTTAGCAGGGTTCTTTCTGTATCTAATTTCATACTAAGGAAAAAATCATTTGGTGAGCGATTTTGTTATACAATTTTTCAGAACGTCGATATTATTTGAGGTTCAACTTCTTAAGTATTTTTACTTTACCTGGAAAAGTTTTAATCGAAGTATTTTCATTGAACATTTAAACAAACATTTAATCACATAATACAGAAACATTTTATAATACCGTATATTTTTTCTTTTATCAAACTGTGCCTTACGTTTGAAAAATTATTAACAAACTTCGAAAAAGGAGGAGGTTATCAATTCGTACCTTATTTTTTTATGTATGAACACGAATTTCTCTCTCATTCTTGAACCAATTTTTGTGTTTCGTGAATTGGCATATAGAGAAAGCTCCCAACTTGGTCCCATAATTATATTAGAAACATTGCTTTATTACTTTTTGATTAATCTCTAAAAGTAAAAATAGTTTCATTGGATTCCTGAGTGAGTGCGTCAGATTATAGAATCGCAGAGTTCCACTTACACGTTTTTCTTTACAAAAGTGTCAAATGTTTAGGTTTTTCGTATAAACATCTGCACATTTTCTAATCTGCGACGACGAAGCATATGACATTCAATGACAAATGTCATTCTTGAAAAATAAACGAGTGGGTGAAGAGAGGTCTCTTTAAAAAGTTTACAATCGTGAGGGATTTATTGCGCTTGAAAAGTAAAACCTACTTACTCCTCATCCAATGTGTATAAGGAGAAAATAGAGTTACTTCAACGCTTGAGCGCCTTGTTTAATTATTATCCTTACTAATATTACAAGTAAACAAAATAACGTACTTCGAAGGCGGTTGTTTCAGTTTTTTAAACTATAAAACTATTTACGAAAAAGTATATACGAATATTATTATGTATTCTACAGCTGTCTAATTCCCATAGTACAATCTTTGCTTAGTTTGGGATAGATAGTGTTGTGTGAAATATCCACCAATATCTATCTATTTTATTTAAGAAGAAAACGATGTATTCCAACTTATATTCATTTTAAAACACCGATTCAATGCTACTTTACACGAAGATATGTTTAAAAAAATGCCTTCTCTAAATATATCGAATGGCTTTTTTTTTTTTTTTTAGCTTTTCTTTGAAATGCTAGCTACTAATTTCCAAATTATAATATTCAAAGTCCTTACCATAAAGTAACTTATATGTACGGGTCCTTACTGACTGACAAACTCATAAATGCAACGCAGGAATATAAAATTTGGAGGGTGTATTTTTTATCGTTAAGTATCAACTAGGAAAGAATTTTGCAATTGCCGGTAACCGAGATATATGTCTGTAAGTTTAGTTACGTAAAGCTATTTATCTAGCTTAAAATAGCTGTGACGTGCGTATAGATAGACGGACAGTCTTTTATCGCAACTAGTACTAGTACAATATACTGTACTATTATATACTAGTAAATTTCCGGCAGCCTAGTGGTGAGACCGTCTGACTTGCGATCCGCAGGTCCTGGGTTCGAATCCCACGGCACGCACCTCTGTCTTTTCGAAGTTATGTGCGTATTGTTGATTGCCGCCAACTTCGAACGGTGAATGAAAACATCGTGAGGAAACCTACATGTCTGAGAGTTCTCAATGATCTTGAAGATGTGTGAAGTCTGCCAACCCGCACTTGGCCAGCGTGGCAGACTATGGCCTAACCCTTCTCACAATGGGAAGATGGCCCGTTCCCAGCAGTGGGAGAGTTTGTACAAACAGGGCTGACAAAAAAAAAAAAAAATATACTAGTACAACTGCCTCTAGAGCTGTAGGTCGTGGGTTCGATGCCCACCCAGGGCAAACATTTGTGTGATGAGCATGGATGTTTGTTCTGTATCTGGGTGTTTCAATGTATCATAAGTATGTATTTACAAAAAAGTATGTAATATGTATTCTATCGACCGTACATTCCATGGTACAAGCTTGGCTTAGTTTAGGCTAGATGGTATTGTGTGAAATGTCCACCAATATTTATTTATTTATTATTTATTCTCAGCAAGGTGAAAAAGTATAAGGTTTTCTCATGTCACTATTGAACCCTAAGAAAATTGCTTGCCAGTTGCGAGTAAAACTTACGTTAAAATTATGAAGAAAAAAAAATACGATAGAATGTTGCCGTATCAGGCCAATTACTTTTTATTAACTTTAATACCTGTTTATCGATTAATCGTCTTTTTATCATTTTGACATAGATAACGTCATGAAAATTAGACTGATAACCGAAGATATCTGACGTGGTCTGATATGAATAGATAATATATCCATTAATGTTTTTTATAAATTACTGTTGATAACAATAATATTATGATAGTCATAAGCCTATGGTGGAATTAGCCCGTTAGTTGGAAGGCTAAACATCAGGTTAGGTTAGTTGGTGGTTAATCGTAGACCTACCTAACACAAAAAAAGGCTAGTTATTTTTCAAATATCATAACTCAGTAATTTTCAGCCAACTTCATAAAAGGAGGAGGTTCTCAATTCGACTGTATTTTTTACGTTTGTTACCTCAGAACTTTCGACTGGGTGAACCGATTTTGATGATTCTTTTTTTTTATTTGAAAACCGGTGCTTCCCTTGTGGTCTTATTTTAATTTGGTCTAGTTCTGACAATGGCGTCTTTGAGAAGTCGGTTGCTTCAGTTTTTTAAACTATAATTATTATGTTCAAAAATGTTGTAATGCGTGAGAGAGATAGTTGCGTGCTTTGAGCCCACCCTTAAAGCAGTCTTTGATTAGGGCTATGCCAACCTATTCAAATTCAAAGCAGCTAAGACACAAACGTGTCTATTTTTTGCCAAAAAGAGCCCATTTCAACTGGTTTCTACTTTCCGAGAAGTTTCGGTACCGATTACTCACGATCTCGAGCTCTTGGTAATACCCAAGAAATTACTTCAATATTAAATAAAAAGATCCTTAGTTTTTTTTAAATATAATTATATATATCGTATTCTCTCATATATTTCCACATAACCCTCTGACTACGGTTGAAATGTGGCGGCATTTGAATGTGGCGTCAAACGGCCTCATGGCCATCAATGCTCTGCCTACCCCGTAAGGGAAAATAGGCATGATTTTATGTATGGATGAGTAGATAAAGATTTAAAGACCATAAATTTAATTATCCTGGGCATACTGTAAAAATCAGAAAGGATTTGAGGGAAATTAGAGGGTATTAGAGAATATGAGTCATATTCTCTTCCATCCATCTAACCCTTTAACCACGGTCAAATATGGCGTCAAGCGGCTTCAAGTTCTGTGCCTCTGCCTACCCCGTAAAGGAAAATAGGTGTTCTAAAGGGATTTTTTGTATAAAACTTGAATTACTCGAAAACTCTAAAAGTAACTACGTATTACTACTAGGTATATACATTACAATTATATGTGAATAATCTTGGTGGACTAACCGTATAACAAATAATTCGTTTTCGCTCCTTCCGACATATTTGCTCAACAGAACAAAGTTATTCAGTTACAATCCAAAATAACTAAATAACTTAGATTACATCAATGTATTCCAGAATAATAATTTCAAATTCAATAACGTTCTACAGCTTTGCAATTTACGCACAAGTCGTAGCGTCGTAGCACGTGCTACGAATCTCCAACCCAGCTCCAACCCAGTTTCAGTACAATTAACTGATGAACTTCTGAAGAGATTTCTCGAGATATTGCTTAAGTCGTTAAGAGTGTAAGTAGTTGAGTGAGTTAGGAGAGCGCCACGTGGTAGGGGCATTACGCTTCGCAATTCGCGCCCGATTAAAATTATCCTGAGCCGTTATCGTAGAGGGAGTGACGAGCGAACAGCTACGAACGTAAAATGCGCACAGTTGGATGTGGTATTTGTATTGTACTTATAAAATTCAAAATTCAAAAAATTTTGGATTGAAGATATATTTGTGGCATATTGCAGTAGTAAAACTCCAACACGAAAACCGTTAAACAGAGTTTTTAAACAAAACTTGATATTCTCACCTAAAAAAAAACTTTAAAAAAAACAATACAAAAAAAATCTTTTTCCACAATTTAGTCGTAGATACCCCCTATTAATCTTAGCTAACTTTATTTACACGTTCACAAACCCGTTAAATTCGTGCATCACTTTGCGCGTGAGGTAAAATACCTCACACTAGTCGTCTAACGACGTGTATCACTTGAGAACCAGTTTTCATTCTAGGCTAGGTAAGTTTATCATTTTTGATTATATAGTCACGTAAAATTCGTAATATTAGATAGCTGTAGTGTAATAGTCTATTGACCGTAAAAAACCTAAATCTACATAAACGACTTAATGGCGTAAATTACCTTGAAAGGGGCATAAATGTTCCTAAAAGTAGTATATCAAGGTGTATTATTATGACATTAATCCGCAATTGTTACTAGGTATTTTGATTATCAAACAAAACAGGGATCAAAGATGTTTATTACAACATTTGTAGGTGATCTTTGACCGATACCATTTGATTTTCATCCTTGTTACTGTTGAGAGACCGATTCATTGTTTCTTCTCTGATCTACGATGGAGCGGGAGATTCCACTTGAACCCCCTGAGTGCAATTGTCCTTAATAAAATTTATTCGCGACTTAAAAACATGTAGGTTAAACGAATTCGTGAAAACTCATTTAAATGACTAAAAAAAAAACGTATGTAATAAAATTGGAACCAAATCGTAGCGTCCTGATTTTGTATGGATACCGTATCTACAGTTTTGTAACTCCGCGAGCGAGATGTTAGAAAGACGTTCGGCAAGACGGAGCGATATCGGGCCCTTAATTAATCCAACTGTGTTTGGAGCCCTCCTAATTAATAACAATAATTTTAAGTCGACGCGATCCGCCATCTGTCGGACGTTATGATGAAATTGATTTGAAATCGACATTTTGCGAGCCTTAGAGGAACTTACACAAAGATTAATGTCTTCTGTGTAAAAAAATTACGTTTGACATAATAATAAACGAAAACATTTTATTTTTGAAGTGATATTATATTTAACCGACTACGTAAGAAGGAGAGTAACGTATTGCTACTGTATTATGTATACTAAATGTGTTTTTTTTATTATATTTCTTTCTTTGAAACGGCTAGATTTATTTTGATGTGCGCAAAGATAAAAATTTATTATTTATTTGTTTTAGACGAGTAATGACAGAATTCTCACATGAAATATACTTTATATAATAATAATAATATACGTTTTGTCGTAGTGTCTAAAAGACACAAATAAATTATTTTACAAGAATTACTCTAAAAATGCTCATTTAAATACAGATGATGATGTGCATACTTTCCCGCAAAAATGAACATTCAGCATAAGCGAATAAGTTTTAACTTTTTAACCGACTTCTAAAAAGATGGAGGCTCTCAATGCGACTGTATATTTTTTTGTATGTTTGTTCAACGATTACTCCGCTAATTATGAGTTGTTTTTGGTTGTTTGTTTTGTGTCTGGGTATTGTTAGTATAGATTTATTTACAAAAAGAAATGTATATAACTATTCTATCAGCTATCTAGTTCTCGTAGTACACACTTTGCTAAGTTTGGAGCTAGATAATACTGTATGAAAATGTCCACCAATATTTATTTATATATTTATAGGAATTCCATGGGAGAGGTCTATGTCCAGCAGTGGACTTATTATGGTTGACGATGATGATGATTAAAAAAATATCTGACTCGTATACAAACATTACATCATAAAAAACTGTGCAATTCTTTTAAATATTACAAACATACAGGTCGAATTGATAACCTCCTTTTTTTGAAGTCAGTTAAAAATATCAATAAAAAACAAACCCAACTACAAATAACACAAAAGAAAAAATAACTGCTAACTCCTCCTTTAGCAAGGTCATTAAAACTAATGCTCGGAGGCCATAGAGGGCAATTCCATATCTATATTTGTGCAGACCTTTGGACATGTGTGAACGGATAATACTTGGGGATTTAGCACAATTGTGTGAAATATTAGTTATTGTCTGTGGCGTGTGCCGCCCCTTTGTGCCACGCTAATAGTATGGTTTTATTTTAGGAGACTTGTAACAATTTTATCCGATTGATTAGAAAGAGAGTTATGTTTTTGAAAGTAGCGACTGCTTATTTTAACAGATTTCAAAAAGAGGAGTTATCAATTCGGTAGTTTTTTTTTATTCTATGTTTGTTTCCGCATAATTTTTTGGAAAATTCATAAATACAAAATTTTTAAAAAGATTATAAAAATTCTTAAGGTCAAATTTTTTTTTAAGAATATTTTTTTTTGTTATTTTTAAATTTTCACCTACAAAATGCTACTACTTCGTAAAACCATATTAATATATGGAGTATATTTTACTTGAGCTTAATCTCTGATACACAATTTTGAACTAAGTGATAGATATAGACCCAAATGAGGAACTAATAATTATTTAGGACTTTCAAAACCACAAGAAGATTTATGGAAAAAATCAACTTTCACGTAATCTTAAAAAAAACTTGATATTCTGGCAATTACAATTATATTTAAAACATCTTTACTTAATACTTGATACAGCGGCATATCAAGTTTGTATAAAACTTATAGGCTTTAAAAAATATAAGATGTAAGCAAAAATCATAAAAAAAAAAAACTTAATGTGCGAGAGGTGGAGATGGTCATTCTAGGAACAGATATAAAACATGTATTACTAACGATGTACGTCAGTGATACAAAGTGGCAACATATTTTTTCAAGTTATTTTGATTTAACAACAAAAGTACTGAACTGAGTTTGATAAAATTTGGATAGGTATTTTTGTGATGATTTTAATGGAAACTTTGAACTATTTTAAAACAACAATTTCAATATTTTGTGATCAGTGTTGTTTTTATACATATATATTTTTATTATTTATAGGCTTGCGCTTGACCGACAACTCACCTGGTGTTAAGCGACAGTTACGGTCTACGATGGAGCGCGCTTGCCTAGAAGAAACCTATTCACTCGCGATTTGAAGACACTTAGATTATTATCTATTCGGAAAGACCCATTCAGGAAGAGCATTCCACATTTTGGCGGTACGCACAATGAAGGTGGAGCCAAAGCGTTTCGTACGTGTTTATATATTTTAATCATTTTTTTTAAGTTTTCTAGGGGGGAGTGGTAACTTGTAGTAGTAGTTGGCCTAGCAGTTTTGACTAATCTTCCATTTAATTTCAGATTCAATGTAGGGTTCCGTAGTTACTTATCATAATTTATGTGATCTTAAAACAGGTTTAGGGCAGTTTTACGAAACGGATTCGGGCAAGTAAGATTAAAACAAATGTATTTCGGATTCTAGATAGGTTTCTATTTACTCCTATGGTATTTTGTGGTCATGACTGAACTTAATATGTAATGAAATCAAAACAGCAGCACCCTCAATGCCACATAAGTTCTCTAGCTGAATAATCTACCCAATAATATTCCAGATCTCATTGCTTAGGTGGTCCACTTGAACCCGACTAATCCGTTGTATTCTTTTTTTGCGTCCATAAAGTGGGAGACACACGATCAGTCTTCGTGCTCAAACTACAGCTTTCGTCTCGGCTATCAAGTAGATCGTAAACTGAACACTTTACGACATTGCCTGACGATATAAGAGCTTAATGTCAAGTATGTTTGTAGATATGGACTGCCGTGCACTGTAGAAATTTTAGGTAGAATTAGTGAACTTGAGTTTGTGATGTGATTTGTCGACAAATTAATAACACTGTCACAATAGAGTCAATATAATAATAATATTTTAAAAAACTGAAGCAACCGACTTCTCATGGATGACATTGTCAGAACCGGACCAAATTGAAATGGGACCATACGGGAAACACCAGCTTTCGATTAAAAAGTATAATCATCAAAATCGGTTCACCCAGTCGAAAGTTATGAGATAACAGACAAAAAAAAAACAAAGAAAAAATACAGTCGAATTGAGAACTTCCTCCTTTTTCGAAGTCGGTTGAAAATTTAGTTTTCATCATAATTACTCAGGTGATTGGTTCGTAAGGGTACGCAAACTAGCAATTTTCTTTTGAAGTCTTTATCAAGAATTTTCCTTAGAAATATATACTTGATTTATATGTATATTAACAGAAAATAAAAATATCCGAATTGCGCATTTCGAAGTCGGTTTTTCAGTTTTTTAAGCTCTATCTCCATTTCTATGCTAGTTTTAAAAAATAAAACCGGACAAGAGCGAGTCAGACTCGCCACCGAGGGTTCCGTACAAACTAGTAGATAAAAGGTTTTTTTTATTTTTATATTTTCCTTCATAAATCGAAAAATATACATCGCAAAAATATTTAAAAACCTACTTTAGCTTGTGCTAATTAAACTCTATAATTAATAAACTATAATTACCCCACATGATACGTTTAAAGCCATTTAAAATTTGGACCCTCCTTTCTTTCATAAAGATCTAAATTATTGTGATTAAATTACAAATTACCAGTTTTCAGATTTTTTCCTTTATGTGTCCTCTAACATAATGCTTCTTGCCAAATTTTATAGTTCTAGGTCAACGGGAAGTACCCCAAAGGTTTTGATTCCGTTGTGAGTGTCGAAATGTGAGTTTTTTATCACATAACATCATTTTTTTTTTTTCGGCTATAACTTTGTTTTACGAAAACTGACAAATTTTATTTTTCTTTCTGCAGCAAGAAATTATGGATACTGCATATATGGTATTAATTTCAACTCGATACCTTAACGCGTTCTCGAGATACAGGTCTTAACACCCGGACAGACGGACAGACGGACAACAAAGCGAACCTATAAGAGTTCCGTTTTTTTCCTTTTGAAGTACGGAACCCTAAAAATAAGTAAACTTAGTTAAAAAATAAAATGTATTAGCTTACAAAAGGCACGGACCCAGGAGTATGTGGAGCTCAATTATCAAATAAAAAAATATCTCATGGAGTAGTTTTCATCTTAGTAGGTTGTCATGTAAGGGTAGCTGGTAAAAACAAACAATCAACATGAAAACAAGAAACGCTCCAGGATTTGCGCAGTCAACCCTATATATTCAGGAAGCTCATCATCTGAAATGGGCCTTATCCGTGGTAGCTGATGAGGTAAGCTTTTGCAAGGTTATGTCATCATTTTAATATCTTATCCAATAATTAGAACGCAACCAAGGTCAGAATACATAACATCGAGTTTCCTTACTTCTTTGTCATCCAGCCGACATTGTTGTATAATCAAACCAACTGGGACAGAATCCGTGCAAGTACGATTCCATCGGACGTAATGTTTCAATTACTTGAACAATGGTAAGTTAATAGTAACTTGTCTCAAGTAATGTTTGTTCTGATGCCGTACAACGTCGAGGGCGAGGATCAAAGGTGAGGTTGCGGCGGCCATTGTTTTATCTGTGCCGTGGAACACGAATTTGGCTTCGCGGTTCTTTTATCTAAAAAGAACCGCGTAACTAACGCGAACCTTAAAATGTGGCTGTTTTGTCGCCCCTAAAAGTTTGAGGGAAAACCAAACCTATGAACATTTGCGCTTGATAAAATTATTATTGTTTAAAAAACTAAAACAATCGACTTCAAATACGGAATTTCTTTACACGTCATATTTTTTAAAACTAAAACTGAAAAAACATGAAAAAATGGCTTTAAACTAAATTCTTTGCCACCATCTCTGTTTCCTGAAAATAAATCTTGGAATTTTCAAGGCTAAAATGAATAGATTTCCTCTAGATCGCGAGATCCGTCCTCGGCCACACCCTCGCTTATCATTAAGTAGGCGAGTTGGTTGCCAATCGTAGATCTATTTAACATAAATAAAACAATACTGGCCGGATTTTTATGAAATTTCTATGGAACCCATTTGAAACTATATCTTTCAAATAACAAGTGTAAGTGTAGAAAACTCAAAAACCCCCGACAAAAAAACGCTGAACCAATTTTGATAAAACATAGCTAAGAACACAGGCGATGAAATTCTTTTTCAAACAAAAATCTAGATCAAACTCAGTCCATCCGTTTGAGGGCTACGATGCCACAGATAAACACGCAGATACACAGACACACACTTCAAACTTAAACTCCCGTCTTTACGAGTCGGGGGGTAAAAATTTTTTTTTTATTTTTTTTATTTGTTAGTGTATAACGGAGTTATGATGGTCTAAGATCCCGCCATAGGACGACCTTCACCGAGCTGGTTAATGGATGAAAAGTATTTTATATTCAATTAAATATGTCAATAAATGTATTGCAAATGGGTTGTCTAAAAAATTTCAGTCCAGAATGATTAATTAATATATTTTTTATTTTTTTTAAACTTTTCACTGGTTTTTGTTAATAGACAAATTCCATACCAATCGAAAGTATGAAGCCCATATAATATGCAAACGTTAGGTTGTCTATTTTTTTCCCGTCACAACTCTTGGGTAGGCAGATATAAACAGGTAAATCGATACTAGTAACTTGCACCAGTCTGGTTAATGAATTAAAGTTAAATTAAAATAAAGATTATTTACACATAAATATATTGAATTTGTCTATTAACCAAACCAGTAAAATGTTTAAAATTTTTTTTTTTTTTAATAATTAATCATATTCTGGAGTGAAGTTTTTTAGACAACCCATTTGCAATATATTTATTGACATATTTAATTGAATATTAAAATACTTTTCATCTATTAACCAGCTCGGTGAAGGTCGCCCTATAGCGGGATCTTGAGGTACCAAACATAAAATACAAAAGAATTAAGAACATATAAAGACAGTTGAAAATAACGATTTTGGAGAAACCCAAAACAACCTTTCTGTGACTTGATTTTGGATTTTGCCGAATATTTGACTACATATGGGACGTAATTTAATAATTTCACACATTTATCTCTAACATAATATCATTTTAAATTTGTCAATGCGAATCTAATTCCCCTACAGGGGGTTACGTTATAACTACCTAAATCTACAGTACAAACTAACATTTCATCTGTGATGTTTCGGACAATCTTTCACAGTATAGCTACTGTGATGCAATCTATGTCAGAGGGTGAACTATTTTATTGAAACTATGAATTAATCTGTGAGTAAGTAACTGTATAATATTCTGTGACAGGGGTAAGCCCCATGACCGATGGCAGATGGAAATGAATGACATCTTTATAATGGCAAGTAATGGTTGTGGATAAGCGTGGATATGTTTTTTTTTCGTGTCTGCAGCGAGGGTGTCTTATTGAGTAGTTACGGTAAAAGTTTATGCAAATTGTTTATTGTATTCAATGACGAGAATTATATTAGAGTCAAATGGAGTTAAAAGTCGCTGATTTTGCGTATAGAGAAAAAAATGTTATCGTTGCAAATATAAAATCTCCTATGTGACATGTTTTAGGGTTCCTTGTTTACTATGTAACCCTAAAAACATGTCCAAAAAATATCACATAGGAGATTTTAGCTTTGCAACGACGATATACTAAGTTCCATTAACGCGTAACAAATTTGAACTCAAAACGTTCAAAAGAAAAAAAAACATGAACAAAAAAACAACACAAAATAATATTGCCGAAATGTTTTTTTTCTAAATTTCATAATAATATTTTATTATGGATATTAACGTGGTTGTTACACATTTTTATTTTGATCAAACGGGTTACTCACGTCTATTTTGAGCCGACTATAGTTTCAACCGCATACAGCGGTCCTTTTCAAAAGGAGCAGCGCAGACCTCACTCCCTAAGGACGCGGGTATGCGGTTGAAACTATAGTCGGAGAATTCGGCTCAAAATAGACGTGAGTAGCCCGTTTGTTCATCATAATATTATTATGTTTGTTAAACATGTAAAAACAAAAATAAAACACAATAGACAAAGAAGTCGATTAGAAAAGATGAACAAACAAAAAGTTGATTGTTGTGATTCGCGGTGGTTTCACCGCGAATTCTCAAAAGAAGATTCAAAGTTATTCCGTATGTTGCACAGATGCCTCTAGCACTTATAATTATTAAGATTTAGATTGCTACTTTTATGATTTAGATTGCTGCTTTTGTTAAGATTTAGATTGCTATATTAAGATTTAGATTGCTACTTTTATTAAGATTTAGACTTCAATCTTATGTGCTATCCCAATTCACGATTGATAACAGTGGATATGAGAAGTCCTGGACAATTAAATCAGCATCATTACTTACCGTCTGTCTGATAAATCGACAATATCTGTCGCGGCGTGTGCTGAATCAACCATGTCGCGAACAAGAACCGCCGTAGTGCATTACTTGTTGGTATGAACTCCAAGGACTTCGCTTCAAGTGGCGTCCGTCTTTGTACAGTCTTGCATTCTCATTTTTCTCGGGCACATTTCAAAGCGTAAATATAAGTTCACAGAGCATTTAAATCACAATCTAAATAGCAATCTTATTTCGATACTACTTTGATCTCTGTTTTGCTCTCATAATCTTAAAGAGCAAGTAATATTGAAATAAGATTGCATTTGTTTTTGTTATTTTAGTTTTACGGTAGTAACACGGGCAATTTTTTATTCCTGTTCTAGCAACTTTCAACTAAAGTAGTAAGAAGGGTAATTCAAATACCGGTGTTATTACTAGTAGAAAGATTGGTAGTAGCACGGGCAACAAACCGCTTGAAGGCATATGGTACGGCCCCTGGACGAGGTGGAAGGCACTACTATCACTTATTACTAATTGTTACTTATTAGGAGTAGATTTAGTATAGTGTTAATTTCAACACAATTAATTTTTAAGAAATTAAACAGGGACACATCTCTATAGTAAGACTATCATCTAGAACGCATAAGTTTTGATTTCGAAGCATCTTTTTGTGTCATATTCTAAATTATTCTGATGATATTTCAGATTTCCATAAGATCGAACTAAAACAGTGAAAGTATCGATTTTTGAATCAAAGAAATCTCAAAAAACAGAATATGTCTTTAATATACATAATGATACCATTTTTTATAGGATTTTAATACCGTATACTGAGATAAGTTTATGTTATGGACAAACAAATAACACGTCAATCTCACAAATACATATTTGTTCAAAGTCGTCCTCCTTTTTCGCAAAGTGTAGTGTCGGTTGAATTCTGCATCAAGTATAATCCCTTAACCCTCCACCGGCGCGCTCGCGTGAGAAGTGAATTAAATCGCCACAGGGTCCGATAGACCACTTAACTGAGCGTGTTCGTGTCTTGCCACTGATAGAGGGAGGGCTCGAAATAGGGTTGATACACTTATTAACTATTTTTACAAATCAATAAACAAATAAATTGTTAGACATACATACACATAAATTAGGGTACTAGATATACATCCAAATTTTGGTCTAGCAAATACCCGTCTGCAAAAAAGAAGTTTTTGCAGTTCCACTTACGTTTTCGTTACGCTTGATACGCAATTTATTATAATTATTACAAAAAATATAACCTATGGCACACGGAAAGAGAAGACGAATCGAATGACATCTAGCACATCAAAATTGGTAAAGCCGTTTAGGCTGTAGAGAAACATACATACATATCCACATATATATGTATATATGTGGATATGTATGTATGTATGCATACATAAATTTACTTGAAATACATAACCCTCCTTCTACACAGTCGGGTAAAAATGCCCGTTTTAGGGCTATATTTTTTATTACGTTCATGTAAAGGGTTGAATTTTTTATACATTCAAGAAACCATAGACCTAGTACCTATGTTTTTGATATTAATAATAATTTGATATCTTCGCATGTTTTAGAAAAAAGTGCTTTGACAGATTGACAAATGGGCAACTAAGTGGTTTTATAATCTGGGGTTTCCTTTCAAAGCACGGAATCCTGAACAATAAAATGAAAAGGACCTTACACATATTAGACCCATTATATAAGGTAAAACATTGTCTATTTTTCACGATGTTTTCTAAGAATTTCTAAAGTAACCATTATATGTACAGCTATATGTTGCAGTGACAACCCTAATTGTTGAAAGTTAATTCGTGTTTGATGTCACTGCAGACGCTTTATTACGTGTTAGAGGAAGTGCAGTTTTCTTAGGGGTGTACCGATTGATCGGGGTGAATCGGATATAGTGTTCAGAAATTACATTTATTGTTTCCTTTCTAATAGAATTGTTAAATTTAAAATGTAAATTGTGAAATACTCTGAGTGTTTCTTCTGTGAAAAATGCATATAACTTTATAATCTTATTAGATTGTCTTCAAATTTTTGTTAAGCGTATTAGCGTATCTTTTCCATCGTAAATGGTAATAATGATCAAACCGAATACCGATACGTTATCGAAGAAAAATAATTGGGCAAGAACTTGCCGAAACATGAATATGGTAGGGTTCTGTAGCCAATGCCACAGAACAAAATACATGTACCAGCCTTTCAGCTCGAAAGGCAGACAAGAACAACTAAATTACGAAACCATAAAATTAAAAGTAATACAATATTCACAAGTAATAAAACTATGCAACCTATGCCAAAATTATATTGCTAAATTGATCTCTAATTGTTTGTATCTGCGAGATCGAATTAGAATCGATGAAATCCGTGAACGTACGAAAGTCACCAGTAAAGAACAGCGGATTAGCAAGTTGAAGTGGCAGTGGGCACGGCACATAGCACGCATAACTAATAGCCGACGGGGTCGAAAAAATCTTTAGTGGACAACTGGAAACCACGCAAGTGCAACATAGGAAGACCAGCCACAAGGTGGACAGAAGGCCTCATACGAGTGGCAAGAAAACGCTGGATGCAAGCCGCTTCCAACCGGTCTTTTTGGAAATCCATAACTACTCCAGCTATCTCCAGCAGTGGACTATGGCTGAGATGATGATGATGATTGTTAAATTTAATCACCAATTTAGCGTCGTTGTCATAACTTTATTAATCTTTATTGGTACATCAGGCGTGAACAAAAGTGATGAATGTTCGGCAGCCATTGTTCTAAATAATCCGTTGAGTTTACAAAGAAGACCCTCTGTCAACGACAAAAGCACAATGTACGAAGTAGTCAGTGACTGAATTTAGCATGCAAGTAGTAATAATAAATCTGCATAAGACCGAAAATGTTGAACCCCGCCCCTATGACTATTAGTTCTGAAAAATTGTTAGTTTTAAATTTTGTAACTGAGAGTTTCCGGCAGCCTAGTAGTGAGACCGTCTGACTTGCGATCCGCAGGTCCTGGGTTCGAATCTCACGGCACGCACTTCTGTCTTTTCGAAATTATGTGCGTATTGTTGATTGCCGCCAACTTCAAACGGTGAAGGAACATCACCACATCGTGAGGAAACCTACATGTCTGAGAGTTCTCAATGATCTTGACGATGTGTGAAGTCTGCCAACCCGCACTTGGCCAGCGTGGCAGACTATGGCCTAACCCTTCTCACAATAAGATGATGGCCCGTTCCCAGCAGTGGGACAGTTTGTACAAACAGGGTTGATAAAAAAAAAAAACGGATAGTTTAGTTAAAAACATCTGATCGGGTTATTCGTTATTAACAAATGCCACGTAATATTATGTGATTGTCATTAAAAATTAAACTTCAAGTTTCCTTATTTAATATCTAATTTTTTTATCAAGTGTTTCGTGTCATTTGTCAAATGGTTCTATAGAATAATGACTGTAATATTTTTATTTTTATGTAATTTAAACATAACAAGCAAGCCTTTTTTAAGTATAATTTTGAGGTGAAAAAGTCAAAGATTTTCGAAACACAAACATCAATAACCTATCCTAACATTAAAAAATATCTTCGAGACCCGATACTTTTTAAAAACGGAAAACCGTTTTGTTGTTTGGAAAATGGAGGGGATGAACACTTAACAGGTAACAATTGTAGTTTGAAAGTTTCGGCAAAACTATTAAGCTATATAACTGTGTTCTAGCTACATGATGTTATCCATAAGTGAAGTTAACCCTTAAATGACTTAGCGGGGGTCGTGTAGACCGACACGCAGACTGTCAATTTCATAATATAGCTTTATTATAATATTTCACTATATATTGCCCTTTATCCCCAGATTTGAATATATTGCTTAGTACGTTTTTTAGTTTGAAATGTTTTATTCATAATTAATTTTTTTATCTTTTCAGTTTTTTTAATTTTCTGACATCGTTACAAATTGATTTGAAATGAGAACCAAAGTCATTTAGTCCAAACCAAATTCTTTTATTTATATGTATAGTATTACGTTTGACAATTTTTATTCCCATAGAACTTATTATTTAGTCACTTCAAAGTCAATAAGTAAGTAAAAGTAAATTTAATAAGCCCCAGTTGACATGAAAATCTAAATAAAGCTCTGTACACACCCGGCTCAGCAGCGCGTTACAAAATCCCGAACGCGAGACAATAAATCATGTAATTTGGCGACGGACGCGAATTCCATCCGCAGTCATACATGTGTATCCGTGGGTTTACGCACATGAGTAGGGTGAGCACACTTTCTTAAAGATTTTTTTATTCAAAGTTTGCGCTTGACCGCCAACATATAGACAAGTGGCATTCTAAATTCTAATTACGTGAACGCAAGTAAAATAGAAAAGTAAACGTATGAGATTGATATTAGCTAGCAAAATGTCACGTGATGGTACGGTACGACACAGTCTCTTTGTATTTTGAAGCGTAAGCGTTTGTAGAAATAAAAACCTTTGCCTCATGTCTAAGCCGTAACACGAAACGACATTACGATAGAAGATAGAAAAAAACGATTCACTTGTGATTTAAAGACACTCAGTTGATATATTTTAAAGTAAAAAAAAAAAAAAAATTGTCTGTAAAGTCGGCTTACGGACGATAGTTTAACGTGACAACGTCATAACAAAACATTGATGAAATGATGATGATGAGCATAACGGGACACTGAGCGTAACGTAACGGGACAATGACTCATACTTTTTCGTGCGTGCAGCCGGCGTTAATCGATTTATTAAACGTTGTCACGTCTAAATACTGAAAAAAATTCAATTGTCGGTAAGCATGTCAAAGTTTTTTTTTTCTATAGTCTTTTTGCTTACCAGATTTTTCGTCAGTCAATTCAGTAATTTATGTTCAAAATATGTAGAGCGAGCGAGACAGACAGGGAAGTATCCTGCTTAACTGTACCTATTTTCCAAGCAGAAAATCATTACTAGCCCCACCATATCAAGCAGTGTGTATTGATTACGATAATCCGATTTTCCAGATTAGAATCTCTTGTTAAAAAAATTGGTTGCCTGTAAAGTCGGCTTACGGACGATAGTTTAACGTGACAACATACGTCTGCGCGCGAGCTCCGAGGAATGATAAATAATTGAAGCGACGCGGAGTCGCGGACGGTCGGACGCGGCGCACACCTGCCCGCTTCCTCAGCCACCGCAAGCGCGCGCGCGCGTAACTAGACAAGGAGCGTAACGTAACGGGACAATGAGTCATACTTTAAATTTCCGGCGTTCCGGCGTTCATCGATTTATTAGACGTTGTCACGTCAAAAGATACATTCAATTTGTACTCACCATGTAATTGAAAGTCTCAGTTTATAGGAAACGTTTGGCCACACCACATCACGGGTAGATTTATCCAGTTCATCTGACAGCGACACGCGGTTATTACAAGAATCACAAGAATATGACAATTTATATTCGGAAGCATATTACATTTGGGGTGTTTAGCGATGATAAACTGCAACACGATAAAGGGGAATTGTTCGCAAATCACGACTTTATTTTTGATTTCGTTTCAACGTATGTAATAGTTTTTACAGAACAATAATTTTATAAAATAAAATAAACGTGTGCTATCTTACGTAGATGAAAAAGGCTGTGAGTCCGTAGTCTGATGATCCTCCGTGTCGCTCGTATTTCAATTTGATCCAACTTTTCATACATAAAAATCATTTTTACAAATTATTATATATAGAATATGAAAATTGACTTGGATCAAATTGAATTTTTTGTCGAACATGTGTGATGTTTTTTCCTAGTTTTAACGAATTTTTAGGGTTCCGTACCTCAATAGGAAAAAACGGAACCCTTATAGGATCACTTTGTTGTCCGTCTGTCCGTCTATCCGTCTGTCCGGGTGTCAAGACCTTTATCTCGGGAATGAGTGAAGGTATCGAGTTGAAATTAAAACCATATACGCAAATCTATAGTATCTTGCTGCAGAAAGAAAAATAAAATTTCTCAGTTTTCGTACAAAAAGTTATAGCCGAATTTGTCGTAAACGCACATTTCGACACTCACAAGGGAATCAAAACCTATGGGGTACTTCCCATTGACCTAGAACTATGAAATTTGGCAAGAAGCATTGTGTTAGAGTACACATATAGGAAAAAATACGAAAACCAGAAATTTTTAATTTAATCACAAAAAAAATAGTGTCTCTATGCAAGGAATGAGGGCCCAAATTTTAAAGTGAATTAACCGTATCATGTGGGGTATCATATGAAAGAACTTCATTAGCATAAGCTAAAACAGGTTTTTAAATATTTTTATGATGTATATTTTTCGGTTTATGAAGGAAAATATAAAAAAAACATATGATTTCCCCCTTTTATTTAATTTGTACGGAACCCTCGGTGGGCGAGTCTGACTCGCACTTGTCCGGTTTTATTTTTAAATGCATTCAGTCATTTTATATCTTCAAAAATGCTGGTTTGCTCGAGCAAGACTGACGATGATTGGACTACGGACTCTTACAAAAAAGTATGGCTTATATTTTATCCTAACTAAAATCCTAGCATAACAAATCTTATCCGTGTTGATTTTATTATGCGTAAAATATAATAAAGGTAGGGTCCTATGTAATAGGGCGAATTCTGTGATAGTTAGGTACTTGAAAGTTTTGGCAGGAACGTGGAAAGATCACGTCACCGTTCCAAACTGTTTGTCTATACTTATTTAATTTATGTCAAATTTTAAAGGGCGAAAATAATAGTGCTCTATTCAATAATATAATAAATCCGGTAAAGTAAGAGTTTCACTCGCACGCTGAGGCTTCCGTACTCCCATTCAACATGAACACAGACACCAGGACTTATTAGCAAATTGTGCTTTATATATCGCCCTATCTGTGTAAGACAGCCACAGTGGCCGCTAGGGCTTTTTGTTTTATTGCATTTTTTGCCACTAACGCCTGCGCGTCCTTGTTCATCTTAAATATTGATGCGGGAGACTCGCGGCTAACGTCGAAAAAGGTCGTAACGTCTATTAAACTTAAGTGTGCACCGCAATTTTGCCGTGGAAAAGAGTCATAATGGCGATTAAGTTCACGTGAACGTGATAAAATTCCGCGGAATACAGCCGTAAGAGATAAATATGTACAAAAACGTGTATAAAAATATATACAAAAAAATCATCAATTGCCTGTAGTGTCATGTATTAATTTGTAATACAAAAAAATATATATATGTCGTCTAAGAAGTTTTAGAGATAACCAGAAAAAAAAACTCCTGAAAATCTAGGGTCTTGTAATTGTGTATGTCTTTGACAGATACGACGATATATAAATGTTTGTAACTTTACGTAATATGTTCTATACAGTAGGAATAGCCTGAAATAATAAGCGTTCACTTAGAATATAAAGTTCAAATAAGTTATTGGTATAGTAGAGAATAATGCAAAAAATAGTCTCATGTTAAATTTTTCACATAATACATATATAAAAAGAGATCATATTACCTATATATAATTATACAGCACTTCTATGATCACAGTACCTCTTTTTAACCTACTTCCAAAAAGGAGGTTCGCAATTCGACTATGTTTTTTTTTGTATGTTTGTTATGCGATTGCGCTGCCAAAATGAAGGTGTTCCCATATAAATTTTGTCAAAATCTGATCAGTACTTTGATTTTTATAACAAAATAACTGAAAAAGTATCATCCACGTTCACGAATTGCGTTTTTTTTTTTTTTTTTTATCAGCCCTGTTTGTACAATCTGTCCCACTGCTGGGACCGGGCCATCTTCTTATTGTGAGAAGGGTTAGGCCATAGTCTGCCACGCTGGCCAAGTGCGGGTTGGCAGACTTCACACATCTTCGCGATCATTGAGAACTCTCAGACATGTAGGTTTCCTTACGATGTTTTCTTTCACCGTTTGAAGTTGGCGGCAATCAACAATACGCACATAACTTCGAAAAGACAGAGGTGGGTGCCGTGGGATTCGAACCCAGGACTTGCGGATCGCAAGTCAGATGGTCTCACCACTAGGCTGCCGGAAATTGCGTATTATGATGTCGGTTTTTTTCAATTTTTCCATCTCTATCCAAAGAGATTGTAATATTACCGATTATTTACTCTATTTTAAATTTATGTCACATGACACAAACTGTTAGCAGAACGTATTCACACAAGAACTTCAAAAAATATTTTCGTAGCTTGTCTCTCATTTAACCAGTTTTTATTATTAACCACTACTATATTACTTATTTGACTTATGAGCCATAATGACACATATTCTGTGAAAGTTTCAACTTTCTACCTATTAGTGTTTATAAGATACAGCCGTTTAATTATAGGACAGACTAACAGACAGACACCGTAACTTCGCGAATAGGCTCCCGCACCCTTAGTAAGGAAGCATAAAAATGAAATAATGTAGTGCAACGTGCCTTTTTTTGGTGTGGTCAAAATTAAATAGCGTCTTCCGGTAAAATTGACAAAACTATAGCAAATCTTGGTAGGTCTTGATTTAATTGGCTAACTGTTACCATGACTTTTATGACGTTTTAATAACAACAATATTATTTGAAAACGATAATATCGGACAGGGAAAAGAACGACATTTGTGTCACAACCAACCCTTGATGTCACAAACCGTTTCTGACATGCATCGAGCACATTTAGTCACTCACGCCTAGATTCCCTAGTACATTCTAGAACACGTCATTACGTACATGTAAGTCGATCGATATAGCTCTACACATAGCTAGGTGTACATAAAGCGGAACAATGGAGCAACTCGTCGACACAATGGACAATAGCCATACCTCTGATACCTCATCTGAGCCTTGTCTGTGTGAGTGTGCTTTCATGTTACATAAGTGTTATGGGTAAACATGAAGTCTTACTCTCAAATACAGTTTTCCAACTGTGTGTAATCTAGCATTGGTTCTAGTTATACAAACGACTTGGACTAAAGGCCGTAGGCAGGGGCGGGACTTTTGGGGGTTCAAACCCCCCCTGGGTTTGAACTCCCAAAAGTCCCGCCCGAAATATTCTAGCCATTATCAAAAATCCTGGCTTCAATAATTTGATTTCTACCTGGCTTCAATAATTTGATAAAAAGCTTCAAAAAGCTTTTTTAAAAACAAAAAAAAAAAACATTAAAATCGAATGCGGCAATTAAAAAATGACTTGCCGTACTTAATGCACCGCTTGCGAAATGTAGTCGGCCAAACCTACTGTTGTATTGTCTTATTTATGTTTCAATGTAGTTCACAGATGTCTGTGACGGTAAAACTGATATTATTGAAGGCGTGGTACTGGTAGATAAGTAGATTTGTAACAGTACGGCAACGACACACATAAATTCATACATACAAACACCGTTACATCGGCTTATGCTGAACAAACAGGGGCGACGGGTCCAAATGACACCACGACCAGTGGAGGGTTAAAACCGTTTATTAGCTAGCAATAATATACAGTGATCAAATAAAAAATTCTGTTAATCGGAACGTCAGGCGTTCACCAGCTTGTTAGGTCGATTTTTCAAAGAACGCGGGTTGAATGTGGACTGATTGGTACAGGAATTATATGAGTGCCGTAAAAGAAGAAAGGTTGGTGCTCATTAGAGGTTGATGATAGAGGCTAAAATTGATGATGAGATAAATAATATGATAAAAAAATATGAATTCCAATGACGAAAATTCAAAATATCGGCTGTACTTTGATTCTTGAGAAATGGTTAAATATTACTAAGTAAGTACCTAAAGTAAGTCAATTGCATAAAACTCGGGTTATTTTTTAATACTGTGGAATCTCAAGTATGGGTTAGAGTAGTGGAGAGTGTAAGCTTAACTTTGATATTTTTTGTACCGTAAAAATACGCTCAAAGAACAATATTACATTTCGAGACCAGCACGCCGTGCTTGACTTTATAACAAAGGTCATAATGAGCAAATTCTAAATATGTATAAAGTTGTACCCCCCAATTCCTGACACGTATTGATGAAAAACGGTGACGATGATGATGATGATGAAAAAGTAGCTTAAAATAAAATTAAATTATCTGTCCCCTGATTCGTGATTGATTGTAACAAACAGACAGAGCTACTCTCTTTTATAGTAGTTAGCATTAGGATATACATTAGTGGTACTCTAAGAAATTTAATTAAAAAAATTTTACATTTTTGAACTTAAATATTCCGTAAGCTTCCGGCAATCGCACCACTTTTAATTATATCGCCCTAAATATCTAAACCGCTTGCATATTCAAAGGTAAGACACGTGGCATATCAATCAAAGGTTTGGAAGCCTGAGGAATAAATAGCTGAGGCCAATGATATTGACGAGTAGAAAATTAACAGAGAAATAGTTTAATGTGTAACGCTGCACGCATAAATTCTGTAGCGACGATAACAGAGTGGTTCTCGATAATGCGTACATATTTTCCTTATTTTTCCTTTAAACTATTTTAAGAAATAATTTAACTATTTTTGCAACTTTTGGCGCTTTTATGTTTTTAATCGTTTTTCTAAGTTTTGTAGTAGGGAGCGCAGCGGCAACCAACGCTATGCCTAGTCTTTAGCTAAAGATTTACTTTAAAACATCAAGATCTCAGATACTTAGTTATACGGTGTTGTCTTTTATTGAATATTTATGGTGTTAAAATTGACAAAATATTTTTTTAATAGATGTTTTACAAAAAAAAAAGGTGAACGAGCTTATTGGGAAACATTAGTAAAAAGGATTAGGCATAACTTGTGACGTCACAGTGCTGTACGTCACAAAACTTTTTTTTTTTAAATATAAAAACTGCACTCGCACGATCCTTTACCAGCAAATTACGCGTTTTTCATACAACAGAAGAAAACTGTTTTCTGCCCCTAAAATTTAGAGCATTATTTTTTTATATGGTTGGAGAAAAGTTTTTTTTTTCAAAATTATTTTAATCGTAAAAACCATTCAATTATGTTTCAATACTAGTCCAATGTTACGAATAAAATTACAAAATAATACCAAAAAAGTTACTTTACGTAGTCAAGATTAATTTTTCTGTGCGATTCTTCCTCGGCAGCAATACTTATTAGGAACCAGTTTAAAGATGGTAGCGCCATCTGCCAGGGCGGGGCGTCTTCCGCTGCATTGTGCTGCCATCGGCGGCGCACGCGCCGCCTGCATTACGCATGCTTATTGTACCACCGTCTTAAGGTCATGTCTGCTCGGTCATAGAACTTAGGGGTGGAAATTCATTAATAGTGCTCTGCTTAGCAACTATAACGATAGACGCCGTTATTATTTGACTTTAATTGAAAAAATAAACTATTTCACTGTCTTGTGTTTGTCCATTTTTATTGGCAACGAAGAATATGAAACTAATAACGTTTTTAAACTGCTGTTTTTAATCGAAATCCAAAAAGGACGAGGTTCTCAATTCATCAGATTCTTTTTTTAGGATATTCCCCGATCACTCCAAGACACCTGGACCGATTTGAAAAATTCTTTTTTTATTTGAATGGGTCTTCCCAGGTGGTCCCATAGACATTTTATCAAAATCAGTTCAGTATTTTGGTTTTATAATAATATGACTGGGAAAATATGTCATTCAAGTTAACGAATTGCGTATTTTGAAGTCGGTTTTTTTAGTTTTTTAAACGATTACTTGTAACATTGCTGCTTTTAGATTCTTCAGCCACAATTCGATTTGACTCTTGTAGTCTTTGGTAAATGGAATAATTGCTTGTAGGAGAATATTTTTCCGAGTCCGCCTAGGTCATTACCACACTTTTGTCAATTACTATTCAAATAAAGGTACTATAAAAAAACTTGCACAAGAGTTGACTTGTGTTTTTTTTAAATACGTTATTGATCTACGATTGACCACCAACTCGCCTGATGTTAAGCGAATTTCTTACTTCTTAAGTTATTTTTATCTTGATCGACTATTACTCGTTAACTTAAACCATTAAATATGAAATTATGTTTCAATCGGTTAGAACAACTCCAGCTCTTATGATAACTTTTTCAGGTTTTCGGATATTTGTAAACCAAACATTGAAATGATTTTTGCACAACATAAGATAGACGCCTTTTTGTAATATGCTTTATTATTTATTAAAATTAAAACTGCTTAAAACACATAAATAACAACTAAACATAGCTAACATATCTTAAAAGCTATATAATACAATTCGTGAAAATTTGTTTTTGCTTTATAGAAAAGTGATTTTCGACTTACACCGTTTTGCACAGGAGGTACAAAAATTATCCTAAGATAAATTCGTAATTATGTTCGTATAGACACAGTGGCCACTGGTAAATTCGTAATCATTAGAGACCGCATATCGTTATCAATCATTCAGATCATGCGTCTGCGCACAAACCGACTTCCCTCAGACAAGAACACGCGCCAAATCGAGTGCCATACCGACGCTGCCCTAAAATAGACGCCACACAATGCGCGCTTCTTGTATTACACAGTTTTGTATGTGGAGGAAGTGGGAGGCAGCTGGTGTAAGTTGAATTAAAATATACATCTTTTTCTTCATAATGATGGTTTGTAGTGCAGCGTCTTTGTTCCGGTGTCCTGTCGCGTGCCACTGGTATTATTTTTCGGTAAGTAGGTGGAAAGGTGTGTAACTGTACTTGGGTTCTTCAAGATGTGATTTGACAGAGGGTCTTTTTTTGGAGACGTGTAATTACG
Organism: Lycia hirtaria; assembly: GCA_947563715.1. Lineage (NCBI taxonomy): Eukaryota > Metazoa > Arthropoda > Insecta > Lepidoptera > Geometridae > Lycia > Lycia hirtaria. Next base: position 11,686,211 of record OX387377.1, on the reverse strand, counting down.
ATCTAGCGCGTGCGCACTATGCCATGTGTTTTGGATTTTATAACGTATGCTTTTGTTATTTTGTTGCTATTTACCCGACTGCCGAAGCCGACTGACTCGGTGGTACCAGTTTCATATATTTTCATACGAAATCGTACTACCTTAAGAGAATTTTTGCACTTTTGACTTCTGTGTACTCAAAAGAGATCTGTATTGTCAAATCAGAGAGCATCACTGCGGTGAAAAGACTTGCGAGGAATTTATTTCGAATTAATAAATATCTCCAAGTAGTATCGCTAGATTATTATCAAAGGTTTTAACAGATATACAGATTGATATCAAAGGCCATCGAATTGATCAATGCCAGTTAGTTGTTTGGGCAATTCCGGAAAAATTATAGATATAATAAAATCTTTACAGCGTAGGTACTTTTTCTGTTAAAAACTTGTGCGAACTTAATACCTCGCGAGGACAGTCCTCGCTGAAAGACAGATATACAAAATAGGCGCGTCAACGAACGAGAGTGACGTTTGCCCTGCTCTTTTGAAAAAGACCGCCGAATGCGGTTGAAACTATAGTCGGATTTTTCGACTCAATACAGGCGTGAGTGACTCGTAGTTTTTATTTAAAAATACGTCATAGCGATATTTTATGATTGCTCAGATAAGAAATAGAGTGGACAAAAATTGTTCGATAATATCATAGGAATAAGTTTTCCTTATTATGTATTTATATTTGATTATATTATATATTTGTTTTATCTCGCTATTATCGGTTATAGTAATAATTAATAATCTAGATTTATTTAGCAATTTTACCTTGTGTGCATTTTAAGATGTTATCATGAGTATGAGCACGTTTTTCGTGCGAAAAATATACTTTCCGAATTTTGAGTGTCTGGTGCAATTCAATATCTATATCTATATAAGAAAAAAAAATATGATGGCTAAATATAAAATAATAGCTAATTCTTTAATAAGATAGTAAATAATATAGTGAGGTTATTGTTTTGAATTGCTCTAAAACACTTTGTCTTAACCGATTTATAAAAAGGAAGAGTATCTCAATTCGTAGGTATCATAAGTAAATGTCTCAATTTCTCGAAGACAATGACTGATTTAAAAAAAAAGACATTTCATCAAAATCATTTCAGTATTTCGATTTTTATAACAAAATAACTGAAAAAATAAGTCATCTAAGTAAACAAATTGCATATTTTGAAGTTGTTTTTTTAAATGATTACTTGTTATATAGTCAATGAGGTATTGATCTAGCTATTCAAGCGACATCTAAACGATCTAGTATCCAGTGCGATATCTATATATGCTAAGTGTGTATATTGTATACTTGTGTATACTAAGTGTGTATATTCAAAGTTCTGAGTTAGTATATTAAAGTGTTCGCGTGTTTTAAGTGAAATAAACGCATATCGGGATAGCGGGAGCGTCCAGTGCGATATCTATTTATGCTAAGTGTGTATATTGTATACTTGTGTATACTAAGTGTGTATATTCACAGATCTGGGTATATTAAAGTGTTCGCGTTTTTTAAGTGAAATAACGCATAGCGGGATAAATAATATAGCGTACAGATAAATGGTTTTTTACCCAACTTCAAAAAGAAGGAGGTCGACAATTGGGCTATATTTTTTATATTTGCTACCGCATAACTCGGTCATTTATAAAACCGATATGAATTAAAAAAAATATATTATACTTTAGTCTTTAGATTAGCCCCATAAATAATTAATTTGTATAGGTTTTGTTGTTTGGTTTTTAAAAGAAAATTGCGCGTTTCAAGACAATTTTTTAAGTTTCTTAAACTATACATTAATCATATATATACAGAACCCCATATCTCGCTTGACTCATGGCTTTTCTTTATATTTACTTATCGTATTAGTAGTTTTATACACCTTTATCATATATTTGAAATGTAAGTATTACGGGTTACTCATGTTTATTTTTAAATCGAAATTTTCGGCTAAATCTCGTGCCGCGCTAGATGTCATCAGTTTTAAACCGACTTTAAAAAAGGAGGAGGTTCTCAATTCGACAGTTTTTTTAATGTTTGTTACCTCATAACTTTCGACTGGGTGAACCGATTTTGATGATTATTTTTTTATTTGGTCCAGTTCTGACAATGGCATCCATAAGAAGTCGGCTTAGTTTTTTTAAACTATAATTACAAGATCCGAGTAAGGGCGTGGCTCCATGTCATCCGGGACGGCGCTGGATCGGAAACAAACGCCCCGGCGCGGCGCCGGCATCCAACGTTTTCGCTAACGCTTCGCTTCGTTTACTAAAATACGTCGGATTGCCTGCGGCGTCGTGCCGGTTTTTGTTTCCTATCCGGCGCCGTACTAGATGGCATGAGGCCACAGCCGATGGCCAATAGGTCTCTACTTGATGGTTTCGATGAGATCTTCCTCGCTGGAATCTTCTTGTGTTATGGTAATATTTCAGCACACTAAACTCAAACTTTGTGACAACCACGTTAGATTGAAATCACATACTTGGAATCTTCAAGTTAATAGATATCTTCTAGATCGACGAGCTCCATCCTCGATCGTCGCTTTACATCAGACGAGTTGGTGGTGAATCGTAGATCAATCTCACATAAAAAAAAATGTTTCCGTTTGGTTTCCATAATCAAATGTATCATATTTTATAATCATTATTAACGGGATATTTACCGTGGTTTGCATTTATTTTGAGTTACTGATATTAAGGTGGATGCTAGATCAAAAGGCGCATGCGCATTAGCGAAACCGGGCTTACTCGTATTTTCAGTTATAAAAAAATCCGAGTCGAGCTACTAGCCCAGGTACTTTTACTTTATATATCTACAGTTCCTGGAAATGGGCGCTTATTACCTACCTAATCATGCCTACATCAGCTGTCGCGTATTGCGTGATCGCGCACATTTGGTCAATTTGAATTATTTGTAAATTATATTGTAAATTTTATACTGATCACAGGTCATCTAGATAAACCTTATCTAGGTTCTTAGATGATTTTATAACAAATTGTTTTACTTTATGTATAAATAAATAAATAAAATAAAATAAATTATAAGACGTGTTATCCAAAACTGAGTTGTTTCAAGTACATTTTTTCAATAAATTTAATCTATTTACTTACTTTTTGTATTCTTTCCAGGTCCTGAAGAAAATGGAGAAGAGCCCAATAATGGTGTGCACATACGTAAGTATAACAAAAAAAATAAAATAGAATAATATTTAAAAAACATGACCAGCAAAATTATATAACACAATGTGGTTCTTGACACACAAATAGTATTAATCTCAATTGCATAATAAGTATAACTATAAACTCAAAAACTCCCGCCAAAAAACAAACGGCTGAACCGGTTTCGATCAAACATAACATAAGAACAATCGATAAAATCCTCTTTCAAACAAAAAAAGATCAAAATCGGTCCAAAATCGGTAAAGAGCTACGATGCCACAGACAGACACAGATACTAAGATATACAGATACACACATCAAAATTATAACACCCCTCTTCTTAGGTCGGGGATTAAAACGGTAAGAATACGCCACCAGGCAGTTATGTAGGTGTTATTATTATTTTATTATTATTATAAGCCTACATGCTGTCCCACTGAAGGGCAAAGGCCTCCCTACCCTCCTTCCACTTTATCCGATCCTGGGCTGCAGTCCTCCATTCTAAATCGTTGGTGTCCAGTTCTGTCCGCCATCTTTTCCTAGGCCGTCCGGGAGGTCGTGTGTGGCGTGGGACCCACTTGGTAGTTATTTTTGCCCAAAGTTCATCTGGCATGCGGTGAACATGTCCGGCCCAGTCCCACTTTAGCATACCAGCTTTCCGATATACGTCCATGATTTTGGTTTTGGAGCGCAATATTGTGTGACGGATACGATCGGATAATTTCACACCGAGTATACTGCGCTCCATAGCTCGTTGACTCGTTGGCTCGTTATGTAGGAAAAATAAATAAGTAAGTATGAATGTACCTTTTTTTTTTTTTTTATACTCTATAGATCTACGATTGACCACCAACTCGCCTGATGTTAAGCGACGGTGTGGCGAGGATGGTGGATTATTAAAATAAACTTTTTTTTTATAAATACAAATAGCCGAAAATTCGCTTGTTGCGTCAACTAGTGATAAGAATGATTGTGAGCGATTGAATTCTTGAATATTGTCCGAAAGAATATCAATCCGTATGCGATATCATTCGATTTGAGCGCTGATAGCGCGACGCGTGCCAGTTTGTCCGACTCGATGGACAAACATCGAGAAAAAATTATCAAAATTAGTAAGTATATAGCGCTACAGAAAACATCCCCCTTCTTGGGGGGGAAGTTTAATTTGATTAAGGAGGCGTTTCCCCCAAAAAGAAGGAGTCATACGCCAAAAAAAAGAAAAATTTGTAAAATCTGTATTCTGTATATCAAGTTTCGCAATGTTGTTTGTAAAAGTCTTCCAGATCTTTCCAGATACGATCTGTACGCAAGTACCAATAAACATCCGGACATAAGAAAGAAAATTTTGCCTGTTAATATTTGTTCACTCGGTCAATAGAGGAGTCAGATAAATAGGGGCAAATTGAACAAAATTTATGTGATTACATAAAATAATAGTTAAAAAAACTGAAGCAACCAATTAAACTGTTATTTTATTTTAAAAACCAAACTACTGAATCGATTTTGATGAAATTCTACGGGACCAATATGAGAGTATATCCTTCCACACAAAAAATATTTTTTTTAAATCAGTTTATAAATGATGGAGTTATGGTTACAAATATAAAAAGACATTATTATTAATTATTTAAATTATTTAAATAGATTACTTTTTTACATCCTTTTAAAATTGTTATTTTTTTATGTAGCCTTAAAGTGTAGATATAGTAGAGGTATAGTCATAATTCTTAGTATAGTTTTTTCTTGCAAGCATGTTCAATTTAATTTATCCGAAATAAACCTTTTTCTATTTATTGTTACTTTAAAATATTATTTACTTATTTTATTATTAATTATTAACCCCCTTCTGTTTGAAATCGGCAAAAAGTAGACGATATCTTGTACTTTTGGTGATTAATTTCATTAGTAATCGATATAATACTTACGTGCTGATAATATAATATCAGTATTTGCTTACAATGACTATTAAAAAACATTTATCAGAAAAAATATTTCGTAAGAGTGTATGTTTGTCACGTACACAACTCCATATTCATCATCATCATCATCTCAGCCAAAAAAAGTCCACTGCTGGACATAGGCCTCCCCTATGGATTTCCAAAAAGATCAATTGGAAGCGGCTTGCATCCAGCGTCTTCCTGCCACTTGTATGAGGTCATCTGCCCATCTCGTAGCTGGTCTTCCTACGCTGCGCTTGCCGGTGCGTGGTCTCCACTCGAGAACCTTTCGGCCCCATCGGCCATCAGTTCTACGTGCTATGTGGCCTGCCCACTGCCACTTCAACTTGCTAATCCTCTGTGCTATATCGGTGACTTTCGTACGTCTACGTATCTCTTTATTCCTTATTCGATCTCGTAGAGTGACTCCGAGCATAGCCCTCTCCATAGCTCGTTGCGTGACCTTGAGCTTCCTTATAAGGCCCATAGTTAGGGACCACGTTTCAGTGCCGTAAGTCATCACTGGTAATACACACTGGTCGTACACTTTCGACTTGAGGGACTGGGGTAAATTGAATTAAAACTCCATATTAGCTGTATATATTTAGTGCAAAGGTAGCATATATTTAAGATAAGTACACTATCATGAATTCGAACATTCGAATTCACAGGTGTAGATGACTATCTAAAAACCCCTGTTACTACTTAAAGCTAAGCTATACCAAAACTATTGTACCGTTTAGATCTATCTCTATATGTTTAAGAAAAACCCTATATTTTACCCTCTAATACCCGCTAAACCTTTAATACCTTTTTCTTCCCAACTAACACACTAACCACGGTCAAATGTGGCGTCAAACGGTCTTATGGTTCGTGCACGAAGGGTCCGTACCATTATCTATAAAAACGGCAAAAAACTCATGTCTGTTGTATGGGAGCCTCCTTAAATATTAATTTGATTTTAATAAAATTATTTATTTTTAATGTGAATAATATTAATCAATATTCTGTGAATATTTCAAGCGTCTCCCTGTTGCCGTTATCAATATCGAGCAAAAACGAGAAAATAATCACGTTTGTTGTATGGGAGCCCCCTTAAATATTTATTTTATTCTGTTGTTTTTTTTTTTATATTTGTTGTTATAGCGGCAACAGAAATACATCATCTGTGAAAATTTTAACTGTCTACCTATCACGGTTCATGAGATACAGCCCGGTGACAGACGGACAGACAGAGGAGTCTTAGTAATAGGGTCCCCTTTGGGTACGGAACTCTAAAACGATTTTGAAACCGATCTTAAGTTACGCCTGTGTATGATGTGAAATACTTATAGACGTAGAAGTATAGCCTTCCAAGCCTTATCTTCTATCCGTCTTACTTATAAACGCTGAATAATAGCATTTTAGTTTAACATCGTTTCGTTCCGTTTTCGCGCGTGACAGTTCCCATCTGAAAGAAAGTGACAAGTTCTTATTCAGTGAAAGTGATTACTTTCCCCATGCCCATTTTTCTATCGGACAGCAAGAAGCACGAAAAAGCGACATGGTTACATGGTTGATATTCCGAAAACACGTACGAAACGCTTTGGCTCCACTTTCATTTTGCGTACCGCCAAAATGTGGAATGTGCTTCCTGAATTGTGTTGTGCTTTCCGAATAGATACAATCTAGGTGTCTTCAAATCGCGAGTGAATAGGTTTTTTCTAGGCAAGCGTGCTCCATCGTAGACCATTACTGTCGCTTAACACCAGGTGAGGCAATAGGTTTACGCTTGACCTAGACGGTCAAGCGTAAGCCTATTGTCGAATAAAAAAAAAGATTTTTAATATGCGTTTTGAAAACAGTATGTCTAGTCTATAAATAATCTAGAGCCGACTTGCATTTTAATGCGAGTCGCCTCAAGATCAGTAGCAACTTTTAGCAAGCCTTGGATAAGGTTCTTCTTCTTTTTTTTGTATTGGACCCGCATTAAAGCATTTGCCAGTGTCAAGTATTAAGATTTTTTCAAGTTTCTTGAATAAAACAAGTTGTAGATGTTCTAGTCACAATCTAAGTCACGTATACAGTCAATTTATAAGTCGAGTCCTGCTTCAGTAAAGTGGTGGCGACTTTACTAGAAGCTTCTATGGAGTTTTGCCGACAACGTAAAATCACACGTTTTACTGCTTTATTTCACTTGCCCACACTCATGCACTTGATCGAACACTTAATGAATAAAACACCACCATTTCTATAGCATTAATGTTCAAAATAAAACAAGTTTAGGAAAATAAAACACAGCAACAACACGTTACTAAGACGTTCCCGCCAACAACCCTTGGATAAGGTTGGATACTCGCTTCTTCTGTAACCGAGCCCAGCATTGCTTATCGGTACATTCTTGCATTGTCATATCAATGACGATAAACGTTCATAACAAATAGTCCTACCACTGATTACGGTTTAAGAAAGCGCCGATTATATTTATCATAAGCGACCGTTTGTCTAATCTATCGTTATCTGTATGATATTCGTAACGTTTTTCCTATATTTCGGAGTTGTGGATCGCGGCCCAAAATCGTCGGTGACGGTCGTATATTTTCTGTGTGTTTTAGTGTTTGAAAATCTTTTTTGGTCCGTCAAGGGCGGATCATTTTCTAGTGTACGTTTAATTGATGGTAAGTCTACTTTTTTATGTTATAAAACAAACATTGGCGTGCATGTGTGTGTGTTTGTAAGTGGTTAAGACTTATGACACGTGATTAGAGGATATTTTTTAAAGTAGGTATTTAAGCGCACCGTTGCTTTATACGATTAACATATGATTTATTAACTGAGTGAGCGAAGCGTACGATGATTTTCTGCATCTACTAGCACGATTTTCGTTCGGAAGAAGAAAAATCTTGACAAATTCGGAGAAAAATATGTGTGTGATACTCACGTACAGGTCGAATTTTTAACCAATCTTGACGAAATTTGGTAAATAAGTTCCTCAATTTTATAGATTTTTATATCGTTGGAGATTTTCGATAAGTATTATATTATATATGGGGGTATTTCCCCTCAAAAGGGGGGAAGTTTGCTGCGGCGCCATTTTTGGACCGGTTTAAATAATATTAGCTAGAAATACTTAGTACTTATATTAATTCTAAATAAGAATATTTGTTATGAGCAAAATTGGTCAAGAGGTTGTTATCGGTTGAAGGAAGAAGAAGTTTGCTACAAGGCCTCATGTCAACCAAGTTTGATAATATTTAATTGAAAAATTCGTTAATAAAAATCTGAAAAAGATTTTCGAACAGCAGAGAGCGGCAGACCTCACGAGCTTCAAGCGCTCATTATTAGTCAAAATTATGCTCTATGGTCAATGACTTTCCATCACGTGGACGTAAATTTTAAAACAAAATTCACGAATATAGTGTCCTGGGTTGACCGATACTCATATACCAACAATGACGAACTTAAAGATTTTGATATAAAGACGCTATGTCGCCGCGCTAAAGCCTAATTTAGATTGAGAAGACTATATATTATGTCTATTTTGCCACTTCGAATTATTTTGAATATCGAAATTATTGTAATCGTGTAAGGGGTCTTATTAGACCTCATTGAGCTCGGACGTTTTTGAGGACTGACGCTACATCCCGTTGATACTTTATCAAAGTTTATTGTAAAAATATACAGTGATTGATATACTTACTTTCAGATAATATATTCTGCATATATGAAAAAGTGAACGAATTTTATGTTTGAATATATGATATATGAAGGTATTATTCATGCCGATGCTCAGCGGGCTATGGAAAGGGCTATGCTCGGAATTTCTTTGAAAGATAGAATCAGGAATGAGATTATTCGACAGAGAACGAAAGAGACTTATTGGCCCATAGGATTAGCAAACTGAAGTGGCAATGGGCTGGCCATATCTGTAGAAGAACCGATAACCGTTGGGGTAGACGAGTTCTGGAGTGGAGACCGCGTATCGACAAACGTAGAGTGCGGGGCGCCCTGCAGCCAGGTGGAGCGACGAACTGCGTAAGGCGGCTGGTAGCAAATGGATGCGTAAAGCAGAAGATCGCGCCGGGTGGCGCTTCTTAGGAGAGGCCTACGTCCATCTGTGTACGAACATCAAATAGGCTGATGATGATGATGATTCATGACGATACGTATTATTTTTATTAGCACGTTATACTTGATATTACTACGTGAATAAAGCCGCTAAACAAGCGGCTTATCGATTTCGTAGAATTTTTTGATAGTCACGAAAAAATTAAATAACAGCGATTTTTTGTCAGATATGTATTTACTTACATTCATACATATACATTCACCAATTGTAAGTCTCAAAAGTTTTATCTTTTTTTTTCGAAGATTATGTTTAATTTATAAGCTTTGGAATTGTATTATGAGAATTAATATGTTTGATGAATTAAGTGATTAATCGCAAACAGATTACTGAACTTAGTGGATTTATGTCACTCACTTATGTTTTATTATATTAATTTATGTCACTCACTTATGTTTTATTATATTTTATTGTTTTTATGATAGTGTCCAATACATGTACATAAGTTTAGTGCTTCAATAAAAAAGGCATTTTTAAAGCACGCACACAAAATCATTTCTGTTTCAGCACTCATCTGTGGAAGCATTACCTGACAAAGTAGGTATTTCTTCTCAAAATAATGAGAGATAAAGGAATGACAAACTATAACCGAATATTATTTTAAATTAAAATATGGATGAATAAGTTATTAATCAATAATTTTTTTAACTCTTATTTAGAGTTAAGGTATAATATTTTCACTTTTAACAACTAGGGACAGGCTGGCCGCATGAGTTTGTGATCAAACTCACATTTAATTCAGGAAGAAACAATTTATTTTACTTACTTTCAGATAATATATTCTGCATATATCTATATGAAAAAGTGAATGAATTTTATGTTTGAACAAAAAAATTGTTCTTTAAAATATATAGATTTATTTATTTATTTCATTAGTACGGTTATAACCAATTACACTAATTCAAATAAGTAAAGTAGGTAATTTAAAATAACAATGACAATAATAATGGTCTTAATTAAAATACAAACAAATTAATTCACTTAGATAACTGGTTCTCCATGATATTTAGCATTCCTACCTATGGTATACCAACTAGCTGGGCCCCGTGGGTTCACCTGCGCAGTGATGATGGTGATCATAAAATGTAACCTAAGGTTGCCTGAAAGAGATCGCTATTAGCGATAAGGCCGCCAGTTGTTACACTAGTTTTTAATTAATTTTATTTTGATTGTAAATTTTATGGTGTGTACAATAAAGAGTTTATCTATCTATCTATCTATCCTACTTCCATCATCAGGATTTCATCTTTATTTGCACCAAATTTCACAACAATCTCTTCAGTAGATTATCCATTAAAAAGGTTAAAAAAATCTAGAAAGACAGAGGCAAGACTTTCGGCTTTAGGTATAATATACTTATATATTGGTTGGCATACAGTAGGTATTTTTTAAGTTATAAGGTATTTAACAGAAAATGATCAATTATTTTTAAATTATCTTGATAATTATTAATAATGATTTTTATCTTTGTTACGCGATTGTTATTAAACGCGCTTAAAGCATTATGAATGCCTTGTGTATAAGGGCGATTTATCACAATAAAAATGAGGTCACCTAGGTCTGAATAAATCGCTATCTGGCAAATATAGATAGTGAAGCATCCTATCTTTCATTGTCTATAGGTATTCATTGTAGTCTTTACAGACATATTTTTTTATTATCTCTTATAATGACGGTAATATAGGTACTGTTATCATATATATCAAAACAAGGCATGCTCCCTGATGGAAGAAATGCCGTTGACGCGTACTAAGCGCATAAAATGTGTTGTCCGATCTAATAATGAAAAACTACCAAACATAAATGATATGGTATATTTTGAATATTACCATTCCATAATATTCAAAATAATATCATCATCATCATCTCAGCCATAAGAAGTCCACTGTTGGACATAGGCCTCCTCCATGGATTTCCAAAAAGACCGATTGGAAGCGGCTTGCATCCAGCGTCTTCCCGCCACTTGTATGAGGTCGTCTGTCCATCTCGTGGCTGGTCTTCCTACGCTGCGCTTGCCGGTACGTGGTCTCCACTCGAGAACCTTTCGGCCCCATCGGCCATCAGTTCTACATGCTATGTGCCCTGCCCACTGCCACTTCAACTTGCTAATCAAAATAATATAAATTCATATCATCAGATATCGTAAAATGAAATGGTATGATATGATTAATTGTAAAAGAATGAAATAAAAATTCAAAAAATGATAATAAATATGTTAACTTTTTCCTTTATTTGACTTTTTTAGACTTAAATAACATTCATGAATGAAATGAAATAAAATGTCAAATAAGCATTGATTTTTAATCAATGCTTATTTGATATTTTATTTCATACAAGTTAATATTCCGTTAATATTCCGTTATAATTTACTGATCATATTTTTAAGTGGTTCACTCCATTTCATTCTTCACAATAAGTCCATATTAAGATTTATAGAGTGCCATGATTCTTGTCAAATAATAATTTACGCCATAATAAGTTTTTTTCTAATAAACATTTTTCAGTTCGATCTTGAAACTCCTATCCTGAAAGCTTATTAAAGATTTTGGTGGGATGTTGTAAAAGTTTAAAATAAAGTTGGTTATAAATGATTTGCGTATTTTTTGGTAGTATTTTTGGCGCAAGCCGAGTTTTTGGTAATACAAGTTTATCTTTGGTAGGCTTTACTATATATTCTGATACCTAGATATCTACACTCCGCATTGATAACACCAGACTTATTTGTCGATAACATAATTTGTTACCAACTTAGTTCTTATACCAACACATCCAGCTTTATTTTGTAATGCTGGGGCCACACTAACGGGAAATGCCGTTAATTATCGCGATGATAGACATCTAACGTAAGTGTGGCCACGAATTAACGCGATATTTTGACATTCACATTGTCGTTTGATGTTTGCCGATAACTCAAGTGGCGGTATGGAACAAATATAAACAAATTTAATAATTTATTTAATATAGAGTAGCACCAGCAACGTGCATCTTGCTTGAAATTCAAGGAATTTAGCGCCAATTTTATCGCCAAGAATGGGCATTCACGTTGACCGTTCAAGTGTAGCTACTCACTTTATCGCATTAATACTCGTAATTAACGCAATATTTATCGCGATGATGGGCATTGACGTTTCCCTCGACGTTGACCTTAGTGTGGCCCCAGCATAACGGTGCCACGGCGATAACGGCGCACATCGTTACGTTTCGTTACAGGCACATACTTACGTTATTTAATTCGTTGTTATCGTAACTAATGACATTTATCGTTTTTTGTTATATTTAGATAGTATTATCTCTTTATCGAAATATATAAGGCTTATCATTGACAAGTCTTAAGTCTTAACCATGTAATATACACGTAATATGCGATAGGCTGTAACACATACATTTTTTTTAATGTAGAAATAGGTTTGCGCTTGACCGCCAACTCACCTGATGTTAAGCGACGTTTTGGTCTACGATGGAGCGCGCTTACCTAGAAGAAACCAATTCACTATTCACTACCTATTCACATACGTATGTAATTATAAAAAAAAACATACTACTTGATAAAATGACAGAATTTATGTTTTTTTCGGTTTATTCCACGTTTAGTCTAATAAATCTAACTAAATATATGAATTAAATGTATAAATAAGCGTAAGTCATAGGAAAACACAATTTTGTCGAGACGTAGCACGCGCGGTTATACCATGGGGGATCCTTTACAAAATAAATTAAAGCGGAAATGGAAGTTACAATGGTGTGACGTATTATTATGTAAAAATAATGTCAATTTTACTATTATGATTTTATTTGTTTTACTATAGAACACGAAAAAATCTTTCAACTGTGGCTATCAATTTTTTACCACAATCACCACCAAACAACAATTGTCAAGCCAGGTCGGTGGCCACTCAGTCCATACGAACTTACTAATGTATGGCAGTTGAATAACTGTCCAAGATATCGTATTTACGCAAAAAAAAAAATAATAATTTTTTATTTTATATAATTGTATTATGACATGTTTAAATTGACATTTGTATTTATATTAGTAGTTTTAAAGATCGATAGCGCCCTCTGATTTGCACGCCTCCTCAGGCATAACATGAAGCACATTAAAATTAAGAACACCAAAAGCATGTTATCACTCATGTTTAACGCAAATAAATTTACTTTGACTTTGACTTTGACTTTGACGCAGGTGGATTCTGCAAAACAGTCTACTACAAAACTAACTCAGCAACGGTAATAGAAGCTATCGCCGCAACAGTAAATATTCTCGACCACAATCTCGATAATAAAATGGCTCGTGATTCGATTCTCTTCCCGATCGTTACCGTATGTCATTAAAGGCGACTCGTAAAGTCGCGGTCTCGGAATCGGAATGCGATATGAAGCACGCCCGGGGGCGATAAACCGACTTCTGTCCACTAATAAGCGCCTCCGCTCGCTATGCTCGCTCATTTTCGCTCGTTTCGCTCATTTCGCTCGTTTTACGAGCACGGCGCTAGCAAATATCGAGACGTCATTCGTTGCGGTCGCTAATTAAAATGTACACGTTGTCTCAACTCTAATATACTAGTACGTAAAACTATATTATCGATGTAAATAAACCAGAGGTTTAAAACAGTGATGAGGTTAAAAAAAATGAAATTAAGCATTATAATTGAAATGAAAAGAAATAATCAAATAATCGAAGCGAAATCTAAATCAACATTAATTAAATATTCGTTAAAAAGTCGGCTAAAAAGTATGAATGATTTGTATGTAATAAAGTTCCAATATAACGATACCTCGGTACTTAAGTTCGAATGGTATCAGTAGGTACCTACTTTTTAGCAGTACATAGGGGTGGCACGTGCAACAGTTTTACATGAGGACCAGCACCAATTAGGAGCTATACCAAAAGCATCGGTTGAAGTGCCATCATTATCTCGAAGAGTGCACGGGAAGCTAACTCGTCTCCCCTGATATTTAGGCGTAAAATCCTATAAAATATTTATGGGTTTTTGGAGACGAGTAGAGTGAGCAATCCTGAAGTGCTGCATGGGGTGGGGACATAGTTAAAGCGTTTAGGCTGAGGGCCGTCGAGTGGTGTGCGCCTTTTGTGGTTTTTGCTATCGTTTTGGCGTTTGGCGTGTGCGTCGGGCTATTTTGTCTATTGTGGGGGAGAATGATCGTTTTGACAACCCTATATGTAGAAAATTGAATTATTATTTGCGTAGGCATGTAGAAAATTGAATTATTATTTACGTACATACTTTAGATCTTTTTTTATCGATGGCTGTATTCCAGCTTTCATCCAAGACAGAGGGGAGACGGAGACCGTTATCATTTAAGTATTAAACTTTCTATACTTTCGGTTTCATAATATTCATCATAATCATCTCTGCTACCAGAAGTCTACTGCCGACATCCTCCATGGAATTAATTAAAATATTTTGAGAGACATCTCGCCAGTGAGGGGTTGATCTTGGTTTTACTATCTGCCAAGATCGAAGTTCTCTTTTTTTAGAGTTGTACCATAAATGATTAGATTCCTACGGTTTGTTTATTTATCTTATTTTTTTCTTCTTTAATTATAAAAAAATCAAACGTACAAACACAACTCCTTATGATTCCAATTAGCAAAAAAACCCATTGAATTTGGACAATATTTACGGATAGAAAACTGTTTTCTCCTTTAACACAAGCTTTTTATTTTATATATCATTCAATCATTTAGAATTAGATTTTATCAAATAGCATAGCCGATGTTTCCAAGAACTGCAGAAAGTATCTTATCTATATATTTATTTGATTCATTGATACCAGAAGTCAATTCAATAGGAATCTATATCAATAGTATTGTATAAGCCAACAAAAGATATCAAGTCAAGGTTTAATATCATTCCAGCTACTTCTACGTACCTACTCATTGTAAACCCTTTGATTAATTCTGAAATAGACTCTAAATAGAATCATATTTTGAACCCATTGGTAGGCTTAAGGTAGTATTTCGAAGGCTACGTGCCATGCGACAGCGACTGTCGTACAGGGTTGCGATAATAGTGGAAGTAGCTAAGAAATAGCACCATAGACATAATAGATGAAGCATGCGACTTTATTTATATGAAAACCCTGCGTGCCACATTTTTAGTAACGACTGTGACGTCACACAAACGATTTTGTGATGGAATGTTCCATCCGCGCGGAATCTATTCAACCCAAGGCCTTCACCCCGCTTGTACGGCACTAACTAGTTGACAAAATATCGAATCGGAAGTATATATCACCTGAAATTAAATAATCTTAGGTCGTCAACTGCGATTTTTTATCATACTTGTTGACATGCTAGGTACGTACACTTGGGGTATCTATAAAAGTCTATGAATAGCACTAAGCCACGCAGCTGTCGAATGTAACTCATACTTTTCATAAGTTTACTAAAGTCGCACGTGTGTCAACCGCAATCTAGAAGACATTAATTTGTTATATAACTGTTCTAGTAAAGTATGATTGTGCGTATTAAAACAGAACATTACAAATTGATGTGTATAAATTATAAGGTTTAAGATAGAAGTCCGGTTCATTAGTTATAGTTTTTGTTTAGTTTCTTTCCGTAAATTTACTTGGAAAATACCGATCTCTACCCAACTGATAGAAAAAGACGGGTAATGATTTACAGTTTACACGCCTATGAATGTTTTTATAGGTATTACTTATTATAGCGTATACGGCTTGTCTAACTTTGATGTGCAAGATGTCGATATTTACATATAGTACATAGGTTTATACATACGAACCCGTAAGTCGGTCGAAAAAAAAAACACTTCTTTGCACAGACATTTCTAGTCTTTCAAGTTGAATCCTATTGTTGTTAAAGGAGAGCTGTCGTTTGCCGCAATTCAATTTTTGGTATATAAATTAAGTGTATTTATTAGATACATCGAATTAAATTCTACAAACATTGCTTCACATTTGAATTTGCTTCAATTAGGATTCCCAGTTTTTCTCAGAGAATAATGGGCGCGAAACTCGCATGAACCCATTGTTCTACGTTTTTTGTCCTTTTTGTTTTATTCCCCTTTGTTCTAAAGCGGTATCGTAGGGAAACAGACATTATTCCTGTGTAAGTTAAATTGTACATCTGTCCTTACGTACTGAGACTGGCTAGCGTATAGTATATACTAGTTGTTAACCGTGACTTTGTGCGAGTAGAAAAAACTATCCAACCAAAATCAGTAATAATTGTTTGAATTACTGTCAAAACATGCAAATCACGGAATACTACAACTTGAGCGTACTATGAGTGGAAGTGAGAGCGTTTTAGTTATTTTCCAATCAATATTTCAAAGAATCCCCCCAGTTGCAAATACTGTGATCTGCTCCATATAAACGGATTTATTTTTACTAGACTATCTGTAGGGCACAGACATTTCTAGGGACACAACTTTTGCTATCATATTACAATAAAATATTAATGGGTTTGATAATAATATGAAATTTATTAATAACTCCTTTTACTTGAAGATAGTTAAAATACCATGACCATGACCACCTAAAATTGGGGCCAAATGAATGATATAATCTTATCGATGACACGCTTGAAAGATAAGTTTCACTGTCCCGTTCAGTATCGTCACAGATATCATACGTCTTGTGGGCTGGGCAGAGAGTACGTAGAATGGGGTATGTCAAGTCAAATTTTTTGGTTTTTTTTATTTTTTTTATTTGGTAGATTGGATCATTTAAAATAATTAATTTCAATATTTTTTTATTCTGTTCAGTAGTTTTTTTTTTTTTTTAAGAAACAGTCGTGATCACTTCGCTAATCCGTCTGAATATATTAATATCATGATTACCTACTAAAAATCGTAATCAACATTGACAGTGTCATTTTTTGTTGGTTTTTTCTGAGAAAATATGAAATATTTATAACTTTTTAAAATTCTTTTTAGTACCTACAGATAAATAACGGTTCTGTGACGTCATTTAGAGTTCGACTAAAGGTCAAATATTTTTTACATTTCCGTAAAAATCGCTCCATATCATCATTTTAAGAGCCCAAAGTAAATAAATATGGTTTAGAGACATATAATCTCGAATTTTGTTTTTGAATCAGCATATGTTACATTTTTCTTTACAATACCCCATTGACAAGACAGTATTTGAATAGCATTATTTCATTTATCGATTTCATACATGTTACAGATATTCGCTAGCTATGCTCGCGCAACGTTTAATGAGATATGTATAACAACATACAAATGTTGTGGTTGTTATGGTTACCATACAAAAAATAAGGTTTAAAAAGACATTGAAGTGATCTCAAGTTCCCTGTACAATCAACTCAAAAATATATCTATTAAATACTAATATTCAAAAAAATAAAAACACGTTAGTCAAAACTCAATCCCCCGGGAGTTCAACCCTCACTGTGGTAGTAGGTATCTCAAACAATATGCCACCGCTGTCAGATAATTAACTTATTCAATCCGAGCTCTTGCCGGGGGGTGTTTACTCCGCTACTAACTGACGACCACTGCACGTGTTGACCGTGGAGAGTCTATGGAAGTAACAATATTAGTGTGTTAGTATGATATGTTAGGTTTTTATCGGTTAGGTTAACCGTTTTTAACCCCCGACCCAAAAAAGGGGTGTTGTAAGTTTGACGTGTGTATCTGTATAAATAAATAAAATAAATAAATATTGGTAGACATTTCACACAACACCATCTAGCTCAAACTAAGAAAATTTGTACTATTCCATAGTTCTAGATGGTTGATAGAATACATTACATATATACACTTTTTTATTTTTTTTGTAAATACATACTTATAATACATAGATAAACACCCAGACATGGATCAAACATCCATGCTCATTACACAAATGTTTGTCCTGGGTGGGGATCGAACCCACGACCTATAGCTCAGGAGGCAGTCGTACTACCACTGAGCCATGAGGCTTTATATGTATATCTGTGTCTGTCTATGGTATCGTAGCTCTCAAACGGATGGACCGATTTTATCTAGTTTTTTTTTTAAAGGGATATAGATAACAAATAATGAATTTAATGTATGCGTGTAAGATGTAACTCTACATGTCTACCAACTCATATTAACGAACAGATAATTTATTTGTTGAGTTAATTAATAAGAATATAATTTTGGCTTAAATATTTTTTCAAGCCAGATTTGATATTATAGTAATTTAAATTAATATTCTTAAGATAACATCATGTAATACGTTATGTTATAAGCACTCGCTCTGCTCGTTTACTAAATTATGTAGATAAATTAAGCTATATTACCAAAACGAGGTAGAGAGATGATTGTGATGCTGACTGTACCACCCTCCCGCATACAACCGGAGGCTATTCAAAATTAATTTCAAGTACCTACCCGTACAACAGAATTTGTGTACATTGCGCTATTGGGACTTGGCTGCAGAAGGACGTAGCTGCGTATTTCTAATATTTTTTTCTGAAAATTTTAACAAAATAACCTTATCCTATATCCCCCTATCAACGTAATATAACTATTATTTTTCTAGATAAAAACAGTAATATTACTATTTATTTAAAAAAAATGAATAGATTATATATTTAATAAAATCGCTGTAAATAATAAGTAATTGTAATAAATTTTAAGAAACATAAGATGGTTAGAAGAACTAAGATTACGCAGTTTATTAACAAGAAAACATTTTATTACGTCGATAGCTTGAACAAGACATTAAGTAATTTTTTTTTTATTCAAAGCACATTAAAATAAGAGGTAAATATGAACGAATTTATATTTAGATCTGGCATTATTGCAGATTGTAATTCAAAATTCATAATTTTTTTTTAATTAGAAAAGGCTCAGACTCAAAAATTCCGACTCAGCATAAAATTTTTGAAATACTGTTTCAAGTCAGATTTATGACTGAAGTTATTTTTTGAAACTTTTGTAATTGAATATAACATAACAACACAACATTATAACAACATTCTTAAGATAACATAATTAAAAACAGAAACATTAGCAGATTCACCGTTATTCGTGTAAACCGTTCCTGTAAACAGTGGAGTACGTTTATCCTGCGAGAGTAGCTCTCCGCAGACACACCAGTTTATCTACTCACTGTTGACTCCGGTTATTAGGTAGTTCATATATATTTTTGATTAAAATTTAATAACTGCGCTTTGCAGAACAAATTTCTTTAGATCAATCCTATTCTATCGGGTGAATGTGCGCAAGAGCATAGTAGCTTGTATATTTTTTTCGTATATTGGTAAGTATGGCATTTTCTAGTACCCAGCTAGCCAACTACCAAAGGCGCGTTCTTGCAGAGTCAATTTGATACCCTTGAGGTTTTTATTATTATATTTTTTTCTTTTGAGGAAGGAAACATACATACATACACACAAGCATACATACGTACACTCGAAAAACATAACTCTCCTTTTTGCACAGTTGGCTAAAAAGAGAGATACTATTGTAATATTTTTTTTACTTTTACAAACCTCTAGGCGTAGCCTGCAAACGTTTCAAAGTGATTCTATTTTTAAAAACTCTAACGATTTCAAATTATAAGTAATTGTGACGTGATGTCACGTGCCATTAAACTTCGTTAGCTAATGTCAATCCCATACATTTACTTTACTATTCTA
The DNA here is from genome assembly GCA_947563715.1 of Lycia hirtaria. Classification (NCBI taxonomy): domain Eukaryota; kingdom Metazoa; phylum Arthropoda; class Insecta; order Lepidoptera; family Geometridae; genus Lycia; species Lycia hirtaria. The sequence goes on along the minus strand of OX387377.1, from coordinate 11,666,378 downwards.
CTGGCGTTCACTAAATTAGAATATCACTTGTCTAAACCCCCGGTAATTCATTAACATCACTTTAACGTAACTATGTACAAAATACTCCACTTTTGATCCCACTTTGAAATACTCCGCAAAGATTTCTATATCAAAAGAAAACGAAGCCAATAAAAGCAAGTCACGAAAACAAGCCACAGATACACGTCTACGCGCTACAGTGTAGACTTCGTAGACACAGATCGATTTGCGGCTACAATTGACAAAGTTTTTCAAGATGGCGCACAGAGAAGAGAGGGGGACGTATAAGGGGGATGCTCATATTTTTTACTGTCGGGGTGAGCAACGGAGCCGATCGCGACATTGCTCTCCACTCTCTCGGCCTCTTAAAAGCCTCTCTTCCTCAGAACATGTGAGGTACGGACACACACGTAAGTGTCTATGTGCCTTTTCGAGGGATCTAAATGGCATTCTGTGAGGTTTCGATGTGTGCGTCTATGATTGTATGCAATGGTATTCTGTGTGATGTGGTTATATAATGTTGCTATGCAGGTGTAGGTGTGTATATTGACAATATTAGCCGTAAAAAGTGAGTGAAAATCTGAAAATTGTAATATAGATATAAATTACTAGCTGTGCTCCGGGGTTTCACTAGAGTTGTGATGAATAACGTGATGATGATGATTATGATGATGATGGAATTATAGTCAATCTCTGTCTCCAGGTTCTAAGCTATCTCTGTACCAAATTTGATAACAGTCGGCTCAGCCATTTAATCGTGAAAAGGCAATACAGACACATAAATAAAGGCACTGATTTAAAGAGGCAGTTGTAAATAGCAGTTTTGGTAAGTAAAAAATTATAAATGGCACGTTTAATAACTAGTTCAGCAGTTAAAACTAAGCAGTAAAGTAAACAAAAATGAGTAATAAAAAATAATGAAATGGATCAGTGAATATATAATTGAGCAGCAAAATAATTAAATGGGCGGTAAAAATTATTATCTATAAATTTGTATTAAAATAAAAAATAAAAACATAACCTAATCTCTGAAGAAATTATTGCTTATACCTATATACCTACATAGATAACTTTCCATCATTTTTACCGCTCATTCAGTCATTGGACTGCTCAATTATTTTTAGAATTGACATTGTATGATAAAATAACCGACTAATAGATTTTTTTATTACTGTCCATGTTATACTTTCGCAATAATTAATCAACCGCCATTAAATTAAATAACTGCTCAATATGTTTTTGAACTGATCATAATAACATCTCGAATATTTAAATAACAGCTCAAAAAATTAGTTCCCATAAATAAATAAATAAAAACAGAGACACATAAATAGAATTACTTTCGCGTTTATACTATTGGTTATTATGAAAGTAACCGGATTACTTCAGACCGATGACCGTCTAAAGATATAAGAGTCAAATTAACTGTGTTACCTAACAACGGGCAGTATAAATTTCCAGAATAAAAAAAGAACTTTCGTATCTCGGTCCCAGAAATTATCTTCCCATTACTTCCACGTGACCTAGCCGTTCCAATCACAACTCGCTAAGATTATGTTCAAATATTTGTTCCAAGTCGATTGTTATATTCAGTCCATTGTCCTGAACCCTACAAACATGACTTTTGTCATTGAAATGATAATCACTAAAAGGATTTGTGAGGAACCATTCACGTGATTTCCTTGGCTGTAGATACGCCCTGTGGCTATACGTTTAGTTGTTAATCATAAACTTATATTTAATTTGAACTTAAACTCAATCGGATTACGATATATATTTGTTTGGTTTTAAAGCGTTTTAAATCTAAAAATCTGAATAGAGCAAGGACACCTAAGGGCCTCAGTAGGTGTCCTTATATTGTCCCTCGAAAATTGTCCTCATTATTTTGAGAAAGGGATCAAAAGCAGCTTAAATTTAAAGACACATTTTTAAAATATAAATTCTAAGTAGGATTGTATAATTGTAATATTTCTAATAAATAAAACCGCAATCTGACTGTAGCTAATATAAATATATCGAAATAATAATTTTAGTTTATAAATGCTTTGATCGCATGTTTTAGTCTAGTGAAAATAAGATTTGTGACAACATAAAAGACAACTAAGTTTATTGTTATTTATATGAATGTACTGGTGTTTTGAAATACATTTGACACAATTTTATAATGACATTATAAAAGCTAATTTTGTTACTTTTACACGCTCAAACGGCTTAACCGATCGTTATGAAAATTGGTAAAGAGATAGCTTTAGATCTGGAGACAGACATAAGCTACTTATCATCATCATAATCATCACCGTTTTTCATAATTACGCGAGTGAAACCGTGGAACGCAGCTAGTCTATAAATCGGGGATTATTGTTGATCTATGATTTTTAGTTATTTTCCTATTATAATTTCAAAGAATCCCTTCAGTTGCAAATAGTGTGATCAGCTCCATACAAACAAATTTATTTTTACTAGACTATTTGTACTAGGCGGGAATCGATCCTATAACCTATAGCTTAGCAGGCAAACGTACTACCAAATGAGCTGAACAACTAATTAATACTTATTATCATCGTCATCTCAGCCACAATATGTTCTCCTCTGAACATGAGCCTGTCCTATGGATTTCCAATAAGACCTTTTGGAAGTGGCTTACATACAGCGTCTTCCTGCCACTTTTATGACGTCTTCTGTCTTCTTTGTAGCAGATCTTCTTACTTTTTTAAATAAAAACTACGGGTCACTCACGTCTGTTTTGAGCCGAAACATCCGACTATAGTTTCAACCGCATTCAGCGGTCTTTTTCAAAGGAGCAGCACACACGTCACTCTCGGTCGATGACGCGCCTTGCACGTGCAAGGCGCTCCTTTGAAAAAGACCGCCGAATGCGGTTGAAACTATAGTCGGATATTTCGGCTCAAAACAGACGTGAGTGACCCGTAGTTTTTATTTAAAAATGTGTGAAAACCACGTTAATTTCCATAGTAAGATCTTTTTACTATAAGATCCATTCTCTAGTAATGTTTTAAATCGACAACTGCAGCAACATAAATCCACATCGTCGGTTGTGGTTGCATTTCCTGTGGATGTTGAATTGTATTTTTAACCGGCTTCCAAAAAAAAGGAGGTTCTCAATTCGGCTGTATGTTTTTTGTATGTTTGTTCAGCGACTACTTAGCTAATTATTAATTTATTTTGATGATTCTCCCTTTGTTTGGTAGGTCATACTGCAGAGGTGTTCCCATATAAATGTTATCTAATACGGTTCAGTTTTTTGTTTTTTATAACAAAATAACTGCAAAAATATGTAATCCAAGTAAACGAATTACGTATTTTGAAGTCGGTTTTTTCAACTATAATTATTTTAATGAAGCTATGTAGTAGCAAGTTATGTAGTAAGTATGTACTATTAAGATATTCTGTGGCAAGCAAATTTATTTATTTTATTTTATTTTAATTTTATTTCGATTCTTTTCTAGTTCCAATCTGACTAGAAATTGATTTCTGAAGTGTTTTATGATGCTGAACTTATAGTAAGCGCTCCGAAAATTTGACAGTCGACATTGGTAATATTCTTAAAAGATTATTACAAAGTGGCGAGTACAGTGCATTGCCACAGTGTTTTTAAAGTTCTAAGTTCTAGTATTAGACTGCTAAGGTAACCGTTACGTTTTTGTATCTTTTTGTATTATTGTGAATTTTAGACACATTCTGCGTAATATTGCTTGAAGCAATTAATGAATATTTTTACTAGATATTTTTTGTTTATCATTTGACGTGAAACTTATTTTTTGTTATGAATAAATACGAATAAGTATTTCTTATAACTTCTAGATAATAACGAGTAAGTCTATGAGGTGAAATGTATCTAAGAACACTCCTATTCCTCTTTCCAAAAAAAAATAAAAAAATGTTCGGTCGTATTTTGGTATATCCCATTAGCCGCGTACTGACTGAGCGAGCAGTCTCGCGAGGCAATCGCGCGAGGCAAATCCTCGGTCGGTCAGGACGTGCCTCGCCCGAGGGAAATGACATTAGGTACGTCCTTTCCTGACCGACCGAGGATTTTCCTCGCGCGATTGCCTCGCGAGACTGCTCGCTCGGTCAGTACGCGGCTATTGGGAGGTACGCCACAGACAGAGATTCAGATACACAAATCAAACTTATAAACCCCTCTTTTTGGGTCGGGAGTTAAAAATTGTGTTTTCATACCGTTATAGAAAAGCGCGTTTTTATTAACAATATTGGAATTATGGAATTAGAAATGTTCATAAATCGCTAACAGACAAGCTGAGGATCCACAATACAACATTGATTACAAAATTAAAAGTCGAGATTATTCCGCGATTTCACACATTCCACAAAAAAGTAACCCCATTCTATGTCAAAGGTCAAGGTAAGGAAAGAATGGAAGGAAGGAAGAGATCAACCCTTTCTGACATCTCAATAAAGACAGGTACCAAGATAACCCCTCGAAGATACATGTAACAAAGTCATTGTCAATGTCAAAGGGTAGAGAAAACCAAAATTAGCGTTACATTCAAATGTGACAAAAAAAAACTGACACCCGGATCGTCTAATTTAAACGAACCGTGCGAAATTTCACACAAAAGAAAAAAATGACGATTTTTTTGACAAAATTATCAGAAAAAGTGAATCGAAAGGGTAATGGCACGGCGTGACCCCCACCGTGACATATCCAGATCGTGAAATAGCGTTTTTTGATGCCGTCAGGGGTTAATTTTCGTAATTTTTTGCACGCCAATTCTTGTCTACTTCTAGTTAGCATTAAATTGTAACTTCACAATCCTTAGGCGCATATTGACAAAACGCATTATGACCAATCAATTACTGTCGTTGGTCATGATGAGTATTCTTAATATGCATCTATATGCCTTTATGACGATTCATAAATAGACGCTAAATGACCATCACGCAAAATAAGCAATACAAAATTAATTATAAGCAAGTTGAAATGGCAGTAGAAAGGGCACATAGCACGTGGAATTGATGGCCGATAGGGTCGCGTAGTTTTCGAGTAGAGACCACGCACTGGCAAGCGCAGCGTGAGAAGACCAGCCACAAGGTGGACAAATTACCCTATAAGTCGCAGAAAAACGTCTGATGCAAGCCGGTTCCGGTCTTTTTGAAAATGCATGGGAGTGGGCTAATTTCCAGCAGTGAACCTCTTATGGATGAGATGATGATGATGACTATATTACCTATACTTAATTACCATTTATTGTAATTTATTTGTTACCATTACTTAAATATATAAGCGAAACAACCAACACGAAAAACGATGATTTTCAACTTTTAGAAATCATTATTTGTTACTGAAATTATACAATTTTCATAGAATCTTTGTTCAATATAATAAAGTTATTTCTCCCAAACATAATTGCGGGGCGGGCAATGCTAGATCAACCTTCTATCCTTTTTGAGGTTTTAAAAAAAAATAAAAAATATAATTTGCTCAACTGTAGAATTCTAACATTAAGTTTTATATAAAGATCTTGGAAAATGTTACCTGAAGAAGAAAAATGACAAAAAGAAGTAAAAATCTACGAAATCCTGGAATAAAGACGCTTAGCTCGCTCAACCAAGAACTGATAATTTAAGAATTTGATAAATACTAGAAACACTAAGCCTCCGTCTATACGGAAATTCCATTGAGAATCACGTAGATAAGTATGTTATTTTTTTTTTGCAAAATTGTTTAACAAGTAACTACACTTATTTCCCATAACATATACCCATTAAATTTTAAGGCAAAATCTTATAAATTAAATGCGATGAAAGAACTAAAAAAAGTGACCATGATTCTATCAGAACTTTTTTCTTGCATTAATTACGTTTTGCAACTTTATCGCTCCAAAATAAACCAAACCTATTCTCTTAGATCGAGAATATCATCACTGATATTTATTACGGTATAGTACTAAATATTCTTGTTAAAATTGCTTTTGTGCAGTATGTTAGGGGTAGAAAACAATTGTGCAGTGATTTTGCTTTACTGAGTAGTGATTTCTTGTCAGGATTCCTTTATTGTTCCAAGGACTATATCAATTGATTTGTTTCTCAAAGTTTATTTATTATACAGGACGTTTTAATGCAGTTTACTAATATTTAAAATAAAAGTAATAAGAAAAAACGACTTCATAACAGGAAAGGAAAACAATAACAACTGTTACATACATACAACAAATTAAATCAAAACTTGGCGTCTGCCTGAGTAGGTCGTACCCCCACTAATAGTTTAAGGTCGGTGCCAGACCCTAAACTATCATCAACTAAGACTTTGACAGGCATACTTTGTAGTTAGTCCTAGTGTAAGTGTTCATGTATCGTAGGTATTATATCCCATACATAGGAGTATGGAAAAGAGGAAAGCAGTATGTTCTACTTTCGGTTGCCATTTTAATTTTCGAATTAGTTATTATTGTTCTAAAATTACTTTTTGTGTTTACGATTCTGAACACGCTATATATTCACTAAGAGTAAAGAAGTATAGCACTAAAGTAAGTTAACTTTTGTTTATTGACGATTTCTTTGCAAGACACTCGACTTTTACATCTACATTAGGAAAAGAACCTTTAATGCCCTCATTATAAAACTTATTTTCAATAACACGTTAAGATTACCTTAGGGGTACGAAAGAATAGCTATGGGGTCCGATTCTGGCGATAGAATTCTTTTGATTGCGAGCCCATAACGGACCCCAACGTATATTTGGACAGCAACCTGAGAGGTCTGGAGTGGGCCCCGTGGTTTATAATTACTATAATTTGACGGTAGATGAAGAAATCTCCATCTTATAATGGATCGTTGAATCTTGTAAGGAACACCGTTAACATTTTGTATGTATACTAGTTATGCCCCGTGGTGTTCCCCATTTTTCATCATTATTTTCTACAGGATTCATTTCGGGGAATGTGCGCAAGAGCTTCACGACCTAATTCTACCCTCCGCATTTCACTACAGGACTAGAAGAAAGTCGGCAAATTACCACCCATTTCTCGTTGAAATGCAAAAAATCCGTACTCAACGATATCGATACACATTCTTGATGCGTACTGCATAGGAATGTAATTCTTTGCCGCCATCTCTGTTTCCTGAGACCTAAAATCTTGGATTTTTTAAGGCTAAAGTATATAGATATCTTCTAGATCGACGAGCTACATCTTCGGCCACACCATCGCTTAACATCAGGGCCCTTATTCCGTATGACGTGGCCGTGTAACGATGTGCGTCTACAATGAAAATTAGACTTTGGCTTCTTAAACTTAAAGGACAATTTTTATTGTCACTGCACGCACGTCACGTACGTGAACGCGGCCGATTGTCATACGGAATAAGGGCCCGGGGGGGTTGGTGGTCAATCGTAGATCTATCTTGCATAAAAAAAAAAATGCGGGATGAAAAATAGTGATGACTATTTAGTCTATGTTTATGATATAGCTATTTTTTCAAAATGTAAATAACATACATCATTACTTCCCCTTTATAACAATAAGTAGAAGTTCGTAAAAGGTAAGTGTTACATTTTATCCAATTTTTACCGGAAGGAGATCGCTCTAAGCTGTAAGTTTAAAAGTTTAACAGTTTAAAAGTCAGTAGTTTTTATCCGGATTATCTGGTAACTTAACATCATCTGGTTTAGCTAAAATCATTCACACATTAAGTTCAAAAATCCAAGAGAAAAAAATTAATAATGATTTTCCCGAAATGATTATTTAGTTTTCTATGTTACTTATGCCATTTTTCCCTCAATGACATTTATTGGGATTATTTCCAGAGAATACTAATATTAGGTATATATGTCATATGTATTAAATTATTTGGATCTATTACAAATATTAAAAATAACCAAAATGAGAAGCTCAAGCCAAAGAAAAGCATTTTTCTTAAATATAAAACTTAGGTTTAGACTTTTCTATTTATATGTAATTTTTAAGAAATAATTGTTTATTTTTAAAAATATATTTATTTATTTGATTTATCTATAAAAATACCCTGAGTGATTGACAAACAATGTACAGCCTAAATTGTTTGACAAGAAATTTTGAATATGCCTTCCCTGTGAAGTTCGGGTAGACATTGGTCGTTATCTGTCCAAATAGTAAATAAAACCGGCCAAGTGCGAGCCAGACTCTCGCACGAAGTGTTCCGTACCATTATCTATAAAAACGACAAAAAAAAAATTTTTTTGAAGTGAATAATATAACTCAATATTCTGTGAATATTTCAAACGTCTACCTGTTGCCGTGATCAATATCGAGCAAAAACGAGTAATAAAATCACGTTTGTTGTATGGGAGCCCTCTTAAATATTTATTTTATTCTGTTTTTAGTATTTGTTGATAAAGTAGCAACAAAAGTACATCATCTGTGAAAATTTCAACTGTCTAACTATCACGGTTCATGAGATACAGCCTGGTGACATGACAGACGGACGGCCAGACAGCGAAGTCTTAGTAATAGGGTCCCGTTCTTACCCTTTGTGTACGGAACCCTAAAAATTTAGAACTTAAATGTCAAAATTTATTTGACTATGCAATCCTTATTTGATTATTTTCATCAAGAAAACAAACAAATTCAATAACAAAAATTGCAAAGTATCACACTGGGTGGCGCAAGTTTTTATTAAAAACGTGATGAGCACTACATGATGTATGAGCGCGAATGGTGTACACATTCGGTACAAAAATTGTGGAGCTTTGTTAAAACTGTACACGTGACTTATATTTTTAAAACGGTTTTCGGCAGAAACATACATAAGTATTTATCTAATAAATGAACTTACTAAAATTCTATATGTTATTTCATTAACTACATAAGATTATGTATTTCAGTTTCAAAAAAATAAAAACATACCTAATTTAAATATAATCCATTAAATTAAGAGTTATTTAATATCAATTACATAATCTACATTAAAACAATGTAAATAAATATAATTTAAATACTATTTTCGAAATATCTCAAAAACAAGATCGAGCCAACTTTGCATCGCTATAAGAAATGAGAGTACATTCTGTACATTCTTATAATCAATTATGATTAAACAAACTTACCTAAACGAGAAGTTCTATCATAATTTTACGAAGTATGTAATTACATTGTCCGAAGAGAATATTATAAAATATAGTTACATATTGCATTTTTTTTTTTTTTATTAATTATATTGTTTTTGTATACATATAATCCCATTGATGGTCTTTGTTAGAAAAACAAACTTGAAACAAAATATAAAAATCTGCTAAAACTACAATAATATTTCCCCATTTATGAACCCCATAACGTCTGCATGATACTACGTACATCCCTATACAGGATGACGGAAAAATATCGTTTTAAAGAGGCAATTATTCACGGATCACGGGCGCAAGGCGAGCGCGATGATTTACTGATGGCGAGTGCGCACGATATCTGTTTGAGTTATTACTTTATTAACGTATATCAATTTGCTGCTGTACCTTTATTATGTGAAGGAGGATTTGACAGCTTTAAAAGTATAGGGTATAGGTTGAATAACTAAAACCCAACGATGTTCTTTATTACCTGACAGCATAACACAAAGGAGGGTAACGTATTAACTAGTGTGCCAATATGTGTTTGTTACTGTGTGGACTTTACTTTGTTACTCTAGAGATCAAAAAGGTGATGGGAATGTTATTAGATTTGTTTTTATTGCGTAAGTGTCACTGAGTGAATGGCCGGTTTTTTGGCATGTTATGATAGGAAAATAACAAAAAATCATAGATCAACAATAATCCCCGATTTATAGACTAGCTGCGTTCCGCGGTTTCACTCGCGTAGTTATGAAAAACGGTGATGATTATGATGATGATAAGTAGCTTATGTCCGTCTCCAGCTCCAGAGCTATCTCTATACTAATTTTCATAACGATCGGTTAAGCCGTTTGAGCGTGTAAAGGTAACAAAATTACCTTTTATAAGTAATATCATTATGAAATTGTGTCAAATGTATTTCAAAACACCAGTACATTCATTTAAATAACAATATACTTAGTTGTCTTTTATGTTGTCACAAATCTTATTTTTACTAGACTAAAAAGACCGGAAGCGGTAGTTTGTCCACCTAGTGAATTCTAGTGGTTGGATTTCCTACACTGCGTTTGCTGGTGCGTGGTCTCCACTCGAGAATCGGCCCAATCGACCATCAGTTCTACGTGCAATAGCCCTGCTCACTTCTACGTCTACTTATAACACAAATACAAATACACAAATACCTACATCAGTTTTTTTATGCTCTATTGGAAATAATTAAATGGAAGCGAACCAGCTATAGTTTTTTTTTTTTAATATTCCAACTTATTATTTATAGTGACCCTGATACTCTGATACTATATCTAGAAATAAATTTTATCTCATACGTAACGAATCATGATCAGATTGTATATATAGCTGTATAGGATTATGATAGTATATAAGGCTATACCGTTCCGATATCTCGATTTATCTCTCGACGCGGACTATCAATAATGATTGTTAATGATAATGCCATGGTTGTAATGTATGTTTTGTATTGTTAAATAAATTTAAAAAAACAGTCGAGTGAGTTTTTTCTATTTTAAATTATTTTAGTATTTTTTGGAAGAGGGGGAAATCTTTGAAAGTTACCAGGCTGAGTTAGGGATGCAACCGGGTGCAATGTATGCCACATTACCCGGTTGCATCCCTAGCGCACCCACTAAAACCCCGATAGCCAGTCTTAGTGCTAAGGGATGCAACCGGGCTATGTACCTATGCCACATTACCCAGTTGCATCCCTAGCGCACCCCCTAAACCCCGATAGCCAGTCTTGCTAAGGGATGCAACCGGGTTATATATGCCACATTACCCGGTTGCATCCCTAGCGCACCCACTAAAACCCCGATAGCCAGTCTTAGTGCTAAGGGATGCAACCGGGTTATGTATGCCACATTACCCGGTTGCATCCCTAGCGCACCCACGCATACCGGAATCCTCAGCACAGCTACACAGTTCCTCCTCAGCCTGCTAGGCTTACGGCCGCTTGATCCACTCTACGCATCCTCCTCGGGCCCGTTTGAGTAGTAAGACCCACTCATTACGAAAAAATCGAAAACTACAAAATGTTGCTAAATAAAATACTCATATAACTATGCCATATTATCGAATTTCCAAACCATACATATCGATTGTGTAATAGTATGTACTTACTACGTGCTGTTCTTGATAAAGGATGCAAATGAAAAAAAGTCGCAGAGAACGCTTTGTCGCAACTCCGGCGCAGTCTAGATGTTTCACGTCATGCTTCATTTATCTTTTGTAGGTGAGGAAAAGTAGAAAAAAACTGGAAACTCTTAAATTGTCCATGATTTGTCATTAACTTGGGATATTTTAAAAGTAAAGTAACTGCTAAGCTTTCAATACAAATAAAATTGAATATCATAAACAAAGACTCAGCAGTAGGCGCGAACACACTTTGAAGCTAAAAATCGTTTCAAATTGTAATACGTACTGGCATAAAGAAAACTGTTATTGAAAAGTGGCAACCACTGAGGGGATAACACTCTCCCGCCAGAAAGAAAATTAGGATGTGACCCGTCAAAACTTCAAAACCAGCCATCAAAACAGCATTTTAGACGAAGTTCGTTCGGGGACCGATACATGTAAAGAACAAACGGTATTAACGGTCATTACCTCCGGGGGTTATTACTTACATAAAGATGTATTTAGAAGTCAAATTATACAAATGTTTATATTGCATTTTTGTTAAAATGTATCACGCACATTGGTTAAAATGTTTTCACATTTTAATGTTGATTGTTGGTATTTTTATGCTAAATGTGTGAAATCTGGTTATTGTTTTCGTATATTAATGTTTTTATACAATTAACTCACGAGTTGAGCGTGTCACTGAAGTTATGTCTAAAGTTATTATTATTTCCACTTTGGATTTCAGAACCGGACAGATCAAAACATGCGTAGCTAGAAATATTGCTAATGTTGCTAATTCTATGCTCATTAAAGTTTTTTCAATACTTATTTTTGTATTTCGTGAAACACAAGAATTAAATTACTACCCCTACCACATATTTTTATATTATTTAAAGTGTATGTGTTGTGAAATAAGCGGTATAATAATGGTAATCCGTAATAAATGCGTCTTTTTTATACCGTTTTTCCAGTTCAGTCCTCAATTTTAGAGGGATGCCGCCCCCGTCACACCTCTCACTCATTATTTATCACATTGTCGCCAAAATTAATGGCGTACCCTCGTCAAAAGATTTTTATTTTATAGAACGTCTCTGACAGTTTAATCACATCTTTGTGTTTTGATCGAGTCTGCTCCTGTCTGCTTTTACTATAATTGCAATCATTGTTAATTAAACAAAAACTTAAAATAATAATGAGATTTTAATTTATTAATAAGTTGTCTTTTTAATTGACTTCCATAAATAAAAAGGTTCTCAATTCGACTGTATTTTTTTGTACGTTTGTTCAGTGATTACTACGCCAATTATGAATTGATTTTGATGATTCCTTGCGTTGATGAACCAGTTTTTGTCGAAGGTGTCAAGTTCGTCACGCCACCTCTTACTGGGCCTGCCGAGTGGCCGCATCACGCTGGGACTCCACTTAGGGTTTTTTTTTACCCAAAGTTCTTCCAGCATGACCATCATCGGTCATGCGGCTATGACCGGCCCAGTCCCATTAGCGGTCCCAGCTTAGGGGTAGTCCCACATAAATTTTATCAAAGTCGGCTCGACTTTGATAAAATTTATAACAAAGTAACTGGAAAAATATGTTATCCAAGTAAACGAATTGCGTATTCTGAAGTCGCTTTTTCAGTTTCTTAAACTACAATTCTAAACAGTATGATACTATTTATTTTCAAATAATTTCGACTGTTTCTTCTATGTAATCAGTGTTAATTCTTAATTTTATCGGAAATTCAGAGGTTATCCTTTAATAAAATAGTAACTTAGCATCTCCTAGCGCTGCAGTCGTTCCGTAAACTATGCAGCACTGCAGCTGTCTTGTTTGCAGAAATTTATTTGGATAAAAAACTATTTAATATAATAATAAATATGAGAACGTTATTTTCATGAATACATAATTAGAATAAATAATATATTTCATCTGAAACGAAGAAAAATCTAGCAGACTTTAAAATATTAATTTTATATCTAAAGAAAAGTCAGGGTAAGTGTCACCCCACTGATTTAACACAAAAATGTATTTTCACAAAAGTGAGTAATGAGTGCAGCTATTGTTGTGTGAGAAGGATAGGACATATCGGGCTTCAGTTATACGACAAAAGATACTGCTAATTGGTTCAGTAGGTGAATATAAAGTATGGAGCAGTTCCGTTCGAGCGCAGTAGGTATGTTAATTATAAATATCGCCTTTGAACAACATTTTAATTAGTGAGATGGTTCGATATCTAATGTCAGAGGTCAGCAAAGAGGAAATATTGGACTCGTAGGGTTGCCGTTGTGGACAATGGGGTATAAAGTTATTTTTAGGTATTGATTTTATGCTTTTATTCAAAGCTTTGAACGGTTTTGTTAAACTTAAATAATTCACGAAATATGTAATTTTTATTATAGATTTTACTACATTTTCAAATTTTTTTTGGGGGTAACGCCGTGACGCCACAAGTTAAGCCAAATTCTTTTTTTATTTGCGGCGTTTCTATGGGGGGCCCACCAATTGGGTTGCGAATCACCATCTCCCTTTTTTTTAGTAATAAGGCAAATCAATACAAATTTATTGCATAATTATGTATGTTACATGAATATGTATACTACATGTTTTACAGGTGTTACAAAATCACCCTTATAGGGTATAGCAATCTAGTGGAGCGGAACGGTTTATTCTATTATGTCTAAAAATTCTTCTAACGTATAGTTGCATTTTTGAACTAGATACTTTGTATGGCTTGGGACAAATTCTGTATATTTTCCATATATTTACCATATATAAGTATACGTATTATATTTGCCATTTTCTCATTCTGGTGCTCCCACACATATGTACTGTTTTATCTCCTCTTCTTATCTTTTGTGTACCTGTCTTACCTATTGTGTAGGAGCATCAATCAGCCCAGAGCCTTGTTTCCTAAGTTACATCTATTTCATTACAATAGCCAATATTTAATTTCATATCCAAGTATTGAAAAATAGTTCCATAAAACATTCACATCACCTACTATATATGTATATTTTTAAGATTTAATTTTAAATCTTACAGACATAAAACCAAAAAACTTCACTCTCATTTTTAGACCGTCGGGTGTTTTTTTTTTTATAAGAATGCGAAAAGAATGATCCGGGCATCCCTACTCGACTTTTAGTTTGTTTGGTCTTAAAACCTAAAATACATAACGTAATTTTAATTATCATATTTATCATTTTAGCTGTAACAAACAGTTTTAATGACGGGAAATACTGTCTCACATTAAAAACCATAATCTCATTTTAAATTAACGCCATAGAATTTATCATATTTTCAGTTTTAATGACCAAATGATAAAACGCTGTGGCCAATTTTATTGGATTATTAACGACGTAGTATTATCGGATATTGATAAGTTTCTCGAATGAAAAAATATCTCGTGCTTTGGTGATGCTTGCATATAACAATTTCTGAATGAAAATATAAGCTCAAAGAAATTTATTGTCTTCCCGTAACAATATAATTAATATTATTTAATAAATTTGACAAAGATCACGGACTCCGGTGTCTGCGGAGCTAAAAAGTCTATATGAAAAGGTCTATACGGATTGAATTCAGAGGTATCTTGCTCACGCGTTCATATCAGCCCTTTTTGTACAAACTGTCCCACTGCTGGGCGCGGGCCATCTTCTTATTGTGAGAAGGGTAAGGCCATAGTCTACACTGGCTATGCGCGGGTTGGCAGACTTCACACATCTTCAAGATCATTGAGAACTCTCAGACATGTAGGTTTCCTCACGATGTTTTCCTTCACCGTTTGAAGTTGGCGGCAATCAACAATACGCACATAACTTCGAAAAGACAGATGGGCACACGCTCAGCTCACGCGTTACCACATTTTTATCATGTCTGTCTGTCTATCTGTCTATATGTCACAGCTATTTTACTCAAATACTATTATCACTAAATATATAAAATTAGGAGGTAGATGTGTTCAGTGAACCGCTTTAAAATGATGTAGCAAAATCTTCAAAAACATGTTAAATATGGGCACTCTATACATGTAAAGAAGGGATAATTTTTAACCCCGCCTAATCGTTTGGAGTATAGTTGAATAAGTCTTTTAAAATAAGATTAAGGTTCATTTCATATATTATTTTCTTCTCAAATGCCAAAATATGAAAAATCCGCCAAATGTGAAAAATTTAGTTCCTCCTACATTTCTAAACTAATTAGGACTATTATAGAACACTAGCATATGAAGAACTTTCAATAAAAATACTTTGAAATACAGTGTGATTATAAATTTCGAGATATAGTGATATATATGTAAAACATATAAGTCGTTATGGTACAGAGGACCTTATTAAAATTATTAAAGAATCAGAGTCACCGACATATTACAGCGTATCGATCGAAGTGGCAGTGGGCTGATCATATCTGTTACATAATCGATAACAGCTGGGTTAGACGCGTACTAGACTGACGGAAATGGAAAATCTTATTTCTCATACAAGTTTAATATAGTTTTTCAATACGTAAATCCGTACATACGATATCGGCCCATGTTCTTGATGCGTACTGTATAGGAATGGAATTCTTCCGCCTTCACTGTTTCCTGAGAACTGCAATCTAGGACTTTGCAAGGCTAGATTGACTTCTAGATAGACGAGCTCCATCCTCGGTCACATCAGGCGAGCTGGTGGTAAATCTTAGCTATGATTACATAGTTTATTTAGATTATTTTCATAAGGAATGGTATGCCAGTTTTTTTTGCATCAGGTAATTAATATCTGGCGCACCACTCTTTTTTGTTAATTATCGTAGAGATCTTGCATTAAAAAAAAAACCTTATAGAGTTAGAGATTTTTCAGTCTAAGAATGTACTAACGCTCCTCTACAAAATAGAAAGAGATACCGTTTTCATAGTTCCAAAAGACAGTAGGAGCGAGAAAGTTTTGTAGGCATGGAGGGGCTTGCATTTAAATTTAAGGATTCACCTAGGAAAGATCTCGACTTTCCTAGGTGGACTTTGTACGAAAATTTACCAACTGACTATACATAGGCTGTGCTATTCTAAATATAAAGTCACCTCAAAATCCGTTAAGCTATTTAAAAATCCTCTTTCTTGGGCAGTCGGTTAAAAGACGTTCTACATTTGAATTTGAGTATAACATCGATTTTTTTTGAGTATCGACTATCCACTATCAACATGTATTACAGTAAAATCAACTTTATCACCGATAAATAAAGTTTCATATCGAATAATAGCAACCAAGCGAGGAGGATGTAAAATTTATAATTGAGAGTCGTAAATTAAGGTGACACCGACATTTGTGGCCCTTCCGAGGAGGGAGCGAGTGCCAATATTTTATCGAAGAGGTAATTATTTAGGTATTTGATCGGTGACACTCCACCGGGAGGGAAGTGCTACTTCGTAATCTATTTCTTATAGTATTTGGAAAGGTGATTGATTATAATTGGGGAAGTCGTTTTTGATTTGACTTTTTTGGGAGTAACTGTCACTTTTGTTTATTGGTTTTAAATATTTTTATAGGAGCTAGATCTACAGAGTTATTATGGTGACATGTACTAAGGATAAATTATTAGGAGGCTATTTTTTTCAAATAAAAGCCTAAGGGGGCGTCCTCTTACGCCTTGATAAACATTTTTAATAGCGCCTAGACGCTAAATGGAATATGTCAAGTCAATTTTGACGTGACAACGTCTAATAAATCGATGAACGCCGGCTGCACGCACGAAAAAGTATGACTCATTGTCCCGTTACATCATCATCATTTCATCAATGTTTTGGACGTTGTCACGTTAAACTATCTTCCGTAAATCGACTTTACAGACAACCAATTTTTTAAGTACATATGTATTTTATGCTTTTAATTTTAAACTATTTTAAGGAACTAATTTCAATATTCTTGTGATTTGTGTTGTTTTTATATTTTTAATAAAAAAAATTGTTTTGTAGGAGGGAGCGCTGTGACGTCTAAATGTTGTCCTAGTACTTTTGATTAATTTTCCTATTTAGCTTATAATTAACAAGACATCGTTTATGTAGGTAGACAGTGTTGTTTTTATTTATTAAGGAAAGTACTTTTTTGGGTCAATGGCATATGAATCGGAAAATATAATATTGCATAAACTGTGTACAGGGATTATTATTTTGTACAAACGAGTTAGTCACGTCTATTTTTGAGCCGTTTTTCCGTTTGTTCAAAATAAAAATGTGTAACAACCACGTTAGTTTTCATAATGAAATGTGTACAGGGATGTTAAGCTCACAGAGTATATTTAAGTTGGAATCTGAAATAGTACGGTATGAATTACATGGGAAGATTAATCAAAAATAATAGGCCTACTTTTACATTTCTTAGCGCTCCCAATACAAAAATTTTAAAAATTGTTCACTATCATATTGAATTTGTCGTCTTAGCATAGTATAGTTCAAAGTTTTGAATCAACATCATCATGCCAGCCACAAGAAGTTCACTGCTGGACATAGGCCACCCCCATGTATTTCCAAAAAGACCGGCTGGAATGGAAGCGGCCTACATTCAGGGTTTTCCTGCCACTTGTACGATATCTTCACGGCCCCATTTGGCCGTCAGTTCTACGTGCTATGTGCCCTGTCCACTGCCACTTCAACTTGCTAATCCGCTGTGCTATGTCGGTAACTTTCGTACGTATACAGGTCTCTTCGTTTCTGATATGATCTCGCAGATATCGTTGGTGGTAATGTTACCATTACATAAAGATATGGAATAATATTCTGGAATAATTCTACGTACTTATAAGTCAGTGGTTTTTAGAGCACAAAAATGGTGGGCTATTTGTTATCGCCTACGCTTTAGGGAAGAATGTGAAACATGACGTTATGCACATATCTGTATACCGCATAAGGATATTAAGACGCGTGGTCATAATTTAATATGGCCATACGCCGGAACTACGTAACTTCCACATTTTTTGACTGTATATACAACAAAAATACTTCCCTGTCAATCGTTGAAATGTCCACGTTGACGTAGACTGGGGATTTTTATTTTTTATTTTGTTTCCTTGTCAGCTTAAAATTAGTACCTAATTATTATTAAATAAGTTCTAAAAATCGGAAGTCTGGACAACACGCATGATAAAGTTTTGAGCCTACGTGTTTGGGTTTCTCGATAGTTTATCTATCTAATATATATATTTATATGTATAATCATAAGTGACAAATTGTCTTTGTTGATAATAAAGTTCTTAACACGTTCCCTGTTCAATGACTCCAAAAGAGTCACGTTTGTGCCAAACTCGTACGTCTATGACTCTAGTTGGAGTCACACTCCAAAGGTAAATATGATGCTTTATATTTCATTAGACGTATGACTAAGAGCGAAAACAATATCATGGACGTATGGTTAGATAACAAAGTTTGATAAAATCGATAGACGTACGAATATTTTTTTTATTTTTGTTCTGGGACAGGTAACGTGTTAAAACTTAAACCTAATCTAAATCTCGGAAACGGCTGCAACGATTTTAATGAAATTTGGTGTGTAGGTAGATTAGAGGACGATAAATTGATCATACTAGGTTTAATTTTTAGTGAATCCGGATTTGCTCGTATTTTCAGTCATAAAAAATCCGAGTGGAGCTCGGTCGCCTAGGTACTATACTTGTAAATGACATAATAACATTACAATAATTGTGTTAGTTTTCGTTTATTCATATGTCCTTAATCTACTTTAATTGTTTAAGCACTAGCGGTGTATGCAAATGCTTTTGGAAACACAACAGTGTTTTTCTCAACTGTTTGAAACTAAAGACAATTTATTAATACGCACAAAACACGAAACAGAGTTGTGTGCCTTTGAATTTGAAAATTTACGAATTGAAAGTCAAAAGGTCTCTGAATTAGGATAACTTCTTGCATTTATACCAAAATATATAAATTTAAAATCCCAGCAAAATTGCGTGCGACAAAAAGCTGTGCGATACATTTCCGTACTTAGCATATTCTTCCAGTCATCTAAACCGTTTACAAAGACAGCGCCACCATGGCTAACAGCTTGTTCCCGTTCCCAGAACACGTTTCATGATAATGGAAATGTCAGCGAGGCGAGAGGCGCCCGACTGCGATCTGTCATCGGTGAATGCGTCAAAGGGTTTCTGTCGCTTGAATTAAATCGGCCAGCGGGAGTCGATTGATCGTAGACCGGATTTTGGGCCGTTTACGCCCGTTTTTCTACGTGTTTGTAGGTATACATAGAATCTGCGCTACCACTTAGTCTTATAGATGCGGCGCTTCAATCGCTTTCCAGACATACATAAAAAATCGGTAAATACCTCCAATTAAATTTTTTGACACCTTTTCTTTGGACTCTGCATCCTAGTTCTCGCTTGATTGTCTCAATTTAATTCTATCTCTTTCATGCTGACCTTTCAATTTTTTATAGTTACTCTATAGGTATTCTGTGTTCCAGTGAACAATGGCGGACTTGTCAAATTTAGTTCCAAAATTTCACCGGTGGTGGCGTGGACTTTAGGTCCTACCTGTGTAGATAAAAAAATCATGGTTTATACATTTGAATGTATGTGTATTAAAACATAAGTAATATACAACATTTAAAGATGAGAGCACACCATCGGTAGCGGGACATTTTCACAGGGGTGTCTGAAGTGGAACGAACAGGGCTGCAGACAAATGAGAGCTTCTTCGAATATTGAGGCACTTGTAAATACGACCGTTTACCAATGCGATTATTGTGATAATAATAATAATTTATAAATAATTACTGACGAATCGATACACCCGACGGACGGACAGACAGACAGATGGACAGACAGACAACAAAGTGATCCTATAAGGGTTCCGTTTTTCCTATTGAGTTACGGAACCCTAAAAAACAACAACGTACGCAGTCGAATTCAGAACCTTCTTTTTGGAAGACGGTTAAAAAGTGACGCCGTTTTATGGTGGATAATCCAAAAACCAGAATAAATTGCTTTTGTTTCATTTGCATTGTGCGTATTGAAAAAAATATTTTATACTCCCTGATTGAGTATTTTACGATAGACATAATCGGCCTTACCGAAAAATGTTATTTAACTTTAACCATCGTCTTAAATTCTGTCTTCTTTCCGCAAGTGTCATTTACGTAACAGCGGGAAATTGGCATAATATGTTAAGCAACTTAAAGTTAAGTAACGTTTTTCGGTAACGCCGAATATTATTATCGCGTGTGAATCGGATGTTTTCAACATAAGTATTAGTATTCTATCGCAAACCGCAACGTCGGCTAACATCAAACGAATTAGAGGTCAAGCGCAAGCCTATCAATGAATAAAAAAAATCGTCCTACATTATGATTCCTGGATTTAATCAGAATTCTAAAGAACACATATCTTTAAAATATTTTGTGAATGTTCCCTGAATTGGTTCGGAAGCGAGGTGGTAAGGTCACCATCTTATAAGCTGACCGGAAGATGAAAAAATGCCGCTATCACTTCAAGTTACCATGCAAGGTTGAATGTCATATGTTATCTGCTGTGACAAATTAGGTAAATTTAAGTATTTGTGGTATAAAAAAAAATTTTACAGGTTTTAATTATGTACTTATGTAATTACTATATATTGTGAAATTGTTAAAATAGCATGTTTACGTTAAAATTTTAATTACGTTTAAAAATAAATATAAATAAGTTTTTTTTTGGTACTCGTAATGATTGAAATATAATTATAGTTTAAACAACTTAAAACCGATTTCAAAATACGCATTTCGTTTAATCTGATGATGTTTTCCCACTTATTTTGTTATAAAACCAAAGTACCAAACCGATTGGTGATCAATCGCAGATGTTTTTTAATAAAAAAAATAAGATGTCTGTAAAGTCGGTTTACGGACGTCAGCTTAACGTGACAACGTCATAACAAAACATTGATGGAATGCAAACGTTACAATGAGCGTAACGGGACAATGAGTCATCCTTTTTCGTGCGTGCAGCCGGCATTCATCGATTTATTAGACGTTGTCTCGTCAAAAAGAATCTCTGCGTATAACGCTGAAATGTTAAAGGTGGGTACAGACTGGTGAAACGTAACATGAAATGTATCAGTCGACCTTTCATTGCATGTTCGGTGCAAGCGTGGACGCATAGCGCGCTCTTACCGCGCATTCACTACGAACCTCCCACGTACGTCTGCGTGCCCCTTTGTGTTCGTTCGAGAAACCGACAAATCATGGGTCGCTCCGAGCGCAGCTTGTAATGCTCGTAGCGTGCCCGTGAAATGCACATTTCGCGCGCACAAGACGTCCAAACTATGAGAAATTGTTGCAAAGTGTGTTACCTTTCATGATACATTGCAGCAATGTGTACGGCAAATTATTTCATTGCATGATACATTTCATGTTACGTATCACCAGTCTGTACCCACCTTATAATCAAAATGGCAGGAACAAAGACTGGAACATAATTTTATAACCACTAGTGCGTGAATATATGTCAGTGGTAGAGATAGATACCGTTTACAAGTACACTTAGGGTCTGTTATCAGACAGATATTACGACACCCTGACACCGTTTAGTGACTTTTTATTGTTTGTTTTATTAATTTGTATCGTCGGTAGTTATGATGCGATAAGGGGAGATTTCTCAGTATCTGTCAAAGCAATGTATTCTTAAAACATTGTAATATACGCTTGATGACATTTTTTATGTTTCCTTGATAATGTAGTTTGAAATTCAGTACATAGTCCAGAAATTTTAGTTTATCTAAACGGGTTTCAGACTGAGATAATGAAATTGGATACAGATTGTTTCATGCCATCTCAATTCTTCTTTTCTTCTCTAATTTGCGTTTTGATACAAACACATTAAGCGATTGGATTTCTGTCAGTAATTGAGCAACAGAAACATTGGCAAAGTATTTTAGGAACTGAATTAACAGTTTTGTCATTGATTTTACAAGCTAAGCAACTTTTGCAAAATACGTAAAATAAAATATTTTTTTGGGTATATGTCTGTCCTCAAAATGCATTTATTGTCAAAACAGTGTCGCGAATAATTCGCGAACCTATTATCGGTTCTCACAATAAGCTCGCACGTAGCTCGTGATATCGAGTTTCAACAAAAACTTCATTATTGTCATACAAATCTATCTGTAGTAGTTGTGCAGTAATTGCCGCCCTACGAAGGCCTACTGTGTAATTTGGCGAGAGCCCCTTGTCGCCGAGTCAATGGGAGCGAACGCTGTTGTCAAATCGAATACACTTAGTAGCTCCCCCTGAGTATTTCACGTTGAATTTTGTGGATATTTTTGAATTTCCTTTATAGCATTTTACTGATAAATATTTTTCAAATCAATCAGTATCATAGTTTATGTATACAGTAATCCTGTAAAAGTGTTCGAAATTCATGACAAGTGTGGATGCTTTGTATTTTCTTTTGATATTTTTCTCGGATAAATTTCTTGAATATGTGTCAGAAAAAATATCGTGGGTAAAGCAGCGGAATGCGGCTAGTGTGTGTATGAGTGGGTACTAAAGATTTCCATTAACACTCCTCCCCTCTTAAAATGAGGGTTATCTCAGCGTAACCGCAAGTTGCATTAGTGCGATCCCAAGTTACACTACTAAAACTTAAGTGAGGATAGTGGCTTTCTTCATATGGTAAAAGTTACAAGCGGAGAAGATTTAAAAAAAATAAGTCAACAACACATTCTGCTCTCATTTTTTTTTTGCAAGCAGTATTCAGATGTGATTGTATTTGTTATATAAGTTTATTTACATAAGAATTATACAATTATGTATTTGATATCTTGATGTAGTTTGATTGTAAGATGTAAGATAAAAGTTTATTACATAGGTACTTAGTTAATTGACATTTAGAGTTGGAGTATTTAATTACAGGAACACAAAATAATACTCTATAAAACAATATTTTACAATATTATTATGTACTAATAACCTACTAAATTAAAATAAAACACACAACTATCGCATAACACTTATAACTTAAAAAATAAACATACCATTACCATTTTTCACAATTTATATTTGACTAGTATCCGTTTCTAGAATTAATAGTTGCATAAATTTTCTAAATTTCAATGACTTAAAAAACAAGTGCGTATCGGGTCACGCGCAGGGTGTCATAGTTGCACATAATAATATAATATTGTATTCTCATGGCGAAACTATAAGACTGTCAAAGTCTAAGTAAAGTTTTTTTATACATTGGTTTTTATATATTATATACGAGTTGGTGGCCAACACCAACTCGCCTGATGTTAAGCGACGGTGTGACCGAGGATGGAGCTCGTCGATCTAGAAGATATCTTCACTCTAGCCTTGAAAATTCTAAGATTGTAGGTCTCAGGAAACAGAGATACAGAGAAAGTTTAAAAAATCTGTCTATTTCTCGCTTCCGCTTTTTACTTAAGCCGTAGGGAGAGAGCTGGGCGCCTCACAAGGGCGGGTTGATTGATGAGCCGCCCTTGTTTTCTGATCGCTGATACAATTACACCGCGATTACTTAATTTGACATGATACCCTCACCCCGACGCACCCCGATTAGCCTCGAGTGTTTTAGAACTCAATTTGACACTAGTTATTTGGGGGTGGATTGAAATAAAATCTAAAGTAAGTAGTAAAATAGTTTTTAAATAAAAACTACGGGTCACTCACGTCTGTTTTAAGCCGAAATATCTGACTATAGTTTCAACCGCATTCGGCGGTCTTTTTCAGAGGAGCAGCGCGGAGGAGTTTTTATTAAAAAATGTGTGAAAGCCACGTTAGTTTCCATAGTAAAATAGTTTTCTTGTTAGGTATCTGATAGTCACAAAATAAATTTAAAATAAACCACAAAAGTCTTAAGATAGAATATGAATGATTTACTTTTTCATAGAAATAGTTTTTATGTATTGGTACATACATGAGTAGGTAGGTACGTAGCATAACCCATCTTTACGGAGCTTGGTGCAGGTTTAACAATTCTGTATATTTTTTTTGTCATCGAGGTTTTTTTTTAAAAAGGGGGAAGTTTGTTATGGCGATATTTTCCTGACCCATTTGGCGGAAACATTCGATATTCTATTTTGAATAAGAATTTCTTATATGAGCAGACTTTTGCATCAAACAATGTTGTTGCAAAAAGTTTATACCTGAGAGGTTTACTGCTCGTATAAGTATATGCAAAATAAAGTATTAGATTTATTATTTTATGGTTAGCTTTTTAATGAGCATTTAAAAAAATACGTAATTCCCTAAATGTACCTATATTCCCTACTGCAAAATTCA
Source organism: Lycia hirtaria (assembly GCA_947563715.1). NCBI lineage: Eukaryota > Metazoa > Arthropoda > Insecta > Lepidoptera > Geometridae > Lycia > Lycia hirtaria. The sequence continues at coordinate 11,641,925 of OX387377.1, read as the reverse complement.
TTACTTCTCTACTGCTACTGCTACATAACCACGGATACCGCATATATCTAGCTCACATTTGCACCTACCATTACTTTCTGCTATTTTATTGCGTCCATAAATTGTGTAGAATCGCCCCAGGAGGCGCGAGCCGAGTGGCTATCGCGTTTTCCATTTAGACCTCTCACCACTCAAAATTGAATCGGCCCCTAACAATTTAAATTCGACGTTTGTAAACCGTTTTCTTCTTGTTAAATAGTGATAGCATCTGCTTGAATTTGATTTCTATCTATAGGTCAGTTTAGATAGAATCACATGAAATTGAGGTCATCATTCTTATGAGGCTTTTCATGTTTTTGACAAAAAAGTAAGAAGAAGAAAATAAATAAAAGAACGATTATTTTACTTAATAAAGATTTATACCTGAACCTGCGTTCTTCTGTATCACCCGCGTAGTGATGAAAACCAGTGATAAAGATGACGATAAAATATAGCCTATATCCTTCTCCAGGCCCTAAATAATCATTGTACCAAATTTCATAATGATGGGTTCAGCCATTAACCCATGAAGAGGTAACAAATAGAGATACAGACGAGATACAGAGTTGCTTTCGCTTATTTAATATTAGTTAGGATTTAACTACTGGATTATACAGACAAGTATTTCGAATTTATTTGACATTGTATTTATTTTACTTATTGATCAATAAGAAGATATTGGTGAAATAAGAATACCAAAAATCCTTTTTTTTTTGTTGACGGTAATGACAGGATTCATTTACAGTCTGCATCTGACGAAGCAACACATTTTTTGCTAGTTGTTCAATAGCCACGCAGTAGCATGCTTGCATATGTTTCAAAATGAAGGGAAATGTTTCTAAAGAAATTCCTGGTCATACCGAAATTAAATATCTAATATCACAGAGTAAGTTTTTTTTTTAAAGTTTGATAGCAAACGTTGATGATGAATAAGCTTAAACTGGTCAGAAATTTTTAATCGTTTAAACTGAACTTAAGCCTATATTTTACACTTAAGTCTTTGATAAACTATGGGAATGTCTTAATATGTTATTCATCATTGTCTGGTAGAAACTATCATTGATGATAAATTGTTTAAATCTTATAGAAATATTTACATTTACGATGAATTTCTTTATTTTTTATTTTATAATATGTGTTTCATGATTCAGAATGATTATTTCAATTTAAACGCTCATAGGGCTGTTATTTAAAATAAGATAAAATAATACCACTTAAAAACAATGAGTCTCAATTTGAACCAAACCTGCCGGCTAAGTGACGGTTTGAAACAACCGAACCGGAAGTTAAGTAAGTTAATAAAGTCTGACATGATGGAACCGTTTCTTGCATGACTCCTACGACTCTAAGTAAAACATTCTTAGTTTTTGCTAACTTCGACTTGTGACATGCTTAGGTAAGCAGGAAAACAACCTTTGTGAGACCTCTAACTTAATTGTAAGTTACGTTTTGTTGTGATTGTGAAGTTAATGTCATAACATGGGGTTGTTTTATAGGTTAGGGCGAAGAGGACAACGATGAAGGTTGGTTAATCTTGATTTAGAGGTTTAACAAGACTACATACTACTAATAATGATACTACTACTAGAATCATTATTAATGAATATTAACGGGATATTTCGGTATGTTTGTCCGGCCATAAAAAAGGCGTAGACATTTATGATTTAAATCATTAATGATAAAAAAAAAACGAAATAGGTTAATGTTCAGGAGTCAAAAACAGCTTTATCTGAATTGTATGGGAGATCACGGGACAACAATTATTAAACGGTTTTCTTTAGCTTGACCTGTTTGTTTATTTATTTGTTTGTTTGGGTCAAATTTAGTAATTGAAATTTTACCTTGCAGTTGATTGATCGATCTAAAATTTTGTATACACCTTTAGTCCTGATGACAATACAATTTAGTATAAGTATTTTGTATTATTGTAAATCATATAATATTTAAATATAAATCACATAGTTTTATTTTTATGTTTAGTTAGTTGAGTTTGCATATTGTTTTGTTGTAGTAAATTCTGGTTTTAGTTCTCATGTTAATTTTAAATAATTACAAAGAATGTGTTATACTTTAAAAATAAATAATTATATTTAAAAAATATTAATTACATATTTAATATTTTAACACAACCCCCACAATATGGGTATCAAATGAAAGGGCTTTCCTAGTAAAATACAGTAAATACATTACCTACATCAATATCTTTCTTTTCAATAAAACCGTTTAACTTAAAAAGTTTTTTTAAGTAAGTACTTCTTTTAACAAGTTAGGTTAGTTACAAGAACAGGAAAATAGTACAATCGCGTACTAGAATACTGGGTATACGTATACCTATCTGTAATAAATTTTCGCTTAGTTACAAACTCGAAACAATGGTATCAAATTATCTTAAATAATATATTAATTATTTATTATACGTAAGAATATATCCGGCCGGACAAGTGGGCCAAGGACTCTTTCAATGTCGCTTTTCGTTGGTGGACAAAAGTTGAATTTTTTCCAATAATAATTTTGAAACTAAAAAACTCTGACATGAAAAAAAAAAACGGCTAAAGAGATTGTTTGAACCGTACCTAAGAAAACTGTCGATCAAATGCTATTAAAACACATTCATGCATTTATTTTTGTTTGGTAGCTGTGAAGCCAGAAACAAACATAAAACAAACATAACGCTCCTCTTTTTGGGGGGTTAAAAAAGTTGCGGGCTTGATTTATGTAATCTAACAATTTAGTTGGCTGTGGCTGGCTGGCCGGTTGATTGAACACGTATCGCAAACAGATCACATCTCGCCCATAATCTCTTTCTACGATTGACAAAAGAAAGCACTTGAGAGGGACATTTTAAACTTTTCCATCGGTTCTTTCAAAGGCAATGGACAGTGGAGGCGTTTTATCAACGCGATAAAATGTGAAAAACTTACCTGTACCGTCACCAACTGGCGCCACAATCATATTTCTTGAGTAAGATCGAGCTAGGTCACTTGAATAGTTTTAGTTTCACCTCTTACCCACTTCCACAGAAAAGTTGGTCGATCTGCAAGTGGGACGATTACAATGCCGCCCAGACGCCTTTGAATCGGATACAGGGTCTTTAAAGTTTTATAGCGTTGCTTTTTAAATAGTGTTTCTAAATTGCAGCACGAATCACATTTTTTTATGTAATTTTTTATCCGCTATTTAAGCTCTTGTCGTCTTGGCTTCTTTTCCATCAGCTTTTTCACCTTGATAAATAACATCATATTTGATTCACGGGTGTTTTCTCGGTCATCTTCCATCTCCCTCAATGTTTCCCTCTATGATGGCTTTCATAATATTTAATAATATTTTAATATATTTTTTATTTTTTTATATTTCATAATATGTTGGTCACGTTCTACAAGTAGGCCTAACATCTTGCTTCAACACACAATCCATAATCTTTTCTCTTTCGCCACGTCTAGCACTTTCTGCATAATTTTAATGACTGAGCCTTTTTTACCTTTTATTACGTTTACGGTCTGTTAGTCTATTCAAAATTATCTTCGCTTAAGGCTTTCGGGTGCAACTTTTTTATTATGAAGTTTTTTTTTGTTTTAATCTTGCAATCAGTAATGTCTAAATATTCTAAATTAAATATATTATTCTAAATATATATATACAGAAAACAAATAAAATAAAAACTTACTCAAAAAGTCAAAAAAATTTAGTAATGATAGTAATGTATAATTAATTTTTATGTTTTTTAAACTGTAATTATTTTAGTTATTCTAAATAAGCAGATATAATAATAATACGAGTAGATGCAGATCGAGATTTGTGCTTTATGGCGTGTATGGCGTAATTATCAGTGGAACTAGCCCATCCTCCATACTTTTTTATTATGATTAAAAGCGGCGGGGTATTTTCGACCAAGATTAGCATGGTTAATTTTCTTACTATTGGAGATATTTTTATTTTATTTTATTATTTTAAAACGGATCTATTTTGCTGCGATTTATGAGGTTTTTATGGGGAAATAAAAAAAATCATGCATATTCTCTATTGGAATCACATTATTTAACCAAAACCCACCTCCAAATACAAGCATAGTGAGATTCTTTCTCGGCAACAATAAATAACCGCAGCGAGAGAAACTTCGGTCAAGTTTTCCCTCTTTTCTTGAGGGAGTATCCTCCCTACAAAGGGAGGCGAGGGCCAGTTTGCGAATAAAACTGTCACCCTGTCACCCAGCCACCACAGAGGTGTATATACAACAGTAGCTAAATTCACCACTTTTTAATAAAATTATTTAATATTTTTATTTAATGTTTTTATTTATAAAAAAAAAATATTAGGAACCTTCCAAACCGAACGAAAACAGTTAGGTATATTAAATTTATTTTTGGTCAATCTTGATTGATTGATGTGTTAATAGATACCTATGGCATAGCGTTTTTGACTTTTAAAAGTTTATATTATAAAAAAGGAATATAGAAAATAAATATAGTTATTTTTATTTCATACTTTGCGTTTGATGTTGATTATTTATGGTACCGAAAATATTGAACTGTATTTTTTTCCATAAACCAATCGAACGTTGGTGACGCCATCTGTAACACAAATTTTAAGCATGCAATTGCTCAGCTGATTTCTTTACGGGTACCAAACTCTGACTCTCTAGTGACAGCAGTGCAAAACCTCTATTTTGCACTGCTGTAAGCATTCATTACTACACATTGGTAATGACAGTGTTATAGACAGTTGAAATTACATGGGATTTTGAAATACTCCAATACGATTTTTTTTCCATAAATATTGAAGGTTGATCCAAAATCATGCCAGTCGTTGTTTAAGTCCCAAAAGTTTTTAAGTAAAATAAAAACTTATTTCTTTAGTTAAAATAACATGTCCCAGAATCTTTTAAATCATTTTAATAACACCTTCAGTTTATTTTTTTGTTACTTGATTTATCTTTATATTTGTTCTACCATTTTGTACAAAGCTCAAGTACTGTATTCCAGCGGTTTTCACCGCAGAAGCTTCGTCACGTGAATGTAGCAGTCACGTAGGAAAGTCATTCCGAATTCAGTACGAGATTTCTTTTACGTCCGGGAGTTTGTTTCTGTAGTAAATTTCTATGGTACTTCGTGTTTGCAATACTCCTATTGTGTACGCCTTTATGTATCTTACTTTTATGCGGAGATTCGTATAAATGTATAGAAATTGATTATATAATCACTGTATGTATATGTATATACGTAGGACTACCATTGATACTTAATTTGGTTCACGGAGTGCTGGTTGTAATGTCACTTGGTGCTCTAGTCAGATGCAAGAGTTCAATGGAAATAAAAATAGTGAAGTACCTATACCTACATATATTGTTGCAAATTTGCGAATCGACTACTGTGACTTCCAGTAGAAGCCATCTGAAATATATTTCAAATTGGTTTGTTATGTATTTTTGGTTTGTATGTTTGAGTATCCATACTCACAGGACAATTAAGAAAAAAGAAAAAGCCTATCCAGTCCCAGAAAAGAAGGTTAACATACCTACATATGTTAACAACAACGTTTTTTAACCGCCTACCAAATTGAGGGAAGGAGGAGAGTGTCCTCTAAAGAGGATAGACCGATTACGATTTAGCGGATTTAGTTTTTTTGTTACACTCAGGAACTGAAAGCGAATCTAACGATACCTCGCACATCAAAATTGGTCAAGCCGTTTAGGCTGTAGGTTGTCATATAGAAACATACATACATATCCCCATACAAACATACATACACTCGAAAAGCATAGCCCTTCTTTTATTTACGCATTTTTATTACGCAGACGGGTAGTAAAAATAAATAGTAATAACATGTTTTTACTCGAAACGCTGTGTCGTAAACACTCATTTTCTCAACATTTAATTTTGTGTAAAATTCTGTAAAATATGTCGTCGTAATATTCGCGTCCCTTATAAATTCATAGCTGTATTACAAAATGATATAAATTCTCATGCATGGACTGAATTTAAATGTGCGGGACGGAAAGGAATAACATCTTTGAAACTTTAACACCAAGTTAATTTTTTCGTTATATAGGAAGAACACTATATGCTGTGGGATGGTGGGTACGCTGCGAACTGGTAGTGGGCTTAAAATTACGTTTGTCTTTATAAATTATTCTATTTCTTTGACAACTATTTCTTATTGAAATGTCTAAAATCCGTATACATTGATTTCAGTACATATTTTTATACAGTGTTAATTTTATGTATTAGTTTATGCCACCTAACTAGTGATGGACTAAAACGTACGTACAAAAATATGGACATATTTTTATAATCGCTGTCAGAAATTTTTATAGGCATATATTTTTGGCAATAAATAGTGGACACGGTGTGAACACTCCATCAATTAAAAAAAAACATTATGATTTCGAAGCATAAAAACGTTTGCCTCTTGTCTCAGCCAGCTGGTTTCAATCTATCGAACACAGAGTCATGAAATCGATTATAAGTGCGATGCATAATTCAATTTATCAGACGTGTCTGTCAATAATCGATTCTAGTTGTCACCTTCATAGCGGGATTTAATCGATTTTCTTATCGGGCTAATATTGCGACGCTCACTTAATATGTCCACTTTTTGAGCATTTTTATTGAATTGCGCAAAAAGAAGGGTTATGTTTTTGAGTGTATGTGGATATGTTTATGTATTACCTTTTACACCCTAAACAAGTAAATTTTGATGTGCGGGGTGTCGTTAGATAAATAATCTTTACGTACTGATTGTATATGTATATACTATATATTTTTTATTTTTTTTTATATATTTTTTGTAATAATTTAATTAAACAACTAGCAAAAATTATAAATTGCACGTTTTGTAACATTCAATGAACTTTTACGTAACAAGTATGTGGTTTTACTATTTTACTAGGATTATTCTAAAACATGATCATTTAAATAAATTTAGCCCCGGCTTTGCGCATACTTTCTTGCTAAAGCCTACACTCATCAATATATCAAGCGTAGGTACCTAAAGCAACCGTGAGTTAGATATAGTTAGCACATATTGTACTTTTGCAGTCGGGTACTTTGTTGTATTATATTACAGATACTGTTAATTCAGGCATATATAGCAGTATAACAATTTTTAAATATACATTACTTAAATTGTTAATAATAGGTTTGTTATAACCCTAATGAAACCTAATCGTGGTCAAAGTTCAAAGTCAATGTACAAGACTTTTCTAACAAATCCAAACACAGCTATGATACGATGTTCCATTATGGAGTTCTAGTTCATATCTTCCGGCTCCATCATCAGATCAGTTCGACAGTGCCATATTATTGTATTGTCATCAGAACTACATACAGCTGCCAATTTTCATGACGCTACGATCCTTGGAAGATGGTTAAATTGGTTACCTTAGATTTCATTACATAGTTATTTACATACAGGTTGACCTAATAAAAGCGTGTTAAAAAAAACTCGTTTGAGTCATTTAATATTCCATTTCTACGCACTACCAGTTTTCGTAGCAGGATTCTATTCAGTTCACTTAGGGAAGTATCACCACCTCTATCTTTGCTAGTTATTTAACCGCCAAGAAGTAGTACGCAGATATGTCTGTATTTCCTTTTGAAACGCAATATTTGCAGTCATGTTTCTGGGTATTACAAGATTTAATATTTAATACTTATTTCTAGTGATGGTAATACACTACCACAAAAGATTTTGAACTGTCAAAATTGGAATTCTGGGTAGCATGACCTATTATGAAAAAGTATGATGCATAACATAATTTATCGCTTAGTTACGTAAAAAAAATGAACTTTTGTATATTACAATGTTGTGTAGCAATGCATTGCGCTGGCTGGTTATACATTACAAGTAATTTTTTATTATACAAGTAAAATTGTATTTATATTTTATTATTTATTATAAGTATTTTTTTCTGGAAATATTGCGCTCCGTCCACTTGGATCCATTACATGGGTCCTTTGTACACTTTTTACTCCACTTGAATCCATCGTGCCAGTTAATTTCAAATAACGGATTCTAAGACACTGAAAGGTTAGGTAAAGGTGTCTTTTAAAGAGTTTTATATACAATGTCTCTCAATTAGGAACATTAATGTTTGCATACTACTGCTTATGCATTTGAATATACTTATAACTAATTAATTGCAAAGGAAGTAGGTACTTATCTAGGCAAACTCCCTACCCTTGCGAAAACCTACCATTACAAAGAAACATCTTACAACAGCACAAATAAGATCTTCATTCCGAATTCAATTTTCCGTAATTGAATTGCGATAAACTCTATTGGTTGACTCCGCTGAAATCTGAATTACTCTATATCGTATACACCTCTACGTAAGTACGTAGCAACGCTACGAATCTCCCTTTCAAGCTACACACCTGCAAACGTACAGAATCCGACAGACAAAGACGCAGATAATTAAGGAGCATCCCATTGGTGCATCCGTCGTGAGACCACGCCCCCTCCAACACTGGCCAATCGCATTGCCGAGCACAGATCTCTCTTATCTAGTGTGTCTGCCGTCTCACTTGGCGCTCAGTTGCTATTTTCAGAGTTTGTTATTTGAAATTGGAACAATTTTTGTGATTTCTTTTCATTATCTATCTACGTTGTATCAGGATTTAAAAGTGCTTTGGTATAATGACTTTGTTTTTTTTTAATGATGAATGCTTATCACAATAAATGGTAGGTACCCTCCTCGATGATAAATTTTACGAAAGGTGAATCTTTAATTGTATTATCTGTTTAATGTATATTTGCGATGTAATCATGACTTTTTTATAAAGAGAAACTACCTACTTAGTTATGCTTGCGATTTCAATCGCTAGTATAAAGGAACTTAATATTTTTTCGAGATAATAATTAGCCTATGCAATAATTTGGAGTAATACCTACCTGTGAATTCAAATAATGATTGTCCAAAGGTTTCAGCATAAAAGAATAACAAACTCACATATAATTTTTTTTTTGTAATACTGGAGTAACTGTTAGTGTCATTAAATTATGATAAACATATTATGTCATGTTATCAGTTCAAAATATTAGTCGTGAAAAATTCGGCTTCGCGGGAGATCGAATGTAAGAAAAAAACATATTGTGTTCTATCCATCATTGTGCAGATTCAAAAGAGGTGCGATGCGTGTAACTAAATAAATAAAACGTTTTTATCGTGAACTTAACGAATAAATTAAAGTTTGTTTTGCAATGTTCGATTGGTGCTCCTGTAATTTTGGATCTGCGATAAGGCCTTAAGGCTGGCCATTCAATTTGGTTGTTTTCTTAATCGGTACCTGCGTCTCCTATTGTAACCAGTATAAGTTGACACTCTGTCATGTTACTTTCGATGCCGTCATACCAGTTTTCTTTTTATAAAAACCTTTATGATGTTTACAGATCGTTTTAGGACTGAAAATAGAGTTTTTTTTATACAAGATAGATCTACGATTGACCACCACCTCGCCTGATGTTAGGCGCGGTGCGGCCGAGGATGGAGCTCGTCGAGCTCTCTTTAGTGTATTTTAAATAACCATGTATGTTATTTTTAAGTTTGTTGATAAATTAGTGTTAGACTGTCATCTCGCCTGGTGATAAGCTACTTTTCTGACATAGCACGGTTTTCTATAAGAAAAAAACTGAATCAGTCATAATTTAAAGTTACCTCGATTTTAAGAATTCTTATTTGCAAAGATCCACATAGTTACAAAAGGTATCGCGTAATTTTGAATGGTTTAACAACATAATTATCATAAAAAAACTGAAAGACGTAATTTCTGTTAGTTTGATGACATATTTTATCTAGTAGGTAATTTTGTTTTAAAAAACCAAACTACTGAACCGATTTTGAAAGAGTTGAATCTGAAAATATATCATTTTAATTATAAAAATATTTTTTTATAAATAGTTTATAAATGACGGAGTTATGAGGTAACAAACATTAAAAAATCGACCGAATTGAGAACCTAAGTGAGAGTTAATTGGGTATGTAAAGAAAAATGTAACATATGCTGATTCCAAAACCATTTCGAGATTATATGTCTATAAACCATATTTTTTTATTTAGGGCACATAAAATGATGAGATCGCGCAAATTTTTGCGAAAATATAAAAAATATTTGACCTTCAGTCGACCTCTAAAATGTAAAATGAAATGTAGTTTAGTTAGTAAAAAAGATGAAACTGACAGCATTGGCATTGACAAGAGAGACAATATCTCTATGACAACTGTCATACCAAAATAAATAAACAAAGAAAATAATTATTTTGTGTGTTTGGTGCTCTGCTACTCTATTCATTTGTATTAAATTAATTCTGTTCCTTATCTTTACGACGACTTTGCTTTCCTACCGTTTTGATTGATACTGCATTTACGTTGACCACTGCTTTGTTATAAGGAACTGTTTGCCTACTGATTGGATAAATTATGGATAATTTTGTACGTGCCGACTCTGCTAACTTACTTAAGGTTGAGAATCTTATCATTCTGGAGTTCATCTCAACTAGCGACAAGAACAATATCGCAAAAATCCAAGGAGCTAAAGAGCTAAAACTTATGAACAATGCCAGGATATGAAATAAAAGTGATTGACAGTACATAACTTCTTTTTTGAAATGATTTTATTGTGTTTAATTATATACCAATTTCATTGTAATTATATAAGGGATTATTTTATTTACATTTATACATAATTTATTTTATTCTGGTTCCTTTTTCTGGTTCATTGTACTGCAGCATCAATGCTTCGCCCAGGAACATATTCTACGTTAACTTGTTCACACCAGTCTTTTAAAGGTTTCCTTTACTTGAAAAAAAACAGTTTATTAGGATTTTTGGCACGAAAGTCGAAACATTTCACAGTTGTAGTTTCTGAATAATATTGTGAATTTGTTTCATTTCAATGCGCAAACACAATCGCGAAGACCTTAGAAAACATTAATTAATTACAACGAGCTCAATATTAATTATTCTTTTTTTCATTCTTTATGTTTACACAACGTATTTGTTTTTTCAAAACACAACAAAAACCGATGATCTCTTGTATCAGTCAGAGACAAAGACGAATATAGGTACATGTCACTGTCAAGTTGACGTATATGTATTTTTTAGTTCATGTTGGCTATCACAACATCTTATTCAGTAGGTACGATGACGTCATCCTTCCTACTGACGATTTTATCTTTAAAAAAATATTAAAAAATAAGTACTGAACAGAATAAAAAAATATTGAAATTAGTTTTTCTAAATGATCCATTCTATCATATAAAAATATAAAAAAAATACCAAAAAAAAACTTTACATACCCAATTACATTAATTAGAAAATTTGTCAAGACAATTAGATTAAAAACCAATGACGAATACCGGGAAAATACTCAGGAATCGAAATTAATAAATCGTATTTATAGGATATATATATAGGATGTCTGCCAACCCGCACTTGGCCAGCATGGCAGACTATGGCCTTACCCTTCTCACAATGAGAAGATGGTCCGTTCCCAGTAGTGGGACAGATTGTAAAACAGGGATGATAAAAAAAAAAAAGGTTATATTACCAGATTACAAGACTCAAGTGGAGGTGGGCGGACACTTGGTCAGAAGGGAAGACGGACGGTGGACTAACGCATTCACAGAATGGTGGCCGCCAGACGGAAAGCGAACACCTGGCACACATCTAGCTCGTTTGTCAGATGATATCTGATATCGACAAGGCAGTTGGAAGACAGTGGATGAGACTGGCACAAGACCGGAAAGAATGGTGCGCTAAAGAGGAGACCTCAAGTCAGCAGTACCCACTGCTGAGTTGATGGATGAGTGGATAATGGTTGTTGATGATGATGATACAAATATGTTAATGTCATACACATGTAATTATAAAAGTTGTACAAAATCTTAGACTGAAACGCAGTCTGTTTTTAAAGCTTCTAGATAAAACGTACAGGTGAAAAGTCAGAGGTCAACGTATTCTGGCCGCTTCGAACAAGTGATTTGTTACAAGCGCCGTCGCGTCGATAACTGTGGATCCATTGTTTAAGGGTCTCCATGTACATTAATGTAATGTTATAAATTAATGTTATTCATTGCGATCAAATTATAGTACCGGTGGCATTCGATCAGCTACATTTTATTGTTTTTGAGAACCAATAACAATTGAATTATGATTATAACTTTTTCAAAGAGCTTTTTCAGATTAGCAACAGTTCAATTTCAGTTTCGTGTGAATAAGCCACACCGTTTTGTTGTTGACATTTTAAACTGAACGAAGCGCTTCAGTTCTACATTTTACCAACTTCAAAAATAAAGAGGTTATCAATTCGGGTGTATTTTTTTATAGATAGATAAACTCTTTATTGTTTATCCTTAACTAAAACACAAATTACATACTTATGTAATTAGTTAGTAAGTTAGTTATTTATGTTTATTACCGTAACATAACTCAGTAGGTAATTTATAAATCGATTTAAAATATTTTTATTTTATTAGAAAGGATATAATTTCAGATTAGTCCCGTAGAAATTTCACCAAAATCAGTTCAGTAGTTTAGTTTTTATAACAAAATTTGCGTATTGTAAGTTGGTTTTTCAGTTTTTGAAAGTGTAATTATAATGTATGAACTTAAATGAAAAAAACCGTGCCTGATTCAATAGATATGATCTATCTTTAAATGACTAGTAAATTGCTTTCTTTTAGGTAAGATTACACTTTAATTAACATTTGGACAGCAGGCAGTCAAGCTCAACCTTATCAATGCAAAAGTTTTAAAAAATACGTTTCACCGTAGTTACATACATAAGTATCTAATAATACAAAATGCATTATCAGGTACTGAAAAACATGTAAAAAAAAATCCGCACCAAAATGCTTGCATTTTTGTAAGTGTGTATAAAATGTATAACTTTTAATATTAGGTACCTATGCCCTGAATTACCTTTAAATGTACTCTCAGATATGAAAAGACATAAAAACATACCGAACGAAGCCTATCCAAATCCCGAAAATAAACGTTTAATATTTCGAATTTTTCACCAAATATTTGTAGTATTTTTCCATTGAAACCGTTCAGTGGAGTATTTTCAGACTGTAACCTTGTTTGAGCGACCCCGTAACGTTAGTGTGAGAGAGAGGGGTGTAACACAAAGACACAGGCGGGGCGAGCGGGGAGCGGGGAGGAGGTGAGGGGTGGGTAGGGTACGTGATTCGGGATTCTAGGGATGAGCTTGCTCTCGCTTCCTCCCGTTACTCTTGGAGCGTCCGTCGCGGCTTGCGCACATATCTGCCGCACCACTGTCATATGTCACGCGTATATTCGATTTGGACAGCACGCGTACTTGACTATACTAATCTAACTGAATATTATTGGACTGTAAATTAAATTCGAATATCGAAATAGTGAAGTGTATTAGTGTTTTAATATCTTTTTTTTTTCGTGATTTTTAAAATCTAATTAGACGTTGTAAGCTCGGGAATTATAAACAGCTCTGAACAGTGTTTTATTCAGAACCAGTTTGGTTCCAGTTTTGAATAGCATTCGTTTTTATGGTTTAGTAGAAGAATGAGTCGTAAAAATCTCATAAAATGTTGAACATTGATATTGGTATGAAAATGAAGATGTCAGGTAAGTTGATATTAGAGAAGGTTTTCTTAAATTTAAACATTGATGCATTGAACATAGAGAAAACGTTAAATTTATCGCGTTTATTTCATATATTTTTGAAATTCTAAATATACACAATATTTTTTTTAATGTAGAAATAGGTTTGCGCTATTATTATTATTGCGGTATTTATTTTGAAGTTACGTTTATGTGCATATATTATTATAATTTTAAATAATACATAGTAAAACTTATAACACTTGAATTAACATAAATATCTACTATTAAATACTTAAACCCTTCTCACAATGAGAAGATGGCCCGTTCCCAGCAGTGGGACAGTTTGCACAAAACAGGGCTGATAAAAAAAAAAAAAACTTAAAACACAAAAGTAAAAAATATATATAGTGCAGGTGCTGAAAAAGTATATTTTTCTGTATATGTATTAACCCTCATGTACATTTTTATACATTTGATTTTCTGGAATTTGATTATTTTTTTAATGATTTTGTGCTAGTTAAACATTTAAATTACAATTTACCTAACTTACCTAACTGTACCGAACAGTTAGGTAAGTTATAATTTAACAAGTATAGTCTAAGTTTTAACGGCATTTAGGTGTAGGTAAGGTAAATTCTATACATACGAGTAATACAGACTGCTTATTATTTTTTCTATGCTAAGGAATTTTTCATGTTTCAATTGTTTGTAATGTAAAGCTATTATTTTCATTCTAAGTCATGATATTAGTGAAAATATTTAAGATTAAGACTTAACGGACGATAAACGTAGATTAAAAGCGTTTCGTTCGGGTTTTCTTTTTATCTTCATAATTTACCCATTGGCATTTTTTTAAATTGTTGGACATGTGTTAATATGTCATTGATAACACATTGTGAACATGTAGAATTTTCTTGCAATTCTTTTTTTTTTAATAAGCTTACGCTTGACCGCTACAATGTAGCATCGATGGAGCGCGCTTGCCTTAAAAATCCTGATCCAATCGCGGTTTTAACATACCCTGATTAGGTAATCTTTTGGGAAGACCTATACGAGGAGCACACGGTTTTTTTAACTCTTTTACCATAAGATTTAATTGTGTATGAAAAGTCTTCTATTCCACGTCTTTTGCCTAGAAAATTTGTCACCAATCGCAACAAGTGTAGATTTGGGAAAAAAAAAACCGTAGACAGGTCATACATTATGAAATGTTGTAGTGCGTGGCGATAAGCGTACTGGAGATATCTCAGCCGTATAACCGACTGCGTAAAAAGGAGACCGGGGAGTCAACTATTACAACATTTATAACTATGTTGGCGTAGCGACCCAAAAAGTACCTTGGCCTGCGATACTAAGCGGCCCAGTCCTTCCCTGTCTTGGTTAGTTTATACCAGACATGGACATTCAGTTCTTTTAGATCAACTCTTTCTCTTCTTCTACACTCTAGTTAGAGTGGTCGTGGTTGCAATGACGGTGACTCCTCACCGTCACCGTCACTCTCCAAGGCAGCCGCTCATCTCGTGTTGCTTCTCCATTTCTGATCAACTTTTATAGTAGGTATAAATAAATCATACGATGATCTTACTCTATTAATACATACGGGTTTACCAATTTTGATGACAGATCATTTTAAATGTAACTAAAAATAATAATGTATACCTAATTAGAAAGGTAACCAATCTATAATCCGAATTGTGAAATACCGAATATTATTTTCCCGAAAACGATTATTTTTTCAAAAGTCACTTTATCAAAGTACCGAAAGCTCATTTGACAACTCGTCCAATAACGGAATCTTTGTAATACGAATGTTTATCTGTGAATTAAAAAGAAACCAAACGGACCTAACCTAATAATTGATAATATATCAACGGTTAAAAGGTAATGAGTGCTAAATGAAAAAGCGGAAAATTTTAAGTAAGATTGCATTCATAACTCATTTTTGACTAAAATGTCGCTTATACCCTATTACCTTTTAACCGTCGATATACATATCTGTAAGCGAACCTTTGTAAATAAGAAGGTTTCTGGATATAATAATACAGAAACCTAACGAATCTAAGCTAATAAATTTCCGGGCAAATCCAACTGATAGCTAAGAAACTTATGGAATCAGGTGTTTCGGAAACGGATTCGGGCAAGTCAGATTCAAACAAATGAATTTCGGATTATACTCGTTGATAGGTTCACAATTACAAATTATGATGATTTTGAAGTGAGAACTATCAACACGTCAAGCTGTGGATGTAACAGGAGGTCAGAAATATAGACAGTACATACATAAAATATAATATATTATATTACACAAACGTAGTACACTTTAAAATATTACTGTTCTTGAATCTTGAAGTTTTTAAACCTCTTTTTGAATTTTGAATAATCTAGTTCTTATATAAATGTTTTATATTACCTCAATAGGTATACATACTTGTAGTTGGGTTTTCTGCGTTCAAATAAGTTTTAAGCTAATATTATTACAGAGTAGTATTAGGTAAGTAATTTTGATATGAACATGAATTGTTGGGTAATAAAAGGTAAATTATATTTATTTAATTAACAGTATTTGCGACTTACATATAGGTGATCACAAACTTTTGAGAGCTGGATCTGAACCCGCGTTGATATTAGGATATGAACGCGGGTTCAGATCCAGCTCTCAAAAGTTTGTGATCTTTAGGAAATTTGCTAAGTGCAAATTGGACTACGGTTTTTTTATCAGCCCTGTTTGTACAAACTGTCCCACTGCTTGGCGCGGGCCATCTTCTCATTGTGAGAAGGGTAAGGCCATAGTCTACCACACTGGCCAAGTGCGGGTTGGCAGACTTCACACATCTTTCAAGATCATTGAGAACTCTCAGACATGTAGGTTTCCTCACGATGTTTTCCTTCACCATTTGAAGTTGGCGGTAATCAACGATACGCACATAACTTCGAAAAGACAGAGGTGCGTCGTGCTGCGGGATTCGAACCCAGGACTTGCGGATCGCAAGTCGGACGGTCTCCCGACTAGGCTGCCGGAAACTACGGAATTGCTTACAAATAATGAATTTATGCGAGAAAATATAATATACTAATAATATAATTTAATATACTTAGTTAAACATTCGGTTTTTTTAGGTTGGTATTAGAGATAATATTTTTCAACCGCTGTTTTCACGAGAACCCATTCGCCTCTGAAAGTGACCCAATTTTATTTTTTTTACTTTATTAATACAATAAATACATATTAATGGGGGATTTCACACAGCACTACTCAAATTAAGCAAAGCTTGTGCTATGGGAACTAGATATCTGATAGAATACATATATACCTTTTTTTTGTAAACATACTCATAATACCTACAGTAAATTTAGCCAATTTTAATGAAATTACCACTCTAAATAAACAAATTTACTCTAGCAGAAAGTCGGCGAATTACCACTCATTTCTCGGTGAAAAGCCAAAAAGCGAGTTGGTGGTCAATTGTAGATCTATAATGTATAAAAAAAAATAATTACAATAATGTATATCTAAACAGGCTATCTATAAAATAGCACAACATTATTTATTGAAACTTAAATATTTTGACGGTAATTTTGTTTGTTACCGGTAAGTTCTGGAAGATTCCAGAAGCTACCGGTAGCCTACGTAAGTATACCTTTAGGTTGTGGAAGCTAGCAACTTGACTAGTTAGGTAACATGCTAAGTGACCTAGTATTTTTTTGGTTGAATGAACAGGGATACTTTTTTTAGCTAAATTCGGGAAAAGTGGAAAATAATGAAACCGCTGAATTCTGTGAGCAATTTAAATCATCATGACTATGAATATAGTTATATAATAGATATAGGTACCTATTGTAGTATGAGTAATATATAAAAATCACATAATTACATAAAAATAGGTACATTATATAACACAATACTCATCATAATAGAGTTTGAAAAGCGTGGGAGAAATCTTGTGTATTTTTCCTTTTCACCATGTTAGGCATTTGTATCAGACGACAATTTGTTTTAATATCGGTGTTTCAAATTCAAAAAACATTCAAAATGTGCACTCCTAGACTGGAATGGAAATAGGCTCCGAGTAAAGATTGTTGGTCAAATCCTAGGTTATTAGAAGTACTTTATATGTGGCCATGTTTAGTTCTCATTAAGTTTCCTTCACCGAAAGATGAAGTTTTTTGTTGGAAACTCACACTCTCCGGGTCTGAAATATCATCGCTTTGAAAATAGAATAAATTTGAAAGGAAGCATTTTAATATCTCCGAATAAATAAACAAAAAATAACTAAAAACTCTTAAAAAACGACGGAACCCTAATCGTCGAGATGTAAAACAAGTTTTTTGCCTCTTAAGTGTTATCTATCCCGTCAAGGGTGTGCGAAATGTCCCAACCACAGCAAACAGTCAGTATGCAATCAAAACAACCATAGACTCGACTATACAGAAATAACGACTTTTTATCTTTTTTTTTTTTAATTCTGCGTGAACTTTTGACAAATGCCGTCGGGGTATTCAGCCTGTTTATTTTAGCAAGCTTATTATTTGCTTAATTTAAAGATGTTCGTAATGACCTTGTTTACATCAAGCGGGTGTTAAAATGCCGTTCTTAATGCGGTTTCTTTTATATATTTTTTATCTAATTCTAATTTTGAACAGACTTGTTTTTATTTTTGATGTCTTACATATACATAAAATCACGGGTGTGCAGTGACTGCCTGCCCTTACGGGTAGGCAGTGCATCAAAGGCCATGAGGCCGATTGACGCTGCATTTGACTGTAGTTAGTGGGTTAGATGGAAGGGAGAGGGTATTAGAAGGTTAGAGGTGATTAGAGGGTAAGATCTAATAATGACAGTGATAGGCGGTCAGCTCAAACGCCAATTTCCCTCAAATTCCTTAACTGAATTTTACAGTATGCCCGGGAAGAGAAGCAGCTGGTTCTATGTTTTTAGTTTTCTCTTAGACCAGAATGCAAAAGATATTTTTTGATAGATGCATGGATTTTGATGTCTTTTTTTTTTTGATGATGACCCGTTGATACAAAACGTACTAACTTTTAATATCAGCGGGTAGAAATCTACATTGTCTATAAATAAGAACTAGTTTGACGTAAACCTGTGGTTCTGCAAGCACGTTGATCTCGACCTTTCGTAGTTCAATGGATGCTCACTAGATAGCGCATAGCAAATACTGATTGTTTTACTATACCTACTTACCTTATAAACATTAACGGAATTCGGCCTTTCCATTTTTAAACATCAAAGATTAATAGTCTTGATGAATAAATACCGTTATATTTTTGTAGCAACGATTTATATGTTTTGGAGACGTGTTTTCTTAACTTATGATAAAATAATTATAATTTAAAACACTGAAGCAACTGACTTCTCGTGGATGCCATTGTCAGAACTAGACCAAATTGAAATCGGACCAGCCGGGAAGCACCAGCTTTCAAATTAAAAAATATCATCAAAATCATAGTCGAATGTTATGAGGTAACAAACATAAAAAAATACAGTCGAATTGATAACCTCCTACTTTTTGGAAGTCGGTTGAAAAAAAAATTACAACCCGAGAAACGCTCACTCATTAAAGTATTAGGTATTAGAAAGTCCAGGTTTTCCTCGAATATGGTATTGTCTCGCAGAAAATGAATTCTCACTGGAGACGAGAAGACTTAACGCCTAGTTAACAAGCCATGAAACCGATTTGAAACCGTAATTTTTAAGATTTAAGGTTGAAGTTTGAGTGTGGTGTGTTGTAAAGAGTTTTATGAGTCAAAGCGAGTTGGCCCGTGAAGTCTCAGTGACAGGACGTAAAACGCTTATTGTCAGTGGTCGTGGTTAACTCGTGAAATCGGCTAGAGGTGAGGTCTTGAAACATAGACTTAGCCAGTATTGTAGAATGCCTTGATTTTCATTTTTTTTTCCGGTTGCGGCGTCACACGCTTGTTGCATTAGCCAGTGTCAATAATCATTTTTTTGAAGATGTGGAACAGGCATCATCAAAGAGATTATTGTCGTAGTCAGGAGTTATATAATTAGATGTTCTAGTTACGCCATAGTGAAGTTGTGGTGACTATTATTTGCCTCAATGGAGACTACAATTTATGGAAATATATGTTAAAGTAAAATTATGTCAGGAAATTATATTGTTTTTCCGCACTCGTGGGAGTAATCAGAGATTACGTAATGACTTTAATACAAAGCTTTAGTACGAACATCGGAAAAATACAAGTTTTGGAAAATGAAATGATTCGTTTTTCTTTACTACATGAATTTTCCGCAATTTCCACTAAAAACACAATTATTTTACTGTGACTTTTTTTTTTTATATTGCATTTTAAATATTCAAGGTTATAAAAATGTCGCTAAGCGTTTTTCCATTTAAATTAATACTAATAACTTTTAATAACTTTAACAGTAGCATGTCTTTTCTAGTGGATTGCTATGTTTTAACTGCAGGCGCAATATGTGTTAAATTTTTAATTTTATTAAGACAAAGTAGGTATATCAGAGACGTATTGAAGTATATCTTAAAAACAATGGGCCTTACCGAAAAACGTTACTTTACTTTAACCAACGATCTCTGCCTTCTTTCCGCAAGTGTCATTACGTGTCAACGAGAAGTTGACAAAGTATTTTAACTACGCTAAGTATTTATTTAAGTACGTTAAGCATTGCTTAAAGTTAAGTAACGATTTTCGGTAAGACCGAACAGGTACTAATATTATAATTGTACTCTTTGAGATTCGTTTATTATGACAGGAATAAAAACCACGTTACATTAGGCAAATAGGTAAATCTTGACGCGCTATGCCATTTCTAAAACAAACAACAAACACCCAGCCCGCTCTACACCGCTGTTGTGCATCACACGTTCTTATTTTAAATCTGGCGCGAATTTCTGCGGAAACTGGAGATTTAACGACGGCTCGTCCGCATTGTCCACGCACGCAGCCTCGGCTAAATACGTCCCGCAGCCCTTGAGATGGTTCATTTGAATTTCGAATTATCATTTTGCACGCCTGTTAAGTGCAATGTGAAAATTTGTCTTGGTGCGATGCTCAAAGGTCATGTGTGTATATTTTATTTGTCATTGATAACATAAGCGTAAGTTTATAATTTGCAAAGCTAAATCATACTAAAAAAATAAGAAAGAAGAAGAACAGAAGAAGTAGTAAAGAGTATATAATTATACTGTTACTTTAACTTATTCTAAAATTATTTATCAACATGTATTACTATATTTAAAAAAAAAACTGTTCTAAACCATGCAAGAATTTTGACGAAAACTTTGCATAATGTAAAAAAATATTTACTTACCTACTTTAAAAGAAATCAGGGCGCAAAACGGAATAAAAATAGAATACATGTAGGTTAAAACATATTACGACGAACAGAGAACCTCCTACTTTTTTAAAGCAAAATCAAAAACAGGTGGATCACATACATAGCAACACAAGATAAAGAACATACCAATAAGTCTTCATTCAAAAAGGTTCATACATACTTACTATAGACAAATTCACGCACATCCTGGCCATTGTGAATTGAACTGCACTTTTGTTATGCTAAGCAGTTATCATTCCTTTTTCAAACCACTTTATCAAGCGTCTAATTTTTATAGCGTTTTTTGCTTGCCACGCGTTAAAGAAGACCATAGACAAGATAGGGGTTGTTTTAACAACTATATTAGTAGTAATGGGGTGGTATGATTTATCGAGTGTCTCTTTCAGCTGTATTTGCCTGAGGGTAGTTATTGATGGCACGCGTACGTGTTTGATAAACGAATTTGTTTCCTTCGTTGGGTATGTTTGCATTTTTTTTTGTAATTTGTTTGATCATTTGTGTAAAATATGAATCATGTTTTTTTTTATATTCCAAGTTGTTTTTTAGGATTTTTCTATTTAAGAAGGTTGGTCCTATTAAAGTGTTTTTACGTGCTTAATTATATAATTAAATTAAAACATTTGACTAGCGACCAATGAACTAGGAACTATTTTTGATATTATGACTATATTTGCATATTATAACTTATAACTTTGTATATTAACTGATTACAACTTTGAAACAATTTAGGTACTTTAAATATGAAAATATTGAATGTGTTAGAGTGTTTAGACAATTATTTCCGACAATAACACTAGCATTGACATTGACATAATATCTAAAACTGACGAAAATAGTGCATTACCATACAAAGCTTTAAACTGTTGAAGTCTGAAGTTTTTAACAATTTGGAGTAAGAAGGCCAAAAGGAAAATGAGGCTAATTTTATGACCAAATGTACGTAAATTAAAGGTTGAATTTGCACTCTTGCATTAGACGAGTAACTCCTTATCTGGTTACTCTTGCATAAATAGCTCGCGTTGTTTTTTTTTAAATAAATGTCTTAGCCAGACCATGTCATATCAATCTTTAGTTCATTCTAATAACCTCTAAAAGCGAAACCGCAAGAATACAAACCATGCATGAATGGATTTGCATTCATTTAGGATGCGTAGACACAAGAGACAAACGGAAGTTCTTTGTACGCTCCGGAAACAGCAAGAATGCCTGCTCTTCATTTTACGCTCTTTTATTCGCTATAAAAATGTGCCAGACAGATCAGGTGTGCTAATAGTTTGGATTGCAATCTTGGTTTTAAATTTGAGTGCTCACGTACCTACTTTTGATTGATTCTGATTCTGACTCTGCTGCGTCCAGCGGTCTTTAACTGGACGAAAATCGTTATGGTTATATTCATATTCGAAAATCATTATGGTGGGCGGTGGGGGGAGGGGGAAGGGAGGGGTGTACACCTTGGACTTGGACAATAGAGCCGTTAAAACTACAGAACATAATTTAGAAAAAATGGATAATTGGGTAAAAATTTAATAAACAGACAGATAAAAATATTCATTTTGATAAAAATTACAACAAAAACATATTTTTGTTATTTTAATCTTTTAAAGATACAAATAAAACTAAATCCCTTCCGCAACAGACACGTATCATTGTATATCTATGATATTTCTATGTGTCACTGATAGACAATTTAAGAGGACAGCTTAGCGTGCATTCGTAGTAAGACAGTACGCTAGGAATTAATTTACCTGTACAAATTTATTGTAGTTGTTAGGTATTTTTTAAAGATATGTGTATTTTGTATTAAACAATTTCAAGAAAAAACCGAGTCAGATGATTTTATTGCAATTATAACAAAAATTACGAACCATGTTATTAATAGTTAGGCTTGTATTTTTTCTCCAATTTCATTATGAAAAATAAAAATATTAAAGAAATAAAAAAAGTATAAAATAATTGATGGTAGAAAATAATTTTCCTGAGTTATGAAAATAAATAATACCTATGAAATTAAACAAAACCTAAGTATTAAATACGCCTTATGCTACCAATAGTAAAATTGAATACTCAACATTCCCCTTAAGAAATATCCAATAACTATTTATTTTTCATTAAAAAACAATCTACAAATTTTCAAGGTTACCCTGATTAGTTATTTAATCTATTCGTGTAAAGAAGGAAGCCTACCTATTTCTGATTTTAAAATATGTGTCAAATAATGAGATCACTATTGTTTTTGTCCACAGCAGGCGACAGCCAAGAGTCTGGCAGTCCACCGCAGAGTCCCACAGACTCCGCCACTTCAGAATCAGCGCCCACCCTAGTTCACATAAAGCAGGAGACAATGCCTCCCGGCACAGATGTGAAAGACTATTACGGAAACGTAGACTTTGGTCTACCTGACACATACCTACAGTCCGGCTTCCCAGACTTTGGAAGATATCTGCCGAGACCGCTTGATCTACCGAATCAAGCATATGATAAGAATAATGAAAAAGAAGATGTAAAAGAAGACGATGATCCAGATTTGATGCTGCCAGTGGAACTAGCTTACAAGAACGGAGGAATATATGCCAGAGTCAACTTAGCGATTGGGGCTAAATACGGTCCCTTTAATGGAAAGTGGGAGAGGAAGCCTGTGAATCAAAGATATGCATGGGAGGTGAGTTTCTATATATTATGTTTTTATCCTCATACAAGTGGCGGGAAGACGTTGGGTGCAAGCCGCTTCCAATCGGTCTTTTTGGAAATCCATGGGGGAGGCCTATGTCCAGCAGTGGACTTTTTATGGTTGAGATGATAATGATGATGTTTTTTTATTTCAAATTCTGTCAAATAGGTTACTTGGTCACCTGTTTTTTTTTAAGTTAGAGACCCCGTTACATATACCTAGTATGATTTTTTGTTTTTTGTTAGGTACTATATAAATTTTTGTTGGTGTGCATAGCGTAGAATCTGCATTATCTTATTCTACGCTACCGTTAACATATACTATTTTGTTACAAAACGTTAGCCTTTGCCGCAAAAAAATATGTTCTAACATACAAAACTGTCTATGGTCTATGCCCTTTCGTCGTCTTCTTTCATCGGACGGCTAGATACACGAGAACGCAAAATTTTAACAGGAATCCTCCAGATAAGCGTGCTTCATCGTAGACTGCATGGCTGCCTCATTCGAAATCTTTTGTAGAATTCCGTTAAGCAAGATTATTGAACGTGCTTATGACAAATATCATAACTTATCTCGGCGTTGCTACGTTTCAAGAGATCCAAGATGATAACTCGTCTCAAGTGCGTGATAAATACCTTCTTAATTATCTTTTTAACCAGTAGATCAGTTTTTATGTCAACGTGTAACTTTTTTTTTTAATTTGTGATGACAGGGTCTTGTTCTAACGCCTTCGGGTTAAATACCGTTGTTATGAATGAACCATTTGTGCGTGTTAAGTGCAGTCTGTGATAAAAACACGAAATATTTGTTGAAAATCTGAGAAGTGTCAAATTCTTGTCAGATGGGATGCAATAAACTGTCGAGTTTATGAACGAGCTCTTTTATGATGCTTTAAAAAAGTAAATGAGAAGAGAGATGACTGATTGAAAATTGAGACACTTTATCGATACGTTTGTTTTAGATAATAATATGTATCCGAAATGAAATATTTAAATTTTGTAGCTAGATAGATAAATCATTATTGTACACACCTTAAAAGTAATAACAAACGACTTAAATAGACTAGTGCAACAACAGGCGGCCTTATCGCTAAAAGCGATATCTTCCAGGCAACCATGGGATGGGGAAAAATATATACATCAGGCGGGGCGTGCAGCGGGATATTAAACAAGTAACATTATCAACTATAAATAATAATATAAACATACATACTAATAGTAATATAGAGTAGTTCATTGTCAGAGGTAAATATATTATGGACCGGTAGTACTGTCAACGTAACTTTCTATTAACATTTTTGGTTACTTTTTTTTTTGTGGCAAGCGCCTTTATTAACTACAACACAACAATATACAGACTCAACTACTACACAAAAAGCACATCGATCACCCCAGACCGATAAAGGTCTAAAGATAATCCAAATGCTCAAACCCTGGTAGTCAGTTGGCAGCGTACCCAGCATGCTGACCTCATTGCCACGTTGAATGGCAATGCTTATGCGTTGGGCCAGATACGCGCCAGCATTTTGGTCACGCGTCGCATCAATCAGGCGCTCAGATAAGTTTTTGAAAATGAGATGTGCTCCCGGTCCCCACGGACCCAAAGTTTCGACACCAAACGGTTACTTACATAAACTTATTAAAAATATCCACAGCAAAATTTTGTGTAGATAAGTAATTCGCTGAATTTCTCAATAATCGCTGCCAAAATGTCAATCAACACAAATAATATATCCATGATGTCAGGATATCTTTGTGATGATCATGTCAATGGAGCATCTGCGGGGAGGGGCGGTGTCTGCGCGGAAACGGAAACTGATTGTTGCGTATGCGAATATTGGGTTTCTTGCTGATTCTACAAAAAATGAGATGCGTCTGAACGCTTCTTCGATATTTTGATCAAATTGTTCGGAGTAATCATCATCACCGTTTACCATCACTAACGTTTGTCATCACTACGTGGGTCAAATCGCGGGGCACAGCTAGTAGGCAATAATTTTTTGATAATGAAACTTTAAAAAAAAAGCGTCGAAAAGTATTTTATTTGGTAGAAATACCTACACCTGTGCAGATAAGGAGGTGTCTAAGAGATAGTTTATCAACGAAGAAGACGGAAAAATAGATTCTTTCAGTTCTTGTCTCTAAGTCATTTTTGTAAATGAATGTCGATCAATCAATACGATAATATAAGGTGATAAAGCTACTAAACAATGTTTTTAAGTGGCAAAACCCGGATCTTCAACTCCAGGCTCTAAAATGAGAAAGATAAAATCTTTTAATGCATATTATTTCTAATGCAAAATACTAGGCTATACTAGGCGACACTACACGATCGTTTATAGCTTAAAGACTTGGTTAATATGCTTATCCGAAGTTGACAATATAAATTTGAGATCATATTCTGTCTTTGTATTTTTAACCGACTTCCAAAAAGGAGACGTTTTTTAACGACTTCTCCATTCGACTGTATGTTTTTCTCTATGTTTGTTCAGCGTTCCGCCAATTAGGGATTGTTTTTGATAATTCTTTTTTTTTGTTTGGTAGGTAATAGAGATGGTCCTATATAAATTTTATAAAAATCGGTCCAGTACTTTGGTTATTATAACAAAATAACAAGGAACGAATAAAACGAAACCAAGTAAACGAATTGCGTATAATGAAGCCGGTATTTTCAGTTTTTTAACCTATGAGTATAATTTTATTAAATCAGTGGTCAACTGATGAAAATATCACAGAATCTATTAAAAAATATATTTGTATGGAAATTCTCCTTTTTAGGGTTCCGTAGTAACTACGAGAAACCCTTATAATTCCGCCATGTCTGTCTGGCCGTATGTCACAGTCATTTTACTCTGAGACTGCCAGCCCATCTTAGATGAAATTTGGCATCAGCAAAATTTGCAAAAAAAAAAATGATAAATTGGGGTGACAAAGAAGTCACCCCAAGTCTAAGCAAACAATGCTCGCCGAGTAGTTTTGTTTTAGATAAGAGCATTAGCTACGGAACCCTACTATATTATACCTGGTCTACTATATTATACACGGTCGTGCTCCCATAAAGGTGATCAAACTTAAAATTATCACATGCTTCAGGACTCAGATACTACTTAACCTTCTTTTTTTTTGTAATAACTATAGAAAAAAAAACTTATTCGATTCAGTAAAGGACCGGAAACAATTCGGACAACACAATAAACATGGAAACCCTTGGATGCGCATACGCATCAAATATCAAGTAGAGATAGCCATTACGGCGAATGGTGGGTGTAATGTTGCAGTAAAACCGCTCCTTTGTGTACAACGCAGACATTTAGTTCCGGCACTGAATAGGTTTATTTATCTGTAATGACAGTATTATTAACTTGACATTGTAGTCAAAGATAGCAGTACTATCTGTTGTTTCGTCACAATATTATATTGTATAATGATTTCGATAATTATTATTTGTGCTGTAAATTTTCAGTTTTTACTCATTTCTGAATGTTGGGTGTAGATTAAAATCACAAAATAAATCACTTAGGGTTAGATGCACAGACATAGTAGATGGAGCATGCGACTTCATTTATATGAAAACCTTGCGTGCCACATTTTTGGTACCGACTATGACTTCACATAAACTATTTTATGATGGAATGTTCCATTCGCGCGGAATCTATTCAACCCAATGCATCCGCGCGCTTGTACGCTAGTAACTAGTTGACAAAGTATCGAATCGGAAGTACATATCACCTGAAATTAAATAAATCTTGGTCGTTACCTGCGATTTTTTATCGTACTTGACACGCTCGTTTTGACATGCTAGGTACATACACTTGGGGTATCTATAGAAGTCTATGGTTAGATGGAAGGAAGAGGGTATGAGAGAGAGGGTAAGATGTATATATAAGATGTGTGGGGATATGTACTAACGTACTAGATTTGATTAGACTAGATTATATTCTATTATATATCTAGAAATGCTTAATTTTCATGATTTAACATTATACATTTTAAATACATTTTGTCGCCAGCCTTTTGGGAACGTTGCCTTGGGACTGTGACCTGGGTTCTGTTTTTTATCTGTAATATGTATTTTATTTATATTTTTAGTTATATTTTAATCATTTTAAATGGATTAACTTGAATTTGAAATATCTTATTAGCTAATGTCAGCACTAGAAACAAGTAAGTTCTTAAATAGTTTCTATTTGTTTTTATCTTTGCCTATAATCGCATAGCGACTTAAGCCCCAAAAAAAAAATTCAGATAAAAAAAAAAAAAAAAAAAAAATCTTTGCCTATTTTTTTATCGAATTTGAAGATATATTTTTTAAAAGGAGTATCTCAGCGTTAGTTCTACAAAACATCCTCACCAATGAGTTACAAATTACCCTGCATTTATTACGGTTTAGTCTTTAAATTGTTGTAAAAATGTTGACACATGTTTGTAATCTTTAGTTAATAGCAGACATAGCTACATTAATTTTATCATATCTACGTAATACAATTATAATAAATTACCTATTTTCCGACTTATCTGAAAATAGTCCATAAGTACTTAAGATATTATATGAAAGTTATTTGAAGGTCATATCTCCTGTTTTAGTATCATATTTAATTTATCGTTTTTTGCATACCACGTCTAAATTCTGTTCTAAATTTCATTCCGACCCATGGTTGCCTGAAAGTAATAGCTTTTAGCGATAAGGCCACCCGTTGTTACACTAGTTTTATTTAATTTCCTTTTGTTTTTTTGATAATTTTAAGGTTACATTTTATTGTTTCCTTTTATTAAGTTTACTTAGATTTAGATTCAGAAAACCTGTGACCTGTGACTTAGTTTATTTTATAGTATTAAAACAATGTTTAAGTAAAATCTGAAAATAGTAAAAAAAATGATAAGAGGCTTGAAATAATTACTAATCTCCTGTTTCTAAGTGTAGACTGTAAGTTCACGGTCAAGCGCAAGTCTAACATGATAATATGAATTTAAAACATTTGAAACCGTTATTTGCCAAAGTAATGAAATATACATAAAAGAAAAAGATAAAAAAATACAAAGACTGCATGCTTTATCTTGGACCAAATCGTTGTGTCAATTGGCAGATTATCATTTAAAAATAATTTTAGTGATTGAATAAAAAACCTTATAAATGTTTTACAATCACAAACAACATTACCAAAACCAACCAATTACCAAAACATTATGTCAATATTACAACAAAAGTATTGAGCAGACGTGGTTTTTGAACATTCATATTTATATCCATGACTGTAAATGTAAACTTTGTAATTGTAATCTCTAAATTTAGATATCTATTCAAGACATTTTTATCTAGGTAAAACCATAAATTATCCCATACCTACAGTACTATTATAGTTCAAACATAATTTCCTGTTATTATACAAATCTAGACAAAAACCCGATGACAAGCTTCTAAATCTAACTCGTGCAATTATAAAACCACGATACAAGTAATAGGTAATTGGTTGATCTTAACTTTGCTTGATAGTGCTTCTAAATCTGACCTGGACAATTATAAAACTACGGTACAAGTAATAGGTAATTGGTTGATCTTAACTTTGCTTGATAGTGCTTCTAAATCTGACCTGGACAATTATAAAACCACGTTACAAGTAAATAGGTAATTGGTTGATCTTGACTTTGCTTGATAGTGCTTCTAAATCTGACAAGTACAATTATAAAACTACAGTACAAGCAATAGGTAATTGGTTGATCTTGACTGTGCTTGACAGTGCTTCTAAATCTGACTTGGACAATTATAAAACCACGGTACTAGTAATAAGTAATTGGTTGATGCCGGCTGTACGTGACAGTTGGGTAAAAGTGCCAATTGGCACGTCGTTAAAACGACTGCTGACCGTCCGCCTTCCGGCTCACTGACCTCAAAGATCGTTTGATGTTTTCCAAGCTGAAACCTCTAACAATGTCGCGTTATAAGAATTAGATAAAATAACTAGAACTGAAGTTTATTGTTGAATCCGCTTGGAGATTTTTTTCTGTAATTTAACTTCCAAGCAGAACAGTACATGTGTAATTTCTTGATTATAAAAGTGTTACCAGTGAAATGATCAAATACAAAGTACACTTGTATTTAGGTGACGGATAGAGTGCTGTCTCTCATATAGTTTTGAAATTGTATTTAAATTTTTAGTACCCAGATATCAGTTTATGTTAATGCCTATTATTAGCATTTTGACGTTTTACTTAGATGCGAATGTCTTAGAATTAAAAAGACTGACATCAGACCCGCGATCGTGAATTAATTCCAAACCAATGCATGTCAAGTAATTAATTTTCAGGACATTCCGAAGTAGCGTTTTAATGTGCCAATAATTAGTTGTCATTTTTTATAAGGGGTTTTACTTAGAAATATTAGATCAGTGGCGTGGGTTGGTTTGAAATATTTTTGAAAAGCGTAATGTGGCTGCCATATAAGTAAGTTACTTGCATGCATCGTTACTACTTTTTATCAAATAAAAAGTTTTATTACTAACTTTGCCATTTACGTACGATGATCGATAGAATTAAAAAAAGGAAAGCATTTAAAAGGTTCACATGCCAGGGTAAACTCAAAGGGTAAACCTATTGTTAAATTAGATCTGGTAACATTATAAAACCACCGTTTCCCGAATTTCGATATCTCAATCAAAATCATCCATAAAAACATCCGGGTAATCAAAGATTTCTTTACAATCATCTTGTGTCAAAGAGCAAAGAAAGGTTTCGCGCGAAGACCCCTAATTTCGGTTTAGGCGTGACCCCAGTCAACATGTTTTTTTAAAGAAATTTACACTTTTTTAAGTAAAAATACGGGGCCAACGGTAAATTCCACAATGAGAGATGTCACCGTATTCATACTTTAAAATGAAAACTTGATTGGTGAGATTCGATTGAAATCTCTCGAATGTACCTCTTCCCATTCAATAATAAAACTTTATATTATTCGATTGGTACTCGAAAAGATGTGCAAATAATTTTTCTCACAGATCTTAAAAAAACGGTTGACAGTACAAATTTTAATCAGTGCATTTGAAGTGGTTTCTATCTATAATTAAATTCATATGTCAATTATAATAAAATTATCAATATCTAATACAATATTTATTTAAAGATGCTGTACGATTAATAATAAACGTATCTTTATCATGAGAATTTAAAATGAACCAACCTAGTTCATCAAAATATCATTTGAATATCAAATGTCAATCAAAAAGGAATTTATAGATTGTCATTTGCAAATGTACAAACAGCACCAAGCCAATTTCAAGAAGAAAAAAAAAACATTTACATTATTACAAAGGGTGGTTTAAAATTTGGCATACCGGTAATGGAACGAGCTAATTATAGCCCGAATATTCAGTGTGTCTGAATTAAAAATGATATTGTTAATATTTGACGTGTATTCGATGTGTATTGCCGTATGCATCATTTATTACGATTGATTTTTCATCCGAAGCGTTGGTGCTTGGATAATGCGCAAATGATTTGTTTATTTTAAATATTGAATATCTGCGCGTTCGTTTGTAATATTTGTTGTCTACAATATTTGACCAAACTTTGTCTAACTGTATAATTTATCTTTATTTTGAACTTCTTCGGTATGTGATTACTGTTATGTATGTTGTTTGTAAGTTTTACGGCAAGAGGATACAAAGTCTTAACTCCGTTTTATCAATTATAGCTGTTGGATAATATTGTTTCATCATCATCGTCATCTCAGCCATAAGAAGTCCACTGCTGGACACAGGTCTCCCCCATGGATTTCCAAAAAGACCGATTGGAAGCGGCTTGCAGCGTCTTCCCGCGGGAAGGGCGGGAATATTGTTTATAATAAAATATTTGAAGTAACGTATATGATTTAGAAATTTCTCCAAATATTAAATAATTAGATTTAATTTTAAGGGTGGGTGTAACCTGTTATGGAACAAAAGTTTTAATTTTTTTCAATTTTAAATTGATAATTCCATTCATCACTGGCTGAGTCCGTTGCATTACTGTCAAAATATCTGTCATATTCGCGTGACATCTTTTCAGCTCTGGTCACCCCCTTTAGAAAGGATTACCGATACGCAGCCCCATTACATCTTCATTACGGTAGGCGGCTGTCTACCCCACATGTGACGTTACAATAGTTACAATAAAAAATATTATTGTTATTGTATTTGTAGCCACCGTCGATAATATTTATACGATACACGCATGATCTCCGTTTACAAAGCTTGCAGATGTCCGTACCATCGTCATGATAGGACGATAGAAAAAAAGTTCGGTTGAATTTGGAGTTATATTTTACTGTGAAAATCAAGTCTTAACTCAGACGCATGGTACGTAAAACGAAAAAATGTATTGTTTTTAGTTGGTATTGAAAAAAAAAACTTTAATTTATTAAATTAGACATATGCAACTAAAATGCTGACTACAAATGAAATTATTTAAAATTAATAAAGTCAATTTGTCGTATGTTTTTTTTAATGTAAATTAACTATAATTATTAATCAATAAAGTATACAAACAAACTACAATCCGCATGTTTGGAATTGAATATAAACAGAGACACTGATATAGAGAGAGGCCGATACATTGATGTCCTTGATTATGTCATATCTAAACAAAATGTCAATGCCGTATCAGACAGTAGCTATCAATTTGACATCTGGTTCACCTGACACCAGATTATTTATCTTATTTTATCATTTGCACTCTAGATTTTCTCGTCATCACAAAAAAACAAATACTATGAAGCGGTGCTCTTCGGTTGCACATATTTAAAGCATTTAAATAAGTCTACGTTTGGCCATCTTTTTAGATGAAAATGTTCAAAGAGTTTCCGTATTATTCTCATAATCCATTATATAGAAGCAAAAGTAACTTTTATTTGTCAGTCTTTGTGACTGTTGGTTTTTGCATTCTCAAGACTAATCGGTTGAATGAATCATTATGTGCTATAAAAATAACTAAAGTCCTGTAGAAGGACACAGGAAGAAAATTTATTTCATTCATCATCATCTTTTTTATGCGACTGAAACTGCTGGCTACCGTTAGTTTATAACTAATTAAATAAATAGACAGTCATTACCTTTAAATTCGTAATAAACTTTGAATAGGAAAATATTACGAAAAACTGCTTATAATATAAGAATGATAACACTCATCTATAGATAGCATAGATAGGCCCATTGGCATTGTCTGTGTTACGCATTTTTATTGTCCTTAACTTTTTTTTTTATTGGTAAAACAAACACTATTTAGATAGGTATTGAATATTCCACAATGTATCAGTTTTATTTTCTTAAACTTGTAGTATTAATCATGTTCTTTTTATTCGTTTTGTTTTCTTTTTAGTGTATGAGCGTGAGCAAGAAAAAAAACGATAATGGTTGTAAAGTTTCTAATAAAGTAACCATCTATCTCTGTTTTATAGTACAGACATGGTTATTTTAATGGAACCTTTAAGCCTTCCTAATAACATGACTTGATTATTCAAAACTTGCATAATTTCATCGGCAAATGCACTACTCGCACGGGACTAATAAAGGAAGCAACAATAAATAATCCTAAAATTCCGACTTATTAGTTATGAAGCCAGAAGTCAGTTTTTCCACGGAAATTTGTTTTTCCTTAGTCGTAAACTAATAATAAACTGATAGGTGCTGATACGCATTTGACCACAACACATGTGACGGTTAAATGCGATAAGCATATTTGAATTTGAATGGAATGGATTAATAATTATTATAGTTTAAAAAATTTAAACAACTGGCTTCAAAATACGTAATTTAATTTATTTGGACGATATATAAAAGTCAAACCATTTAACAGATTTAGATGAAATTTATATGAAACTAATTTAAACATTATAATATCCTTTCGATTAAAAAAAGAATTTTGTAAATCTGTGTATAAATGATGGAGTTATTGTGTAACTAACATAAAAAAAATACAACCGTATTGATAACCTCTTTTTGAGATCGTTTAAAAATTATGACCTTTCATACATTAGACATGGATAAATTGTTGTATTAAGTAGTAAGGGATTATTTTAACATCATTACTTATAGCATGAGAAATTTAAGTAAGTATGTATAATATACTTACAAATTTTCATTAATTTCATTTTGAACCATGACTATTTCTGAACAATAGACAGCTTTTTATATTTGCATTTTCGCATGTGTCTCACTCAGCCGCATCGTCCGAGACATTCGGAACGTACTGAGACAGGGAGCGTAAACATTTTCTTTTATTATTATCGAGTAGACACTTATCAGTTAATCTTACACCGGCGTACAATAGGTGCTAATCCTGGCGTGATAGAAATTTATCTCAACGATATTCCCATTGTCCCGTACCCTCGGTGTTGCAATAACATTTAGGGTGCACGTCGTGAATTTATCTTAGTTAATTTCAGCGTTTCGATAGTGTTTTTTTGTGATGCGGTGTTGAATTGATCATGTGATGATTATTTTCGTAACAAGTATCTACGTTAAAATAAAAACAAAATACCCGACTGCAGAAAAGCAGTTTTTGCAATTTTACTTACGATTTCGTTACGCTTTGCTTACTTTGCTGTTGAGTATATGATTTTTGTGAGGAAGTATGCGTAAAATCAATGCGCATTCTTTAGAATAAATCTTATTCTTTTATTCTATTCTTAATTTTTTTTTGCGAGAGATGTATTTTTATTATTACAAAAAATACATAGGTACATACATACATACAAACATACATACACTCGAAAAACATAACCCTCCTTACGCAGTCGGGTTAAAAGTGTTTTTTTTTTGTAATACTCGATAGTTTGATAATGATGGTGACTTTGATTAAACTTGAATTATTTTCGTATTTTTTTTTATATTTCGTCATCAGGAAGTCTCAGTCTAAGCATTCTTAATGTCTGTGGAAAAAAATAAAATAAAGAGATGTGATGTTTTAAGTCTTTTAATCCGTACTTAACAGACTAGGCAGGGTTACTGTCTTATCCAAAATGAGAAGATGCCCCGTGTGCAAATGTACTCCTAGATCAACTTGATATAATTTAATAAACTGAAACAAACGACTTAAAAATGTGCAAATTTGTACTAAAACCAAACTGCTAAGCAGTATTAATGTAAGTCTGAGGCCTATTTTAAAGTTTCATCCTTTTGAACAAAAAATAATTTTCCAAATCGGTTCTAAAATGACGGAGTTATTCGGTAAGAAACGTAAAAGAATTTTTTTTTTTTACTGAAAACCTCCTTTTTGAAGCCGGTTAAAAACTAGTATTTACCCATCGCAGCTTCGCATTAGTTAAAGACTCTGAGAAAGGTCTTAATAGTTTAGTATTAATGTAAAATATACGTAAGCTATTATGCGATACAAAAATTAACATCCATCATTTTCACATCGGTAAATTACTTACAACTAATTCCAAAGTACACTCACGGATCATCTTCGCTGCTTGTTTGTGCCAATATTTTTCCCGACAAATTCGCGAAACGGTGCAAGCGTGCACAGTGGGGCAATATTTCATCTGAGCTGGCCAGAACAATAATAGCCGGTCGAGTCGAAGCCACGGCACGTTCGAACCACAATGTTAGCAGGTACCAGAATATCTTGATCCACCTCGCACCCCACTTCACGGCGAAAGATATTGTAAAGAGGAATACCGGTGAGATGTCGAGGCTCAGGTTAAGATGGTCAGTTGTACCATCGCCAGCATCCGTGTAGACAAAATAACGAAATACCCCGAAAGCAATGCGATATAGCACCGGTTATTGGGTTAGGTTAAGTGCTATTTACACCTACGGGAGAGGCAAATGTTGGTGCGTCAACATCGACGCCTCTGTGCTTCTATTTTGAATGAGGACCTTGTTTTTCGGACAATATTTCACAAACAACACCGATTGCTTCAAGAATCTGAGTGACGTCAAAGGGAATGGTCAACATTTCGAGACTATTGGCAGTATAAAGGGGTGACCTGTAAACTGTATAGCGGATCAGTTATATTTGACAGGCCTCAAGGCTCAGTGGTAGTATGTCTGCCTTCTGAGCTGTAGGTCGTGGGCTCGATCCCAACCCAGGGCAATATTTCTTGTACCTATCTTATTTGTATTCTATTTTAGACTAGTCTACGATGAAAATGCAGTAGTACTTTAAAAGTAAAATTAGCATTTTATCATTTTTCGACTTATCAGGTGCCATAATCACCCCTCGAAACACTAAATCATAGTTATAGTTTAAAAAACTGAAGAAAAAAAAAACGATTTCAAAATATGCAATTCGTTTACTTGGATGACATTTTTTCAGTTTTTTTTATTATAAGACCCAAAGTACTGAACCGATTTTGATAATATTTATATGGGACCACTTCTGAGGTATTATTATCTACCAAACAGAAAGAGTCATCAAAAACAATACAAAATTGGCGGAGTAATTGTTAAACAAACACAAAAAAAATCTACAGTCTAATTGAAAACCTCCTTCTTTAGAAGTCGGTTAAAAATTACCTCTCATGAATATTTTCAGCGTCCCATTCTCGATTTGAGTGTTATTCGTCACCGAAATGGTAGCAAAAAGCAAAACATAAGCTTTAAAATAACCGAATAATTTGGTATCCCAGCAATTGTCACCGTGTCGGAGTAGCGGTGTCTTTGTTAGATGTTTTTTGTCCGTGTAATCTTCTGGTTAATCCGTTTTAGCGCGTACAGATGTGACGCGCTCTTCGATCCCCGATGGTTCCCAAAGATATCGTCGATATTCTCCAATGTTTGCGATATTTTATCGATTCTTCGTATAATTGAATGAAAATTTCTATCAGTTTAAGTTTAAGTTCGATTAAAAAAGTAAGTAAGAGCTTAGGAATATTGGGGTATCTGATTTTCTTCAGTGTAGGCCACTGGAAAGCTTGTTAGGCAATCTTAGATCCTCGCGTTAAAAAATATATTGTATAACACTTTCATAAACTATCACGGTCATTCATTAAAACACTATTATTATTAACGGGATATTTACCGTGCTTCGCGTTAATTTTGAGCTCCCGATATAATTAACGCGAACCACGGTAAATATCCCGTTAATAATAATAGTGTTAAAATAATTGTAGTTTAAAAACTCAACTGAACATCCGAGTTCAATAAATAAGGGTTCTTGCGAATATATGTAATTAACTACCTCTTGCTTCGAAATCATTTATCTGTTTTTGACCCAATCACAAACAATAATTTAAGGAAAACTGTGTTGCTTTGTGTCAACACGGTTAATTTCATTTAATTAATTTCGTTAATTAAGGTCGAATTTAAGAATTACTTGATCGTGAATCCCGTTGTATATAGGAATTACCTACATGTATGCAATATCTAGGTAGGTATTCAATAGTTTAATTTTAAAATATTGTGACCAGTACCCATGAGTGTCACGACGTATTTACCAAGCTGAAGTGCCATTGGGTTGGTAATATCTGTGATAGAATCAAGGGCGTCGCCAGCCCATGGCCCAGGGGGGGGAGGCAAGTTAATATTATGGAGGATGAGAAAAATATGAATTGTAGGTACAGGTACAATTGCACGACGTTAGGACTTTGGTTGCTTTGCAGTTGGATAATTTTTTTAAATCTCAAGGGGGGGGGGGGGGCAAGGGCAGCTGCCCTTGGCGACGACTCTTGGCCCTTGGTTACAATTGATAACTAGTATTATATTATAAAAGTGGTGACCACAAGTCGATAAGCACAGCACAGGACAATTTTTGAATCAATAAAGTGATATCTCAGAATAATCAAAGAAAAATAACTGAGAGACGCATTGGAGAAGGACAACGAAGAATTGGTCGGTGCATTTTTATTTTAAATTCGGAATTGATTTATTTCTGATAACCAACTTGGCTGACGATAAGCGACGATGTGGCTAAGAATGGATCATGTCGATTATGAATTATATATTCACTCGGCTTTTGAAAATGTCCAGGTTATAATTTGCAGAAAACATGAAGGTCGAATCTAAATCGTTGGCATTTAAATCTACATTATGTTTTAATTTCAACTCGATACCTTCACGCGTTCCCGAAGCACAGGTCTTGACAGACGGACAGACAACAAAGTGATCCTATAAGGGTTCAGTTTTTTCCTTTTGAGGTTCCCTAATAAAAATGGAATTAAAGCGCTTCGTTAAATTTTTTGAATATCCACCACGAAAATGGCTAAATATCCACAAATATAACATGTTACTTTCACACAAATGTCATTGTTATTGTTACAACAAAATAAACCAAAACACAATTGGAAGCTGTAGCAATTGTTCACCGATCATTTAACAAACGATAGTCTCTTCTTTGTCACAATCAATGGGGCGCTTTTGATACCCTATCAATGAGATATCCACCTACGTAAACCGTACAACGTTTCACTCTTATTTCTACATCATTACGGTTGACTTTTGAATGATTGTTGTCAAAACTTGCCAAGTTTTTTTGCGCAATGATATAGTCAGATCGTGAATATCTGTTCGTGTCAGGAATTAGGTCGTTTTGTCTCCGTTTAATGGTCAAAACGTGACCGTGTAAGGTGTTCCTAATTTTCTCAATAATTTGTTCGGGATAATGTGACAAAGATGGTATATTCTCTTCATGGTTAATTTATGGCAAGATATTCACGGGGACGCCGCAAAAGACTGCTGATGTGTAAGGGATAATCCTTGATAAATTGTTTGTACAGTGAAAAAAGTAGATTGTGCAGTCGTGACATTTTGGTTTTAGGTTTCCATAAGGGTGCGGGAGCCTGTTCGTGAGGCTACGGTGTCTGTCTGTCTGTTTGTCTGTCCTACACATAAACAGCTGTATGTTTTGAACGGTAACAGATACAAGTCTCAAAATTGTCAATATTGTAGCATTTACTTTGATGTAAATCCACAAATTAAAATTGACCAAGTGCGAGTCAAGCGTAATATTATTATCTGTTTATCAATTTTAACTTGATATTGTTTGTGTATGCCTAGCATTTCAGGTTACCTACTACTACTGTAGAAAATATATGTTATATATTTTTATATATATATATAGAAAATATATGTTATATATTTCCTATATATTATATTATATGTATATAATTTTAAACATTCTTAGATATTTTGAAAGCTAAATTTGTTGAGTATTTAGCTCTGGTGTCAGTGTTCATGTTCATGTATCATGCAGAGTACGGAACTCTCGGTGGGCCAGTGAAACTCGTACTTTGCCGGATTTATTTATGTAATTATATAATAAGACGATAAGAAGACTGACGGTAATTCACAAAAGTCCTCATTTACAATTCCACCTTCCCCATTTCGATACAAGATAAGCTGAAAATCGGCATATTATCATTTATATCTCATTGAAACGCCCAAAATTCGTACACTTTTATTTAGATCTAGAATTTTTGTGCATACTGCACAGGAATGGGACTCCCTGCCACCTTCTCAGTTGCCTGAAAACTATAATTTTGAATATATATACATATATTGTTAATTATCTATTTTATTTAGATAGATAGATAGATGAACTCTTTATTGTACACTCCTTAAAAGTAATAACAAATAATTAAATAGACTTGTGTAAGCGGCCTTATCGCTAAAAGCGATCTCTTCCATGCAACCATGGATAAAAATATAAAAAATAAATGTGACGGGGCATGTAACGGGATATTTAACAAGGTCCCATGTAAATAAGGCCACGAATTCTATGCAAGTAACATAATAAACTACAAATAATGATATAGACATACATACTAATAGTAATTACATACTAATACTTATATAGAGAGGAATAATATATTAATAAATAATAATTATAATATAATATAATAATAATTATAATTTAGTGTATAATAAGAACTCAGAAATAAATTATGATAACACAGATATTATAACTTTATCGCGATATTTATATAAAATTACCAATTAATTATAATTGACTTAGGTATATAAAGGGGGCATTTATTTTATGTGTCAATTAATTAATTTAGTTAAAAAGTAATTACAAAAGCGATAAGTAGGTAAATATTAAAAATAAATTTATCAATAATAATTTACAATTAATTGTGATATAATTACCTTAATTGTTACTGTTAAATAAAAGTGTATGTATTTTATATGTGCAATGGACAAGTAATATTTAGGGTTAAAAAATAGTTTTATTTATAATTTTGTCAATTTTAAAGCAAAATTAACACGATTACCAAACGAATTAAGACTTTTTATCTGACTCATTAGCGGTTGCCTATTTTTTCAATTTTCGTTGCATAGCTGAATATCTGATACACTTATTCAATAGTAACTTTCGATAAATGAGTCTTTGTTAGACCTGGAAAAAAACTATTGTCACGTTTTATCCACTTTTTGCTAAGAATAAATGTGAAAAAAAAAACATCAGTCATAATAGGTTTCAGGTTGTGTTGTGGGTCTATGAAATAAATATTAATAGGTATATGACTTTCGAAGTCAAACAAGTGTTATTGAATAAAATTAACCCACAGAACAAGCAGTTACCTGGCCATATCAGCGACAGATTCTAGCTAACGATCGAATACATGATTTTTTTTATTTTTTTTATATAATACAATTTAGTTATAAGTTGTAAATTTTGTACTATACACACAGGTTAATATACAAACAGATTTTGCGATACTTAACTGTAAATATTTATTTTAAAGCATAAAATATATTATTTAAATTTAGTAATATAAATAATAAAGTTATTATTTGAAGCATGTAATTGCGTAATGATATGTAATTTTATTTGAAATTACCAACAAAGAATATATATGAATTATTAAATTCACGCTATACGTACAATAAAATAGTATGTTTGTTTATGTTAGGACAGAAAATTTGGCCCTTAGTTCAATACCAAAAGAAACACGTCACAATATGAGGAAAAGTAAAACAAACGCTCTCCGCTAAACCGTTGGACATCGGAAATATCCCCCACAAAACAAGACACTATCTAATCGCATCGGAAAAACAAAGGAAGGCCGAAAGAAAAACGCTAAAAGCTTTGAAGAAAAAGGGAAAATAAACGGCTCGGCTGAGCCGCAGATAGGTACCGGAAGACATACATTCCCTTACACTGATAACAGACAAGTAGAGGAAACGTTTGCAGTCAGACACTGACAGGGTGAATTTATGGA
Organism: Lycia hirtaria; assembly: GCA_947563715.1. Classification (NCBI taxonomy): domain Eukaryota; kingdom Metazoa; phylum Arthropoda; class Insecta; order Lepidoptera; family Geometridae; genus Lycia; species Lycia hirtaria. The sequence continues at coordinate 11,601,188 of OX387377.1, read as the reverse complement.
AAAAGTTCGGGTTTGTCGGTGTGAACTTGGTGATTTTTTATTGACGTAGACACAGACATACTTATTTTAATTTTTAACAAAAACAACTACAACAATAAACACATAAAATATACAAAAACAAACAACAACAGTCGTTTTTGTCACAAACCGGTTCCAACTCAGCATTAGCTATTTCGGTTTAGGTAACGCAAAAAAAAAACGTTGAAAATATACAAGGTGATAGATATCGATAAACTGCTTTAACGAAAATTATAAAAAAATAATGTTATTGTAACGTAAAATAAAAAATATTGATATGTAATTTTTTCCGCATTCCAAATATGGTCCTCCTGGTATTCCTTTAATGGTCATAAATGACCGTCAAAGACGGTCAAAGTATGTCTATTTTTCATCCCATTGACTTCATACAGTGCGCTTGCGCATAGGTAGCAAAGCAACAATTATAATATCTATCAATTGCCATATAATAGATTAGGTGCAGGAAATTAGGTACATTTATCTCGAAGTACGTGTACTTAGATTCTCTCAGATAAATTACTCTAGGTGTCTTATAGATAATTAATATAATACTTACTTACATTTTTTTCTTTTACGAAATTCAACGCCTTGGAGAGTTGTTCTAGGCCTAGTTCACAACGATTTCACTATAACCAACATAACACTTCTTGCCATCCTCTCAATCACACACATAATATATATACTTTCACAAAATCACATTATGCAATATTAAGAAGATGCGCATGTTACCTAATGTTATATTTGAATACTTTCAAACACAACGAAGTTGAAAATATTAGTAAAAATTTAGACACAGAAAAAGTTCTATACACTATGAACCTCTTAACCCAGTAATCACAGTTCACACAAAGTTTAAAAACAGAACTGAAATTTCGACTTCTCACTCCAGTATTTCGGTTTTAAATTGAATATTTTCAGTAAACTAGCACATAGTAGAGTCCAATTTGGCGCAGGCGTGTGGTTTGGTAAATAACCGCTCACAAATTGTCTTGTGAAACGAGTCGTGTGATTCGCCCAACGACGCGTGACCTCAGCAGAGGGAGCGCTCTTCAGCGGAGAGATGAGATCATGTTGTTTCTAGGTATCGATAGACAATGAAAATCATTGTCTGTCTATTGGTTTGTTCTACATGGAAAAAACCGATATATATCAGTTAAATAGATGAACGATCGTGGTCATTTATGTAAGGCTGTGAAAAAAAGTCCTGCAATGTAAAATCGACAGTTCGAAAACAAAAATCAGTCTTAAAGCTTTTTAGGTTAATGGAAGTAATATAAATACGTAAATCTGCAATGTATTCTATGGACCTCAGCTGGAGTCCTCAAAATTCAATAGAAAAAAAAACAAACGAATAATAAAGTAGTAGTAGGTATCTGTCGCTCAAGTGCAAGCCTATTAATAAAGGAAACAAAAAACAATTTGATGTAAACGAAGTAATATAAATCAACAAAATAATGCAAATCAATTTAATGTCAAATTAAAAAATATATATAATTCGTTCCATTCATTTATTTCCATATAAATATGACACATACTTACACAGTATGTTGTAATTATATTTTTGTATTAGTTATTGTTATATTAACCGCATTTTCCTCGCTTTTCAATAAAATAATCGTGATTAATTTATAATTTGATTTTAATTATATTTATGTACTGAAATGGGTCTACTAACTTACCTTGGTTAGTAGACCCAACTGAATAATTCAGTGATTCTATTACAGAGTTGGTTTTGTTAAAGAACCAACGATGCTAATCTAAGAGTAGTCGCAATGTATTTTATTATTGAAATAATCTCTACACTAAACTGTAGATATAATAAACTAACAACTGTTCTTTAATAAAAGTAAAATACTAGCCAAAAAAATATCGATTCAAAATCAACATTAATATCGATAAAATAAAAAAGGATCGACAGGTATCCCATCACTATTTATGAAATGTAATTTTCCGAAAGCAACGACTCTACATTTGTAGCTTTCCCGAGTTTACGGGGAAATTGCGATCTCTCGCGAGCGCGAAATACGAATCTACCCGCAAACCGTTTAAATTTCGAACAACGTTTGTATAACGTTTCCGCAAATACTTTCCGCTAAAGCTTTTGTAGCCGTGTATTAGAGCTACTAAAAGAAGGTTTTTTTTTTATAGAAGATAGATCTACGATTGACCACCAACTCGCCTGATGTTAAGCGACGGTGTGGCCGAGGATGGAGCTCGTCGATCTAGAAGATATCTATTCATTCTAGCCTTGAAAATTCCAAGATTGTAGGTCTCAGGAAACAGAGATGGCGGCAACGAATTCCATTCTTGTGCAGTACGCAACAGGAATGTGGATCGATATCGCTGAATATTTACGTGAATTGTGATTTCCAAGGGAAGTAGGTTAGTTGAATAGGTAGTAATATAATTATCTTCTTATGTATTTTTTTTAGCGTTAATTAAATACTAAATACAAAGTTTTCCTCATTATTTAGTATTTTTATTAAATACCTCTTATATTCAGTGCTTGTCAAATTCCTTATCTGTGGGTATAACCTTCGACACGATGTATTTTCAATTAATATTAATTTTACATCACTAATTACGCACACGTACAGACTTAATACGGTCTGTAGACCGTATTAAGTCTGTCTGGCTGGTTATATTTAAATATTTTATTAATTACTCCCTACTACCTACTCTATGATATCCTGTTTTATTAAACGATAAAAAGCTAAATAAAGATATAAATCCTTTGAAAACGATATATAAAAATATTAAAAACAATAGTTAAAAATATGATCAACAAAATAAAGTTAACTACAACTCTTCGATATACAAATAAAATGAGCCTTACCGAAAAACGTTACTTAACTTTAACCAACGTCTTAAATTCTCTGTCTTCTTTCCGCATGTGTGTGTCATTACGTGTCAGCGAGAAGTTGACAAAATGGAGAAAAATGTTAAGTATTGCTTAACATTAAGTAGGTAACGTTTTTCGGTAAAGTCGAATATGTCCAGAACTAAAACAGTATGAACATATTTCAACCATAATATTACTGTTTTTACTTAACAAGCGATATATAGGTAAGTAAAATTTACTTTGATCGTACCTACGCACTGCAAAAATGTAAGATACACTCCCAGAGTGGGTGATCTCCGATAGATATAATCTGGGTGTCTTTAAATCGTGAGGATCTGTTTCTTTTAAATAAGCACGTTCAATCGTGGACCAAATATTGCTGGCGGTCAAGCGCAAGCCTATCACTCGTCATAGAAAAAAAAAGCATTAAGTATATGCTGATATTTTGAGGTCAATGTAGGTCATCATGAAAAATGTTCTGTATAATCACAATAAAAGAATCAAAGAATCATTATCATGAATCATCCATCATCACATCTGAAAAAGAAAGGTTTAATTTTCAAAATTGTCAAGCTTTACGAAGTTTAGTTTTACGAAGAAATATAGATTAATACACCGAGTACCTATGCATATTGTTATTTATGAAGAACATAACCGTTATTCTTTGAAGTCGAGCAAATAGAAAACAACATAACAAAGACTAAAAAGCTATCAAAACGAGGGTAGTTCGAAGCCTACAATTTACTACAGACACTTGAACTCCCTTCGTTCTATAGTCATAATGCCCCTTAATAGCCATTACTCGAAGATACACCTTACTGATGGAGGGTTACTTATTTACCTACCGTTCCATTACACATATTACTTGTGATCTATTGCTTCTTCAAATATAGGGTCTGGTTATTGAGTCGTTAAGACGGAAGCTATTGCCCCCAGTATGTATTAACGAGAATGTTTCCATACAACAAGTGGAAATTGTTTCTTTGCCCGTATGTAAAATTTTATTTAGATGTTTTTTTTTTATAACTGTAATTCACGTTATACTTATATTGAAAAAAAAATACTGTAACTGTAATTACATTAAAAAGAATAATTAGTATAATAAATAAATAAAAAGTTTCCAATTATGTACTTATTTTTATTTTGAAATTGCCTGCTGCATATTTATTTTCTATTACATATGCGGTGTAATTAGACAAAACAAATAGCATATAAAAAAAACATGGTAAATTTATAAATAAAACAAATACTCCATCACCATAAATGGCTGATTATTGAAATACCCCATAATGGCACAATAACTGATAGCAATGAATCAAAAGAAACAAAACAGTCCAAGAAACAAGGTGCGTAATCCGGCGTAAAATTAAAACACGATCCCCGACGGTTTATCTCAGAGAAAAAAATTACGCGAAAAATATAAAAAGCATCTGGTGTTCAATAAAAATGACGTAACAAGTAAGGTATTAATCAAATGGCGAGGAAACCCTCCTTACGCGTCACCGGCAAGCCTTTCCGCAGCATTTGTCCCGTTATTAAAACTTGGCCGGGTGCGTTACGTAAAAAAGATAATTATCTTAGAGCGGCAACCCTCGTCTTAGATAGGGCTTTCAAGTTTGTGTATCGATGTTAGTTGTACGCGAATCTAGACGCCTTAGGTATGTGTGGCGGGGCGGGAGGGTCTCTTCGCTTCTCCGCTCTTCCACTGGCGTCCTTCGTTCTGCCAGCACCGTTCACCACTATAATAAGATTAAATGCTCAAAAAAAATTTACTAAATATGTTATGTATATAAATACAATTATGAAATTAAACATACAATGTAAATCTAAATCTATCATTGGCGTTAAGCTAAAACACACACGGTGGTTTGTGGCGGACACATAATTCTTGTATACTGTAGCGTTTCTTTTTTGTTTTTGTTGCTATTTACTTGATGTTATGTGTCCTCAATAAATAAATATATGTCTATGTCTAAAATGTATGTTCTTTATTGTATTTTACTAAGAGCTGTAGATTTTATTGAAAAAATTAAATAAAATAATATTTCCCATCATTCTAGGCGTGTCTATCTGGTTCTACTAGAGTGTCCATTGCAAACTTACAGTGGCTTCTTATTTTTGACCACATTATCACATAGCATCATAAAGTATAGTGAAATATTTATCCATGATCATTAAAAACAACGGGATGGAAGATCTCGAACTATAGGTAGGCCTAATTTCTATTCCCTTAAAACCGCAATTCTAACAGATTTGGCTTATATTTTTTGTTAGTTGTGTTGTTATTAACATAAGTTGTACCCGCGATGTGATGAAAAATGGTGATAATGACGATTAAAAATAAATATAATGAAGACAGATCGATCAGTCGAGCCATTTAGTTGTGAAATGATAACAGACAGAGATATAGCGAAACAGACTTAGTTCGGCTTTTTCAATATTAAAATATTCCTATAGAATATAAAATACATTAAAATACGCTTTAACCTAATATGAAACGGCTTTGAGGTCAAATTCAGGACGTAGTGGTTCTCACAATGTTCTCACATGTTCTCACATGTAATCAAAACATTTTTATAGATTTTTGGTTTGTTTGTTTTCCTTCAGAAAACACTGTCACTCTTTGTAAACAACGTTAACACTGTCTCGTAAAGAGTGAGGAGGTAAAAAGGTCAGAGGAAGGGTGTACTTCCTAGAAAAATAATTTTAAAACAAATGTTGGTCTGATGAAAACTGCGAATAGGCAACCCTAGACATAGTCTCACGGGCGATGAGTTGCGCCCTGTTCCCGGCACATGTTGCCCATCAGTCATCGATGAACGCTCGGTCAAGGATGCAGAATGGACACTTGTAACAGTGTGCCAACCCTGCCTGAAATATCGCAGGGGCGTGCTGATGACGTGAACTGATGCCATTAGATACTATAATAACCTTGTCGCAATTTATAAGTACGACGAGTTAAGGGTGTCTTTAAGCTCTGTGTAGGCGCATACATACATTTTTATATACAGTATTGTCTGTGTTTCCACGAAATTTCACCTGTTATAAAGTAATGATAAAGCCGAAAATGTAACGCGTTTGCCTTAACTCTGACGCAAGCGAGCTATATCTTTGATATTATGTCCTATGGCCTATTAATTAACTTTTTTCTACACAGTTACATTCACATTGTTTACTTTTTAGCGTCGGAAATATTTAATTGGTATTGAAAATATAAATATATAAGCATCATGCAGAACATTTACTTTATTCTAGATATGCAACATAAGTAAAAAAAGTAATAAGTAATTAGGTAACCTAACTAATAAACTTAAAAGTAAAAATGTTGTATTTAGTATAAAAGAAGTTTATTAAAAATACTAGTAATATTTTGACATATTTGGATTAAAGCTAAATTCAAATACGTGGTTAAAAAACATACCTAGTTAAAAAAAATTAGGTACTTACCTAATGAAAAAAAAGTCATCAATCATCGAAGATATACTAATAAGACAAATAATTTGTTCAGAATCAAAAATAAACTGCAGGCAAAGCATAAAGCTAAATATAAATTAAGCCCTTTTATAAAAAAGAAATTTTATCATCCCTATTATAAATGGGGTGGGCTGACAAATTGCAGGACAAGCTGGAACACGGTACATCAAGCCAGACAAGTACTAATAGCGCCATCTATCGTGAAGCCGCAGTGTCCGGGTGTAAGTGATACTTGGTGATGTGGGAAAAGTCCGCTAGATGTCACTTTAATACATAATGTAATAAACGAAATAATTTAAATTTATAGTTAAAATAAGAAAAGTAAATTTAAAACAGAAATTGGTAAGAATAAGAAGGCTTTCAGTTAGATTACTATTTCTTTTTTTTTTATATTAATAATCTTCACAAATAAAAAGGACACCCAAGACTGTCAACCTGTTATGATTCAAACTCGTTGATTTCATTTTGTCGAACCGTATTCATTGTTTTTCGTTTAAATGGTTTTTTGAGCTTGTTTGATGAATTAAATATGTTTTTGTTGTTATATAAGCATCGTTTAATTGTCTTCGAGAAGCGTTTTTTTCATAATTAGCTCAGATTGCACCTACTATAGAGTTACTTAACATGGGTATTGTGTACATGTTATATCATTTTGAAAATGTAGCATCAATTACAAAAAAAAAAGAAATCTGAATCATCTAAAATCAGAATTTAAAATATAAATAATTTTAATTATATCTTGATTTTATAGTTCTGATAAACGCCAGAATATAATTTATCGTCGCATGTACTTTTAGATTAATAGAAAAAAACTCCGCATTACTCTTTGACGATCCTACAATTCGCATTTTATCATTTTAATAAGATTCGTAAATATAGTAAAGATCACGATCATACTATTTGACTGTCTCAGGTTCTCTTTTCGGCATTCGTACGATAAGTTGAATACTCACCTCAAGATAACTTTTTACCTGTATAACGAAAGGTTCAAGAAGTTTCTAAGCTTTATAGTAGATGGCGCCACCACACAGAATAATATTTTACAGGTTTGAAATACCTATATGCGATCAGCTATGTAATTTTATTAACATTGTATTCACAAAAACATAACCAATGTTTTAGCGACTGTCAATAAATTAAGCATATTTATATAAAAAAAGTAGAAGGTAACTTACCGCGAAATGGTTGTTCATGCCACGGATAAAAAAACTACTTCACCCATGCCTACTATTCCTATACCTACTAGTTCAGTGCTACACAAAACTTTGAATTTCAACTACGAGATTTTAAAGCCATGTGGCCAAATATAATAAAGACAATTTGCAATATAAATATTTTTTTCGATAAACGGAGACAACATACCAGCCACTGATGCCAGATTTTAGAGATTTTAAAATTGTAGGGGAAAGGATTCTAGTGGGGATTTTTGGAAGAGGAAAATGTGAAATAGGGAGATTTTATTAATAAAATCTGTCTGATCTGGGTCTTTACCCATATCATCATCATAATGATCTCTCATTAGTACCTATTAGACAATTCTAGTACTAGGGTGCTGTAAATTTTTATGACCGTGATTCTGGGAAAAATATGAGGAACATCTTTTTATTGGGTCCTCTAAACCGGGATTTTGAAGGATTCTAGATAAGATTTATGGGGAACGGATATCGGATTTCTGGTAAAATTAAATCTAGTCTTATATTTGCCTATTATTTATTAAAGATTTATAATGTTGTGCTTGTTTAGATCCTTGGCAAGCGGATGCCATGGTGGCTGGACGGAACCAACGTGAAGACCAACTGGTTGAAGCTAGTGCGCTCGACCAACTACCAGCAGGATGTCAACGTCCAGTATTTGTTGCTTAATGGAGAGGTACGTTTAACATAAGCTGGATTCAGACATCCCGAGACATGCGGCGCGAAAGCTTTACATGTCTCCGCCGTACCTTGCACTGTGTGGACGGAGAGCTGCGAATGCTCATTCTGAGCATTACTGTCGTATACAAATGCTCATAATGAGCACACCGTTTACATAGTGCCATATATAGCGTGGCAGCATAGCGGCATTTACATCGCATACGTCGTGAATTCGCGATATCTATATCCACCTTAATATTTTAGATGTTACTACGGAAATAGCTGCATTTTTCTTCTGCAGACCGCCAACTCGCCTGATGTTAAGCTTAACTAAAATAATAATAAATAAATAAACTTTGTTTGTGGACATTTCACACAACACGATCTAACCCGAACTAAGCAAGGCTTGTACTATGGGACTTAGATGGATGATATAATACAATTTTTTTTTTTTGTTTTTTACATACACACTTATGCTACATAGAAACACCAGACACATAACAAAATGCTCATCACACAAATGTTTGTCCTGGGTGGGGATCGAACCCACTACCTACAGCTTAGCAGGCAGACATCTACCAACTGAGCTACGAGGCCAGTCAAAAGAATGAAAGAATGTTATTCATTCGCGATTTAAAGACATCTAGATTATATTTTTCAAGAACCACTCAGGCAGCACATTCCACAGTTTAGCAGTCCGAACGATGAAAGTGGAAATAAAACGTTTCGTTCGGATCTTTGGAATAACCACCATGAAGCGATGACGCACATATACGTCATTGCGTTTGCAATACCCGTATCTTTGAAATTGGCTGGCATTGAAATGCAAGACTTAATTCTTCAGAGATATTAAGGCAAATTCAATTGAGATATTTAATTTCATGAATAGTTACTTGCATTTTTAGCCCCGACCCAAAAAAAGGGGTGTTATAAGTTTGACGTGCGTATCTGTGTATCTGCATGTGTATGTATTTATGTGTTTGTCATGGCAGCGTAGCTCTCAAACGGATGGAGCGATTTTGATCTAGTTTTTTTTCTGTTTCAAAGAAGATTTCATTGAGAGTATTCTTAGGTATATTGCATCAAAATCAGTTCAGCCGTTTTCTTTGTCGGCGTGGTTTTTTTGAAATTTCTAAACTTATACGTTCCTACGATTCTAGCTTTCTGCATGTAAATGTTATTGTGATTATTTGAGTGATTTTTAGGTGCTTTATTCGTTTCCAGTCACTCGAGAAAATAAAAACTTTTCATTATAAAAACATTTAGCAAAACAGCACAAGAAAATAACGTACAAATCACAAAATCATTATCATCGCAACCCTCATATTCCGTTCACTACCCCAATAAAATTTGAATGTGGAACGTTGGGTACTTCCGGTGGCAGAAAATCGGTGTTCCAAACAACTGTGACCCACTTCCGGTCAATATGAGGGGAGCAAACAGATGCAACGATTAGATTCACAGTTGTACCCCATGTTAACTGCTATTTGATTTTTGCCCTTTTAAGGTTAATAAAATAATCTTTTGTGACAAAAAAAAAAAAAACCTATGTGAATACTTAAAATTGAAGTTTATTTTTTAATATGAATATTTTCTCAAGAATGACTGCCTTTTGTATCTGACCATTGACCCAGTCGTCGTCTAGCGAGACTCTTGATATTGGTAGACACTTGGCTGAATATATACCGATATGACTATCGGGACAATGATCGTCGAGTCAATATCCCACATGGCGCGTTACTTCGTGAGAGAAGTCAAGGTACTTCCTGAGCCTGTCCTTCGTGACTTTCACAATATTTTCATAAATTAATATATAAATATTCACTTTTATGTATATAATTTTTCTAACAAAAACACACTCCAAATGTTATGTTATGACTCTTAATTAGTTTTTAGGGCGCAGTTTTAGTCACTGTGAGCACTTTTAAATTCACTTTTTATGTAAATATTTCTAAAGTTAATAAAAATAGTTTTTATGCAAAGGCACCTAGTTACTGAAAATCTGTTTAAGGTTACGTTTAATTACTCATAAAATATATGTTTATTGTTAAAAAGTCTGTCTCAACTACACATATGTATGAAAATAGTATATTTATGTGTTCAGTGTACGAATAATGCGCCGGCCGTTATCCGTTCAGGATAACGACGTACTTTCCGATTCAGTGGAAAAAAGCTAGTCGACCTTCATGTTTTGTACACTCACTATAAAAGCTTTACACATTTTACTTGCTCTTCACTTCCTTGAGTACGAGACAAGGTGATATAGGGGAAACTCTTTAATTTTCATATGTTTTAGGTAAGTATTTTACAGATTTATTAGAAGATAACAATCAGTGTAGTACAACTGTTATAATAGTTAAATAATTTAAAAATACTTTTGGAAATGGAATGCATATAAGTCTAAGATCCCGCTATAAGATGACCTTCACCGAGCTGGTTAATGGACGAAAAGTATTTTATATTCAATTAATATGTCAACTATATTGCAAATTGGGTTGTCTAAAAAATTTCAGTTCAGAATATGATTAATTAATAATATTTTTTATTATTATTTTTAAACATTTCACTGGTTTGGTTAATAGACAAATTCAATATATTTATGTGTAAATAATCTTTATTTTAATTTAACTTTAATTCATTAACCAGACCGGTGCAAGTTACTAGTATCGATTTACCTGTTTATACCTGCCTACCCAAGAGTTGTGACGGGAAAAAAATAGTCAACCTATAACGTTTGCATATTCTATGGTCTTCATACTTTCGATTGGTTTGGAATTTGTCTATTAACCAAACCAGTGAAATGTTTAAAAAAATAATTAATTATTAATTAATCATTCTGGACTGAAATTTTTTAGACAACCCATTTGCAATATATTTATTGACATATTAAATTTAATATAAAATACTTTTCATCCATTAACCAGCTCGGTGAAGGTCGTCTTATAGCGGGATCTTAGACTGTATGCAAAACTTTAAAATCTTAATTATTGTTCTACTATTTTTTGTTTTATTCTCACTTGCTGAGCGACGTTGCGGTTTATGCCTAGTTAACCTATATCTTGCATACTTCTACTGCATAAAAAAATCAATTAGACTTTCTTTTAATTAAATGTGATTGGATTAGCATATGTTAATTTGTATTAAAAGCACTCGTTACTGTTATTTATTTACTTAACTTCTGAGCTAATATCGTTATTCTTACAGATAATATTGTCTAACAGAATTTGATTGTCACTAAATATATACTAGTAATTTTCATTCTGTAAAAACATTAAAATAGATTAGTCTGTGTGTGTAAGATCTATCGTAGCAAAAAATGAGTTTCGATTTACCAAAATAATGAAATAAGGAAAGCAGCGTCTTTGTTTATTTTAATATTTTTTAAAACGAAATTAACTTTTCTAACGAAAATTTCGTTATTTAACGAAATAAGAACAACAGCGCCCTCAAAGTAATCTCTAAATGAAGAGACTACAAAACATTATATTCCATACTAGCATTTCTCACCACGACTTCAACTGCGTTGAAGAGATGAGGCTTTCGGCTTCAATTTAAAAATATTATTAGGAGTTCTGTCTCAAATCAGGTGTTCTGTTACCTGGTCCCATTGTCTGTTCTTCGTGATTCATGACACCTCATCAAAGGGAATCTATAACCTATTCTTCTTATTTATAACTTATTCTGGTCATAAATTTTTCACGAAATTACTAAGTACTTGTACTGGTTTTCTGTATCTTTTGGTTGATAATAAACTATTTGTATTTCTATTAGCAATAGGGCTTTTGATTTAATCTGTTATGAACATTTTTAGAGCCAACAATCTCAAGATGTATCAAGTAACAATAATTTAGCTGCAATAATAACCCTTATTACGTTGTGGTTTTCAGATATTTTACAAAGTGATACGCGAGATACCATCCGGCCAAGAGCTGCTTCTAGGACCGAGGACTCCTCTGTCGTGGCAAGACTTCTCCATTGGTGAGTGACTTTATTTACATTACAAAAATTATCGTCAGCATATCTTTAGGTAGCTGTGTTTACCCGACTACGGAATTATTATTTCAGAATTAGACTGCTAAACTAGACTGCTAGACTTTTTGTGTGATTTTCTATGGGGAAAAAGGCGACCACTCTCGTCTTAACACGGGTAATATTGAAGTGGTGGGTAATTTTGACCGAATCTCAAATATTTTATATAAAATCTGTATAATTTTACATGGTAGGTACTTACCTGCGCCAAATTTATGTTATGGTATACGAAAAAGATTTTATTTGTGGAATTGGCATTTTAGAAGTTGCTCAAAGTTTATCTTAAAATCTGTCGTAACCGACTTCAGAAACGCAATTTCGTTAAATTGGATAACGATTTCCTAGTCATTTACTTCCTTACCGAAAAACGTTACTTACCTTTAAGCAATGCTTAACAACGTCAACGTCTAGCTGACACGTAATGACACTTGTGGAAAGAAGATAGAGAAGTTAAGACGTTGTTTAAAGTTAAGTAACGTTTTTTCGGTAAAGCCCTTTGTTTTAAAAACCAAACTATGGAACTAATTTTGACGAAATTTTTACTAGGCCGATCTGAAAGTATTTCAAATAAAAAAACGATCAAATCTGTTCATAAATGACGCAGGCATGAGGTAACAAATAAAAAAATACAACTGTATTGAGAATTATTTTTTGAAGTAGGTAGTTTAAAAATTAATGAAAATTTATATAATCGTTTATAGATACTTAATAGATAGATATTTTTTCCAAGGGATCTGAAATAATAAAATCCCGCCCCTTCCTACATACAGGCTGTACATAAGTAGCACCCGCGTCGTAGCCGTAACACGTTGAATCACGGCGTCGCGGTCACGCTCGGAGGGCAGGGTAATTGGAGTCACCTGCCCTCTGCCCTCCGGATAGTTGGGCGAGGGTCGCGTCCACGCACCTATCATACTCTGCTGTACAGGTTGATCCCTGATTCATGTTGTTTTTGAAGTGATAACTTCTTATGGGAGAGTAAAACGCTTCGTTACGTAACGAAGCGGTTTACAGGGTAACGCGTTACGGCGCCAGTCTGTCTGGCTAGATTAATTTAAGTTATCACTTCTGTTGGGCGTCACGAGACGCACACGTTTTTTTTTAATTTTAACCTTTTGAGTGAACATATTTCCGCACCTTCATTGGCAAGGGTGTCATAATATGTAAAATCTAAAAATAGTGCTACTTCAGAAAACTATTGTAATAATTATAGTTTAAAAAACTGCAACCGACTTCAAAATACGCAATTCCATTTACTAGGATGACGTTCTCCAGATATTTTGTTATAAAAACCAAATTATTGAACCTATTTTGATAAAATTTATATGGGAACAACTTTGAACCACCAAACCAACAAACGAAAAATAATCATCAAAATAAAGTCACAATTGGCGGAGTAATCGCGTAAGAAACATACAAAAAAAAAACATACAGTCGAATTGAGAACCTCCTTTTTCTTGGAAGTAGGTTAAAAAAAATAGGCATTGTCTTTTATTGAAAACGTGGCACTGAGGGCACGAAAGTGTTTGTCTTCTATAGAAGGCCTTGGCACTCAACAGTTTAAACTCTCAAAATCGTGTCGTGATTTAAAACTTTTTTCAATGATAAGAAATTGCTGCTAATATGATGTTTGGTGATAATGTTCGATTAAATAATTTAAAAAAACGAGCGACGACGAGCGTGGTCGTAAATATTTCAGTCGATACTTCGCTCGGGGATGTACCTACCTCGTATTGGCTAGGTAGGTACTAGTTATTTGACCGCAGAAACACCCACAAAAATGATTTTAAAAAACTGGTTCCTATTTAAAAGGGCAGTATTTATAGCGAAATTTGCAAGGATAACGAGATTTAGCCTCATCTCAGAGTAATGAGCGTAGTGCATTGACATACAGAGTTCTATAAACTGAAATCCAAATATCTGAGTAGCATTGGACCGCTAATCAAGCGACTTGTTTACGTCATTTAGTTGATAATTATACGAGTAGTTTAAAAAACTGAAAAAAACCGACTTCAAAATACTTAATTTGTTTACTTGGATGATATTTTTCCAGTTACAAAAACCAAAGTACTGAACAGATTTTGATTAAAAAAAATATGGGACTACTCCTGAAGTATGATCTACCAATTAAATAAAGAATCATCAAAATAAATTCACGTGATCGGTGAAGAAACATACAAAAAAAAACATACAGAAGAATTGATAACCTCCTTCTTTTTGGAAGTCTGTTAATATTTTTTAAATGTGCGTTACAGTACACTGTGCTCTTCATCTGTAATGCTATTAAACTATTGTCAGACGTATAACTACTAACTTTTAACTATTGTCAGTGGCTTTTTTCTAAGGTCACTTTCAAAAATATTTTATCTTTTTTTTTTTGTGTTTATTTCACCCTGTATATTAGGTAGTAATCAATGGCGCGGACACACGGGCAGCACGCGTCCTGCGATATTTAATTTAGATAAATCGCGACGTATGCGCCGCGTGGACTGAAAAATCACGCATATGCTTGTGCGAGGGGCAGAGGGTTGACGATCTCTGGCTACACTGGAAGTGACAAATAACATTTATAGCGTTACTGCTATTTAAAAGAACGAACTTGAAAACAATCAATGCCATCTAGAATTTTTAACTTTATCGGTTCAAAATCTACAAAACTCTTAACGCGCTTCGCTCAGCACTCGAAGATATTCAATCTTAAGCAAAAGCTAGAAACATTGCATTTCAATCTTGAGGACTGCATTGACTACATTGGCACTGTTGCTAAGACGTGCTTACTGAAAAACAGCTAAAATATACAAAAAAACGACTAATATGAAATGCATTAAGTAGTCGTTTTTTTGTATATTTTAGCTGTTTTTCAGTAAGCACGTCTTAGCAACAGTGCCAATGTAGTCATAAAACAGGCTTGTCTGCTGCCACTATATCTCTTCTAGTCTCTTTAAATAATGACTTAAGGGTCTTCAGCACTTCCTGGTTGGCTTCCGGCGGCGGCGTCGCAGCCGGCACTCGTGATTTATGCGATTCAAATTGTACTTAATTGGACAGTCTAATAATATTACAGAGTTTTGGTCATTAGACGGTAATATGGAAGCGTAAAGTTAGTCGGTTTTGGTGTAATGTAGTTTGGAAGCCGATTCGTCATGAATTTATTTGAGACTGATGGAAAACTTGTATAGGCAACTTAGGCAAGTTTTGTAAATACATACTTATGATACATAGAAACACCCAGACACAGAACAAACAACCATGCTCATCACACAAATGTTTGCCCTGGGTGGGGATCGAACCCACGACCTCCGGCTTAGCAGGTAGACATACTACCAACTGAGCCACAAGGCCAGTCAATTCATTTCAATTCAATTCATTTTTTGATTAGGGTTGGGGATATGGAATATGCGCATACACACCTATTTCCTTGTCCGAGTGGTATTTCAACTCGCGCGCCCCTCACCCCTGTATCCAATGAGAACTATTATAACCCATACACTGCGTAAGTGAGTGCCAGCGTACATCTTACATAGTACTGCCAATACAGACGCTTAAGCGCCCACATCTTCGTAAATGACGGCTATTTACGGCCACACATAATGCACCATGACATGCCAGAATTACGTACACAATGACTCTTAAATATCCCTAATTAGAATCGATTTGCAGGCTCATCGAAAATCGCCCCATTCGATTATTTCTCCTTACATTGCACAAGAATCGAGATGATTGATTGACCCTTACCGTATACCACCTATGAATTCGATACTTTTCCAAAAGGATTAATTCAATTCGAGATACAATGATTACAATTATTCGATTCCAAAATGACGGTTTTGATCGATCGCGGCCGAGACATTAATTTATGAGGCATTTTTGCGTACGGCTTTTTTTAATGCTTTTAATCATATAAAGGCTAGATAAGAGAGATAACAGCGTCTCTAAAAATGACACAGATTTATTAAACAGCTACTATACTACTTTGGTCTCGATTACACAACGAAATGTTATTCAAAAAACTGGACCTAAAACAATTCATAGTCGACCGTGAAAAATCAGCAGCCTATGGCAGTTGTTTCGAATGCAGCGTAAAAATTAAATAAAAAGATTATTTATTATCTAAATATGTCAAAACATGTATAATTGATTAATTTTGCTAGATAAATACACAGAAGTGGGGCTATTAATAAAAACGAGCCGAGCGAGCGGGTAAATAGAGTCTAAATTGTTTAAATACATATATAATTATGTATTGTACTAATTTATTATTCATAGCTATCGTCTACACTATCGTGTGTTATTGAATTATTATTTGAACTTTTTTATGATAGTTAAAATATGGATTTCACTTGATATAAATGATGGTAACATATTAGGTATAGGCTCTAAAATACGACTGTTGCGCTACACTGTTTGATATTTGGTGATGGATTTATATACTTGAGGGTGATAGCTAGACTAGCTAATCAACTGATTAATAGAAAGTATACTAACACTACAAAAAAAAACTGTGTAGTTTGATACTTATAATTTCGACAAAACGCGAAGCCAATATCAGTCCAGCTAATATCAGCAATCTTGACACTGAAGTAAAGCACTTACCTTCAGACTTATTCTTTTATGTTGGACAAGCTAGATATTTGACCATAGGCAATATTTTTAAATAAAAACTAATGATATTTCGGCTTAAAACAGACGTGAGTGACTCGTAAGTAGTTTTTATTTAAAAATGTGTGAAAACCACGTTAGTTTCTATAGGCAATATGTTTGGACGCTGTTTTAACTATGCTCTTGGTCTTATTACGATTTTTCCTAGTAAGCATCTTAATTTACCTATCTATCCAATAGAAATAAATAAGCCACGTTAGAAATTTTTATAGCATTTTGAATCGAAAACATCAAAACTGTACCATCATAATCCATCTTGGCATACGCACCAACAATAAGTTAACCCTTTATTAGCCGTGCGTTTTTGTCGCGTGCGCTCGCGCCGTAATGAATGACCCGGTTGACATTTGTCATCGCGCAATTGTCAAGCGCAGATTAAAATTGATGACGTTGCTTTGTCCGAAGCGCGCGCGCTATTGTGTCGTTGTGTGCACCGCCTTATCTCGCGAGATTATAATTTTGAATTTTGATTAGGGGTAGATTTAATCGAATAAAAGTTAGCTGATATTTTTCTGAAAATTAAATTTCATATTTTCAGTTTGGTATGTTAATGTGACTTTCACAAAGAATTACTCTTAATTTATTAATTTAATATTATAATGTGAACAAAACTGCTGTTAATCTTATATCTTTAGTTAGTTTAAACGCATACAAAACTATTTGTTCTAATTATATATATAAAAAAAAAAACAGAAATAAATAACTTTTTATGCAATAAATGACATAAACTACGAAAATTTATAAAAAATAATCTACACGCATACAAATTACGTATGAATATAAAATAATAGGTTTCTATTGCTTTGCGTAAATTAACTTTATTAAAAATAACATATGGATATATTTTTAAAAGCAATAGGTTTTACTACATTCCCTAAATAAGATTTATTAAAAATAACAAATATGAAGTAAAATAAAAATAAGCAAATTTATTTATTTATCAAAATATATCTCGTGCCGTTTTAAATTAAGCCATCACCACATTGTCGTCATCACCCACCATTACACAATACAGACGCGAACGCGAAAATAGAAACGTCACAGAATCGCAACGAATCCCCGACGCGAGATGATTAATCAAAAAATTAACCAACAACAATAGAATCACCCCCATTATACCATTTACAATGCCACCGTCCCACGTCGCGTATTTATATAACAATCAAATAAATATTACCGACAATAAAATGGAAATATTTCAATTTAATATCGCCGCCCCCGGGGAAGGGTTAAATCTGGTTCGCATTTGTCCGCTTTTTTACGCTCAGATTAGATCGTTCTACTATCTTGATGTTACGCGAAATTGAATAATTTCTAGCCCACAATAGATCGCTATATCGTGACTTCACATTATGATCTAGGATTATTTTTGACGGAATATTTTTTTGGCTAATGAATTAATATGATATTTATCTGTGACTCTTTTTTATACGATATTGATGGTACGGTTTGATTTTAAAAGTAGGCTCTTCGCTTCGTTACCAATACTTTATGTGGGTTCAGCTACAAAATTAGAATAGCATTTATTTTGCGGATTATTGGAAATTGGTCAAAAAAAAACTCTAATCTAACGAACTAAAGAACTTTATAAACAAAATCATGATACTCAATTATGCCATTTAGGAGTTCCCTTGTTTATTTCTGGTTATATAATTATTTTACTTACTTAAACTCTATAATACCTACTACAAATCTTAAATCGGCGCATCTACTATATTATGCCATGGACAACTCAACTTCATTGTCAGAATAGCTTTTCGTTCGCACATCATTGCAATATCAGTATATATAGTAAAGTCTATTTTAAAGTCTGTGTTTTCAGTAGAAGTTGTTTTAAAATTTTCAATATTTTATGCTCCCACTCCACGGGAGTTACGTTCGTCTTTTATATCGATGCAAAGTTGACTCGCACTCGTCTTTATCTTGCTATTTCTGTTATTAAGAATTTGAGACAAAAGTTCAAATGAGTCTTCTTTGACTGTGACATTTTTAACAGTCACTTAAACTTTTGTGTCACCCTCTTCATTTCAGAAAAAGCAAGATAATAACGGGCGCGTGTTAACTTTGCATCGCTATAAAAGTTGACCGTAACCCCCAGGCTATATGTGAATCTGAGTGAAAAGTTTTTAAGCTTCTCTGTTTCATAAGAACTATACCAAATCTTGGATTTTTAAAGCCTAGTGAATCTTTTAGATCTACGTGTGCCATTCTCGGCCACACTTTTACCATCAGGCGAGTTGGTGGTCAAACGTAGATTTATGTAGTATAAAAGAAGCCATGATATTTTCAGAAATACTCATAAGCTTATTATCCTACATATTTCACCAGATGATTCCATAGTTTCAACTATTATGTCCTCAGTACCTGACTATTGGCTGGAAGCTAAACCTCTTTAACCAGCTTCCATCACAGTTAACAAATGCCACAATTGTCTCACTAACGGACAGTACCGGTCGCGTTACCTTAGGGCGTAACGGTGACCTGCGCTCACGCACCTGATGCGTTGCGCTGCCGCTGGCACAGTACAGCAGGATGTGAGGGCAGATACAGCGAGGTCACATCCTTAGGTTATAGCCTTTAAGGCCAAAGAGATTATTGTCTTAGTTGATTAGAAAATGGACATACGTGTAGGTATGAAGTTTCCTGAAAAAGAAAAAAGGTTGTAATAATGTTCTTGCGAATTCAGCGACATCAGAAATGGTTTAGAATATTGTCTTTATGTGAAACTTTTGCAGATTACTTTTGTCTGAATAATTTCATTGTTTTTTTTTTAATGTTAGGTAGAGCTACGATGGGCCACCAACTCGCCTGATATAGATCTAGAAGATATCTAGATCGACGATTGTAATTCTTAATAAAGGATCGTATTGCGTTCAATAACTGATACATTGCATTTTTTTATGGCAAATTTATGATTTTTTTAGATGAAAAATCTCAAACTATGAAATATTGTACTACGTCCTAAAGATTTATTTTAGTACCACATTCGTCCAATATTTGTACAAGAGAATTTAATAAGCTCGTATAATCGTGATCAATTTTGATGCGTGCGGCGATGCGTTGTAAGGTTGGTTTTTGATTATTGTAGATTATAGCCTTTATTTTTCAGTCTAGTTACTTCTTGTATTAGCCCTAGATCTAAAAAGACGGGTGTTATAAGTTTGACGTATGTATCTGTGTATCTGTGTGTCTGTCTGCATTGTAGCGTTCAAACGGATGAAACGATTTTGATCTAGTTTTATTATTTGAAAGAGGATTTCATCAAGAATGTTTTAGTTATGCCGTTTTTTTTGTCGAGGATTGAGTTTTATAAACTTACTGACCAAAATTAACTACTGTACTTATCTGTGATCAATTTAATGAGCTGTTATTTTAACTTGTCAGACCCAAAGACATGTCGGCCATAAAAAATATGTAATATTTTTACAAGCGATGTGAGAAACAACAGGTGCTTTCGTTGAATTTAATAAAGATCGGTAAGTCACCGTCACGGTGGTTGCGTGGGCGCGCGCCATTTGGCGGACTCGTGGGAAAACTTAACGCTCGCGCAGCCCTTACGATAGCTAAATTTCTAATTGTTTGGGAATTTTAAGACCATATTAAGATGTCACCATGTCTTTAAATCGCAAGTGAATTGACTTATTTTCAGTAAGCGCGCTTATATAAGTACTTACTACAACAAAACAATAATACAGACTCAACTAACTAAACAAAAAGACACACAAAAAGATAGATAGATAGATAACTCTTTATTAAAAGACCACAATATACACGGAAAAAGATACATAGAAAAATAAGATTATGGCTAGGCTTTTAAAATACATATTCAAAAACATATTCTGGTTTCAAAAAGCATATCGTTTATCCCAGACCGATAAAGGTCTACAGACAATCCAAATGCTCAAACCCACTACCAGTTGGCAGCGTACCCAGCATGCTGGCCGCATTGCCGCGCTTCGTCGTAGTCTACAACCTACAATATCACATTACGTCAGCTGAGTTAACGTTCTAGCTGATTGACTGAAAAACATATATTATATATCAACGAATAGATCAAGCCGCTTGTCGTACCTACTTGAAATTTGAAGTAGTATCCTTTGTAAGGCATTGGCCATTACTAAGAAATTATTTATCTATCGCGGATATTCCATCAATGTATCATAACCATATACGCAAATAAAGATAATATGAATATGAATATGATAAAACCAAGAGTCTTAACTAGTCATGCATAAATAAAAGTATTAAGTTGTTAAATCTCGTGTCCTAGATCTGTCAGAGATGTGTAGACGTACAGAAGTCACTGACTTGTAGTCAGTGACTTCTGACTACTGAGGATTAGTAAGTTAATGTAGCAGTGAGGGGAGATACATGACACACAAAACTGATGGCTGATGTAGCCGAAAAGTTCTCGAGTGAAGACCAGCCACATGGTGGATAGACGAGTTCATACAAATGGCAGGAATAAATACGCTAGATTTAGGCCGCTTCCATCAGGTCTTTTTGAAAATTCATGGCCTATGTCCACCAGTGGACTTCTTGTGGCTGAGACGATGAAATTGTTATGCCGAGAAATATTCTTTGAACATTTTGCCCTTCAATCTGGGACATAGTAACTGTGTAAGCGTACACATTAGGTACTGCTTGACAGTTGAATACAATGACATTGAGGTTGTATAGGTAAAATTTCTTCCCTAGTTGGAGTTTGCAAAAGATTCTTACCACTACAAAAACATATACCTATATAGAATCATATGTGTCATATTCTATACATTTGTGTTTGCATCAAAGCTTTAATCCTCACAAGTGGTCACTTTACAGTCAATCAAGCAGGTTAACACCCAAACCGCAAACACCCCGTCACGCACAGATGATCACGGTACTATGTATATTATAGTATACATGCAAATGTAGGGTCAAGTGGGCATGCTACCCTCAGGTGGGGTGGGGTGTAATTGTACCACCTATGGCATACGACACGGGACAGTTGAACTGCGACCTCTGAACCATCAGTGGATCCTGAACATCTTGTTTTTTTGTGAAAGTGCGTAAAAGTTTCGAGGTAGGTCAGATTTGAGCTGGCTCAAATGTGTTGACGCGTACATAAATTACTTACTTAGTAGTTTTTATTTTTTATTATGATTTTTGAATTTTATGTCCAATTTCTTTAGGAGAAGTATTTTGTAAGTGTTAAGTACTGAAATGGGAATCCCAACATGACTCATCTTTCTTATTAGTAGGCTAATAAGAAAGGTGAGTCATGTTGGGATTCAAGGGTAAGCATAGCTTATTTTTTTATTTACGCACCGTAGCGCACCGGGTACAAACACCATTGTAGATTTTTTATTTGTAATTATTCATGTTTTCTTAAAGGTTAACTAGGCTACGTCTGTTTTTACGTACTTCTATACTTATTTTATGTATGTATTTTATTAGATTATTTTGTTTTCATATTCTTCCAGTTATTTTTTTTATAATAAGCTAATTACATTTGAGCTTTATTTTAAATTCCAAGAACTTCCAACAAAGTTAACCACAAGCCAAAGCTTACTTTTTCGTCACATTTTCCTAGAATCCCAGTTTCGAGAGGCATCGCATTTCCTGGATGATATCACGTTATCTCAGCCTTGCCTTATCACGGATGCGAGACAATGCTCGAGGCGTGGCCCCACTCTCGTGACTAGAATTAATATTGCATGTCTTAGAAATAGGCACACGGGCGATTTTTAGTCGCCAACGAAAAAATAAACCCTAACAAAAATACAATCAATTAGTTGATTGTACACTCATTCTGATGTCATTATAATATTTGTGAACCGTATCCTGGCATATACAATTATAAAACAAAGTTTTAGTTAAAAATAAAAAAATAAAACTATCGATCCACTCAGACAAGCTAAAAATTGAATAGTAGCAATTTAAATATAATTTTGAAACAAGAATTAACATATCGCTTCAAACATATTATCTTTCCACAATTACAGAAAATATCGAATGGTAAACTCATAGATAGGTTATGTCACTGTTAGGCTTCATCTCCTAATTTTGGCTGGCAACACTAAGTTACAAAATAACACTTTCGATGTCGCGTAGCGTTCGGTGTAAAATCCTATCTATAAATTACACTTTCATATAATTACCTTAAATATTATGTTAAATAGTTTCCTTACCGTAAATAAACATATTTACCAAAGGAGATGTTTATATTCCTAATATAAGATCCTATTATAAGATCCCTGAACTGTACGTTCATTAACATGAACCTTCAATGTGGGATCAAAATAAAGATAGGCTACATAGTTTGCGCCACTAAATATCGCAAGTGTACAAGATCTGTCAATGAAATAATTCAGCACTTCCGACGCCCCGCTCGTGATCTAAGTTTTGAATGATTGGTCTAGCACATGTTCTATTGCATACGTGGATCATTTAGCTTTTCCTAGACATGTTAATTGGATACCGTTTATATTCAAATTATCCCTATATTTATAATTAGTTTCCGTATAGATAATTTGAAAATAATATGGAACCAAGATAACACACGACAGAAACTTTTATTTGTCGAAAATGAAATAGAAAACGCATATCTTCATTGGACGTTTTGAAAGCAAGTTTATTAGGCTACATAAGTGTCGTTCTGTATGAAATGTGTTTAGAATATCGACTGGATTGTTGCCTGTCAATTATTTAACCGACTTCGAAATATGGGTTTAATTTCGACTGTATTTTTATGTATATTTTGTGATATTTTCACCAGTTGTAAACCGATTTCGTTTCTATTTTGCGTTTGAAAGAAATTGGTTCAAAAACAGTTCCAATATTTTTTTTATAACTACTGAATTTCGACTTTTTTTCATTATAAATTAAATATATTTAATGATATGTATTATCAAAATATATAAATATATTATAAATTATATATATATATGTAAACTTTTTTAAAACCACTTTACTTGCCTTGAAACTGCAGTACATTTTTTTTAATTGGTGTTGATCAATGACAATATATTGCTTGCAAGTAAATAAATAAACGATTCAATTTAACAGTAACGACTCAATAGGATGTATACAGGGCTCAATAGGTTCAATACAGGTAACATAATCTAGTTAGCATATTCTGCATATTGAGGCATGTAAATCAATAGAAAGCCGAAGACTTTCGCAACAGGACGTATAAGTCTACCTCCGCACAATAATGGCACAGCGACAGGGATAAATATATCTATCCATACTATTTGTATATCCATTTCCGTTGAAAAACAATCGACATATCGAGCTGTGTCTCTGTCGGTGTTTATTTTGCCGTCATAAGATGAAAACAATAATGAAGGGCTCTTAATGTAAGGAGGACTAATGTAAATTCTTATTTTCGAAATGAGGAGCTTCCATTGGTCGCCATCTTCTGTTATTTACATTATAATATGACAGGTCCTGATATTTTTTTACCGATTTATGATTTGGACATAAATATTGTATAGGGTCCTGAAAATGTGACAGTTACAATAATATATGAATTTATTTTTGCATTATATTATATTTACACAACGTGAAA
This sequence comes from Lycia hirtaria, assembly GCA_947563715.1. NCBI lineage: Eukaryota > Metazoa > Arthropoda > Insecta > Lepidoptera > Geometridae > Lycia > Lycia hirtaria. Next base: position 11,576,761 of record OX387377.1, on the reverse strand, counting down.
TAATCATCATAATAGAATAAGAAATGATAAAGTCGTATTCTTAACGGGTTTTTTATTTTATTTTTTATTGAGGAACAGTAAACAGCTGTACTTATTATAAAATCTAAATCTTTCTATCTAAATCTTTTTGGTCATTGCCTATCACTATTTACTTATAATTGAACATTAATCCCATTGTATTGATCTATAATCAAAACGTCATTCACTCAAGCCCTCTCTGAACTGATAAAAGATCATTTTTTAATATATTTAGTATTTTAATAGTAATATTTATTTTTCCAGAACGCAATATCATCCCACATTCCGCTGCCTCCATCGTCAGCGCCCAATCGTTCAGCGAGCCTCCATCTCTTCATGAAAACGAGGAACACGAGGACACGCAGCCGAGGTGCTCCATCTGTGACGCTTCCTTCCCTAATATTGATGTGTAAGTATTTATTTTACCTATATATATTTAAATTAAGTACGGCAGCTGAGGTATCTCTGAAAGAAAAATCTTGTCTTCCCGTAACAATGTATTTAACAATAGTTGGTAAAATTGGCAAAGGTCACAGACCCCGGTGTCTGTGGATACAAAAAAAAACTCTCTGTGAGTATCGAATCAGAAATGAAGAGACCCGTACACTGATATAGTACCGCGGATTAGCAAGTTGATGTGGCAGTGGCTAGAGCACATAGCATGTAGAACTGATGGCTGATTACTATAAGATATTCATTTTAAACTCAATAAGAAAAAGGTTCCATAGCATGCAAAGGCTACGCGTTAGTACACATAATATAGCGTCGCCGTGGGTCGAGGTGGATTAATCAGCCTATATTTTCATACAAAGCGAAGCTATACACGTGCGTTGCGTGTTCAAGCGTGAATTTTAGCTCTCTAAATTATATTCAAATCGATCTGTTACTATGCGACCACTAAAGATGGTAGAGGCGAGATGCAGAAGTCGATCAATTTCAAACGTCTTCGAAACCATTAGCCACCCGCCATTAATATTATTTGGTAGAGGAGCGGTCCAGTAAAGATTTATTTAGCGCTAGTGATGTGCCCGATCGATAAGCCGCATGTCGATGATTTGTTGTTAGCTGGCCCCGAGGCACGCGACGCTCTGAAACGTCTGAAAAATGATCGGGATGCGTCAATAACCTCTTAACTATGAACTTTAACAGCAAAAAATCTTCACTAACTTTATAATTGCGATGGTGTTTGTGTGTTAGTTTTTTTTTATACAAAAAAAAGAACAATCTATTGACTTTATTTTCGTCAGACTGCTTAAGAAAGATTGTCATGTTTCTTGAATGTTTGTTATAAAATTATCTTTGTGACCAATTTTGACGTGAAAGGCGAGGTTAGATTTTTCTATACTTCCTGAATGCCACAAGTAACATTTTTGCAGCCGGCTATTTTGTGTATGTGTGTTTTATTATTATATGTTATTATTTTTTGCATAAGAACACTGAACTCGACTATGCCACGCTATTTTTTGTCGCAGAAAATGATTAATGATTGTAGAACTGTTGTCCACACAAACAGAACCGTTCAACGCGGCTAGTTAACTATCGATAAATATCAACCAGTTATCTCCTATTGTATCTAAAAACAAAAACTGTCTCATCACGAACGTAAATATATTATGAATTTATTATCTTTGTGAGTAGCGACAGAAGGCCGTAATGGTGTGTGTCATCATATTCTATTGAAGCGGCGTCCAGTCTCGTCAATAATGCATAGATCGAGATTATCGACATGCACCGTTCGGAACGAGTATTCTCGTGTTTATCGTGCCATCACTATTGTTTTAAATGTTCACCTTTCTAGGGCATCGAGAGATCGATTAGTAATTACATGGGCTGTGGTTGTTGGTTATTTTTAATAGCGCTGTAATTTATTCTCTTCCAATTGCTTATCATTGAAATTAAACCGTTTTTAACGGCTTCGAAAATTGGCAGAGTTATAAATAAGACTACAGATTAGAAAAAGTGTCACATTTTTAACTGTGGAATTATTAAAGCTACTATTAAGTATTTCTTATAGTAAGGAAGTTGAAGGATTCAGGACAATAATAAAAATACTTTGTGTATTAGTGAATCAAACTGTATATAAATATACACATACAGGGAATAACTATAAAAGTAAACAAAACTACATACCTTCACCTATCATTCATACAAAACAATGGAAAAGCACTATAACACGGAGTACAAAGCCGGGTTGCTGAACATAATTAGTAGACTATAAAAAAATTGCTACGGATTAGTCTTTGTTTTTTTTTATCAGCCCTGTTTGTACAAACTGTTCCACTGCTGGGAACGGGCTATCTTCTCAATGTGAGAAGATTATGATGATTAGAGTTTACCAACATACTCGTAGATAATAAATGTCAACAGAAATCATTCATGGTGTTCCACAGATCGTTCAGTCTTACAGATATAGGTATGCCATGATTGAGATTTTATTAAATTAGTACCTATCCTGGTCCCATGCAAAATTCATTAGTAAGAAAATGAAGGCTTCATCTGTTTACTATTGAAGATATGAATTTTCTTAATTTCATAAGCCTCGTATAATGTTTTTGATACGTAATGCCCAACCAATTCGATAAAGTTCTTTAATTAAATTCTTTGCTTTTGTTTTCTTATGCAACTTTGTAAAAAACAAGGCAATACACCATGCTTGTTCGTATCCGCGATGCTCGCCAGTAATTTAAAAAGTATACAGTGTTATTATAAATTGTACTCTTTTTTTGATTAGGTTATTTAAGCAAATATGATTAATGTAGAACATGCTTTCCAAGTGGGTTTTCTTTAAGATGTGTGCTTAAATACATTAATAATGGAGAAACCTTACTAGTAAATAATTTCTTCAAGACAAGCACACTCCATCATAGACCGTAATGCTCGCTCACTATCAGGCAACTTGCCGATCAAACACCTATCTACAAATAAAAAAACACAGCTTCTTCACGATCTTATTTCATAGTCGATTACTGATTATGATTTATCGAATTAAAACTTTCAATAAACAGCATCTTATCTCTTCATATGAGCTATCACATCGTATACCCATTACAATTGATCTCACAAATTATATTGTCACGCGTGTGCCTAATACATCGTGCGTATGATGTATCATGTATCTACTCATTTCAGTTACGAAACCCATTGTAATCTCTCCTATCGCATCTCTTTTCCACTCTTACTTTCGTCAGAGCGCTGTCACAATCGAAAAGAATCGAATCGGGATCGAATAATCATCTGTCACACCTTGACTCGCTATCAAATTGATCAGTAGCAATTGCAATGTTAAAAAAAAAACTCCAAGTACTTCGCCTTGTAGCTTAAATGTCAGATTTAGCTTTTACACGCTCCATTAAATTCGAACCTGATTGTCTGAAATTATCCAACACTAGTTAACACATTGGAACCTGTAATTTTACGCACTACTATGTTTATAGAGGTACCAGACGCCTAATTTGTTACTAAATTAATCAGTCATAAAAAAGTAGTTTCGATTGAGACTTGAAAGAATTTGAAGTTATTATTAGTAAATGCTGGTAGCTGAGTTAGTGAGCAATTTTGATTATTATCTTCGCCAAGTCAATCACTAAAATAGTTGTTAACAAAAACTTTAATATAAATAAAGTTTAATCATTATAAACGCAATGCAGCGGTATAACTGTTTTTGTATAGATCAGAGTTTTTTTTTATCAGCAGTGAGATAGCATAGACATAAAAAGAACATTGAATTATTTATTTTAGACTCAATTTTAGAATCTAAACTGAAATGCCGAAGTTTTAAAACTCAATCACCCAAACAAGATATTTACATTTAGGTACACACTTGGAACTGAATAAATATTACTAAATCAAAATTACTGATTTTTAAACGTCTATTGCAGTACTTTCAATTTAATAAAAGAAATTTAAACTGTTTTAAAAAAAAAAACTGACTTATTTACACATAGACTAAACCTTGTAACAGCTGTCGGTTTAAATACCAATATACTTATATATTACGTACAGAAAAAAACTAAAATTAGACAATAACGAAAATTATTAAATCAATTTATTTTCTAATCACTAACAAGTAAAATGTTACGACAGAGAGGAAATAGAAAACAAAAAGTTCAAAAATTCAGCATCGCAAAAAAAAAGAAACTCATTCACTGTTCTAACTGAGTCCATTCCAAATGAACGCACAGGCGTCATCAGAACGCGAGCCAAACTCACTTTCAATTGTTACCACCTTGCGTAATACTTTATTAAACGGTACACGGTACAATTGCACTGTCCGTTTTCTTGGATGCTGTACCAGATGTAATAGTAAAAATGTGTACCGTTACTGAAGATCTCGTGTCTAGATATAATGAGGCAAGGCCTGGGGGCTATGCGTAGTGCAAATTAACAGTCTCGTGCATTTGTAGGTTTAAATTTTACTATGACATAAAAGCATTATGTACTACACGTTTTAAATTTCATGTCCTTAGGCCCTTGGGTTTAGGGCGACGGCGCGGCGTCTTTTATCAATCACGTAATTTAATGTGTATATATTTTGATCACAAGATACTATTTTTTTCCGTTATAGGCTTGCACTTGACGCCCAACTCAGCGGTGTTGAGCGACGTTACGGTCCACGATGGAGCGTGCCTTACTAAAAGAGCCTGAGTTCACATATGGTTTAACTTCTACCAGATTATTATTCTACTTAGGTCAATTAGATCTGAATATTTGGTGTTTTCTTAAACTGGTGATAGATAATTATTTTGACATTTCAATGCTCTGCATTCTTAATTCCTTAATCATTTCTATTGGTCTTGAATTTAACACATTTCATTCTCAGCATAGTGTGCGTAGACCACTGCGCGTGCGCTTATTACGCACCACTAAATAGCTAACGTTTCTTGGTCTCCGTAATAAAATATTACAAAATTACTGAACGATTGAGCTAATTAAAAAGCTTGCACAATTAATTTGTTAATCACATTTATGCCGATTCGTTACGTTGATTTATTTGCGACAGTGTCGTTGTAAATTGATTGCCCAAAGATACCAACTGTAATTATTATGACTAAAGTTTTATTAGATTAAGTTTAGCTTGATCCAGTTTTTAATTAGCTTTTGATTAATCTTGTGGTTTGAGGTCTCTAGTCGGAGTACTGGTAGCAATTAGGTAAACCAACATTATAACTGGAGCCTACGGTAATACGAGTGTGATTGATTAACCAAACTTATTTACAAAGTTTTTAATTAATAGATTTGGTACGCAAATAATACATAATATATTACAAGAATGAAACAAAACAGCAAAATGTATCTCTGTCAATCAGCCTATAAACATAATAAGTAAGCTTAGAAAAGTTAAAAAGCATATGAAAACTTTCAATTAAATCTTTTTTTTTTCGAACAACAAAAACTAGATCAAAATCGGTCCATACGTTTGAGAGCTACAATGACACATGCAAATACAAAGATATACAGATATCGAACAGTTCCATTGTTAAAACTTATAACACAAACCTTTTTGGTTAAGAAGACAAACAAAATAATGTAAGTTGTCTTTAATTTTAAAATCCATCAAGCCGTTATGTGATTATAATTCACGCTTTATACGAACAGGTTAACATGTATAAACAAAAACAATGGTTTTATACTCACGAAAAACATTATTCTTCTTCTAGGAAGTAACGTAAAAAGGTATCATATTGTACATTTTGATGTGAAACGTAATATCACGACTTCATAACATATTACTGGCCAGAAAGTAAGCGAAGGAACCATTACTGTTACGGTAGATTTTACACCACAGATTAATTAAAAGATATAGTGACGGGACCGCTGTCCACAAGAGTGAAAATGCGTTGTCTTATCATAGAGACTTCACTGAGGCTTTGGACTGTGTCAACATCTATTGACGCATAGAATATAGTGTTGTTCCAGTCGTTAGTTAACCGAGCAGTAATGTATAAGAAACGGTATTTATAGATCTAATAACAAGAAATAACAGGTGCAAAGTTAGAAACTAGCCTGCGGCAGAAAGGGTTGCGTGCGGTGGACCAGTTATGCCAAGGAGAGTCGTCGAGACCGTTTTTGCAAATGATATACGTTTTCCATCAAACGTCGGCACAAGTAACTGACCGCGCTAACATGATTTGCTGCCTTCAACTAGAGTCATACTTTGACGAACGATATTGATAATATTGACGCGTGAGGCCGCGCCAAATGGAAAAGATAAATAGTGAAGTTGTTGACACTACTTAGAATTTCCATTACGGATTTCAAGTTATGCATGTTTATAATGATTCTGAGTAATGCTTTAGTCCATAAAGTAGATTTATTGCAAAAATGAGGTTCGAACATGCATGAGAAACTCAACATGTTTAAAATATTCACCGAGCAAGTTATTATAAATCGTATGCGCGTAGGCGATTCCCTATGCATAAAGATATTATTATTTTTGTCTATTGCGACTCTCCATTTATTCAGGTTCGTTAGTATAATCTTCACACTTTCCAATAAAGCTGTTGGTGAGATAAAATACTATTAGAATATTAAACGAAGTCGCAAAATTTATAGTTGCAATGAAAACGCCACTGGTATCTTCCAGTTTACTTAGTTAAGCCATTTCGTTATATCAGAGAGTTTGTGTATCTCTGTAGGTTTTATGTAATAAAATGTAAAGTAAACGATCTTTAGATCTTATAATGATATTGTGATACATAATACGTGGTGTTAAGATGACTTGCAGTGGGAGGTTAAATACTTCGGCTAAATGCATATGAGACATCTTTGTTACGTTTTGTTGTTTATTTTTAGCTATGATCAAATATATTTATTATATTTTTTTTTTATTTTTTTTTTTGATCTTTTTTTAAACTGATATCCAGAACAAAGCGTAGGCTTCTTTCTACCCATAATAACCAGGATTGTGCCACCCGCATTTAGTAGATTCCTAATTAAATTGGAACTAAGCAAGGTGCAGATTATTTATAATTACATTATTTTTTTGTGTTTTACTGATTGAAGTATCTACAAATTTAATCAAATTAAAAATTAACTGGTTAATAAATATAATAATAATTAACTAAAATAATTAATTTTAATTATTATAATTATTAATTAATTGGCTGAGTAATTGCACACTTGAAGCGTGTGTTAATGGTGTCTCCACTAACGCTTGATTGGTTTAAGAAAAAAGATTGTTCGAATGTTTCGACCATCCCACGTGACACCTCCGTAGCCAAAATGTTAAAGGCTCCCAGGTACAGATCGGGATAATGCGGGTTCAAGTCCCGTGTGTAATTTATGAACTGTCTATAAATTTGTTTTTATTTATAGTGAAAATCTATCTTTCTTAGATCATCGGCCGTCGTTTTGTAAGATAAATTTTACGTGGCCAGAAATAAAAGATAAAATAAGATGGAATTCGTTTTAATATAAGGTAATAACAGGCATGAGGTTAAATGTTTCTGAATACAGTTTAACCATAACCGCATGCGAGAGAGAATGAGAAGTACCTACTTCTGAAGAATGACAAGCCTCATTCTCTCTCGCAAACATAATTATGATTTTAATATGTAAGATAGGTAAAATAAATGTTTCAGCAACTTCCTAAACAGTATTAATTCTATTGCAGACTAGACAACCACCTGATCCAGGCGCACGGGCACCCCGCAGCCTCGAATCACTGCGAACAGTGCAACCGAGCCTACTCCACCAAAAACCTACTGCTGCGGCATCGTGCCCTTGCGCACACTGACATCAGGAAATACCCTTGCGAGAACTGTCCTAAGGTAAGCTGGATACATTTTTTAGATCTACGGGCTAGAGATTTTGACCACAGCTTACTTGATTTTATGTGATGGGTCAACTGGTGTCTAGTCTGAAAAAGACTGGCTTAGACGGGAAACTTCCAAAGCCATTCAAATGGAGCTACACCAAGCAGTTTCACTCGCATGATGTTGAAAAAATATGGTGATATCTTAACTTAAAATTTTAGGTATATTGTGTCTGTAGCAAATTTCATCAAGAACGGTCTTGGTGGTGCATAGATAAGAAATCAATCAGGAAGACCGTTTTGAAACGTTATTGTATTTTTTTTACGTTTTCTACCTTTTACGTAAGATTTTAAATTGTAAGACTCCTATAGCTGTATCTCGTCTAGTCGAAAATTAAATTGGAAGCGGTCAATAAATACTCTTAGTTAGCTCTTAAAATTTATGATTTACTATCTAAAAGTATATCCAAAGATGTAACTACATAATTATATACAAGTCTTATAAAACTGAATATAAATATGTTTCATTCGAAATAATAATATGTATATATTTAGAAGAAAATAATCAACCACTGTTACTAGTTTATTCCAAAGTGTGACTTTACGAAAATTAAACCAATACTATCTCTTGACTGATTTTTAAAACTTACAAAAATAAAATTCATGTAAATGAATGCCTGCAATTTGAAGTAAAATTAATGACACTTGTTTGACAAACAAACATATTACACACAGTATTACGTAGTAACCGTGTTTGTGCCCCTAACTTTCGAAATCGCTTGAATCAGTCAAAACACGTATTTTTGATGGTTAGCCTTCTAGGGTATACTTTTAGTATAAACTGTTGAGCAAACCATTTCAACGGTCTCGAAACCTGACGTGGTTTCAGGTATTTACCGATCCTTCCAACCTGCAGCGCCACATCCGGGCGCAGCACGCAGGCGCCCGCAGCCACGCCTGCCCCGAGTGCGGGAAAACCTTCTCCACTTCGTCCGGTCTTAAACAGCACACACACATCCACTCCAGTGTCAAGCCGTTCCAGTGCAAGGTCTGCTTTAAGGTGAGCTATTATTTTCCCGTCATTATTATCTATAGGATAGAGTGAAAATGTTTCACTCAGCAAAGGTTTCCGTGGTCAAACTGTTGCTAGGATAAATAGAAGTAAGCTACGTATATATTTCTTTTGTCTTTTTGTATTTGAATATTAATAAAATAGTTGATTATTCACGCAGAACTATTTTTATTTACTGTTTTTTTTTTTTTCAGGCATACACCCAATTTTCGAATCTATGCCGTCATAAGCGCATGCACGTCGCATGCCGAGCGTTGGTTGACTGTGGGAAGTGTGGCCAGTCCTTCAATACATACGCTTCATTAACTAAGCATAAGAGATTCTGCGACAACGCTTCTGCTGCCAGCGGTTTAAGGGGCCAGATACCACAGGGTCTCTCACAAATTCCATCTCTTGTAAACGTTGGGATGAATACTCCAAATAATCCCAACCTCTTCTCGAGCTATAGGGGATCTCTTCATTACAACTTCCCTTACCCAGCTTTTCTTTCTGCCGCTGCGGCCGGTTGCCCTCCAGAATTTTTCAAAGAAGCTCCATTTATGAACCCTTTGTTATTTAACGTACAAGGAGCTCGACTGGCGTTGGAACATGAATTGGCTTATTCAAATGCTCAGTTAGCTAAACAGCAAGAAGGTCGCATGTCAGTTAAAAGCGTAGATAGCACTAATTCACTCGATGATCAGAAGAAATACAAAGACCTGGAGTTTGACTCCAACAAAAGTGATATAACTGACAGGGCTACTCCAAAAAGTATTTTTACTAAGCGGTCCCCTCCATCGGTTGAGGAAACAACGTCTCAACATCGGCCATCACCAAAGATATCACTGCATCAACCATTCAATTTTTCCGCAGATGCATTAAAGAGAAAGTCACCTTACGATTTTACTTTAAAATTGAGTCAAGGTGACACACACGAACCAAAGTCTTTATCACCTGCGCTACCAATGAAGCCTAAGAATGATATCGAAGAGGATAAAATGTCTGAATATTCAGACGCAGAAGAAGATGATCCCAAGAAAAGTCAAGACGATCAGCCACTCGACTTGTCCGTATCGCGTAAACAAAGTGATAAGGAATCTGAAGCCGATGCTGATGATCGCTACTTTCGCAATTCAGTCAAATCGTATTCGCCTCCAGAAAGTCCGGTGGAAAGGAGCAAAACTCCTGAAAATGATACCACCGACGTAGATGTTGAAAACGTAGAGCCGAAGCGTGAAGACTCACCCCCACAAATCACGGCGCCACCGCTCGCATTCCCAATGCCCGTCCATCCGCAGCACAACAACATCATCGATGCCATGTACCGACCCCGGTTTCCGTCTTTTCACTCAACGGATGCTATTCTAAACTCTTCACATTCGCCCTACGTCCCGAGCCCGTTTAATTTTTTATCCCCTCTGCTCGGTACTGATGGCCCGGACAGGCAACCGAGCGCATACGCTAAATTTGCCGGGAGTGGAAAGCTGCGTGACCGCTACGCTTGCAAATTCTGCGGAAAGGTATTCCCGAGAAGCGCGAATTTGACTCGTCACCTACGAACCCATACCGGAGAGCAGCCTTACAAATGTAAGTACTGTGAGCGGTCGTTTTCGATCTCATCGAACTTGCAAAGACACGTGAGGAACATTCACAACAAGGAGAGACCGTTCAGATGTCCGTTGTGCGACAGGTGCTTCGGCCAGCAGACAAACCTCGATCGGCACCTGAAGAAGCACGAGGCGGAGGGAGGAGACTCTCCGAGCTCGGCGGACACTGAACGAGAGGACGCGTACTTTGATGATATCAGGTCATTCATGGGAAAAGTGACATGTTCGCCGGGAGCACGTTCTCCTGCGGCCACCTCGCCGCATCCCCCGCATCCGCCACACCGCCCCTCGCTCGCCATCTCCACATAGCCACAAGCGGTCCTGCTGCCGCCGCCGCCGCCGCTCTGGACACAACCATTTGAGTAGAATAGGGTCACATCAGGGCTTGTAGGCTCAGTAACCAACCAAATTGTTGTTTTATTACGCTCTCAGAGAGACCTATTATACTTGTGTAAGTAAGAAATAAGCCCCAAAAAAGCAGTCTGAATCTCGCAACTAAGCTCGATAATGTTGGTTCAATGAAAGTTGTGTTTGCTTCGGACTGCTTCTTATAATTTTTTCCACCGTTTGTTAATTGACCTATCTTTTGTTTGGTAACTAGTTACTGATGAGTGCCGTTTTAGCTTGTGCTATCTCCGTCTTCAGCATTAAGTGTAAATAAGGTTAAACTAGCTGTGGGGACAGCACATAGCAATTACTGTATCTTTATCTAGCTAAATAAATAATTATGGTAACTTTTCTCTAGTGTTCACATTGAGAGCAATATTGAAAATTGTAGATTTATTAAGTGTTATTTGAAATTTATTGTACATTTATTAAATTTCTCGTACGCAATATCACTTTTTAGTCTCTGTTCAACTTTGACATTGTATTTTAAGGAAAATTAAGGATTAAATAGTCTTAAGTAATTTAAAGGTGTAAAAATTTAGTTTACTTAAAGCAACTTTTGTGCATACAGCTCAAGCGTAGAAGATTAGGTATAATTGTAAAAATCTTATTGTATAAATATAGCACATGCCACTTTGAATATAATTTGTCAAGGTGCATGGTTCCACAACTTATGATATTTTCATATACATATATATACATTTAATTGTTCACTTTACGCAGTTACACTTTACACTTTATATTTTTGCTTTGGTTTTAATTCACGCTTTGTCTATAAATAGAGTTAATTTTTTAAATAATTATTTACAGATATATTTAAAACTTGGATAAGAATTATGAGTGTTAGTTTCTTTTAAATAATTTCTTATGCGTTGTTTCGAAAAATACAAAATTTATTGTTTTTAATTATTCGTTTTAGTCAACTGATCACCAAAGTTTTAACGTAAAATTAAATTATATTTGAGTTTCATATATTAGGTACTGTATTATTTTGTACTATGTGGTGGCAAGGATATCTAATTAGGAAGTCGAAAATTACATTTTGAAAACTATTAAATGAAAGAAATATCATGTATCATACGTTTTAATTATAAAATGTATTAAGAACTAACCAAGAAACCTTATTGATTTTTTTATCATATTTAATGAATTTTTATCATATAACATTTAAATTGTGTAGCCAACGAAAAATTTATTACAAATTATTTTAACGGGTGATTCCCCGTACCTAAATTTTACACAAATTGTCCCACTCAAACTGGAAAGTATTATGTTATACTATTGTCCCATTTAAAGGATTTATTTATTTGGTTAACTAAAACATGAACATATGATAACTATTTTTAATTGTTTTTGTCGTAAATTTCTGACTATAATTTCAGAGCGGGTCATAATTGTGTAAAAACTACAGGTACTGTCATTGTTAGTTTATCAAGAGATGTAAATAAAATTTCTCGCAAAAACTAAAGTCATATCATTGTGTTTTTTACATTATAACAAATGGCTCAAAACATTAAACTGTGCAAATCATTAAAACATAAATTTAAATACGAAACGTAAACTTAATGTAAATTTTAGGTAAGTACTTAACTATACATTAGAAAATTTACGATTTCAATGTATTTCGCTAGAATATTCACAGCTGTTAAACTTACTTATTGTTAAGTATTTGTAGTTATTACTATAGTTACATAATTGTAATATAAAGTTTTCAATGCTTGTATATCAATTGTAATTCTTTCATTAAATAATATAATTAAAGTCTTTTATGAAATTTATCGGAGAATGCAATAAAATTTGTAATCATATCACATTGGCACTAATGTTATTTAATATTAGCAACACGAGATACAAACAATATGCCTAACGATAAGACACGATTAATTTAAATTCAAGTTTAAATATTGTAACACATTGAAAAATAAAAATCAATACAACGTCGTAGTGTTTTTTATGTATATTTCCTGAATTCATTATTGTATTGATTTGAAGTTTCATCTTACCCTCTAATACCTTCTAACCTCTTAAACCCTCTCCTTCCCACCTAGCCCTCCAATCCCGGTCAAATGTAACGTCAAACAGCCTCATAGGCTTTGATGATCTGCCTACCTCGTAGTGGAAAAATGGTAGTGATACTACAAACTGTAGTAGCTTAGGCTTATGATTCAAATTAAACAAGAAGATAATTGAAATGTTTAGGGGTCCATTTTTTTTTCTCCTTAGTGCGCGATGTTTCTCTTAAAAGAATTTCCATTTTGTTACTAATAAAATCATGAGCAACTGAACGGTCATTTATATTATCGTATTTTTTTTATACAAAATAGAACTTAGTTTGATCGCCAACTCGCTTGAAGGTAGACGATGGTGTGGCCGAGGACGTTAGAACACGTCAACCTAAAAGCCACTAACTCACTCTAGCCTTGAAAATTCCAAGATTCACATTTTCACTTCATAAATACCAGTTAGGACATTAAAATTACATAAATTCGTACTATCATGTTCTGTGTGTGGTAATTACAAAAAATAATTACTGCAGTTTACAACTTTTTAAGTTGAAAATGTCATTAATCAGAGCGCGGTGAAAAAGTAACCTTACGATTGATAAAAATCAGATCATGGGTCGAAACAAGTGACCTTTTGAATGAGAATCAGTGAAAGCTCTGCATTGACTTAATTTATAACCCACATTTCATGTTTATTTGTAAATAGTTACAGTTTACACGACCTTTTATTATAATTTAGTCTGATTAAAAGGCGGTTTAATTTATTTGTCGCCATACGACTGGAGGTAGAGGGTTTTATATAAGTGTCTACACGACCAAAACGCTGCATTTGTATGACTCGACTATAATGATAATGTCTATATACGAGTATTATGTACTACACTGGTAGTTCTAATAATTTAGTATCTAAAATTAGACCTCGCGAGAATAAACTTCCTTGTTGAGATTTAACGACCGTATCCATAATCGTCTTGACTCTTTCCTCTTTCGTCTTCGTCATTTGTAACCAATTTTTCTGACAATCGAAATTCTAATTTAATGAAAATCAACCGATAAAAACTACGTAACAAATTTTGATACAACAATCTTTTGTCTCTGTCGGTTTTTCTCATACCAATTTGAAAAAGATAATTTCAATTCTAAACTTCTTGTTTAGAGTAATGTTAGAGTTAGGTTATAGTTAGGTTAGATTTAGGTTAGAGTTAGGTTAGAGTTAGGTTAGAGTTAGGTTAGAGTTAGGTTAGAGTTAGGTTAGAGTTAGGTTAGAGTTAGGTTAGAGTTAGGTTAGAGTTAGGTTAGAGAGTGAGTGAGTGTGTCAGTGACAAAATTAAATAAATTTGACTTGCAATAATTCTTAAACCACTGGTTTAAATTGAATGAAATGAGGAAGTGTACTTAGTATTTATTATATTCTCTTTGTCTTTGAAAGTTCAGGGTTCTAGCTTTATCCACAACAAAGTGAAAGTGGGGGGTTGAAAGTGCTCTGAATGGCTTCGAGAAAAAGATGGTACGGCGTGAACTTGCTGTTCAACTTGACCGGAGCCACTGCCGTGCCTCCAGATTTGTAAGCGCACAGCGAACAGCTACCAAATTTAGCTATAGTTTGTATAAAAATATGGATTAGATTTTATGGAATAAAAAATAAATAGCAATACTACCAGGCCAAGCTAATGAGTAAAACATAGATCTGTTAACTAGAAACATACAAGGTAAGAGCTAGAAATCCCTAATTTCCCAACCAACATTAATAGTCAATATACCAGTCATCTATCAACTAGATATCGTGTTTCACAATCAAGCTGTTATATAACATAATTGGAGCGCTGTTATCAGTGAAAGGAAGGACGCAACAAGGACGTGATATCGCAATCACAGGCCTTATTATCGAGGGGCTAGCGGCCCTTCTGTGACCAGTAAGGGTGTGTATCCATAAGAGATATGTGTCGATTACCGTACGTATGTACATACCACCTTCTTGCCTGTAAAGCGTCATAAGGAAGAAAGCGGTATGTACTTAAAGCCTCGATGACACTGGGCTAGTTTACAAGCTACAAGCCAGCGAGTTCGCGAGCAGCTTGTAAGCTCGCTCCGTGTCATTGAGCTTTTTTACAATCTGCTTTTGATTATGTCATCGACGTATCTACCAAACGTAAATTTTTCTGACCATAATTGTCATAAGTGTACCTATATAAGAGGCCAAGATCGTGTCGAGACACACATATCGTATTTGTAAAAAGTTCTTTGTAGCATCATGGTTTGATGCTCTCAAACCATGAGGCCGTTAGACGCCACATTTGACTGTGGTTAGGGTGTTAGATGGAAGAGAGGTAATTAGAGGGTTAGGAAGTGTTGGAGGGTAAGATGCAGGCCTTTTTTGTCACTTCTTTTTTCGAGGTACGCTAATTCTCGAAAGTTGTAAGTCAAGATAGATTACATTTTTTATTTGGATAATTTTGACCCATTAAAAAAATCCATTTTTTTGTAAAGGTTACCAAAATGTTTTTTTTTTCAAATTCTTTAATTTTTTCAGGGTTTATGGCAGTTTTTCGATATTTTCGAAATTTCTTTTGCCACTGGAGTGGCATCTCGTGCACAAAAAAGCCCTGGTAAGATGTACTATGATTGTAATCTCTAATGTAGCTTCGAAGTAATTTCTGCACAAAAAGTCACTTTATCTCACTGAACAACGTCTTGTTGGGGAAGTCCTCATTAGCCCAAGAAAAAAATGTCTAGACCAAAGAACGACTAAAAACTGGATAGCCAATACTTTAATCGTAAAATTATCATTTTTGCGTTATTCGCCCTTATCTCTGTTTCATGTCAAGGCCTTAAAAATTCGTACTTAACAATATTTTCAGCTATCATAAATTTAATGAACAAATGTGTAAATATGAAAAATGTGTATATAGCCTTTGAAGAATTCCCTCGCTACGTGGATAGATTATTATGACCACAGCACCTTGTCTTATTCGAGATCATGCTTGTCTATCAAAATTAACTCTTAAACAAAATTCTATGCGTATACTTAATACAAGCCGTAGAAAAGTTATCTTGTGAGAAGACAATCCTGGCAACAACAGATTACTTCTATCACTTTATTTTATTGTCATTAGAACTAAACAGGCAGCCAAAAGTTCAAAATGTTATTTACAGGAAGTGGTATAAATTTAGCTTTTGAAAAAATTGTAAAAAACGTAAAAATTGGATTTAAAAAGAAAAAAATGGTTGCCTGTGAAGTTGGTTTACGGACGGTAATTTTACGTGATAACGTCATGATAGACGCGTCACAAGCCGAACGCTTAGGCCGATCGTGCCTCTCTATCGCTTGATACGCGCTCTCGCTTGCACGCTCGGCTCAGGCGGAACGTGACAAGTCGTGACGAGTCATGCTTCTTCGTGCGTGCAGCCGGCGTTCATCGATTTATAAGACGTTATCACGTCAAAAAATATTTATCTGAACCAGTTTGTCCTGCGGCATGGAAGTTTCCAGGCAGCGCACAGGCGTAAAGTACACACTATCTCCTTAAAGATGAAAAACAATGAAATCAGGAAGAGCAGACTCCCTTTACGTATACAGTGAGCTGTGTGCACATGGCTTGCAGTCGGACAGTCTGAATAAGGTGTTGTACCGGCACTCTGAGACACTATCGCGACATGCAGTCACCTATCGGCCCGCGCCCTGTACGAATGGTCACCATACTGCCCACGCTTATGGTAAGGCATCGTACACATGCTGAACTTGCGCTAAATTAATTATCTACTATTAGCTATCTTTCTCGCGTATCACAATATTTTTAAATATATAAAATCATTGAGTAGGGATATTAGAAAAGTGAGAAATGGATTTGTTTATTTTGATAAAAGAAATATGTATAAAAAAAACTTTGACATCTTTTAAATTGACTGAGGAGTAGGAAAACAAATGTTTTACCAATAAGTACTCCGTCGCCAGTATAAGTGATATCTGAATAAAACTTTTTTTTAATATTTCTCTTAGTAAATCTAAATAAAGAAATTATGTAATATTATTTTATTTATATCTTTAGTTATTTAGGTCATTTATACAATTTATGTATTAATGTTTGTTTATGTATGTACTTATTCATTATACAAACATGTTATAGTATAATAAACAAGTAATTATAATTATTATTTAATATATATAGTATTAAATATTATAATAGAATAAATGTATATAAATCGAAAATAAAAATACTAGAACCTTATGGTTTGATTGTAAATATATTTGAATCAATTTTTTGATAGGAGTACGACTATTTTCTAGTTTTTGCTTAACAGATAATATCTCGAATCAATTTAGTCATTTTCACTTTATCTACTAAAATTTTCCTAAGCGTGATCGATATTATATTAATATCTATTTTACATCATCTTTTTTTGTGACACAAACACAGCTGCGACATACGAGTATAATGCGCTATTTTAGATAAATTTACTATATAATTTTGTGCCTTTGCACACCATGTATACGCGCTTTACTCAAGTTTTACTTCAGCCATTGTACGTCTCTCCAACGGCGCCACCCGTCGCACCCTGCACGAGAAATGTGTCTTATTAGCCGCTCCGCGCAAGTGCCTCATTGCAGTGCACACCGACCTTTATGCTATATATCTGGTGAGAAGACAAAGACTGTGTAATGTCTCGGGAATACGAAAAGTACAAGCAGCATCTCTATTTTTAGTGTCAACAGTTAGTTAAATATGTTACAGAATTTATCTTTCTTAAACCTTAATCTAAAACTATTTAATGAATTAAAATAAATTAATTAAAATTAAATTTAATAAAATTAATTAAATAATTTTAATTAATTAATTAAATATTTAATTTAATAAAATATAATTTAACTTTGGGCAGATGACCTCATACAAGTGGCAGGAAGACGCTGGATGCAAGCCGCTTCCAATCGGTCTTTTTGGAAATCCATAGGGGAGGCCTATGTCCAGCAGTGGACTTCTTATGGCTGAGATGGTGATGATGATAATTTAACTTTAATTTAAAATTTAATTTTATTAATAAATTTATTTCTTTAATTAATTATTTTTAATTTATTTTTTTGGTATCAACAGTTGGGTAAATACGTTACAGAATTTCTCTTTCATATGCCGTACTCTTATACCATTTAATGAGGTATCCTACAACAATGTATCGACAAGCGTTTTAATGACCCCGTATCTTATGAATCGGTTACTGAAAACCGCGTGGAACTCTCCCAATGCAATTATTATAACAGAATGAATTTTATACCCTTTTTTATACAACCACGGTCATTATGAAGGTAATAAATCTTCCGTCTGTATGTCCATCTACGTTAAGAACTTCATTATGTTGCCGATGAGACGATTTTTTAGGGTTCCGTGCCTTAAAAGGAAAAACGTCACTCTTTTAGCATCACTTCGTTGTCCGTCCCTCTGTTTGTTAAGATCCTTTTCTCCGAAGAGTGTTATTTTTATTTTAAAAAAACGTTAGTCGTTAATTGATCGAATCTACTTATTTGAATGCATTCAAATTATTTACTACTATTTTATGCTATACTAGTTCACTATTATGCCCTTATAGAGAGAAATTAATTACAACATAAACATATTTACATTAAATTTGTAATTTTTGTTGTGTTGTCATCAAATTCTTTTGGATATAATACTTCCCTATTCCTTCCAACCAATCATTTAACCATTGTCAAATTTGAAATCTCATGGTTCCGTATCCAAAGGGCAAAAACGGGACCCTATTACTAAGACTCCGCTGTCTGTTTGTTCGCCCGTCCGTCCGTCCGCCAGTCACCTGTCATGAACCGTGATAGTTAGACAGTTGAAATTTTCATAAACGATGGATTTCTGTTGCCGTTATAACAACAAATTTAAGGGGCCTCCCTTACAACAACCGTGATTTTTTTGCTCGATATTGATAACGGCAACAGGTAGATGCTTGAAATATTCACGGATTATTGAGTTATATTATTCATTTTAAAAATAAAGAATTATATTAAAATAAAATTAATTAATATTTAACAAACTCCCACACAACAAACATGTTTTTTGCCGTTTTTATATATAATTGTACGGGACCCTTCATGCGCGAGTCCGACTCGTACTTGGTCGGCTTTTGTTGCTTTGCCTACCCCGTAAGGGAAAATAGGCGCGATTTTATGTTTAATGTAGAAACAAAAAATATGGCCTAAGCTTACTGTACGATTAAAAAAAACACTAAAATTGTTTATGTGTTTGCGATTACAAGATTTACAAGCCATCATTTGCACTTAGAATCTATTTAAGAATATTATTTTCAGGTTAGGTAGGTTCAGTTATTTTTCAGTCTGATGTTATGTTTTAGTTGAGCAATGTTTGTTGATTGCTTTCCTCATTTATAAAATTGAGGTAGTAGTATTATATTTTATTTGCTAGCTTTAGGTACGGAAACCTCGGCGTACAAGTCAAACTTGTACTTGGCCAGTTTTTTCAATTCAATCATGAGAACCGAGAACTTGAAATATTTTAATGTAAAGCGATGTGACAAAATGAACTGATTTCTTATTGATTTAGTGCTATTGTGAGATCATTAACCAAAATAAACGATGTTAACAATCTATTTAAAAATAAACTCTATCGCTTAAAGATAAAGTTTCGTTTCTTTTGTTTTAATTTTCATAATAATAAAATTCAGTAGCATTTGTTTGACAGGTCAATTAAGTAATGTAACCTTTCGTTTATTTATGTTATGATTTTTCTCAGAACGGTAACAAAGCTTAAGGTGAGGTTCCATTGCTGCGTAGGTTGTGCACTAAAAGGTACGTTAGAGGCGTAAGTCAAAATCTATTCTTGTGTTACCTTTTCACTGCAGCAAATGGAACGCATGGAATGTCTTGTATCCATGTGGGGCTGCCATGTCTATCACCCTGGTAGTAGAAACTACCCACAGCTACCATAGAGCGACTCCACCATGTGCAACATGTAGCTATAGCATGCACCGTATTGAGCTACGTTGGCGACACATCTGAGTAGGCCACATCTATCGGTGACGTCATCAAAAGACGCATCCGTTATTCTGGAAATGGCGTGGCTGAGGGACGCTGTAGATTTATCCACAAGGTCATATAAAGCAATAAGCAAAAAAATGTGTGTGCATGTAACCATATTATGACAAGTGAAAACTTCATCAAGACGACGTTATTAATAGCAGAGCACGGCATACCAGTGACGCGTCGACTATATCTCTCTCGCTCCCTTAGTCGACTCGAACCGATTTTACCTGAACGAGAATTATATAGGCGAACATAACGGGTTAGTCTCATTCAATATTCACAAAAAATAGAGCTCAGCACGCGTAAAGAAGTTATTTTAATCTAAACAAATACGCTGTAATTTATTGAAGGAAGAAAACTTCTCAAAAGTTTCTTTGAGGTCATTACAGAAAACGTTTCTGTCGTCTGATAAACAAAATGCAAACGTTGCACTATTTGATTTAAGTTCAGACACCGTAAATTCTTTGTTAATGTAAAATAATTCTATAAGCCAATTTTCTCGATCGTCGCATAGCCATGCGGGACCCTGTACACGACATAACCCGTGTGCAATAAAACATCACCTTAATTTATAATAAAATATAATACGACTTGTCACGAAAATAAAACGATATCTGGACCAATAATATAATGATAATATTTATGAAAAGTTTTAATTTTCGATTTAATGCGCTGATAAAACAATAAAAAATCTGAACCAATTTAGAGTTTCGAAATACAAACCAAGAAATGAATATCCTAAAGGTGTAACAGTAAATGTGAGAAATAATTTATGGATTTACATATTTTACAGTATACATAATTTTGATAAAATTTCACAATCAACCATTAATTTAAACCAACCATCAATTTAAATTTCTAAACCGGAAATCATGGATTTTTATTTATTTAGTCTATTACATATTTTAGTCTATTATAGACTTGCGTTTGACAGTTTGCGATCAATATTGGATCGCCTGATCCACTCTCAACTTAAAAGCCAGACCAGGTTATATCTATCGGAAAATATCCACTCACAAAAGTGGAACAAAGCGTTTCTTTTCGGGTTTCGGAAGATTTACTCATACAAAAATCGTTATTATTTCTCAATTGGTCATTTTTTCAGGTCGCTATGTTCTCAAAACGTTACATTCGCAATATGTCGCATTCTCTATATCCAGCATGAAACTATGACAATTTCATTAATCCTAATTTCTTCTTGTGAACTGTTCTTTATATTTTGTCCAAGTCCACAAAATACTTTCTACATTTATTGTGAGTTATTTATTTATTTGACGTTTTACATCTCACTATGTCGGATAAAACCATTAAGCTGTATGTACTTATGTACCAGAGGAGCTATCTGAGGCAAAATTATTGTCACATTTTTTGGTAAAGTAAACAAAACAGTGTTACAGCGCTGGAATAATAATTACATCGTTTATCTACGATTATACCGCTTTTATACGATACGATTGATAATTGCAACTATGGTGTGTTTTCTCTCCAGCAAAACGTCGAAAGCACTAACTTCAATAGTAAGCCACAGAGTGAGGTGCGGCGCTCTCGCCGCAGTGAATGTAACAAAGTAGCTATGAGTGGTGTCTGCTCTCGTACGTAAGTACATACATCGCAACGGATAAAACTTGTTCACAGAATTTGTTTCCTTAAACGACTTTGATCGTAAATTCTTTGTCTACAATATGACTAAATATTCTAGTCAAGTACAAACTAATAAAAAAATAAAAATGAGGCTGAAATAGATTACAATTTAATGCCCACTAAATTAGTTCCTAATAGTCTAAGATAGTAGATTAATGTATTTTGTTTTGATCAGTTACATTATAACTCCACCCACTTACGGTTAGATAAATCAGAACAGATAATTCTTTAAGCATCCGTTTTAATTATCTGACCAATCAGTTCTATATGACATTTGATTTGTTTTATGACATTGCGGATATGGGCTGGGATATCCAATAGTATGGTATTTTTATTTTGAATAATATTGGTCATTTTGACGTAATTGTAGGTTTTGAATTTGTAAGGAATAAATAAATTTGTTTTTTTATTTATTATTATTTTGCAAATGTTAACTCATTTAAACATAGAGGCAACATAACTTCTAAGTTTTTCGTTTTTAGTTCCATCTTTTCGTCTATCTTTTTTTTCAGCTTTTCTGAGATCTTGTTATTTAACTACAAAAAGGTAAAAATATCTAATAGGTAATTTAGTTTCAAAATTTGAGGCTCCAAAGTAATTCTTTGTAGACCAAAATTAACCAAAATCCCATAATAAAAAAATTGTACTCAATAATATCCTCTGACTTTTGAATTAGTACACTACAAGTAATCATTAAAAAAAAAACAACTTTATAATGCGCAATTCGTTTACTTGGATGACATGTTTTATAAAAACCAAAATACTGAACTGATTTTCATAAAATTTCTATGGACCACCAGAACCGGGTGGTCCTTTCAAACAAAAAATATTTTTTTTTTAAATCGGACCTGGTGTCTTTGAATAGTCGGGAAACATACAATAAAAAAAAAGATTCTGACGAATTGAGTACCTCCTCCTTGGTTTTCAAAGTCGGTTAAAAAGGAATTAAAAAGTAAACAAAACTTGCTTTGCTTTTAACTTCATCTTATTCAGCTTAAAACAATTAGCTATTAAGAAAATTTCGTATGGATTGTTATAAAAAAACATCGTATGGATTGTTATACCCTGCATATTTAATTGTGTTTTATTAAAAGCTTAAACATTCACTCAACTTTCAACCATAGACATTGAAAACTCCACAAGCCAACATCCGCTGAAAAAATATTAACATTATGTAAACAGTACATAACTACTTTACGTATGAGTTAATAAAGTCATTTAAAACACAATTAAAGTCCTTCAAAATTAAGCTAATTATGCGGTTTTTATATAACCGGACATAAGTTCATTGATTAAAAATTCGTTCTCACGCATTAAGGTTAAGTAAAGCATTGGACACACAAGATAGCCCGTATTAAATCATAAGTACGTTTGACAGGTCATTGATGGATTGAGTCCTAGTGATGATTTTATCTACGGAAATTTATCGACATCGATTACAAGAACAAAATAACATACCTACGTTTAATAAGTACCAAGTACATACACAGATTTATTTTATGGTAGGCTAGTACATATAATCCAGATAATTTATTAGAGATCCCAAACGAGATACAGATGAACAGATCACAATACATGAATTAGCACATGTATTATTTTTCTTATGATCAAATCAGCCAACGTTCGATAACCACTCACCATTCGCAGACTTACCCATGAGATAATTTTATATACTCTTGTTTTGAAGATACCCACGTTACATTTAGGGAACACCGAGGCTAGAGGTGCGTTCCACTTTTTTGCAATTCTCAAAAACGAGTCTCGAAATCGTTTTGTGAAAGTAATTTTCATACTTTTTCTAATAGGTACTTGCTCACTTCGCTTCTATAAGTAAAATTTTGTTGTGCGCAAAGATTAAATTTTAATCACAACGCTCACAGAAAATTCAAATATTATTGACTGAAAGGCCTAGTAAGAGAAGCTTCTGGTTTAGCCTCTCGCAAACAAGTTGACAAATTAGCAAATTAGCATGATCTGCCGGGCTCTGCAAAATTTTCGACCACACTACAGTACTTAAATGTTAATTTTTATTCGTAACCAATTTTTATCTCTATTCTATGTGTACTTACATATACCAACTTACGCGAATACAATCAATGGCGATAGCTGAAAACAAAATAATCGAATCAAGGAAACACAGCTTAACTGAACCATTACAAATCAACATTGTCGCGGAAGTGTATCGAGTCGTAATCGATAGTGTATCGATGTTATATCGATATAGTTCGATAGCACGCACATCACTGGGTGGGCGCGGCGCGGTGTCGCAAGAACGGCACGCGAGCGTGTGTGGTATAAGGGATGGACTTATTCATTTTTTAAACACGTCTGAAAACGTTTCTCACGTTTGTGAGAAATGATTATTTAGATAGAAGAAATAAAAAAAGTTTTATTCAGATATCACTTAGGTATACTGGTGAGTGGTGACGGAGATAGCTGCGCGCGTTGTAGTCCAATTGTACCTATAGTCTAGTAAAATTAAATCCGTTTATATGTAGCAGATCGCAGTATTTGCAACTGGGGGGATTCTTTGAAATTATGATAGGAAAATAACCAAAAATCATAGATCAACAATAATCCCCGAATTATAGAGTAGTAACTGTGTTCCGCGGTTTCACTCGCGTAGTTATGAAAAACGATGATGTTTATGATGATGATAACATGATAAGTAGCTTATGTCCGTCTCCAGGTCCAAAGCTATCTCTATACTAATTTTCATAACGATCGGTTCAGCCGTTTGAGCGTGTAAAGGTAACAAAATTAGCTTATATAATATTATTATGAAATTGTGTCAAATGTATTTCAAAACATCAGTACATTCATTTAAATAACAATATACTTTGGTGTCTTTATATTGTCACAAATCTTATTTTTACTAGACTATTGAACGAATTCTTAAAAGTAGTGGGCGATATTTAAATTACTGTTTACGAGATATTGACTGTAGTTTGGTATTTTTTTTGAGTCCCCACGCTTTTCTGTAACCGCAATCAAGGTTGCAGATGTAAGAGAAACCAAATCTAGTCTTATTTGTAATTTTACCTTATTTTTTAACCGACTTCGAAAAAGGAGGAGGTTATCAATTCGTAGCGTATATACATTTTTCGTATATTTTTCGTTGATGTTAAGCGACGGTGTCCCCGAGGATGGAGCTCATCGATCTAGAAGATATCTATATTTGATTCGATTCTTTTCTAATTTTATACAATTTTGACACTTTTTCTTACACATATCTAATAAACTTTATTTTTTTGACATTCTATATAAGGCAATTCATATTGATATTTTGCACAATTATTTTTTTCGATATTATATTTGACTTAATTTTTAATAATGATGATGAATAAAGGAATATGAATACCGATTATATATAAACGATTTCTAGGTTAGAAAACAGTTTTCTGCTATTGTATGAAAAACGCGTAATTTTCTGGCAAAAGATCGTGCGACGTTTTTCTTAACCGTATATTTTATAAAAGGTGATACTACTAGATTTAATATTAGTTACTATTTTGAGTGCAGGTGTACCGTAAGCAACATTGTTGCACAAATGAGGTTAGGTCCGCCGCTAAGTTGATAGGTGAGACCGGAGGTCAGACTGGATCAGTGTAAATCTATCAAAATTTAGACCAGATGATGGGATCAGGCCATTGTTGATATTGGTTATAAAATTAATCTTATATTTCGTGAATAACAATTTTTAACCCCCGACCCGGAGTTTTGGCGGGAACGTCTTAGTAACGTGTGGTTGCTTTGTTTTATTTTCCTAAGCTTGTGTTGTTTTGAAAATTAATGCTATAAAAATGGTGGCGTTTTATTCATAAAGTGTTCGATAAAGTGCGTGAGTGTGGGCAAGTGAAATAAAGCAGTAAAACGTGTGATTTTACGTTGTCGGCAAAACTCCATAGAAGCTTCTAGTAAAGTCGCCACCACTTTACTGAAGCAGGACTCGACTTATAAATTGACTTTATACGTGACTTAGATTGTGACTAGAACATTTACAACTTGTTTTATTAAAGAAACTTGAAAAATCCTAATACTTGACACTGGCAAATGCTTTAATGCGGGTCCAATACAAAAAAGAAGAAGAACCCCCGACCCAAAAAAAGGGTGTCCTAAGTTTGACATGTGTTTAATTATCTATCTATATGTCTGCCTGTGGCATCGTAGCTCTTGAGAGCTGTCAATCGGTCCATCGATTTGAATCGATGGACCGATTTTGATAAAATAAAAGTTTCCTCTATTAAATACTTTGTTTTTTTTTCTACCTGTGCTTTCGCTTTTTTTGATTTTGATTGGGTATTTATTATTTTATATAGGTACCTAGGTACCCACAGTAGGTATAAAAAACACTAAGTTTATAATTATATATTTCTTAAATAAAACGTATCGTAAGACGAGTATGTGGCAAAATATAAAAAAATGGAAGTATTATAAATAAAATTCGTTTCGTTTCGTTTAAATTTGAAATCAATAAGCTAGTTATATAAAATTGTTCTTTTATATTTTGTTGCTCATACATATTGCTACGAATACTCACTTAACACTTGCGGCCTTACCGAAAAACGTTACTTAACTTTAAGCATCGTCTTAAATTCTCCATCATCTTTCCGCAAGTGTCATTACGTGTCAGCGAGAAGTTGACAAAATATGTTAAGCATTGCGTTAAGTAACGTTTTTCGGTAAGGCCGTTGGTGTCAAATTTACCTTTAACTAAGCTGTGTACTGTTGTAATTGGATTATAGGTTCACAATGTTTTGCCGGTTGAGCTTATTGTATATTATATAGCCTAATATCTGTAACTGTACCTATTTCAATAAAATTAAAACACTATTATAATAAGACTGGCTTAGGCCAATTACAATTATTATCAATTAAATTATATTATTAATGCTTAGTAGAAATTCAATTAAAATTAAGTAGTAGTGTGCAAACATTACTACGTAAGGGAGTAAGGGAGCAGGTATGATGATTTAACATTTCATAATGACGAGTGCAGTGCATTGCTACTACATATTTTGAACTGTTGTTGTTCAAACTATATTGACAATTGAGAAGCTTAATATCTATTGACTGGCTTGTATCGCCACTCACAATTAAAACAAAATGTTGCTAAATAACTTGCACTGCATTCCACTTGACCAAACGAGACTCCTGATTGTAACATAACAATCGATTTTTACTTTCGATTTCGATTATTAAATCAGTTCTCCAAAAGCGAAAGTGACTTTTTCGAAATATCTCCGCGTCGTGTCATAAAAAGTGTTGTCAAAAAACCAATTGCAACCTCACTTGACACTGTCCATCAAGATAATGTCAATCGTATTATGTCACTCCAGTATTGAAGCTCTGTTTTATTATAATTGAAATTATTTCCGTTTATGCTGAGTCATTCATTCTCGGCTCTAATTTTGGGTGAATAAAATATGTTAAATTTGTCAATTTTACAAAATTATATCTTTTGCATCTGTCATTTTAATCCTGATTGATAAACGTGATACTTATAAGAAATGTTTGATGATTATTTTTTTCTTATGAAAATAGAAATATATTTGGTTTAATAAACCTAACGAGTATCCTGAACTAAACTGAAACTGAAGTTTGTTGTAACATTATTTTGATTAAATATTTTTTTTATTCGATAATAGGCTCTTGACCAATAAGGACACAATTCAAAATCCACGAAAACAAAACTTGATTTTGGTGATTAATTTGTACTCCCACAAAATATACGGAACTTCTGGTTTTCACAATTTTCATTTTGTCTCTGTACTTGGTATCCTAAATAGCCCTGCATGGAATGGTAAAAATAAGAATAATAACCAAGGATTACTTAAAAAAATATATATTCATTGTAATATGATCTAAAGTCAAATAAGTATTTTTTTATGTATATTTTATATACTGTTTTTACAAAGTATCCTTAAATATTTTAGTACAGGCAAAAGGTACGAAAATAATATATTTTGCAGCGTGTAACAATTTATTTCAGGTTTCATTTGACCCACAAACATAAATTCGTAAATAATTACATAATAAGTATTATAAAGAATTCCTATGAGACAAAAAATATACAAAACTAAAATTACTCTGAAAACAACAGTGGACGCCTAACATATTTTAACGGTCACTTTTAATTATGTACAACTTTAATGTAAACAACAACAGAGTAAAAAAGAAAACGCGAAAAACACTCTATTTACACACCTATAAGATTCACATACTATTAAGATCACATAATATTGAAGTACTTTAGGTATTAGGCGCGAAATTGGATCCGTGAGGCAGAAAGATACGTTACAAAATGTCCACTCCACCCGATGGCTCATATTAATTAATGCATAGACGTACGTAAAAAACTAAAGTCTTGGGTATCTGTAACGGAAACGAATTGACACTCTCGTAGGGTTCCGTGTTAATAATAAGAAAGCGCTATGAGTCATACACCGTCAGCTGATAACAGATCGCTAGCAGCGGTAAAACCGACGGGAGAAGAAAATAAGGTGTGGATGAAAGATGATGCGTGTGAAGAGTGTGAGTGTAGAGTTGACAGACAGAGTCTGACAGAGTAAAATGGCGAAAAATACGTGCTTTTACGATTTCAACCAGTAAGATAAAGACAAGAATATGATAATCATTGGCTGATAAATAGAGCTAAACACCAGTCATTCTGCAATAAAAATATTCAATAAACTCCCGATAAATTTAAAAGAAATCGAAAACTATTGTGAATTCACGAGTACTTTAAAAAACATACTTGTTTTGAAATCCTATTACAACATAAACGAATACTTTGAAGATAAGGCATTTATCATAGATTGAGTCCACCCGCATTTTATATTGTTACATTCATTGACATAATTGTTTATGGAACAAATCATCCCGCTCTGATAAAATTGCAATACCCAACTAGGGTCATTATGTAATAACAACAATACAATTACTTGTTTATATCCAAAACCATGTACATAATGTGGCAATAAAGCATTGAATTGAATTGAATTGTAATAGTTTTATTCATAAAAAAAATAAAATCAGCAGTATACGATTGATGGTTATCATCATCAATAACATAGGTTAATTTATTTTTTTGCATACAAAAAAACCATGACATAAAATAATAATATTTAAAAAAAAATGTAAAGTACACACATGTAATGCATTTTTCATAGTGTTTTTTAAAAGAAAATTATATTCTCTTATTCTATCTAATCTTGCAACCGAGACGGAACCACACTCAGAATTTCGATTAGCTCTTGTCACATTTTTTCTTCCATATCATTAGCGCAAAAAATTACACCTAGCCTGTAGGCTTGTAAGCTAGGACGTTATCACATCGAATTAAAACCATAGATGTTCAACTGCTTATTAATTAGGGTTCAGTTTCCCTCGACCAATCAGCAAACCATCTCGATATGGCAGAGGCGCGCGCAATCACACCCTATATGAAAAACTTACCCTATAAAATGTTTGGTACACATTTTTTTCTAAATTCTCTGTCGTGTGGTATGCATTCTATGAAGTCTATTTCACCATGAAGACGTGTTAGTCATCCAACGAGACGAATATGGCAACATATCGTCATAAGCTAGATTTTAAGAATTCGCGTTCACTTTTGAACGCATAAATCGTTCGTTAAAAAAGGAATTCGAAGAAACTCGTCTCTATTTAGTGTTGCAAGTATTTAAAAAGGATGTCGAGTTGACACGAGAATAGAGGTATCGATTCATTGATACGCGAAGGTATTTTATAACTCGGCAAAGTGTGTTAGCTATTTACATAAGATCTTAAACATCGCAGGCGGCATACTTCACTTTAATCACATGGACTGATGCTACATAACTCAAGTCTTTACAATATTTTAAGTCTTAGAAATGTGGAAGACGTCACAACGCGTGCTCAGGCTTGCGCCTGCTATCGGATAGCGATGTAATCGATTCTAATTGGATAAATCCACAGTAGAAAGATATAACTTCTAATTGGATAAATCCACGGTTTATTGGATAAATCCACGGTAGAAAGATATTACAACGAACGTTTATTAAACTGACAAGTTTCGTTGGTTTGTTACATGACAGGATTCTAATATGTCACAAAGCACACTTGAGTCTGATAGGACACAACGTTTGCTGCGCCGTGAGTCAAAAATTTGACTCGAACGATGTCAATGTTTTATGTTGTTGTCTCTGTCACACTTTGCGTAAATTATATATTGGACTCCTGTTATAACAGTGAAGATGATGATGCTTCTGTAACCACTATTCTAGAGTTCTCAGAATCATTTGAAAATGATCACAACTATTGAAATAGCTATTTAGTCGCCCTTCCGAAAAAAAGAATTTATGAGTCAATTTGACATTATCATGTTTTATCTTAGATCAGCAATTTTCTGTTTTTCAGATGATTGACTTTTAAATATTTTTAACGAAAATATCGGAGGCGTAAATGAGACGCAATTATGGTTTTTATTTTTATCTTAAAATTAACTTTTATTTCTAGTTAAGGAAATAGAGAAATTGCAATTGCAATTGTTTAGGCAATAGAGAAATTGTATTTTCCTTTTTTATTAAACCGATTTTATTTAGCTTGCCCTGTTTGTCGTTGTTTATGTTTTTTTGGGTCTAATTTAGTACTTGAATTGACCCCTTTCCGTTGACAGATTGATCTGATATTTGGTACACGGCCTTAAGTTTAGATGAAAATACAACGAAAATCGAAATATATTTAGTATTATTCTAAATTCAAGATGGCATATTGTGGGGGTTGTGAAAAAATATGAAAGCCGCAAATTTTGTGGCGATGGCAGCCATATAAAATTTAGAATGATATTAGATATATTTCATTGTATTTTCATGTAAACTAAAGGTGTGTATCAATTAGATATCACTAAATCGGCGATCGCACTAAAAAACTTCAGCTGAAGCGCAACTGAAAGTTAACCGCACAGCAACTTTTCGCATGTTCCGTATCACCGTTTAACTTAAAAAGTTTTTTTAAATCCTACCTACATAATTGCAATGGAGTAAATTGCGAATGTGTCAAGTTTACTATACCTTAGGTAAGTATATCGTTTTAATACCATGGTTGAATCGATTACAAACTACTCGATAGATATTTACGAGCTCTTGTTAAATGTTACATACGCTGATTGACAGATTGAGTGAACAGGTAGCTGAATTTAGGAATATGGCCCTTAAATTAATCGAGTATTCAATACGTGGGTACGTAATAAGTACCAGAAATACCATTTTGAGCGAGATCGCTGATATAGACCGTCCAGTTTTGAAAGTGCAAGTAGTAATGT
The DNA here is from genome assembly GCA_947563715.1 of Lycia hirtaria. Classification (NCBI taxonomy): domain Eukaryota; kingdom Metazoa; phylum Arthropoda; class Insecta; order Lepidoptera; family Geometridae; genus Lycia; species Lycia hirtaria. Next base: position 11,545,958 of record OX387377.1, on the reverse strand, counting down.
ACTTATATGGAGTACTCATCTTGGTCGTATTACTTTTCCTGTTCCAGTTAATCTTCATGTAACAGGATGTGGGAAACCACAATGTTAAGAAATCAATTATTGATTCACGGAGATGGAAATACTTGTGTGTGCATGCAACTAATATACTTACTGTAGGTATCTGTGTTGTTTTTATAACCAGATTCGACTTTAAAAATTCCATCGTACGCTTCTGAACATCATTTTAATCTGAGAGCGACAGCGAGTCTTTGATGACACTGACAGTTATGGGTTGTTGTTTTTTTTTTATATTAGAATAAAAAAATTACGTCATAGATTCACGCGTTGTTATTTATTATGCTAAACGTTAGACTATGTTTTATTTTTATAAGTATACGCCATAAACGACATGAAACTTGTTCTAAAATATAATCAGTTTTTCAGGGTTGCGCATTATAACGAAAACACACTCAAGTTTTAATATAATAGCAATCAAATAAGGGTAGTGCATGAATGTAATAAATAAATGCAAAATCAAATTAATTAATTATTAGAATTTATAGATAAGTCAACAATTAAAACTAACAAAATACCAGATAAACGCGTCGCAAATTTTATTTAAGTATGCATGGCTACGCTAAAGTACCTAACTAAGGACATGTCACACCAAGCTCTCACAAATCTACTTACAAATCCATCTAAACGCCAACAAAATGCAATAAGTGCTGAATTCATAAATATTTATGTACATGAACCTCCACGCATATGGGCAGATGAAAAACAGAACATGTGCAAGAATGCCCAAAACCGCTTGAGAAGCGTAGTACGCCTTTCATACTAAATTATCTTGGTAGACATAATATTCACAGCTATGGGTTCCGTCGCTGTAAGAATTGTGAATATGATTGATATTTCATAGTGTTGTACGATTAAAAATTGTTTTGATTTTAGGGTTCGTACTAAGGGTGCGGGAGCCTATTCGTAGGGCTACGATGGCTGTCTGTCTGTCTGTCCTACATTATTATTAAACGACTGTATATTTTGAACGATTATGTCTCGAAATTGGCAAGATTGTAGGGTTCATTTTGATGTAAATCTACAAATACTAAAAACTGGTCAAGAGCGAGACAAGCTTTCGTAAATATTTTTTGGAAAAAAATGGGAAATTATTGTGCGAGATAAAACTTCATTGTTAATCCTACAAAAAAAGAAACTAGATAAATTTAAGAAAGTTAAATTTTTGAATGAAGTTCCAAATATTCTTAGATATAAAACACATTTTTTTGAGTAATTATAGCTCTGGAGTCAGTTTATTTTCATTTATTGTGTCATGTATATTAAGAAGTACGGAAGCCTCGATTTACGTGTAAAACTCGTACCTACTTTGTTTTTGATTTATTAAATGTACATTTCACGGACGAGTTGAAGTTAATAACAAACAATAAGCTTGGAACAGAATTTTTTCATTATTTGCCGCCCTGATTTAAGTTCTATTTAAAAAAATTAAGAGCAGGTGAATAGAAAACTGTACATAGCAACATTAACACAATATCAATCATTAATCCAGAGGCGTTAAATATTAAAAAAATCAATCATTAAAAATAAAAAAATGCACTGGAATATGTCAAATTGAAATGTACAAGAAAACGTTAGTTGTGACGTTTCCAATAAAAGCGATAGCTATGACAGCTAGAACCATTGTGTCAAAGCGGTATTTCTATATCGAGAGAGAATTTAAGGCTTTGTTAAACGAGTAGAGCAGGCATTGTGATTCACCAGAGAACAATTATAATGACTATTGTAATATAGACATCTAGACTTGGTAAAGTTCACACTTTTGCGAAAGAATAGAACTCCAAGCGTAGGTGTCTATTGAGAAGCGGACCAAAAACTCTTGATCCGCGAAGGACCGTGCCGAAAACTCTTCAACAGAGCGAGTTCTTTATTCAAATTTAGGTCGAATTAAAAGTTTTTTTATCTGTTATGTTTATCGGGTGTATTTCTGTAGTGTGAATCAATCTAAATAATTTTATTCCTTTTTTTTCGAAATATCGGGAGCTCAAAATTAACGCGAAATACGGTAAATATCCTGTTAATAATAATAGTGCTTTAATTTTATTCCTGTTTGTCATTTTCAATGTCAGAAATCAAGATGCTAATATTAGTGAAAAGCGGAAAAAATAAGATGCGGAACACAGAATTCGCCCTATTTCATAGGACCGGAATATCCGGATCCAGCATAAAATGATAATATCATAGTTTCATGACAGTTCGAAGACTCAATAGAAACACTTTAACTCTTTTTTTAATGCGTACCCTAGTATTATTAGGATGTATTTATTAATAAATACCTACACTTTATATAATATTGCTTAATATTATGTGAATTAATTTCTAGGAATAAATAAATTAAATGCATATTGGTGTACATTTTCATACAACGCCATCTAGGCCAAACTAAGCTTACAAAAAATTAATAAAAAGTGATTTCGTGCAATTTTTTAATTAATTTAGACTAATCCAGAAAAAAATCCAGATATCGGCAGTTTACTTAGTTTCTCTTAATTGATATAAAATATTCTATTTAGTAACATCGCCGTAAATCTCATTTCTCCCAACTCAATTATTATTAAGTGAATTTAATCTTCACAAATCTTGCAACAAAACAGCAAATACAAGTTTATCTGGTCTGATACATTGCGAAAATCCATCTAACTGGCAACAAAATGCGCAGCAAAACTGAAGAAAGGGGGAAATTCAGGTCTGGCTTGGAATAGACGATCCAGTCAGACACGTTGTTACAAAAGTTGCTCTTAAAAGGAAGTGAGGGTTGTGAAATCAGAGCATCATGCCGCATTGTAGATGTAGATGTACTCTCTTAGGATCTAAAGTGGCTATTTTACGTATGTATTTATTTATATGGGTAGATATAGGAAGGCTTATTTTCGTTTTTATTAATGTAGATAAAGACACTGCATATTTTACGCATTTATGTATTTATATAATAGGTAAAATCATTTATGGGTTTTTACGGGAACGTCTTAGTAAGTAACGTGTTGTTGCCTTGTTTTATTTTCCTAAACTTGTGTTATTTTGAACATTAATGCTATAAAAATGGTGGTGTTTTATTAATTAAGTGGTCGATAAAGTGCGTGAGTGTGAGCAAGTGAAATAAAGCAGTAAACCGTGTGATTTTACGTTGTCGGCAAAACTCCATAGAAGCTTCTAGTAAAGTCGCCACCACTTTACTGAAGCAGGACTCGACTTATAAATTGACTGTATTTTTGACTTAGATTGTGACTAGAACATTTATAACTTGTTTTATTCAAGAAACTTGAAAAAATCCTAATACTTGACATTGGCAAATGCTTTAATGCGAGTCCAATACATTAAAGAAGAAGAAAAAATAATTTATCCCGTGAAGGGATAGAAAAGTTATGCCCTTGTGTTGTTATATTTTTTCTTGTTCGAGGTTTAATAGAATACCGAAAATTACATTTCACAATTTTCCTGCTACAGTTTTTAATTTTGAAAGAAGTTAGAATCTAATTACGCTAACATTTCATTTACGTATGTGAATGAAAATACAATCCCGACCATACCTGCTGGCTCACACGGCGGGGGCACGGCCGTACCCCCAGATATATTAATAGGAAACTAGTCGGAAGATGTCTTGGACTACTTTAAAAGGTGCGTTGAGTTTGAGTCCATTTGTAAAGGTTATATCAGCATTTTTCATTCGGAATATGCTATAACGAGTTTCTGACGAGGCAGCTGCAAAATAAAAGGCAAATAATACTTCCCAAACCATATTTGTGCATTTTTATTATTATTATCTACTAGCTGCACTCAGCGGTTTCCCTCACTCTCTTTTATTTATCTCCATCCCAATTTTCATGCATTCATTAATTTTTCACCCGTTTTATCGAAAGTAAAGTGAAAGAGAAAGAAGTGTACACTGACGGCTCAAACTGAAACACGCAGAATCATCCACAATTGAAAACTTTTCAGCTTTATCAACCATTAGTTCTAGCTGCTACGTGCCCTACTTTCTGCTACCCAGTAACATACTGGGTAGCAGAGATTAACTGCCTAACCGTTTTCTAAGTAATATAGGGCCGTATTCAACCTCCTTATTCAACAGTACACTTACATCTTCATTTGTGAATCACTACAATTTCAAATTCAAATACAGTCCGCTGTATTCAAATGAGCATGATTGCGTCGCTAGCAAACTTATTAGTGTAAGTACCTCGTAGCTGTTATTAGCGACGAATGCACGTGTAGGACGAATTCGCTTTCACTGCCGGCAGATAGTTACTATGTATTACTTAATTACGGCCCTGCTCTAGTAAACAGACGTGTTGATTTGTTGAGATACAAGTACGGGCTTCAGAGATGGATTTAGTGCTTGAAAAATAAAGTAGCTAAATTACTTAAAGTGGATCATTAAAATGGTTGCAAGATGGAAAATTTACACCTGGTAGGCCTCACATACACAAACTCATAGAAGATCATTAGTAAATAGTAGATGGAATTATCATAGGACCAAGATATAGTATGTGAAACCTACATTTCACTCCAATTCATAAACATCAACCAAGCAGTGCGAGGCGCGCACAGAACAATATTTGGAGGCGCGTCAGCGACCGAGAGTGACGTTTGCGCTGCTTCTTTGAAAAAGACCGTCGATAGCGGTTGAAACTATAGTCGGATATTTCGACTCAAAACAGACGTGAGTGACGCAAGTGGTAGTTTTTATTTAAAATTCATCACCTTAGTGTACTTCTAGGCATGTGTCATTGATCCCAGTTAGATCTTTCCTTTTATAGCTCTATCAACTGCGTTACGTATATCGTCATTCCAGCGTGTCTCAAGGCCTGTATATACTAAGCTTGCTGACGCTCGATGTCAGCAGACATCTAAAATACGTCTACATCAACGGTTATTGGTTCTACGACAGATATGACCAGCCCACTGTCACTTCAGCCTGCTAATACGCTGTGCTATGTTGACAACTCTGGTTCTTTGGCCAATTAACTTGTTATAGGAATACGACCTTTCAGAGCAATTTCAAGCATAGAGCTCTAAATTTCTGAGAGACGTTTTTGTGTATCACGTAGATTTTAATAACTTATATCTGTACACAGTTTTCGGCAATAAAATAATTCTGATTCTGATTTTAATTTAGGCACCATTGGTCATAAAAGGTAAGACGCACTGGTTAAATACTTTTGTCTTGAGACTTTATGGAATTAATGATGACTAAACTTAAAAGAGTTTATTGAACGCTTCCCAACCTAGCCATATTCTTGTTTTGCTTTTTTCCTGGAGCGTCTACTCCAGTTCTTTTTTTCTGAGTTATGCACATAGTAAAAGTTTGTCATGAAGTTAATTACCTACATCCTTTTGAATCAGTATCGGTCACCGTAATAACTCTGTAGAAACTCGTTCACATTTTACTCCCAGTCAATAAACGCAAAACATGCACATCCAAAACCAAAACAGACTATTTCAAGCGATCACCTTTAAGCATAGCCTTATTAGCCCTTTTGTTCCACAATCATGATCAAAGCACAATTACGCACACTTAGTAATGCCACTTATTATGCAACCAGCTCTTCTAATTACGACTATTTATCGATGATCAGATATCATGGTGGCCATTTTGTAATGGATACATAATTAATCCAATAGGGATGCTGCAAACAAGCTACATATTTGCATTGTATAAAGTTTGTTTTTTACTGAACGAAAGATGCGTCGTCATTCCTGAACTGTTTGATTTTGTATTTGTCTGTGTGTTTGTATATTTATTTCTAGATTTATTATTTGTTTTATTTTAATGTTATCGAGTAAATGCTTTCTTTTTACCCGACTGTAGAAGAACGATAATATGTTCTACACCATGAATAAATGAACCCCATACGCATGTATGTATCATTTTTGCATGTTCTAAATAAATCGATATAGTTTACCAGATTACCAAATTGAACTGATAGTTTACTAGTATTAAAAATTGTAAACTGATCAGTATTAATCAGTTCAAAATGAAGGTCACTTGGGTGTGCATTTTAGCTGCATAATATTACCATCCCTAACCCGTTTTACTATCGGACGGCTAGAAATACGAAAAAGCATAATCGATTCATGTGCATATTCCAAAAATACTAACTAAACGCTTTAATTCAAGTTTTATGGTACTTACTGCAAAAATACACTTTACTAGTAGGTAGGTAGGTTTAAAGACACTCAGACTATAGCAATCGGCTATAGTCTGAGTGTCTTTAAATAGCGAGTAAGTCAGATTCTTCTCGATAAATGCACTCCATCGTAGACCGCAAAGCGTAAGCCTATTACATAATATTAAAAAATACTGATGAATTAAACGACTGCTTGAAATATATCCTTCATTTATTTTCTATATCCTCGGTACAACACGAAAGCTAGCTCTATTGTTCCGACGCTAGTGAAAATGACTCCATAGAGCAAACTATGCGCCCTTATCTTTAACCATAAGCGTGCAGCTACCAGCGCGGTCCATACGATCGCCAGCTGCAGTATCGAGCGGCAATATTTCACCGCTGGCGGCTATCACCTGTCAAATCGAGCAAGTGTTCCGCCCGCGCCCGCTCCCGCTCCTACCCCATTTAAATATCAACCGTTTAGACGCAAATACGCCTCGTTCTTTATCTGGTAACCTGATTTAGGGTACGGTTTATGTTGATTATGTGGAGGTATGACGAATTATGTTAATACTGGACTGCTGTTAATTTAATTTGGCCTGGAAGGTTGGATACATAAATTTGAAATGTATGCGGTTACCGTTTATTAAAAGTACCTGAGCGACCGAGCTCCATTCGGATTTTTAAATTGAAAATACGAGCAAACCCGGATTCACTAAAAATGGGACATAGCAAGATCGGTTTATCGTCCCCTAATCTACCTACAAACCAAATTTCATTAAAATCATTGTAGCCGTTTCGGAGATTCAGATTATATATATATATATTTTTTTTTTTTTTTAACCTATACTGTCACACTCCTGGGCAAAGGTCTCCCCCATTTCCTTCCATAAATCACGGTCCATCGCTGCCTCCTGCCAATCATCACGAAATGCCTAAGGTAGTCACGCCAGCGTTTTTAGGCCTTCCAGCGCAACGTCTTCCATCAGGAACCCACTGTGTGACGATCCTGGATTATATATATATATATATATATAAATTTTAAAGGTATTAGATATATTTCTAAACTCAGCTTTTTTATATGATTAGCTTAATGAAAGCCTGAAACTGTGTACAATTTATTCCAGTCTAGAATAACAGATTTATCAATGTTTGCACTCTAGTTTTTCTTTTTTATCACAGGGTATTTAAATACTTGATACAAAGCTTTAAAGCTAAGTTGATTTCATAAAATATTTGCCTAACATGTCTTCAAGGAATTCAAGCATGAATTAGTGACTGATTTGTCAACAAAAGAAAAATACTTGAAAAACATGTTTGTCAAAGTGTTTTAAGCATGTTTTTTACCTACTATAGTATCTTTGTGTAGGTTTTATTTTTTCTAGGACTCAAATATTTCATATTCCTTCATATTTGAGCCTTTCAAAGAATTTTTGCTCTATATACATATATAGTATGTCCGCTCGAAAAACATAACTCTACTTTGGTAATCGGGAAAATACCATATACCTAAGTGCGATTTGCTATAACTCATTATATTTTTTCATTGAATTATCAAACATCCTGTATATTAGGATAATCTAAAATGAAAACATGAATCAGATAACGTGAGAGCCGATAGTATTTTGTTAAATAGATTCTTAGTGGGATAAACCGTTTTGTACTGTAAACAAACCACCGCTATCTTCAATTGAATTCATTATATTTTCTAAAGAAACGCATTTCATAACGAGACATCCCTACTTTACATACATTTACATCGACTTTGACGCATAAACACAGTCGGATGTATCGACGCGTGTCATCTGCTTGAGATTTCAAAACGCTGCATCTGAGAAGACTAAAGTTCAACTTCTATGAGCGACTAAAGTACGGACGCCGAGCAGGGAGAATTTCGTACATTGACCTATGATTACCTATCTCTGTCACTCCCGCGTGATTATATTGCTATCGCGCTTGCACAGGTGCTGGTCGTTGCACATGTGCGACCGCGATAGCAATATAATCACGGGAGAGTGACAGATATAGGTAATCATAAGTCAATGTACGAAATTCTTCCTGCTCCGCGTCCGTACTTTAATCGTGGGTATATTATCGCCCGGCCATTAGAAGGAAATGGCGGGGCGAATATAAGAACTGTATCCGTCTTAAAATGCTGAATAAGCTCATTTTAGTTTAACAGTGTGTTGTTACGTGAATAAATTATTTTGTATTGTATTTGTATTTGTGTAAGTAATACGGAATGTGTATAACTACATACAAGTAATATACACTCCATGCGGCGACGTGATTTCCTTACCTTGCTAACCTCTACCCCGTGCGTGTCCTTCTGGTCTTACTACAACCATTTGCAGTCTAGACGTTGGACAATGGATTGACTATGTCTTATAGTAACCTAGACTATACAAACCAGATTCTACCTGATGTTGTTATTTACATTTGACATATTTTATCTTTATTTTATTGACATTTTATTATTTTATTATGACATTACATATTGTAATATTTCTCCCAGACATTTTTACGACACGTTATTTCACATTATAATTGATCGTACGTACAGTACAATACAATTATACAATACTATGTTATATAATAAATAATAATAATAAATAATTATTGGAGGATATTTCACACAACGCCATCTAGCCCAAACTAAGCAAAGCTTTTACTATGGAAACTAGATGGTTGATAGAATACATATATACTTTTTTTTTCGTAAATACATACTTAAGATACATAGAAACACCCAGACACAGAACAAACATCCATGCTCATCACACAAATGTTTTCCCTGGGTGGGGATCGAACCCACGACCTACAGCTCAGGAAGCAATCGTACTACCACTGAGCCATGAGGCCTATATCTTCCTTATAATTTTTTGTTTGTGCGTATTTTATCAATAATGTTTCCTTTTTATATTACATAATATTAATGTTTGTATCTTTGACGTGCCTAGTATAACTATGTAGTTATGGTTAATAAAATATTTCATTTGTGTGCTCTCAATAATCTGTGCAACGAGCTCTTGCAGACTCGTCTCAATCCATCGCAGCTCGCGAAAAGTAGTCGTAACTTGTAGCGCGATGTTTCAAGTCGCTACCATAAGAATAATAATCATTTAAACAAGAAGCATCCCGTTGTCAAAATCCGTTCAGATGCACCAAGAGTTTTCGATCTATGTTCTCACTGAGAACGGTGGACGTGTGTATTGCTCTACCGACAGTACCAAAGACGTCGCACTTTGGTTTAAAAAAAAATCTATTTACTTAATAATGAATGTCAATTTTTAAAATTACTCGGTGAGCACACTTCCAGTATTGCATGCCTGCTGGAGAGGCAAGTTTGTATAGGGAAAATCTAGAATTGTTATAATTCCATATAAAGATCCTTAATGTACCTACAAACTGCAATAAAATTATTTGTATTTGTATTTGTATTAATAGGTATATTCTAAGCGTAACCGTGCTACATCTTTGAGCACATCGGTATTTCCCACCAGGTGAGATTGTGGTCAAAATTATTTGTGGTCAATGTGGCCAAGTTTGTTGTAAAAAAAAGTCACCCATGCAGATATCTCGATGATAGTAGGTTCGACGCGTAGCGTTGCACTCGCTCGTGGAGGTATCGCCTTAACTATAGGAAATGTTTATAATGGCTTTGTATGCAAAATAAGCTAATGCATTTCAGTCACAGCCGTAGTCATACTAGATAGTGTCACTGTCTGCAGGGGACTACACGATTGTCGACCTTACGAAATGCTGCGTCCTCGTGCTTTTGTTATTTGACGTCTAGGTTACATAGAGGTGAGATTTGAGTGTGAAATTAGTGACGTGGGTGAGCACGACAATCATACTCGAATTTAAATAAAATCAGCATACAGCTTGTAGTGTTTGATTGATATTATGATGTGATGAAACGAAGGATGCGACTTGTTTACGATGCCAAAGGTTACTGTATGTAGATTAGATCAGACATTCGACACGCGATTCGAACTGACATCTCATTGTTTATAAATAGCATGATATATAATATCAAAATATAATATAAATAATAAAGGTTTATTTCGGATCAATTAAATTCAACATGCTTGTAAGAAAAAACTATACTAAGAATTATGACTATACCTCTACTATATCTACACTTTAAGGCTACATAAAAAATAACAATTTTAAAAGGATGTAAAAAAGTGATCAATTTAAATTAAAATTTCGTCAATTGAAACCCATCCTGCATCGACCCTGGTGGAAAGGTGCCCATAAGGCAAGCAGTATTGCCACGCTGTATGGCAATAGCCAACCCTTGCACCAGGAACGAAGCAGAACGGGTCAAGTCACCACTTTGTCCTTCAGTCTTCGGCCAATTTCACTGACGAGGCCTTTGGCATCCGCTCCCCAACTGCCCATGGTTTCAACGGCGATGGGTACAAAATAATATTGTAGCTCCATTGCCGCGTATTTCTCCCGCTTTTTGCTAGCGGCATCCTCTGCCGCCGCTGCCGGTGAGTGGACGGTACGACACAGGTGTGAGGCCGCGACAGTGTTGACGCAAGTAGCGTCCCACACTAAGCAATATATAAATTAAAAAAATATATAAATTAAATCCAATAACTTGACGATGCTATTGCAGAAACTCTAGCGACATACTTTGTAATTGTTTTACTGTCTGACGTTTTGTCTGATTTGTAATGTAAGTACCTAAACTTTTATCCTTTGTTGTTTGACGTTTCTAAGTGCATGTGACATGTCTACGGAAATAAAATGGATTTGATTTGATGTGAACAAGATATAGCTTGAAAAATTAAAACCGATCATCATCATCTCAGGCACAATACGCCCGCTATAGACATATTTATTTTATTTAACACTTTATTGCACACAAGTACAAAGTAACAAGCTGTACAATAGGAGGACTTAATACTAATGTAACTATTTCTGCCAGTCATCCTCATACTGAAAGACAGACAAGATGTAGGGTGCTTCAAAACTTAAGCTTGGGACATAAGCCTCTCCCATGGATTTTCAGAAAGACCTGATGAAAGCGGCTTGCATCCAGCGTCTTCGTGTTACGTATGTAAGGTCTACTGTCTACTCATATCGAGGCTAGCTTTCCTACGCTACGCTTGCCGGTGCGTGGTCTTCACAAAAAAACTTTTCGGTCCCATCGGCCATCACTTCTACGCAGTATGTGCCATGCCTACAGCCACTTTAAATTACTGATCTGCTGTGCTATACATATTTACCTGAAAAAAAATGAGGTACAAATTAGGTTATAAAATCATCTATAATAGATTAGAGGAGACTTAGGTATTTTCATCTATGACAGACGGACTATAAAAATGTGTCGATTGTAACTCCAAATCGAGGTAGAAGATTAGAGAAAATGTATAAAAATAGTTACAAACAGGTCTACATCAGGACTTTTTGGAAATCCATGAAAGAGGTCTATGTCCAGCAGTGGACTTACACACTACATTACTGAACTATTACTATTATTTTTCAGTAGACAGATAAAAAGATAGACCTTTGACATTTTGACTCACACAAAGAGCATGCGTGTATCACAGATAATCTAGTGCTAATAGATACATAGATAGATATAATATAGCAATTAACAGTTTTATGACTGTTAGTAACAAAGGTGTAAACACTTTTAGTCATAAATCAATAGACAGATGACAACAACAAGCTGTTGAAACTGGTAATAAATTCATTCGGTAGGATATCATTAATAAAATGTGAGAAATAGTTGACATATCGCAGTGGCTAGCTCCAACCAGGGACTGAATGCGTGTACTGGAATTAATAGGATTTTGTGTGCGTGGTTGTCGTATTTGGCTTGCGGCTGTGCAGGGTATGTTGTTAATGAAAAGAAAATTACCAAAGAAACAACTCAGCACAATCAATTTTAAAATTAATAAAACTCAATTGCTCAAAAAAACTCGATTGCCCTTTGAACGGAGCGATTTATTTTGCATTCTCTTTGACTGGGAATACATAGATAGATAAACTCTATTGTGCACCAAATGAACAAATATAAAGATTACAAAACATCTTGCAAAACTAGTGTAAAAAAGGTAGAAACTTCTGTAGGCGGCCTTATCGCTAAAAGCACGCTTAGTAGGAATAGGTATATAAATTAATCTACTTCAGATAAAGTAGATTAACATCATTAATAGCAGTGGGCAGGACACGTAGCACGCAGAACTTATGGCCGATGGAGCGGATAAATTCTTGAGTGGAAGCCAAGCACCAGCAAGCGCAGCGTAAGGTCCACAAGGTAGACAGACCAATGGCAGGAATACGCTGGAGGTAAGTTACTTCCAACGGACTTTTGAAAATGCATGGTAGAGACATGTCCAGTAGTGGACTAGAATCTCTAAATGATTGCATGTCAGAGGTCTTCCAGCGGCTTAAATACTGACACTAGAGCTGGACACTTAGTCTATACGATAACATACTGCGAAAAAATATATAAATATATTTAGTAAATCCCAATGCTTATGTCAACTGTTTAACTTTTTTTCTGTAAGGGTTGTTTCTCTGTCTTGCCTAGGTTGTCTTTACAAACATTAGGAATGTTCTATTGAAACGGCGGGGCTGTTCAGCGGTTGGCGTGGCTGCGCTCCATACCAGACCATACGCATGCCACGCCCGCGCAGGTAACGTCTCAATGGGGAATGGCTGGTAGCACCATATTCGCTATGAGAATGCCCCGTGTTTCTGCGGATGCGCCCGCGAGCTTGCTTCATGCCATGCCTCGGATTTATGGCGGTGTTGCGAAATATCTTCATTTACATAATGAGTATCTTGAATAGAAATGTCTTACAGTATACATCCTAACTAACTCCGTCTTAACTAATATTATTAAGGCGAAAGTAACTGTCTGTTAGTTGTTGTGTCGACGACCTGAACCGATTGTTATGAAATGTGGTACAGATATAGCAGTACATAGGCTATATTTTATCATCATCATCATCATTGTCTTGTTCATCTTATGACTTCAGTGTGTAATGAAGTCATAAGTCGTGAGTCTACAATAAAATGAATGTTAAAACGGAGTTTCCAGTTTTAGAAAAAAATCATATTAAGTAAGTAAAATGTCTCATTGGAACAATTAGTAGGTATACATGTTATATCGTTGCATTGAAATTATTTTGTTGGTTACTTAATATGGACCACTGGACTTTATTATGGATCTAGTAATTATGGCTGTGTCCAAAAAATTTACCATTTTGTAGATTTTAATTTCAGAATTAAAGGAGTTTTTCATAAATGGGGAAAATTATCAGAAATTTATTTTTGTTATAAATTAATTTACCTAGTTGTAAGTGGTATTAATTTGAAGATACTGCTCAAGTAACCCATTTTACTGAGTACGATTGTTATTGTAGTAAAAATATAATGTGTTTTAAATATAGGTATAAGATATTTGATCACAAAAGTAAAGTTTCCAGAACAGTAATAAGGTGGTGCATAACGCGCGCGATAGGAGAAATATTTTATAAGTTGTTTTATTTAGATATTACTTGTATTTTCGACGGAGAAGTGAAAAAACTTCAGTTCAACCTCAGCCAATATAAAAAATAACAAAGATATTTTTTAAATATTTCTCCTATCTAACCATGCGATTTGATTATAAATATTTAATTCTCATTGTGATGCGCAAGAGATAGCTGCGCCCTTTGAACCGATCCTTAATAGATTGTTTTCCTAGGAAACTCAGTGATAAGTTTAAGTGAAAAGAGTGGCAAGACTTGGCAAGCATTGTTTCGCTTTATATTATCACGCAACGCACGTTGTTTTTTTTTTTCGAAATAATCATGTATAGTATTTTAACGTAGATCCATATTATGTGACCGGTTCATATTATGAGACTGATCCATATTATGCTGCTGGTCCATATTTAGAGAACTTACTCTAGTATTTGTTCAAGTATTATGCACCAGGTAGGACAAAAGGTGGAGTGCATGGTAATTGTTTATACAAGAGGTTATCAGTTGCCTTACTCGCCGGGGTCATAGGTAAGTTATAACAAGAAGAATGCAACTGATAGCCGGGTTAGCTCCCTATGGCCGTCGCTCGTGCAAACGAACCAATACCTAAGTGTGTACTTAGATAAGTACAATACAACCTTTTTCTTACCCAAATGCCCCAAAAAGAGTTACGACATAGACATAGATAGCAATTTATGGTAACAAGAAACATACAACAGAGAATAAAAATCATACACATAAAATAGATAACTAAACAATGTTTTGTCACAATCCAGCCCCAACCACTATGTAATACTTATGTGTTCACTAAAGTTGTCCAAGATGGTAAGCACACCTATAATTACACCTGGAGGATGGGAAGTCAAAGTAGACATGACGTTTTTTTTCGTGATAGCTCAATCTCTTGGAGTGATTCGACCTCATTCCCATCGGTATCAAGTCCATCGCATAACCAGCTCAGCCATCTTCAAAAATTAGCATTAGTATGATGATGATTGCTGAAGTGTTGATATTTAATCGTATCAAATAGTAGATAGGTAAGTCTTGAAGTCTTGAAGCGTAAACAGCCTCCTATAGAACTAATACTCTATACAGAAATAAACATACAGGGCTTAAGTGACACACTTAGAGTCGCCTACGGCTTCACGAAGCTAAAGTAGTACCTTCCACACTTTGACATTAGCACTCGTTCTCTTTCGCCATACTCCACAATGCAAAGCTGCACTGTAACTCAGGATCTCAGGACACATTAATCCATTAAGGTACATTCCAAACAATCCCTTTACAAAAGTTAAAGTCGGTTATTAAATCAAGAGGCGAGCCACCGCACAATCGTCGCGTGGGCACTTGGCCCCGGCGTCCCGCGGAGCACATCTGTTTTTACTAGGAGCAATAAAAGTAAGAGATAAGCTATACTAAACAACATCATATTGTATAAAACACGTTAGCACTCAAATTTCATATACAATATGCACTTTTAAATTTTCGCAGCTGATTTATCGAACTATAGCTGCCAAGAAGCTACTTAGTCTCGAGCACCGCCGTAAAGTAGCATGTCTGTCTATTTTCTACAGGATTCATTTCGGGGAATGTGCGCAAGAGCTTCACAACTCTGCTTCTGCTTCTGCTTTCACAATTGCCCCCTCCCCATTTCACTACAGGACTACCAGAAAGTCGGCGAATTACCACCTATTTCTCGTTAAAATGACAAAAATCCGTACTCAGCGATATCGATCCACATTCTTGTTGCGTACTGCACAAGAATGGAATTCTTTGTTTCGCCATCTCTGTTTCCTGAGACCTACAATCTTGTAATTTTCAAGGCTAGAGTGAATAGATATCTTCTAGCTCTAGATCGACGAGCTCCATCCTCGGCCACACCATCGTTTAAGATCAGGCGAGTTGGTGATCATCGTAGATCTACATATCTTGTATATATAAAAAAAAACTATAGTCCGGCCACTGAGAGAATGCGTTTGACGTCCGTAACTTTTGGTTAATAAGTTGGTTCGGTAATGAATGAAAAACCGGACAAGTGCAAGTCAGACTCGCCTAAAAAACACAAATATTTGTTGTCATTTAATTGACCCGAGAAAAGAGTAGCATAAGTTTCCATGTGAACAAACATGGAAACTTATGTTACTCTTTTCTTTGGTGGCCTGGCCTGGCTTCTAATATCTAAATGTGACTAGCGGAAAGGATATAAAAATTCGGACCGCGTTCTTTCAGCAGCCGGACTTTATTATAAGATCTGACGTTTCAAGCAGTTTTCAGTGTTCAAGTTTCAGATTAGTTATCAGGTGTCTTGTCTTCGTTTTTGTTAAGAACTTTTTTTGTCCTACAGACCGATACGAAATACAGAGCTGTGTTCCAGAACTGGTATCGCAGATGTAGATACAAAAACTGAAAACCTGAAGTAGGATCAGGCGGGTCACGTCTGTAGAATGCATTCGGATCGGTGGGAAAAGGTCCTCAAGCGTTGAGTGCCTGAAGATGAGCATAGAACTCCAGGAAGGCTCCGAAAGCGTTGACGGGGCGAAAACGCGTTCGTCGTGACTGGTCCCCTTAGCATTAAAATGGGAGAAACGGACGGAGATGAGGGAGACCTTTGCCCAGCAGTGGGATCTTATAGGTTAATAAAAAAAAAACAACGGGTAGCACTCCGGGAGTGCCGGCAGAAGTGAAAACTAAAAAATAAAATAGCAACAAGACTGACTCGTGAAGGGTTTGACCAAAGATATTGTGTTTTACAAACAACCCCTATTCATCGCTGTACGCGAAGCGTTAGCGTATTTTAAGAGAGTACAGTGCCATCTAGTACGTTGTTTTAGAACTAACTTTATTGTTTGAACACTTCATATAATATAGTTAGTTCTAAAACAACGTACTAGATGGCGCTGTACACTCTTAAAACACGCTAACGCTTCGCGTACGGCGCCTGTACATACAATAATGAACTTTAAATACAGAAAGTTAGTTATTCACAGAAATACTAGTATTTCAGTAGTTAGAAATAAGAGTTGTGTGCACACCTTGAGCATTCATGCTCACCATCGAAGGCTCCTTCTTGCGGCGGCGTCGTGTGGCGGGTCGCCCTCTTCCCTAACATATGGTTGAGGAGGGCGATGGCTGGCACATGCGTCATACTCGTGATTGGGTGCTGCTTGCGGGTCGCTGGTTTGCTCGTGGTATGCACGCAACATAGTAATAAGTACTTAAATTAAAATAAAATCATTTTCCCGTAACGATAATTAGTAAACAATAGTTTGTAATTATGACAAAGGTCACGGACCCTGGTGTCTGTGGAGAATAAAAAAAAAAAAAAAAAAAACAGAAAGTTAGAATAGGTTTCTGTATTACGTCTGACTGTCCGTTTTACGATCTGAAAATCTGACGAGAGTTTAAAAATTTTTACCCATCCCAAAAATTCACCAACGCCGCTAAAGAAGTTTTCACTTTATTCATTTTCACTTTTTTTCACTTTTCTCTTTTTTTTACGATCTGAAAATCTGACACGAGCTTAACATTTTTTACCCATCCCAAAAATTCACCAACGCCGCTAAAGAAGTTTTCACTTTTTTCATTTTCACTTTTTTTCATTCCCATCATTTTGTCACAATATACTCTTTTAATCTAACCCTTCTCACAATGAGAAGATGGCCCGCGCCCAGCAGTGGGACAGTTTATATAAACAGGCCTGATAAAAAAAAAAAAAACTCTTTTAATATATTATGATAATATGTGTATTTTACCACATCCTCCAGCTTCCAAGATCGTACTCCTCACCTTACACACACAGCGGTCCAGGAAACTGCTCCCGGCGTGATAAATCCCTCCCAGTCCCCCCATGTCGGTGTCGACACAAACGTATTGTGCTCTCTTCTAGCGTCGTTAATATAACGCCGTGAAGATGTCGTTACAACGGCCACGATTATCTTGTAATGGCCCGCTTATGTATGAGGGTAATAAACATCTTCATTGGTTAGTCGGTGGACGCTTTCATATTGCTATGTTGAGGTTTGCTTGGACTATTTTTTTAGTGAGACTATAATTGAAGGGTTGTAATTCTAAAGGGTCCAAGTGCCAAAAAAAAACAAACAATATTATTACAAAAATACGATCTATGTGCCATGCCTAATAATATGCAAATAAAAAAAATGCCACTTAGACCCTTTAGACTTACAACCCTTCAATTGTTACTATTTAGTTAACTTCTTAACAGTTTTTATACGTCGTAGGTAATTATTTTTTTCGTATTTGCTGAAAATACTTGGATGACTTTTTTAAATTAATTTTGTATTAAAAACCAAACTACTAAACCGATTTTGATGATTTTTTCTATGGGATAGTATAAATATTTTAAATATTAAAATTAAAAATATTAAATATTTAAATATTTTTTTCAAATCTGGTCATAATTTACGGATTTTTATAAAATAACCAACTTAAAATAATACAACCGAATTGAGAACTTCCTTTTTTAAATCGGTTAAAAAGATACGTAAAATGCGAAAAGTCACTATGCAAATTATAACTAATATCGTACGTATATATCATAACTATAAAAGTTTAGTAACTAAATATCGAAGAAGTAAACTTTTTACTAACAACACAATATACAACTAAGTACTTTTAATTTATTATTTATCTATTAAATTTAAAGTGGTACCGAACGAAAACAAAACGAAAATTTTTTTTTTTTTTTTTTGTTAACTTTATTATTAATGAAATGACATTGAATTAATAAAATTAATTTATAATTTGTATTTAAATGTTTGACTTGCCTAATTATATCATTAAACAAAAATCTATCCATTTATTATTCAAATAGAATTAAAAAAATATCGAAATCGGATAACGTTTAGAGGATTCATTATCTGTCAAAAATAATTAAAACTATTTTCTATACAGTTTCTTCTTTCGTAGGACAATTGCACAGGAAACGTTTCTTATAAATTTTATATTGAACTTTCAAAACAATACTAGATATCTTATATAACTTACCTTTCATCACTTCAACATTGTCCGCTAAAATAAGCACAATGCGTTTCAGAACTATTAACTTTAATAATATTATTGTTTCCATGCCATCCGTGCCCAATACAGCGTTTGATATGAAACTAGAAAATATATCCATTTCTATACTTTAAACACCCATTTCGCAGTAGAAATCCATGCAACTTTACTACAACTTCAAAAGAGAGTGAACGCTAAAATTATTGTGATAGAGTACTAAAGTTTTTGTATATTTGCTTAGCAGATTCTAGACCAGTGGCATCCGATATGGTTCGGACCATCAGATAGCCTCGAAGATCTGCGCAAGCCCCATTACAATACTAACTTGACTATTATCTTAATCTAACTGCTTCTTTATTGTATAAAATCATCATACAAATAGGTATTTTATTCGGGATATAGCGGTGTTAGTTACGAACGCATTATTTCGTAAAATGTCATCTTATGTCGATGAAGATTTTTATTTGAAAGGAGAAAGCGCAAAGCTTTATTGGTCGCGCGACTATAGAAACCACGATTTATGTAGAATAAAAAACCGACCAAGTGCGAGTCGGACTGGCGCACGAAGGGTCCGTACATTATTTATAAACACGGCAAAAAATCACGTTTGTTGCATGGGAGCCGCTTTAAATATTTATTTTATTCTGTTTTTTAGTATTTGTTGTTATAGCGGTAACAGACATACTTACATCGTCTGTGAAAATTTCAACTGTCTAGCTATCATGGTTCATGAGATACAGCCTGGTGACAGTGGTGACAGACGGACAGACAGACAGCGGAGTCTTAGCGGAGTTTGGGTCCCGTTTTACGCTTTAGGTACGAAACCCTAAAAATGTTTCTGTTCCATTGGTGTGCCGTGTGACAATGTGTCTTCAAATAATTGTACTTATCCCATAATTTTTCCATTATCATTTTTTGTGTTTACCATAGCGTTAAAGTGTTTTATAAGACAAAACAAAGTTGAGTCCAAACTTGATGGGTTTATCTTGTTTAGTTTAGGAGCTCCTACGACCACCTTTTGACTCCATCATCGAACCAGCTCCATGATTACATATTATTACATTGTCGCCGAAGATACGCAAGTATACCAAATGTAAGCCCAATCGAACGTTAGAAAGTTGGTCTATACAGTCATATTTACAAATAAATTTTATAGTGGTACTGCCCCAGATTGTGAAATCTAATTAATTAACCTAATTTAGCCCCCAAGATTTGACTCGTACATAGGTACATAAATACATTGCAAGTAAATAATTATAAAGCTTAGAAATAACAAACTGCGTGTTATTTCAAGATACAAACTATTTCCATTCCAAATTTTATTCATACCCGTAGAGCTGTTATATCGTGAAGAGTTACTAATATACATAAGTTCGCGAACCCCCACACACATGAACAAACGTTTGCATTTTAATATTAGGCCTAGGCCGCACTACGGTTTTTTCCCGCGAGCGGTAACCGCTATAAACCGCGAAACCGCTCGAGACGGTACTAAATCAATCGCGTGGAAAAACCGCAAGTGCGGCCGCTTGTTTTCGTTTTCCTGTTTCATAAACTCACGCGGTTAAAAACCGCTGCGGTTTAACCGTAGTGCGGCCTTAGCCTTAGTGAGATTAAATATCCCTATCAAACTGGTTCCAATAATGTAGTTCTAACAACCGTTTAATTTCATTGAGTTATGAAACAATAATAACATAGGACAAGCATTCCTGACTTGAGTTCCATCCATCATGCGTTGTAATTACATAAACTTAATATCAGTTTTACAAGACTACGCTAACTATTGAAAATATAGTATTGTTGCAATTCACGACCGCATGCTAGCTTTTACATGTAGTATTCGTGTACTATTAGTCTGACCTGCAGACTTAGACAAGAGGCAAACGTTTCTATGTCTAAAAACGCTTACGCTTCGAAATGCTAAGAAACTGTGACGTGACATTTCGTTAACTAATGTCAATCTATTATATTTACTTTTCTATTCTACTGGTGTTCACGAAATTAGAATACCACTTCTCTAACCTCCCTGGTCTAATTTGGCATCGAATAGCTTCTATATAATTGAATCTATAAATTTAATATAATTTAATTCTTCTATTATATAATATAAATGTCTGCCTGCTAAGCTGTAGGTCGTGGGTTTGATCCCCAACCAGGGCAAATGTTTATGTGATAGGCATGGATGTTTATTCTGTGTCTGGCTGTTTCTATGTATCATAAGTATATTTAAAATAAAAAAACAAGTAAATGTGTAATGTATTCGCTATCTAGTTTCCATAAAACAAACTTTGGGCTAGTTTGGTTTGGGCTAGATTGTGTTGTGTGAAATGTCCAAAATATTTATTTATAGAAGTGAACTAACGCCACTCACATTTACACGTTACGAACATAAGTAAAGGCAGCTCGCAATCACTACTTGCAACATAAGCTATGGATGATGATGATGAAAATAATAGGATCTTTATTTAAGTGCTTAAAAAATAACAAAATAACGGAGGAAATTGAAAGCACCACTAAACTAATAAAAAAAAAAAACTTATACGAGAATTTTGTTCGCATTTAAATTTAGCTATTTTTTTAATTGGTTTCTAAGGTGGATATTTCTTCGAGCTCGAGTTTCTTTCTGATTTTCTGACAGATTTATCTGACAGAATTACTTGCATTATACTATGATAATATGTTTAAAGGAAAACGTACCAGAGGAATCAGTATAGTACTGATTCCTATGATAGGTTTCATAAATCATATTAATTTTAGTACGATGGAAGGAAACCTCAAAAAATCCTTCCGTACTAAAAATAATGAGCCAGAGAATTAGAAGGAAATAATACCTTTTAACAGTGCCTCCAGAATAAATATACCAATATTGCGATAAGTAAATACTTTCTTGCCGATATAATAAAAGTGATCGATTTTTATTTCTCAGCTATTCAGTAAGTAGCTTATTCAATACCCAGCTAGCTAGCAGCTGATCAGCTAGCTGGTAGCTTATTTAAGCTACTCAGTGAGTTTTAATTGAATTAAGTACTAATAGAAAGCCGGACGTAAAGTACTTAATTCTTTACTATTAATACGTGTAGGCTAATTTGTGGTCGTCGGCCGTCTCTATTATACGGTGATTACGTAGGATTAGGATCTCTGGATGTGCTACAGGTTCCTTTTATGTTATAAGTCAGGCATGTACAAAGATTTTTTTCTATTTTGTTTTGCTTATATCAATCTATAGTATGGCCATTTCTCTATTTCCTGAGACCTTACAATCTTGGAATGTATTATTATCTTGTATATAAAAAAAAAATATCCACTACATCCTATCCTCTTGTCTTCTCTCTCTTACACCCTGCCCTCCACCTAACCCTCTAATCACGGTCAAATGTGGCGTTAATCGGCCTTTTTAGTCTTTGATACTCTGCCTATTCCGTAAGTGAAAACAGGTGTGATTTTATGTATGTATGACCATTCTGTTGATAAAATCTACTGTGTAATTTAGTAGTACATTACAATTATTATTAGTGCTATAGGTACAGGTAGCAGTAATTGAAATGAGGGTGAAAAAAATTTAAGTATAAATTTTAAAATCATTTTCGATTTCTATGCTGTACTTAAAAAATATAAAAAAATGTATTTAAAAATTATTTTCGATTTCTATTTTGCGAAACGATTCGTCTCTACAAATTAGACTGTATATTATGCACGACCAAAATAATGTATTATTCTATTTTAGAATGTATTTCAATGTATTTGTGTATTCAATGTATTTTTCAGTTATTTAAATAACAGAGTAGACGAACGTAAAGTAAACAAAATGAATTGTGATAATAATCATTATGGAAATGAAAGAAATATAATAGTACCTACTCAGATATTTTGTGTGTATTTTGCATATTTTTTTTGTCTCATCCAGTAAAACTATCCCCACCAATAAGCCCACACATTCCGTTGATAAATCTCCGGGCAGATTCGCTAGGAGGTAATAAATTTCACAAGATCACCGATGGCATGATTAATAAGGCACACCGGACAAAAATGAATAGGGCCGATCGTTCAACGTGGGTGTTTAATTTGTGAACTCGCTCGTTTATCAATATCTATCTAGTATGTTTAAGTATCTGTGGTTAAGTGAGGTGTATCGTCTGTAATGGTTTAGTTATTGCAAATTGCCTTTGCGCTTAGCTTTGGTTATACTTAAATCATATTTATAGAGGCAAAAATTATTTATATTTTCAAAAACATTAATAAACAAAGTAGTTAACATTTTGTTAAAAGCTGGACCTAACTTAACATAAATAATAATAATATTATTTCTCCCACACAGAATGCATCATATCTACAGCTATGGATACAAGCATCCGCCCTGTAGATTAGTTTTCTTCATCAAAATACTTAACCAAGATTTGCTTAGCTCTTTATTATACATACAATAGTTGCATTAGCCATCCAAATAACCAATCACCGCATTTTTGCTTATTTTGGCTCTTACAGTATGTAGATACTCAAATTTACTCAATGCTCAACATTACTCAATGCACTTTTATTACAGTATGTTGCTGACCTTATTTCATTATTTTGTTCAATCCAGACTTCTGTTCTAATTTTTGCATCATACACGGTAAACGGTCGTGAGGGCTTGTGACTTGCAATAACTAAACTTCGTACCGGGCTCATTGTTAGTCTAAGTTGTATTCATTATCTGTAATTTTCTCGCCTCATTTTGTCGTATTAACCTTTTGTCGTATTAAACTTTTGTCGTTATAACCTTTTATTTAGGATCACTTGTTTATTGTACGGGAGGACAATAGATGCAAAATCTGGGAAACAATACTAACCGGTTTGGTTGTATGCTCGTATGACACTTAAAATGAAAAAAAAAAACTTCAACAGTTCAAGTAATTTCGTTTTAATCATATTTGTTTATAGTTTTATTTAGTTAATACATTTATGTAGTTATGTACTTTTTTTTCAAATAAAAATAATATCATGGAATTGATCTAATGATGCAGCTGGACAAAATGATCTAGTGATTTCGATCCTTAAATAAATATTTTCAGAAATATCGTTTTTATTCATCCTTCAGACTAGATAAAAAAATAGACAAAACGTACAGAACCTGACGCCAACTTTTGCTAAAGATATAAAATCGTATTTAGCTTAAATTCGAGTAAGGTTAAGTACCTATTGATTTTTTTAATGTTCATAACAAATTTATTTTATGTATAAATTTCCTCTTAAAATGTGATTTTAATGATCTCATCCTCACAAAATATTGGTCATGAAGCTATGGCGGTACCGTGAAAAAGTATTGCCACTCTGTTTAATTTTCATAAGCATGTGTAATTGTGTATTACAATTATTTATGTGTAAAAGCTTTGATTTTTTAATCGACTGCGTAGGAAAAAAGGTTATTTGCAAGTGTATGTATGTATGTATCTATATAGGTATGTATGTACTTAATCGATTTTGATGTGAGAGGTGTCGTTAGATTTGTATTTACTCAATGAGTGTCATAGGCTATATTTTTTGTAGTAATAATAATAATACATCTCTCGCATAAATAAAAAATGCGCTTTTTTCGTAACCTTCGACGAACTTTTCCGTAATAAACAAGATATTTTACTAGAATAATTCTAAATAATGCGCATTTACAATTTTATGCAGCGATTTTACGCTTACTTTCTCACAAAAAACGTGCACTTAACAGCGTATCAAGCGTAATGAAATCGTAAGTTAGACTGCAAAAACATTTTTTCTGCAAACAGTTATTTTGTTTTTCTTTTAATATAACTTGTATTATATAACTTCAACTTGTAATTGGAACTTGTATTATATATTCAATTACATGAGCGGGTGTTTGAAAACAAAATAATGTGTTAAATTCACCTTTTCGTGGTATCGGTAAACTTCTTACCTAAAAGCTCTCAGTAAAGTCACTAACACATCACTAAAATATTACTAAAAGACGATAAATAATAAAATAAAAAACAAATGACTGATATAACTATGTGACGGATTTTATTATTATTGTGCCTAGGATTAATTTGACGTTACTTAGGACGAATGGAGAAAAACGGATATTAGCTTCACTTTCGGGTTGTTTATACGCACCATCTGTCTTTTTCTCTAGTCTGATAATATAATCAGCCATTAACCTACATAATATATAATCATGACAGCAATATGTTTGATCTTATCACAGTGATAAGTCTAGCTTTTAGTCTAGGCGATCTAGTTTTTACATGAAGAGATGTCAATTACTATCAAAATATCCAGTGCCTCGTCGAAACGTGTCCTGTTCAATATTAATACGACATCGTTAGTAGTGGCACAGAATAAGTTATAGTAGTTAGTACATTTGGTACACAAATATTAATTTTTAAGCCCTTGCCACAGTAAGAAATTTAATATCAAAGCGATGATAACTTGTTCGGTGAAGCGCTGGATTTTCGTGCCGGAACGGAAGGTGCGTAATTCGTATCTCAATTGTTGAGCTCAGTAAAGAAAAGGGTACAAAACGCTGTCGGTAGTAAATCCTCTGTCTCTCTCACGCATACCTACATTATATTTAAAGGGGGTGGATGACACGCTAAATTGTAGGTCCCGGTTGTTCAGCAATAGTCAAGCCAAGTCAGAGGCCTTTCGGCGGCTTAATAACTCTGACAATGGGGCTGGCCACTCAGCCTATACGGAACTTACTCTATATTTGAAGATACAATATTTCGGAAAATCAGGTATGAATACAAGTAGAGACTGGCATGAAATGCGATTTTCGGTTTTCGGCAAGGCTTCGCATCTCATGGCATAAAAAATGTCTTTTTTTACAGTTACTATACCAATAGATCTACGATTAACCATCAACTTGTCTGATGGTAAGCGACGGGGTGGCCGAGAATGGAGCTCGTCGATCTATATGATGTCTATTCACTCTTACCAAAATTATAGCTATTAGGAAACAGAGAAGGTGGTGTGCCTATCCTGTTCAATACGCATCAAGAACGTGGACCGAAATTTTTGCATACAAATTTTTGGTATTTCAATGAGAAATAGGTGGTAGTGTTTCTACAGACTTTTTAGAGACTTTCTGATTGCCCTGTAGTTTAATAGAGAGAGTGAAATAAGGTCGTGAAGCTCTTGCGTACACTTGCCGATTGAATCCTATAGAATATACAAACATGCCACTTAACGGCGATGCTCGAGACTAAGCAGCTTCTTGACAACTAGTTTATCATATTAACCTCATGGCTACATCAACCAACTCTAAAGCTAATATTTCATCATATACTCTTATTGAGAAGACGTATAAACTATACATGTCGTGTTACATATTCAAGTCACGCAAGTACTGATTGAACTCCGATCAATTCAAACTATCAATAAATTAGAAGTTTTTTGACAGAGCTCGGTGCCGAAACAATTTATGCAAATGTAGGTAGGCTATAAAATATAAATGTCACTATAAAATTGATATATTGATGAATATTGCGTTAGTGAGTGATAAGTCTGTAGTGATAACGTGACAGTGGCTATATCAATCGGTCGTGATTGTTTCCACATGGTAACAGGTGGGCAGTGTGACCTTAATTATTAAGAGGTCCGTTGAGCGGGCTTATCTATATAAGAGGAGTATATGATTTCTACATTTCAAATGCAAAAATGTGAATTACGTCTCCTGATTAGATTTTCTTGATAGATATAATCTTAGTGGCTTTCGTTTTTTTTAATAGTGAGTAAATAGGTTTAAATTAGTGCAATTTATTCCCCCTCCCCCCCGTAGTCAGCAATAGAGCGCTGACTACGGGGGAGTTAAGAGTAAAGCGAAAACTTTTTATAAAATAACTAGTCACTCACGTCTATATTAAGTCGAAATGTCTGACTATCTTATCATATAAATGGGGTCCGATTCTCGGATGAATTTCGAGCCATTAGGTCCTTTTATGCTTGCCCCTAATGGCTGACTATAGTTTCTATCGTTCCGTAATCTTTTTCAGGGAAAATATGCAATGACGTCACTTCCGGATGGCGATGGTATCGTCTTCTTGCTGAAAAGTACCACTTGCACTGCATTTATGTTATCCGTTGTAAAAGGGTTTGAGTGGTTAGTCAATAAAGTAAGTAAATGCAGGAGGAGAGGACACAATTTTCTTCCTTTCATTTTTCTTCTATATTTACTCTGAAACAATACCTCTGAAAATAAATCAATGCATTAAACATTAATTTCAAATTACGTATACAACAAATATCGTATAAGACAAGGTGTGGTTCAAACATATTGCCTCTGACATCCCTAACTTTTACTTTATTCGCAGTTTCACTATAAATTTCCAAAATAAAATTAACATCATTTAAATTTACAATCATGGAATTTTCAAGGCTAGAGTGAATAGATATCTTCTAGATCGACGAGCTCCATCCTCGGCCACACCGTTGCTTTACATGAGGCGAGTTGGTGGTCAATCGTAGATCTATCATAAATAAATAAAAAAACCGTATTCAATTTTGATAATGTAGTGATAATCGTTTCTGAAAAGAAAAAAAAAGTAGGTACGATGATAGTGCTCAACTTTCCTCTTAAACGATACAGTTACATAATTAATGAAAATCTCAAATAATCTCCGTTTTAATTGGTCCGATAAAGTGACCTTTAATTACGAGCGCGAAAAAGAAAAAAGTTTAAATTGGGTTTTATCGATTTACTTTGGGTCAAAGAATAAATGTATGTACCTATAAGTGAAATACAAACCGTTATATAAATATTAAATGTTATAATTTTTATCGTTGAAGTCTGTTATGGAAATACTAGGATGTGACCTGTATAGTACAAAATATTATTCACAGAAATAAGACTGATATTGTAAGTACCTATTCTATACAAATAGGTACTTACATAGCATTATATACCTAACTAGGTACAGCAGCAGCAGCTATAGGGTTACCAAAACGTATTTGCAGAGAAAATTAGAATGCGAAATCAGGAGTTTGAGGTAATACGTAGGCAAAAAAATAACTGGTTTAAAAAATATAAGTGTATTTGCAGAGAAACTTAGAATGATATCAGGTGAGTTATAGGTAAAACGTAGTTATGTCTAACTGGTTTAAAAATATGTACTAAAATAAATACTAATTTTATATATATATTGTGTTCATATTGTCATTTCCTATTATTTGTATGAGTAAATTACTTTAAAGGTTAAAAAAAAATACTTATTTAATTAATTACGAATTGTAATGTTTGACATTTTTGACTGTTAGATAGCCTGAAGAGATAGCTCGCCGATAAAACCTCATGTTCTCTGAAATGGCACGTGTGCAAACTGCCCTTTAGTTTCGTATAGTAAGTAAGAGTCGCTATGTAATCAAATGTGTGTTCGTAATTGTATTAAGTACTGTTAAGTCATAATCATCATCATCATCTAAGCCACAAGAGGTCCACTGCTGGACATAGACCTCCCCATGGATTTCCAGAATGACCGGTTGGAAGCGGCCTGCATCCAGCGTCTTCCTGCCAGTTGTATGATATCTTCTGTCCACCTTGTGGCTGGTCTTCCTACGCTGCGCTTCCTGATTCGTGGTCTCCATTCGAGAACTTTTCGGCCCCATCAGTCGTCAGTTCTACGTGCTATGTGTCCTGCCCACTGCCAATTCAACTTCCGCTGTGCTATGTCAGTGATTTTACTGTTAAGTATTCTGTTACTATGGCAATATTTTTCAATCGGCAACCCTGGCAAGGCACGCGCGGGCGGCGACCAAGCGCTCTAATTTCGCAAGCTCGTCGCTTCGCGGCGCACTATATCACTAAGGATATTTACGGTACGGCCACCGCCCTCGGTGACAACGATACAACGATACCTTATCACTGTACGTAGGTATAGTCGAGGTGGCCTTCGGACTCGGACCGATCCTTTCGATACCGCAGATATCACTCGTGACTGCTTTATGACGCTGGAAATTGGCTTGATTTGCGTTATCACTGTCTTTAGTTAGCGTTGAGATTTGAATTATATGAATTGTATTTTCAA
Source organism: Lycia hirtaria (assembly GCA_947563715.1). Lineage (NCBI taxonomy): Eukaryota > Metazoa > Arthropoda > Insecta > Lepidoptera > Geometridae > Lycia > Lycia hirtaria. The sequence goes on along the minus strand of OX387377.1, from coordinate 11,517,272 downwards.
TATTTATTTGAAAACTTGTCTGTTCTATATGTTCTGCAGATTTTGCTTTAACGGTTTTATTTTATTTGGTAGCTTTGCGCATAACTAATTGCGATATTGCGGCCTACGATGGAGCACACTTGCCTTAAAGAAACCATGTAAAATTTTGTTTCTATTAGTAGCTACTGGTTCGTGAGGTCTGTCTGTTGGTCAATCATCTTTTTTCGCTTGAATTTAAAGCGCAATTTCTAAATGCGCTCTAAAAAATTACCAATAACACTCCCGTTGCGGGAAAATGACGCAGCGGAGAGCATCTTCTCTGTTTACTCACCTAAAACTTTAGTCGCTTACCATTAGGCAAGTTGGTCAAACGTAGATCTGTTTACTACAAAAATGAAGCTTATCTAAGAAATTAATTGATTGTTCAAAAATTATTCAGTATTTTATACAAAAAAATCTTTCATATGTATTATTTCTTAACGTAAATTATAGATATTTTAATTTACGTTAAGATATAATAAATTAAATATTTTAAATTAAGTATAATATTATAATCCTATTTATTTGATTGATTGTCAATCGTGAAAGTCTATTGCAGAGTATAATTATTACTTTTCAACACACTTGCTCGTAAAGTGGCCCTTATTCAACCGTTTTTATGGCCGAAAAGTATCCTATAAAACACGCGTGTTTTTGACTTTTCTATTACGCACTAGTGTCTTTACTTAATTTCAACAAAGAGTTTTTACTTAAATTAAATATTAAGTGTGTTGAAAAACGTCGTATGAAACGCGTGTGCATTATGGTCATTACACTCTCGGCTCTATTACGCCCTCGCCTTCGGCTCGGGCTGCAATTCCGCCTCGACTGTAATGACCAACTTAGCACACTTGTATCATAATGTACTATTATCTAGATTCGAAACCCAAAACACCAAAAACATTATCAGTAATCAATACGGATGTTTACGTAACAATAGTTTCAACTCAAAGAGACCTCATCAAGTCTCATTAAAATATTTATTAAAAATATCATTGAGGAGCCAACAATCAGCTACTTGTATCTCCCGTCAACACGAGTACCGTGTCATAATTCGTTAATGATATTATTATCTAAGAAAATTACATGACGGGTCGATAAAAGTTATTAACACAAGGTTGTACAAGGGCTTTAAAGTTGGCATGCATCATTCTAAAGAAGCACAGTGATTGTTTGTAAATGGTTCATAATGAGTTACTATTAGGCGTAATCTCTTGAACTATGAATGCGGTACTGTTTTGCTAGTGAAAGGGAGGGTAGCCATCTATTTTAGACTAGCTAAGGCTGTGGTCACCATTTATAATAGTGCGTATTAAATTAAATGTAATTAATTTGTTTGTTTGAAACAACCGACTGCAAAATTTCGTTTACTTAAATGACATATTTTTTCAGTCTGATTTTGATTATATAATATTTTATATGGGACCACTTCTGATGACTATGACCTATCAAATAAAAAAGAAACACCAAAATCAATTCATAATTGGCGAAATAATCGAGTAAAAAGCATACAGTCGAATTGAAAACCTCCTCCTTTTTGAAGTCGGTTCGAAATTGGCCAAAAAGCCGTCTACGCTACGACGTTCTACTGCGCTGCTTAAATTTTGCGATAATAAAGAGTTATTGTTTTATATCATTAGGTATATTAGTGACGTTCCAGTGATAAAAGATTTAATAGTTTCTGCACTTATCCATAAAAACTTTTAAGTATTTCCAATCTTGTTATTAATTGAATTGGTTAGAAGTGGTTGATAGGGGAACCAATTTGACTAAAATATAAAGTCGCTGTATCATCGCTTCCTGCCACTAACAATCAAGGAGTCTGAGCAAGTAATGCTTCGTTGTACTAGATTTTGTCTACAGTGGCTTTAAAAAAAGTTATCTATCAATCTTTAGAAGTTAATTAATTTCGTTTTCCTTCCGCCTAGTATCGGACGAGCTTGTGGTTAAACGTACCTCACATGCGCACCTACTGTTTGTACAAAAATATCGATAGAAAATAATTACGGACCTTTTCTGATGTGATATGAATTGGATTATATGATACATAGCATCTAGTAGTTTTACTGTAATACGTTTACTTAAACTGGCTCATTTTTTTTTAATATTTTGTTATATTTTTTATAATATTCGGGAGGTAAAGAAAAAAAAAAACGATTAAAATCCGCTCACTTAGGCTAAATGCGGTAACATAATCAATACCTTCCTTCTTGATCAGTCGGATTATCGTTTTAAAACCAAAGGGCGTAGATGCCAACAAAGTACTCTCTAGATATAATACTGAGGAGAGGAGGGCCCAACACGATACAGCCATTTGTTTAGATGGAAATCATTGAGAGATTATTCAAATGCTATTTATAATGTGATTATGATCCAAACATTTGTATCTATTATTCGAGAAGCCGCGTGTAATATTCTACTTGAGGTGTTTGTATCTAATGGTACAAGACACTGATGATACACGAAAAGGAATGATCACCATTATGAACTTAATAATACTGGAAATTTGAACACGGATGATAGCAATATCGCTTTTCTGCTGCTTGATGGTAGAATAATTGATAAAGGAGGTCCAAGTAGATTCAGAAAAGAGTCATAATATTCCGACAATTATTTTACCCTTATGTTAGCTTAATTTTTGTCAATAGTTGTCGTTAATTCCATTATGCGTTCCATTAGTGTTATTAATCTTCAAATACTAACGGTCCCTTCTCTTTCAGTTCATGCAAAATGATCAAACCTTTAGAGCTCGCCCGGTCAGCGGGCAGTTCGTTGCGTCAATACCTTTAGACGGTTTTATCACCGATTATATGTATCTAGGCGTATATTAGATCCAGGCATGGTCTCTGGGTGTGTCCACGGCAATTGATAGCGTCGGCTGAACTACATGATGTCCGCTCAGAAAGGCTTGTAGCGCCCGCGGGGCATAAATATAACAGGAGTCGGTGTCTTAAAGGGTACGCGGAAGCTGACCGTGTCTTACCAGAATTAATTTATTATTAGCACGATTCTGTAATGGAATGCCGGAGGGCACTGAAAATGAATCGGTTAAAAACCATTAACACAAGTTTGAAAAGTTAATACCAACCAAATTGTAGTCAACATGAGTAGGCCTAACATGCATGGCATGATACAACTCTCTAAACAATAAATAGACACTATTGTCTATTTTCTATACCTAGCTAGTCTCATCCATTCATTTCCATGTTTTTTAGTAAAAATGTCTTGCTAGGGATAGAAAATATTGGAAAAATGGAAAAAACTGGGGGAGGCCTACGCCAAAGATGCGACATCTACACAAGAACAACAATAGATATATGTAGAAGAAAATTCATGACACAGATACAATATTGAGGACATCTAAGTGAAATTGACGAAGAAGATTGCATTAATATGAAATAATAATAATAATATTGACATTATAAAGTGAATTAATTATTGTAATTATTGAAAACTGATATTTTTGACATTTGTATTGATTTTACTATGGAAATTAACGTGGTTTTCACACATTGCTTTTTTGTGGTTTTTTTCGTGTGTGCTGCTCCTTTGAAAAAGACCGCCGAATGCGGTTGAAACTATAGTCGGATATTTCGGCTCAAAACAGACGTGAGTGACCCGTAGTTTTTATTTAAAAATGTATTGATTTTGTTTAATAGTGTAGATGAAATAAAGGCTTTTTTTTATTTATTGTCTATTTATTGCTTAGATAAATCTATGTAATAATTTGACTATACAAAATATTTATTTTGATAAAAACTTTATTTAAGTTTTTATTTTATGTTTATGTTTGTACATGATTAAGTAATCATTAAGTAACACTTTAAACTAAGTTTTTGCCACAAGTCGATTCCAGCTCAGCATGATGCCAGTTGTTGCCAACCGGCGCGGTCTTCCGCTAATTCCTGCCGGATCAGCTGGATTTCTCTACTCTTTTTGTCGTGAGTGAGCTTGACAAGGCTACGAAGATCTAAGTATATATCTGTATCTTTTTTACTCGAAAAAAAGAGTAAAGAAAATTTTGTCGCAATGCGCACATAGACTTGCAGGTAAGGTACCTATTATGAAAGAGTTAGCTTGTCTATGGTAAAAAACCCGTACAAACTAGTAGATAATAGGGGGATATCATTTTTTTTTCCTTCATAAGCCGAAAAACATACATACATCGTAAGAACATTTAATAACCTGTTTTAGCTAATGTAATGCAGCTCTTTCATATGACACCCCACATGATACGGTTAATTCACTTTAAAATTTGGACCCCCATTCCTCGTGACCCTATTTTTTGTGATTAAATTAAAAATGTCCAGTTTTCGGATTTTTTCCTATATGTGTACTCTAACACAATGCTTCTTGCCAAATTTCATAGTTCTAGGTCAACGGGAAGTACCCCATAGGTTTTGATTCCCTTGTGAGTGAGTATTCGGTTGTAACATTTTTTTACGACAACCGAGAAATTTTATTTCTGCAGCAAGATATTACAGATTTGCGTATACGGTTTTAATTTCAACACGTTCACCTTCACGCGTTCCCGAGATACAGGTCTTGACACCCCAATGGACGGACAGACGGACAACAAAGTGATCCTATAAGGGTTCCGGTTTTTCCTTTTGAGGTACGGAACCCTACGAAAAAGTAGAGAAACGTTTAGTTTTAGCAATACCAGAAATATGAGTTTTCGTGTATATACGTTTGCATACTAATTAAGACCACCAGAATAAAATACATGAAATCTAACGACTAAATTATAATAATGAAGTATGTCGAGACGCAACGTCAATCTCTATTATAATTTTAAATTAAGTAAAAAGTCATTCAGTCAGTCAATCTTTTCAACAAAACAAAGTAAAAATTTAGAAAACATAAAAACGGCTGAACCGATTTAGATGAAAAATAACGGAGAACACTCGACGAAATTGTCTTTCAAACAAAAAAAAAAACTAGATCAAAATCGGTCCATCCATTTGAGAGCAACGATGCTACAGACAGATATACAGATACACATGTCAAACTTATAACACCCCCCTTTTTGAGTCGGTGATTCATCATCATCATCATCATCTCAGCTATAAGAAGTCCACTGCTGGACATAGGTCTCCCCCATGGATTTCCAAATAGACCGATTGGAAGAGGCCTGCATCCAGCGTCTTCCCGCCACTAGTCGGTGATTAATAGAAGTCATTTCATGAATCAGTTTCCAGTCAAAATAAAATTTCACAAGAACCTCAAGACTAAGAAACATTGGTCATCCAACTGGAATTAAGCATCGTAATCGCCTCCCTATTGTTCGTTCCTTATAAGTCCGATTCCTATGAGTAATGCCCATCTCTTTGGATGGCTGCGATGCACGAACCAACTAACAAATCTAGCGCGCAGCTGTAGCGCGTTTTCACAACCGCAAAACGGTCTATCCAATTCCATTTAAGCTATTAGAACAATACAAATATTGACTGTACAGTGTACGTAATATAGGGAGTGCTCGCTAGCTTAACGTTATGTCGAAACATCTCATAATTATCGCGTTACTGATGTCAGAAGTGCATAAATCCAGTACAACCCTGAGCCCCAAGGTTGTCCCTAATAACACCTTTCGAATGAGACGTCATTTCCTTGCGCTTACGAAACATTAAAATGTAAAAAGAGGCTTTTTCGCCGTTTCAAAGGTGTGAATTTAAATAATTGCAATAATTTCAACGTCGGACAGACATGCGAACTTAATGAATGGTGTCGGGTGAAGAAGACAGCCGAATCACCGGTACACTATGGTCGGAGGCGACATAAGGCCTGCTCAACTGGCGAGTCACGAGTTACCGACTCCATATACTATGTAATATGTCTGTTTCTATCAAGACCATTCTGTCGTTGTACGTGACGCAAATTTGACATGTAAACCATGTAAACCACTATTTAAAGAATTGCGAATACTCACTTTGACTTGTATGTATATATTTGAATCAGCTAAGTTTGTAAAGTTAAATCCTGACCTTTTTAAAACAGCCAAAGATATTTATCCTAGAAATACTAGAAATCCAGATAGAATTGTTTTATCACGAATTTCAAGAACTGCATTATATGCTAGAAATTGTCAAGCAATGTGTGGGTATTTTTAACCCTGTCCCTAATGAAATTAAGGAACTACCGAGTAACATGTTTGTCAGAAAACTTAAATTGTGGCTTATTGAAAAATTCTATTACTCTCTGTCAGAATTTATTAAATAAAAATATCATTATGAACATAAATAATAAATAAAACATTATGGGACATGATCATTTAACATGATTTAATATAAAATTCCTGACTCAACTATTAATATTAACTTCTTCTAACAAATTTGTACGTCGCAGTGCGGCAGAATTTCTAAGAGCTAATTATTGTATCCTTAATGTACTGACATTTTGGACAATTAAATATTTCTGATTTCTGATTTCTGACAAGACTACGCTGCATATTGTGATTTTTGTCATACTTTGACAAATGATTATTATTTGGTTACTTTAGTATGTATTAGCATCAACTTTCCAACAACTAACAAATATATGTAGTGTCAAGATAGTTGACAAGATAAATAATTGTATTGATTTTTATTTTTTCCCCGCCCCCTAAGGTTGTTTTGGAAGAGATCGTTTTTAGCGGTAAGACAGCCTTTTGTGTCATTCTCAAGTATATATTTTGTGTACATTATTAATTTATGTGTTATCATAAAGTATTATTGACTGATTGATAAATAAATAAAAGATTTGAACAATAATAAAAATATTATTTCGGACCCAAGTTTATGTAGTGACAGACTCATAATGGATACAGTTACTGTTGTCTAATTTACCAAACGCTTTTACACTACTGCAACGATCATACGTCATTATCTCTGTTGCCATGACTACTCCGTAAGGTAAAATATAATACACATACAAATTATTACATTATTAATTTTTGTATTGTCAATAAAGTGTTATTGACTGATTAATTGATAAGTAAAAAGATTTATTGAACAATAATAAAAAAAACGGACCCAAGTTTATGTATTGACTTAACTGTTTATGTATTGACTTGACATAAAATTTGTGGCTACTTGTTGTCTAATTTATCAAACACTACACTACTACAACGATCACACGCCATCGACGATACAAATCATGATTTCTGTTGCAATGCCTACTCCGTAAGGGAAAATAAGGGTGAGTTTATCGAAACATTTAATATTCAAAGCCCTGATTGGCTTAATTGAATATATATCAACACACAGCCTAAAAAAGTTATAGTGAGAAGAAATTTCGTTCGTGTCATTTCAGTTCTTAAATTTCCGGAAACATTCGGCAATACTCGGCATCGTTCGGAAGTCTTGGATTGGCCATACCGTTTTTACAAAATATTTTCATGACACGGCACCTGAGAGTCCGACAAAGAGTGCAATATAGCCTGTCTGTGGGACACCTCGCGCTCCGTTCGCAACGCACTTTACAGTAATTATTGTCCAGATTAATTATAAAAGAGGTTGCGTGCCATTTTGATGAATTACCGTTGCGGACGCATCGTGATGTACCGATACATTTTTAGCTATATAAAAAAATACCGTATTAAACTCCTTTCCAAGTTCCAAACAGGTATTTTTACTAGCTTTTATTAATATTCACACAGTATTTGTACGGGCGGAAGGGTGTTAGGCAGGCAGAAGCAGATGTCAAAATCTTGGAAACAATAATGCCAATTTCTGTGATTCTATCATGCTGAGTTTTGGCACACGGCCGGAAAGGCGATAGTTGTCAAAGTGACAGCTGTCAAACCTGAAGCCAAATCAGTCTTCATAAATTATTTTTTGTAAGATAAATGTCTTATAACACTATTGATCTATGTTAGTACACCTAGTAAGTATTTTGTTGTGTAATTAGTATTTTGGTAAGAAGCTATGTATATTTTATTCTACTTTAAAAATTAACTTTTAATCAGAGATTGAAATAGATGTTTTTAGCTCAGCTCACATATTTAATCTGTCCTACATAACTTCCATAGTAAATGAGGTATCGTTAGAAGCATTAGTCACACTAAATTCAATTTGACGCTCTATAAAATATATTAAGTAATGAAATAAAAATCAAAATTGAAAAAGAAAGGAAGACTATCATATCCCAGATACGTATATTTTACCAAAATATATTTTATTATTGAATAGCTTATTAATATATACTTTTATAGTTTGTGCATACGAGCATATCATAAAATATTATAATTATGTATATCAAAATGTATTCCACCTAGTTCAACAAAACTATAATTATTGATCTTAATAACGACCTATCAAAATGCTACCTTTTACCAATAATTAACCACTAAATTGTACATGGAAAGAATTTATAAAAGCTCTTGCCCTCGGCTGTAAAGGTACTGTTTCGTTAATCGCGGCCGTTTGCAACCGCGTGTGATGTGGCTAACGTACACGGCAGATTTAACAATACTCCCACCTAAGGCCAGTACAAGATTAGAAAACAAACCAACATAAAACATAATATAACAGATTATGTTGAATAAGAATAACCAACGTAACTCAGAACACCTTACCTTACCAAACCTGCTGTAACTTAAAAAAAAAAGTGGGCCATAACGAGATAATAAAAGGTAAGAAATATAAAATACGTTTACATGCGGTGAACGCGTTAAATATACTATAGTTGCACATTACATACTTAGGCATATGCTGTATACAACTTGACGAAAATGTACAACGTAGTGAAATGTACCTATAGTATTCCCGTACGCATACTTACACAGTGGAGCTGAGAGCGGTATATGTATAGAAAAGACTTAATACATTTTTATAGTGCGAGTTTGGTTGCTCAGGCGATAAATCGCGCGCGGCTGCGATCGGTCGCAATGTGTGGAAGAGTACCTTAAGAATTGATAAAGCAATCAAGATCGAATCTCAATTGGTTTTTGGGTTACAATTGTAAAATTTTATTACCCGGAATTTGCGACAATTGTCAATAATGAACGTACAATTGTGGATTTTCTCAAGCATTTTTTTCCTTTCAACTTTCGGCTCGAGATCTTTTGATTTGGCAACTCTTAATGTGATTTTCTCTCGGTTATTGCTCGTAATGAGGGATTGAATACGTTTAATTTGTATTTAAGGTTGACTTAAAAATCGATGAAGATATTATTGAGGTTATGATAATGCTATAATAGTGCCAATTCGGAAATCGATAATATTATGAGATTCTAAAGTATGTCGAAACAAATGTAGAACCACTTCTGTAGGTAGTCATTGTTTTCTTTTTAACTTCTATACCCAATTTCAAAATGTTAAGAAATTATTCACCCTTTGATAGGCGAGACATTGATAGCACGACAATTGTACCATAAACAAACAAAGCTTAATTTTACCGGCTTTTATTTAGTTACATCAGTCCCAGCATGGGTCTGTAATTAAATCTTGCAAGTTAAATTTGACATCACAAATGGTTTCAAATATAAAACACAGATAACTTTGTGATCGCGAGGTCTACTACTCGACTAATGCGAAAATTTTGTTCAAAATTATGTGTCAATTGTTTCGGCAAATATTAAAAACAGCTGACAGTAGCAAAGCTTCGTAGCAAAGTTCTCCCCTTTTTAACAGAGATTTCACATTTATTTGTCTTGGCAACCGCTTAGCCGATTTCGCTCATATTTAATTATTTTGCTTAGAACTCAGTAGCGAATATTTCCATCATATATTATTAAAATCCTTCAGTAAATGGTTGCCACATCTAATTTCTCCCCTTTCTGCAGTAAACGATAAAAAAATAATAAAATTATGGATTCATAAAGATTGGATGAAAAATACGACTTGTACAAAACAAACATCCGGATAGAGGAAATAAAATTTTGCTAGTTGACGCAGAGACCTTTATTCGCTCTCCTTACTCGGTCATTATACAAATCCACCACAACAGACTATTATAGACTAAGAGCGGGCCGTATGCTTACCCACCTCATCGGGTGACAAGATGTGAGCTATCTACGATGACGCACATTAGTAAGGTGTCTCTAAATGTTCAGGTTTGCCTAGGCCAAACCTGGAGCATTTTGTACAGTTAGCAAAAATGTGAACTTTTTTTGTGTCCACCACCTTATTGGGTAACAAGTAGTACATTCGAAAGTGCCTATTGAGAAGTGCCAAAATCAATATGGTTGCCTCGCCTATAAGTGTCAAAATCAATATGGTTGCATAAGTCTGATCTTATTACTTGATGGCGTGATTGGTATTATTTTTGGCACCCTAAAATTAAACTGAGTCATTAAAGCTGCAGGGTTAGGCGAGGCAAACATATTGATTTTGGCACTTCTCAATAGGCACTTTCGAATGTACTACTTGTTACTCGATGGTGGTGGACACCCCAAAAAATGGGCACATTTTTACACTATGTACAAAACGCAGGTTTAGCCTAGGCAACCCTGTATATTTAGAGACACCTTACTAATGTGCGTCATCCTAGATAGGTCACATCTTGTTACTCGATGAGGTGGGTAAACATACGGCCCGCTCTTAGTCTATTACCTTCATAGATAAGATAGTTTTGCATAAAACATCAGTCACTAGAAGCAAAGTCAACCCGAACTTGTCTACGAACACGGACCTAGAATGATGAATATCCTAACTTAACCTACATGACAACTAATTTTCTCGTAACATACTCTATTACCAAACGTTCAAATAACTCGGCAGCGATCACCTTCGCAATAACAGACGGTAATGGTAGCCTTATTCATACAGCCATCATTATTTTCTGTCTCGCAACAAGGCAAAAACAATCAATAAAAATAAATCATTTAAATAACCATAAGTGTGTATTACAATGCGCCGACATTACATCTCCTAATGATTTGGCTAACGAATCATTGAGTGCGGATCGCGTGCGCACTGCGCATGCGCGAGCCGCTTCGCGATCTAATCGAGCCGCGCACACGCGCGCATTCTGTGTGTGCCTGTGCACTGTGCTGGTAACAACACAGGCTAATGATGATGTTACAGTACTCTAGCTCAAGTTGTTGGATGTTCAAGTTTTCAATTTTCTTTTTTTTTTCACTTCTCATATCATTTTTAATGACTTCCAAAATGAAGAAAAAAAAAGAAATCAATTCGACTGTATGTTTTTTTACCGACTTCAAAAAAAAAGAGGAGGAAATCAATTCGTAGCGTATATATTATATATATTTTTAACGTGTACATACAGTACACGAATTTCTCCGTCACTCACGAATCAATTTTCGTATTTCGTGAATTGGCGTATAGAGAAAGCTCCCAAGTTGGTCCCATAATTATTTTAGAAACATTGCTTTATAAGTAACTTTTTGAATAATCTCTAAGAATAAAAATATTTTCATTGGATTCCTGAGTGAGGTGCGTCAGATTATAGAATCGCAAGGTTCCACTGACACGATTTTCTTTGCAAAAGTGTCAAATGTAGAGGATTATCGTATAAATTCATACATTTATTAATCTTCGAAGACGAAGCATTTGAATGTCTCTTTAAAAAGTTTACATTCGTGAAGGATTTAGTAAGATTGAAAAGTAAAACCTTCTTACTCCTTATCCAATATGTTTATGGATAAAATAGTTACTTCAACGCTTGACCGCTTTGTTTAATTATCACCCAACTGAACATTACAAGACAGTAGGTATACGAAATGGCTTACTTTGAAGTCGGTTGTTTCAGTTTTTTAATGTATAAAATTGTTCAGCGAATTTTTTAATTTTTTTTTATCAGCCCTGTTTGTGCAAACTGTCCCACTGCTGGGAACGGGCCATCTTCTCGTTGTGAGAAGGGTTAGGCCATAGTCTGCCACACTGGCCAAGTGCGGGTTGGCAGACTTCACACATCTTCAAGATCATTGAGAACTCTCAGACATGTAGGTTTCCTCACGATGTTTTCTTTCACCGTTTGAAGTTGGCGGCAATCAACAATACGCACATAACTTCGAAAAGACAGAGGTGCGTGCCGCGGGATTCGAACCCAGGACCTGCGGATCGCAAGTCAGACGGTATCACCACTAGGCTGCCAGAAACTTAGCAGCAGACGATTCTTTTGTTTGATAGATAATATTTCACAGTTGGTCTATAAATTTTATAAAAATCGGTTCAGTACTTTGATTTTTATAACAAAATAACTGAAAAAATGTCATTCAAGTAAACGAATTGCATATTTTGAAGTCGGTTTTTTTTTAGTTTTTTAAACTATAATTAATAAGCTGGGTACTCACTTAGCAGAGTTGCATGTAACGTATCAGATACTGTATCAACCTGCAAGTGGGTACGGCTCGTCCACGGTACACCGCGTATCTAGCTACTACGAGCCGGATCCTGCGAGCCGCCTTTGTGTTCGCAGTGATACCGCCACTCGGCGGGTCACTGCGAGATTACAGCGCTCCACGCGCGAGTGGCTCGCAGCGGACTCGTGCCTACGTACTCACTTGATACCGTATCAGATACATTACATGCTACACTGCTAAGTGAGTACCCAGCTTTATAGTACTTCGTAAGGCGTGTTGAGCATTTCATTTTGTAGGTATTGAATGAACCTGAGCTGTCACACTCGGCGAGAAAGATATACTCATCGCATCACTGTTATACTGCTATTTCATATTATTAACATCGATCGTATGGTTTTATATAATCACACATATTTTTTTACAATAGTTTGACCTCGACCTTGGCTGATGGTAAACGACTGAAGAGGGAGCACACCAATCTAAAAGATAGCATGTCTATTCACTCTAACTAAATAAAAACGGACAGGTGCGAGTCAGACTCGCCCACCGAGGGTTCCGTACAAACAAGTAGATAAAAGCGTGAAATCATAAATTTTTTTATATTTTCCTTCTTATACCGAAAAATATACATCGTAAAAATTATTTAAAAACCTGTGCTAATTAAGCTCTTTCATATGATACCTCACATGACACGGTTAATTCACTTTAAAATTTGGACCCTCATTCCTTCCATAAAGGCACTATTTTTTGTGATTAAATTAAAAATGTACGGTTTTCAATTTTTTTCCTATACGAGTACTCAAACACAATGCCAAATTTCATAGTTCCAGGTCAACGGGAAGTACCCCATAGGTTTTGATTCCCTTGGAAGTGTCGAAATGTGCATTTTTAACGACATATTCGGCTGTAACTTTCTTTACGAAAACTGAGAAATTTTCTTTTTCTTTCTGCAGCAAGGCACTATGGATCTGCGTGTATGGTTTTAATTTCAACACGATACCTTCACGCGTTCCCGAGATAAAGGTCTTGACATCCGGACGGACGGACGGACGGACAGACGGACAGACGGACAGACGGGCAGACGGACAGGCAGACGGACAGACGGACAACAAAGTGATCCTATAAGGGTTCCGTTTTTCCTTTTGAGGTACGGAACCCTAAAAATCAAGATTATAATTTTCAGGAACATTTGCGGTGGACAGTTAAATCCTTGTACAGTACACATTGAGAATATGGACAAGATAAGTAGGTAAGTCATTGAGTACGAATTTTAGTCCAGTCAAAATAGACAAAAAAAAAAATGATAACTTAGCCAAAATTCGCATAGAGCTGAAAATTGGTATTCACGTTAAATAGACCATTACTAATGATATGTCAAAAATTCCTTTCGATCGAAATATTAATATGAGAGAATGAGAGTCTTGTGTGTAAAATTGACGTAAAAAAGGATGTGATTCTGAAGTGTAATTTGGCCATATAAATGCTAGTGGACCAAATAAGAGAATCTAGAGCTCTTACACTGCCCCCGTAGAATTCTTCTTATACTTAATTCTTAAGAATATGAAAGTGTTGTCCGGGCCCCGCCCTAGCCTCGAGCGGCTCCGTGCCCCATTTACATCTCTGGTACCTTAATATTAACCCGGCGTGAGTGAGCTGAGAAATTTGTTATACCAACTGAAAAGAAGGTATGAAATACCCAAAACTTTTAATCGATTTCTAAAAAGAAGGAGGTTCTCAATCGACTGTATGTTTTTTTTTTCACTCCACACAGCTAATTATGAATTATTTTTGATGATTCGGAGGACCAAACAGCTTTCATACAAGATAATAGTAATCAATGATATGAAATGTAATATCTTCTAATTATAAAAATATATTTTATAATATACATTGACTCAAAAAAAAAAATTATACTAATTGAAAGGTTAGGTATGACTTACCCCAACCACCTTTGGCCACGAATATTTTCTGCTGACGCTGGCGCAACACTAAAATTAACATTGCGCTTTACATCCAGCTCCTATGATGACAAGACAGGATTCTTAAAAAAGATTCCTGAGCCGGGTTGTGACAAAAAACTTATTTAATTTGTATAATACATATGTGTTTTTTATTGTCACAGTAAAAATGTCCAATATTTATTCCAAAATAATCTGCGTGTAAAAACTTCTCCGGTATGATATACCCGCGAGTTAGCTTACGCCGGGTTAAGCCTCCTGTCGAGCCATGAACGGGTTAGTCCACTAGTCGGTGATAACGATGACGCTTGTAGCCCTTATCGGTCGATTATACAGTTTCCTACTTCAGACTCATTAATATGAGAGTAGAGTGTTTAATTATTCGCTTATTCATTCATGGCTGTAGTGGAATTGCGTAGACGTTGCGTTGGGGTGTTTCGGTATATGAAACTTTTATAAATTAGATCTTCTTTGAATATTATGTTGTAACTGCAATAAAAGTAATTTAAAAAAGTTAAACCGACTATAAAACAATCTAATTAACTAATAAAACCGGCCAAGTGCGAGTCGGACTCGCGCACGAAGGGTTCCGTACCTTTATCTGCACATTGCATATGCACATTGCACATAAATATTGTTTCTCGATGACATAATTATGACATACTTAATCATTAGTAGAAGTTCTCGATATACTAAATACGGCAATCAGCTTTAAAAAGGATAATAAATTGGAATAGTCATTTCCAGTGTGTGAATCTCATGTTTCTTTAATTTCGTTCGGAATGTTAATCCTTAAGCGAAGAACCGACGACATTGAAATCGTAAATAAGGCTAACATCTCAATCTTTTGATTTAATTTACATAATCAGTTTGGTTTATTTGGAATTTCAAGTATTCTGCAGTGCGCTCGCGTCGAACATTGTTTAATAAGAGTAATATGCTGAGTTGTAATACAAATGCGGACAATATTAATGGTGCTACCAACCGAAACTAGTCAATGTGCGGCGCGCGATCAAAATGCTTGTGCTGGATTGGCCTGATGTACCAGCCGATGTACAATCTGATATTGCCCTAACTTGCTGCGTACGTTGTGAATTGTCTTTGGATTTTTATTTTGAACAAACGAGTTTCTCACGTCTATTTTTTGAGCCGAATTCTCCGACTATAGTTTCAACCCCATACGGCGGTCTTTTTCCGATAACGTCACGCGCGGTGTGAGCTTTAGCTTGCAGTACCAGACGAGACGTTCTTCGGGAGTAACGTCTGCGCTGCTCCTTTTGATAAAGACCGCCGTATGCGGTTGAAACTATAGTCGGAGAATTCGGCTCAAAAATCCGGACAAGGCGAGTCTGACTCGCCCACCGGTACAATTCCGTACAATCTAGTAGATAAAAGGGGGAAAATATATATTTTTATATATTTAAAATAAATATTTAAAATTTATTTAAATTATATATTTTATATATTTTCCTTTATAAATCAAAAAATATACGTCGTAAAAATATTTAAAAACTTTTTTAGCTTGTGTTAGTTAAGCTCTTTCATATGATATCCCACATGATATGGTTAAAGTACTTTAAAATTTTGACCCTCCTTCCTTGACCTTACTTAAAATTTTGACCCTATTTTTTTTTACTAATTTAAAAATGTCCAGTTTTCGGATTTATTCCTACGAGTATATGTGTAATATAACACAATGCTTCTTGCCAACTTTCATAGTTCTAGGTCAACGGGAAGTACCCCATAGGTTTTAATTCTCTTGTGAGTGTCGAAATATGCGTTTTTTCGACTTATTCGGCTGTATCATGTTTGGAGAATTATAATTGTTTTAAATAATATTTTAGATTTGTTTGGTACCTAGTCATGTTCCTAGAATTCTGCGTCAGATAAAAAAAAACTATCATATTTTAATTGTATTTGCACTATCAGTCTCATAGACTGATATTGATGATGATAAAATCTGATGACGAGAAAAATTGAGAGTAGTGGAGTAAAGAAAGTCAGTTTTATTCTCAGATTTTGCACAGTAAGTTGTAACAACAAAAGTTGTTGTTGTATATATGCTGCTTGAGTGCGTCGAAGTCTTTATCGATAGATAAAAACTAGGTTCTTATAATTGATACATTAGCTGAGTTGGTAGTCAAAAACGAATCTTGAATAAAAATAAATCTAACGTACAAAAGTAATTAGAAGTATTTACAAAATACAAATAAATTATCCTAAAAATCTGACATCAGAGAGAACCGAAATAATTATTGTGAGATTCCAAGATTTTTGCGGTTTTAAGCTTTTAATAATTAAAATAAATGTCTGCCCATTCGCTTGATTGCAAATGTATCGAAGCTACGCAAGAAATACTTCAGCTATTCGTCTTAGGTCTGAGACACGGAGTCAAAGGTCCTCAGTGCGTAGCCTTACCTAACTATGTGTTTATTAAGCAAATCCGTTTGTTTTACTTCAAGTAAGAATTTTAAGTTATATAAATTGTTACTCCCATTATTGTTTTAGGTAAAACTGGAGTTGATTCCAATCATTTTAATTTTGATATGTTGTTTACAAGATTATCATCAAGGTCGAGACTTTTCCTGCCTATGTTTTTGTGATCTATCAAGATTTGGTAATATAAATCAGTATTTATTCAATATCGTATTATTCTTAAATTATTCATTGTTTTAAAATTAGAATATTATACTAGAATTGACAATATCGTTATGCTAATGTGATTGTTTATTTTGCGAAAATTACGAAGAATAGGTAATTCATTTTTGGAATTTGTTTTCGGAATACTTATGTGCAATAACTCTATAAAGTTCCCGGCAGCCTAGTCGGGAGACCGTCTGACTTGCGATCCGCAGGTCCTGGGTTCGAATCCCACGGCACGCACCTCTGTCTTTTCGAAGTTATGTGCGTATTGTTGATTGCCGCCAACTTCAAACGGTGAAGGAAAACATCGTGAGGAAACCTACATGTCTGAGAGTTATTCTCAATGATCTTGAAGATGTGTGAAGTCTGCCAACCCGCACTTGGCCAGCGTGGCAGACTATGGCCTAACCCTTCTCACAATGAGAAGATGGCCCGTTCCCAGCAGTGGGACAGTTTGTACAAAAAGGGCTGATAAAAAATAAACTTTTATCTGTTGTGACCTTTGTCTCGCTGTCTTAACTGTTAAGAGGTCGAAGATAAAGTCGATGACATAAGCATGATGTGAAATCAGGCAGTGGGGCAAAAATGTGGCAATTATAACTCGGGTTCCGTGCGTCCAAGTTTATCATAGTTTTTGTTTCTTATTAACTTAACACTGATTTATATTTAAAAAAAAAACACTAGAAATATCATTGTATAAAATTTTCTAAGACATATATTTTTCATATAAATTATATTTGATGATAATTGTAGTATAAAAAAAAACTGAAAAAACTGAC
This sequence comes from Lycia hirtaria, assembly GCA_947563715.1. Classification (NCBI taxonomy): domain Eukaryota; kingdom Metazoa; phylum Arthropoda; class Insecta; order Lepidoptera; family Geometridae; genus Lycia; species Lycia hirtaria. The sequence goes on along the minus strand of OX387377.1, from coordinate 11,499,630 downwards.
TTTTAAATACGTTTACTTGGATGACATATTTTTCCAGTTATTTTGTTATAAAAACCAAAGTACTGAACCGATTTAAAAAAATGTATTAAACTATATGACCTACTAAACAAAAAGGAATCATCAAAATCGATTCATAATTGGCAAAGTAATCGCTGAACAAACTTGAAAAACAAACATATAGTCGAATTCAGATCATCCTCTTTTTCGAAAATCGGTAAAAAAATACTAAAATAGTACATTGTTACCCTAGGGGTGAAAGTAACTTATTTAGTCCCGAGACGGGGCTTGTGGGGGGGGGGGGGGGGGGGTCCTCACTTCGTTCGTGCGCCAATAGTTCGACGGACTCATTTTTTCTGTAGCTAATTCGTGATAAGCGCAGTGTTTACCTCGGGTTAAAGACTTATTAGTCCCTCAAACTATTGGCCAAACCCTGTCTCGGGACTAAATAAGTTACTTTCACCCCTAGGGTAACAATGTACTATTTTAATGTTATAACGAGGGAAATCACTAAACGTTGCAAGTTATACAATATCTAAAATAATTTAGTAATTGAAATAGCCTGTAATAGCAAGAGTAATCTTGAGTCATGGTTTTTAGTCACGTCTGTCGGTAGGTAGGCCTAAAATCATGCGTAACCTTACTTACCTAATCCGTGAAATAAATAGAGCAAAAATGCAATTTCGCGAAGCTTAAATAAATCCACGCAAAGTGTTGTAACCTTGAGTACGATCGATTGTTTCTAAATAATGTTACAAATATTTGTGTAGTTGAATCTATGTTCATCATCATCATCATCATCTCAGCCATAAGAAGTCCACTGCTGGACATAGGCCTCCTCCATGGATTTCCAAAAAATCTATGTTGCAAAAGGAAAATTGTTTTTAGCTCAAAGCTAAAATAATTACGGATCATCAACATCTCAGCCACAAAAAGTGTATTGCTGGACATAAGTTTCCTTCGTGGATTTCCAAAAAGATTTGACGGAAGCGGCTCTCATCCAGCGTCTTCCTGCCTGTCGCTTGTATGAAGTTGTTTGTCCATTTTGTGGCTGGTCTTCTTACGCTGCACTTGCCGATGCGTGATCTCCATCCGTGTGAAATATAATCACGGATAAATTATCCTTTTTCAAGTAAATAAATATCTTACATAAAATCACGCCTATTTCCCTTACTGCGTAGAAGAACAAGAAACATGAAGTCATTTGCCCGGGGTTAGAGGGTTAGATGAAAGGGAGAAGGTATTAGAAGGTAAGAGGATATCAGAAGAGATTATTATAATAAATATACATATATCTTCAAATCACGAGTGAATAGGTTTCTTCTAGGCAAGCGCGCTCCATCGTAGACCGTAACTGTCGCTTAACCCCAGGTAAGTTGACGGTCAAGTGCAAGCCTATTTTCGAATAAAATATATATATATATAGAAAGTAGAAGGAGGCGAGGAAGTTTGCCTCGGACCTAGGACGCCGCCTGAGAGAGCGAGGACGTGACCCTCGGTCGGGCTGGTTCCTGGTCCAGAAAATTTCTCTCGCAATACAGCGCGGGAACGCGGCGAGTGTGCTGGGTACATTTGGACCGGGGTCTACGCGAGGGTGTTATTAAAGTTCAACCGTGGTATTTTTATTATATTGGACATATTGTATTACTAGATAGATTCCATTATTTTTTTTGACAAGTATTGTTTTTTTTTTTTTTTTTTATGTAGAAATAGGTTCGCGCTTGACCGCCAACTCGCCTGATGTTAAGCGACGTTGCGGTCTACGATGGAGCGCGCTTACCTAGAAGAAACCAATTCACTCGCGATTTAAAGACACCCAGATTATATCTATCGGAAAGACCCACTCAGGAAGCGCATTCCACATTCTAGCAGTCTGATTGTTTTAAGATAGATTGTATATAAAATAAAATATTTGTTTTTTATAAAATATTAAAATAAATATGCGAATGTTAACTATAAGATAAAGTAAAAATAAATAATATAATCACTAAATAATATATGTATAAATAAATGAAGTTTCCGGCAGCTTATATATATATATATCTTGTAAAAAGTTTAGCTTATAGTGACAAAGGGATCAGCCCATTCTTTACATAAACGCCAATTTTTCTCAACATTATGCTTGGGAAGAAAAACAGCTAGTACATTTTGTTTTTCTTTTTCTCGCAGTTTAGTGATGTGAAAAGTAACTTTGTCTTTTTTCCCGGGTTATTAATTAATTTGTTGAAAAATAAATAGACTTTATAATTAATATCTTTCATCAAGATCCTTTTAACTGCATTGCTGTGAAAAGGTAACAACCTTGGTGGTAGGCTAACCTAACTTAACCTAACCTAACCTAACCTAACCTAACCTAACAAATAAATTGATAAACTAAGTTAATTACTCTTTACTCATAAACCAGATTATAAAATAGACCAAATTCGTATACAGTACCTGCAGTATTTTTTCAATAAATAAATATTTGTGGACATTTGACACAACACCACCTAGCACAAACCAAGCAAAGCTTGTACTATGGAAGTAGATGGCTGATAGAATACATATATACTTTTTTCTTTTTTTTTTGTAAATATATACATATGATACATAGAAACACCCAGACACAGAAAAAACATCCATGCTCATCACACAAATATTTGCCCTGGGTGGGGATCGAACCCACGATCTACAGTTCAGCAAGTAGACGTTCTACCAACTCAGCCACAAAGCCAGTCATTTTTTCAATAAAAACTTATTTTAAAACAAAGCTTTCACATCATTGGTGTAACCCATTTGTATTGCGTTGCAAGTATCGTATTGTACGTTTTTCATTCGGTTTCAATTACATTATTATCGTCTGCAACGGCGGCTACCACAGACGGACGTGCATTCCACTACTAACAATCGGAACAAATTATTTCATCATCTCGAAACCTAGAATATTGCCTAAAAGTTATTTTAACGCCTAGATTGTTTTACGGTTTTGATTGATTACTTATTCTTGTTACGTATAGCAAATTCTTTGCATTGTATCAGAAGCTTATATTACAGATTTTGTTTACAGATGGAATGGTAAGCGATTGTGTGAATGAATTGAGCTCGTTGATCTAGAATATCTTCTAGATCGACGAACTCCATTTTCTATTAGAGTGAATCATCATCATTACCATCTCAGCCATAAGAAATCCTCTGTTGGAGCTATCTCCATGAAAATCCATTTTTCATGGAGATAGCTCCATTTCATTTTCATTTTTGGAAATCCATGGGGGAGGCCTATGCCTCCCCCATGGATTTCCAAAAAGACCGCTTGGAAGCAGCTTGCATCCAGAGTTTTCCTGCCACTTGATTAGAGTGAATAGACTTGAAAATCATACGATTATAGTTCATAGGAAATAGGGACTGTGGTAAGGGAAAAATAAATTGTTTCAGTTCCGTTTTTTTTTTCAACTATACCAATAATTATTATTACAATCATATATTAAACTAATAGCAAGCGAGATCTACCCTCGAAGCTTTTAAAAGTCAGTTCTCAGAGTTATTGAAAAACGAAAGAACTTAGGAAAGTTTTTTGTGTAATTTAACTTTAAGTAAATAAGGTATACACAAGTTTGATTCCATCAAGTTTCTAACAACAATATAGGTACCATTGGGAAACATCATAATTTACAATGACCGCTGCGGGCCTGGGCGGGAACAGCCGGGTGCAGCAATTAGTAATAACAATGTTGCCTGTATGAACTATCTGCTGTGATACCATCTGTTGAGTTATTATGTTATTATGCTAGGGTAAAGAAGGGACTGTTTATTTATGAGAGAGGAAAGGTGGGATAATGTAGATATGCAAGTATAGTCGTATTTTCTACCCGACGACCGATGTTTGAGATGTGGATATTGCAATGAAGTGACAAGAGCAAGATCAAGTAGGCACCTTTGATCACCGAGGTAATTCTGCAGCGCAAACGGTTTTTTCCCTTGCTATTGTAGTTACTATAATAGGTAGTTTTAGTAAAATGTTGAATTGTACTTAATTGCGTGTAAAACGGGGCTGACATAATCGCTATGCGATGTAATGTACTTAAGCCTACCCAATGTACTTAAGCCCCAAAATAAATAAAGATAAAAAAGTTGGTACCTTTTATTATATTTTTTGGTTTTTATATACAAAACGAATGTATGTTTGAGAACCAACTTACTTGATGATATGCTTTATGAATGTAGAGTTAGTTGTTTAAAGCATTTGAACGAGAAAAGAGGAGAAAAAAAATGTTCAATTCCAGAGACATTGCATTGAAAATGTAATATCACCAAATTAAAAATAAAGAACCATTTTATCGCTTACATTGGGATGTAGCACAAAGAAGCACAAAGAAAAAAATTGAAAATCAGTAAATTAACTAAAGATGTATCAAAAGCTAAGTTCAGTGAGCGATTCTAAGTATAACTATGGTTTAGCTGATAAGTCGAGCACACCTTTGACTTGGGGGCGAGACAAAGTCAAATTTACACAAAAGATTCAATAGGTTGAAGCGTCGCTGACTGCTATGCCGGCTTCTGCTATGACTATCACGAGAAAATAGATGGCTGTGGCAAGTTGAAGTGGCAGTGGGCAGGGCACATAGCACGTAGAACTGATGGCCAATGGGGCCAAAAAGTTCTCGAATGGAGACCACGAACCGGCAAGCGCAGCGTAGGAAGACCAGGTACAAGGTGGACAGAAGATATCATACAAGTGGCAGGCAGACGCTGGATGCAGGCCGCTTCCAAACGGTCTTTCTGGAAATCCATGGGGGAGGTCTATGTCGAGCAGTGTACTTCTTATGGCTTAGATGATGATGATATGGCTGTAACTATAAAAAAAATGGCTTATATAAGAAAGACCTTAAAACCGACGCTTAATATATCACACGAGAACAAGTTAATTTTACCATACAATGCTAACAGGTGTGTTTACTGATATAAGTCATAATCTGATAAGATCTAACATACTGAAGGTTTTACATACGTTGCTTAATTATTTTTATGTATCTCTGACACCTTGTAGGCGCATTAATGATTAAACAGGAAATTTTCGATCAATTAATCTAAGAGTGGATTATATTAATTATTAATGAATTATGACAAATTTATGGCAGGTTATTTATAAAATGTTTTGAGAACCGCTGACAAATTAGTTGCTACTAGAAGTATATCGAGAAACTTTGATTGATTGGTTCTGATTTTATGAAAGAGTTTCTAATGATATTTGTATCTTAAAATACGTTATTATATCAAACAATAAAATAAATAATCAGTGACAATGGAAAAGTACATCAGAATAGTAATATGATGAATTCATCATCATTTCAATCTAGACTGGACGTCTAGACACTGCCAATGCTTTCTTTTTGATAACAACTTTACACTTACAATAAACATACTTTTCGGTAAAAAAGCAAATAGTTAATACCTCCGACTGACTCAGGTGTAAAGATATAATCCAACAATTGTTCAATCATTACCACGTTGAATGGCAATGCTTATGCGTTGGTCTAGATACGCCTCAGAATTAATTTTAGTTAGTAATTTAGATAAGAATGTATGTATTGAGTTTGTACATTGTTTTGTTGTAAATAAAGGCACTTGCCCGAAATAAAAGTCCTTCATGTGTACCTAAGATTGTATATAATTTTTTGACGTGATAACGTCTTATAAATCGATGAACGCCGGCTGCACGCACGAAAAAGTGTCACGTTCCGCCTGAGCCGAGCGTGCAAGCGAGAGCGCAGAACAAGCGATAGAGAGGCACGATCGGCCTAAGCGTTCGGCTTGTAACGCATCTGTCATGACGTTATCACGTAAAATTATCGTCCGTAAACCGACTTTAGAGACAACCATTTTTTTAAATACTATAGAAGCAATTAGACAGGTTTTGACCTTTGTTTTTTTTTTTTTTTTTTTTTTTTTTTTAACACGAATAAGTCCGCGTTTGACCACCAACTCGCCTGTCGGAAAGCGAAGATGTGGTCGAAGATGAAGCACGCAGACTTAGAAGATACCTATTCACTCCGACCCTGAAAAGACCAATGTTGTAATTCTCAGGGAACAAAGAAGCCGGCAATTTGTTCCACTCTTTCGCTGTACCGATAAGAAACGTAGAATTAAACCGTTTAGTACGAATATTGGGTAAATCTACAATATATGGGTGGTAGTGTGCTGATTTTCTACTAGTTCTGTGGTAGAAAGGAGATGGTAAAATAAGGTCATGCAGCTCAGAAGCACATTCTCCGAAATGTATCCTGTAAAAAATTGACAGACTTGCTACCATACGGCGGTGTTCCAGACTGAGTAGCTTTTTAGTAACTAGCTTATCGTCACCAATGAGTCGGACAGCACGCCGGTCTACCGATTCTAGAGCTTGGAGCTGGTATTTGGCAGCACCGTTCCAAAGATGGCAGCAGTACTCCATACACGATCGGACTTGCGCTTGATACAGGGTGAGCAGCTGCCCCGGTGTGAAGTACCGCCGGACCTTGTTCAGAACGCCTAGCTTTTTACCAGCCAACTTAGCCTTTGATTCAAGGTAGGTTCCGTAGTTAAGCGTCGGAGTAAGGGTTAAGCCCAGGAGATCAAGCTGACCCGCCAATGGTACAGGAACATTCCGAAAAATTGGGGATAGTGTGAAGGGACACGTTTTAGCGGAGAAATGACATGCTTGGGTTTTATTTGCGTTGAATTTGACTAAATTCTCGTCTCCCCATTTAGATACATTTGTGAGAGACCGATTCAACCGCTCAACCATATCTTTTCTCAACGCTTGTATTTCCGCCTTATTAGCTCTGGGATTGGAAGTGTACCTTTCTACAACTGTGCTATCATCTGCGTATCCAAAGATGCCGGAAGTAAGCAGATCGTTAATGTGAAGCAAAAACAGAGTTGCAGATAGCACGGACCCCTGAGGCACCCCGGCATTAATCACCAATTGATCAGACGAGCAACCATCAATGACTACTCGAATTGATCGACCCCTCAAGAAGTCAGCGATCCAGGTACACAGCGCAGTCGGTAGCCCGTATGAAGGAAGCTTGTTTATAAGGCTTTCATGCCAGACCCTATCGAAGGCTTTTGAAATGTCGAGCGACACAGCCAATGCTTCGCCGTGCCTTTCGATTGCCTCACCCAGTAAGTGAGTAACATACACAAGAAGATCCCCAGTCGACCGGTTTCGGCGAAAGCCATATTGGCGATCGCTGAGGAGGTTGTTGTCTTCTAGGTATGCCATGAGCTTCTTATTGAGGATGCGCTCCATAACTTTACATAGGATGGAAGTGATCGAAATAGGTCGATAGTTGTTAGGGTCTGCACGACTTCCCTTTTTTGGAACTGGTTGGACGTTCGCAAGCTTCCAACATAACGGGACCACTCCCGTATCTAAGGAAAGGCGGAATAATCGTGTCAAGATTGGAGACAGTTCCGGTGCACAGATTTTCAACACTATTGCCGGTATTCCATCAGGGCCACTCGCTTTACTCACATCTAACTCCCTGAGCGTCTTCAACACCTCTTTATGACTAATGCGGATATCGCTCATAGTAGCATCACACCGAGGCACTGTAGGTGGGGTTTCGCCAGAAGTGGTAAGACGCGAATTGTCTGCGAATAGATTCGCAAACAAGTTTGCCTTCTCCTCAGCAGAATGAGCGAGCGTCCCATCGGGTTTCAATAGCGGAGGTAATGAGGTGCGACAGAAGTTTGACTCGACCGACTTAGCCAAGGACCAGAACGCCTTGCTACCGGCTGGGTGAGAAGCCAGTTTAGCGCCAACTCGGCTAATGTGGTCGAATTTAGCTCGTCTTATTGCCTTCTTACTAGACTTGGCGGCTTTATTGTAGGCTTTCTTCCTTTCAGGCAAATCCGAAGATTTGTGCTTACGGGCGTTGACCCAGGCCAAGTAAGCCCTGTGTTTAATCGCGTCTGCGCTATCGCATGCAGCATTAAACCAAGGCTTAGCCTTAGCGGCAGGAGGAATGTCTGAGTAAGGTATAAAGTACTCCATTGCTTTGGTCAACACCTCCGTCACAGCGCTTGCACAAATAGTGGGGTCCCTAGAAGAAAAGCATGTTTGTCGCCAGGGATACGATGCAATGAAATGCCGCATCTCATCCCAGTCTGCCGATTTATATCGCCATACCCGTCGTGTGCACTTGGGGCTAGGATCAGGTGGAAAATATGACGATACTGATCTTACAACACAATGGTCGGAACTACCGAGCGGTGGGAAAACCGACACTGAATAAATGTCTGGATCATCGGTCAACAGAAGGTCTAGGCAGTTAGCTGTGTGACTCTCAACATCTGGTACCCTTGTGGCTTCTTTGACCAGCTGGGTGAGATTTAGCGTTGTCGCTAACTCGTACGCCTCTCTCCCTGCATGGTCAGTCTTTTGGTGCGGAAACAACCATTCCTTATGGTGTGCATTAAAGTCCCCGAGAAGAACCAATTGAGCCGAAGGGTATCGCTCAAGGGCCACATCAGCAGCCTCACTCAGATATTTAAATAACCCGGATGTCTCTTGATCTCCAGTGTGTGAGCGGTAGACACCGGCATAGATAATTTTCTCCAAGCCAGTGTCAACTAAAACCCAGAGAACGGAAAAGCAAGGTCTTTCAAGGTCTCGGAGACGTCTTACACAAATGTCGTCGCGAATAAAAAGGCAGACACCGGAATGTGGCTTGAAATTGTGCTCCAGAATGTAACCTGGGTGGTGAAGGTAGGTAGTGTCTGCAGGACGTTTTATTTGCGTCTCCGTGAGGAACAGTAAGTGCGGCTTACTTGACTCGAGGTGATGGTGTACCGAGTCAAGGTTGGTATGCAGGCCTCTGATGTTTGTGAGGTGCACGTGAAATGAGAGGGCGTGCTTCCACTGTTTAAAAGTCTTACTATTTCTCTTTGTTGCCATAATTAATAGAGTGAAGATAGGTATAAGAAGCAGCAGTTGAGCGAGATATTTAGCGTGTCCAGTGACCCCCAAATGAAGATACCACACCGCACGAAGACTAATCTGGAGACTGCGGGGACGCCCGTACCCCCCCGAAGATGTCCATGGGGCCCTCTCGTCCGGTCGCCAACCGGCACCATGACGCATCCCCGGGATTTTTCGCAAGATGGCGGGGCAGCCTTTCTCAAGTGGCTAGCTTGTTACTTGGGCCCCCAACTATCTGCGGTCGGCCAGTGGAGAACCGTGCTACGGATCCCGCTACCCTCCATGATCAGCCATCAGATGTGGTATCAACATGCGGTGTACTCAATCGGAACTTCGCCATAATACAACTGCTCAGACCTGCTTCCCATTATGGCTTCACCGGACCACATTCCGAAACACGACCAGGTCGTTTCACGGCATGACTCAGTCCGGTGGGTGGTAACAAACCACGGCCGAAGCCTCCCACCTGAGTGCTACCCGTTTTGCACCACCCAGGGGCTACGTGTAGGGATTCCAATTAGGGTGCTCTCCTACGGACGCGGGTAACTCAGCCCCCAAAAAGGTTGTAAAGGTTTGTAAAGGTTGATTTCATCCGTTTTACTCCCATAGGATTTAGAGAGAAAATAATGTACTAAATATGCTACACCATAAAACAGACATTCTGGACTGGAAGAAAAAAAGAAACATAATGTGCCAGCTGCTTTTCTTCTTGGCCATACTGTAAAAGGCAGTTATGGGACTTGTAGGAAATTGACGATTATGTAAGCGATGGGCTGTAAGCCAATATGATTAGGATTAAAGTGGATTAGAAGGTAATATGCAACTATATGTATCAACTATGTAAATTATGTATCAAATAATTAACTTTAATCCTCTAATATTCTCTCCCTCCCATTTCATTCCCTAATCACGGTCAACCACGGTCAAATGTGGCGTTAAACGACTTTTCCCCATTTTTGCATACTAAGCATGTATTTGTTCCCCTCACATGTCTTATTAGCACAGTAAAACAGGTTCGATTAAATCCAAAGAGATAATTGTTGTTAAAATTACTGAAGCGTAAAAAGTCAGCAATATCTCATTTAAATGGCACAACATGCTAAAATAATTTTGAGGTACTTAAACATTATAAATAATTTTATCACTTTATTTAACTTAAAACATACATTAACTTAATAATTATTTCAGTGTTTCGCAAACGTTTAACGAAATGATTTATAAATAAACGGCACTTTAAAATTACAAAGTGAAAGGTTCATATACCAAGAATGTCGCAGACGGATTTACTTAGCGTTATTTTCGCACTGAAAATATTATAACGACTTATTTCCTAGAAAGGAATTTCCTATAACGATTCCGGTAAAAACATCCTGCTTTTTACTAAGCGGGGCTTACCAGCGTACTTGGACTTTCGTTTCTCGAGGACGTCTAGTCAATTACGAGCGAAAATATATTGGAAATAACGAACCGTTCGCATCCTGCTTGCGTCGTTACTGCGTTCCAACGCATCGTTAATCGTTATTCGTAAAGATAGCGACGATGACGCACGTGTCTACCTGCTTTGTTTCATTTGATTGGACATTTCCTACATGTGGTTTCTTTTATATGTAAAAGGTAATTTTCTGCGAAGGACGTTTTGTTTTGTTAATAAATCGGAACAAATAATGTTTGGTTTTTCCTATGTGGTTATTTTAATGAAATACCTACGTAAAAAATGTCTACCCAACCACCCAAGGGTTTTTATTCGAGAGTATACTTTTGGGTTACCAGGTTCTCAGCTATATTTATGAAAAATTTTCATAATAATCATTTCATTCTCATGAAAATGTAACAAAAATATAAGACATGGACAGCAAGAGCTACTTGCACTTTTTTTTTATTCGACAATAGGCTTGCGCTTGACCGTTTACTCACCTGGTGTTAAGCGACAGTTACGGTCTACGATGGAGCGCGCTTGCCTAGAAGAAACCTGTTCACTCGCGATTTGAAGACACATAAATTATATCTATTTGGATATATATTTATCTATTCTATTATACTAGGATTTAATATAATTTTTGGATATTACCTTTTATAGCCTAAAAGACTTGACCAATCTTGATGTGTGCGGTGTCATTAGGTTTGACTTTATCTCCTGGAATAAGTTTGGAAAGGATTGTCCGAAGTTAGACGAATGCCTTAATGAGAACGACCCTATTTGTACGACGTTCTCGAATGCCCTGCCGTTATTTCTGGGTTCTTCGGAAGTAAGTAAACAGATAGATATCAATAGGTATCTATCTATTTACTTACTCACGCCACACCGTCGCTTAACATCAGGCGAGTCGGTGGTCAATCGTAGATCTATAGTGTAAAAAAAAAAGTAAGTAAATTAATTTAAGTAATGATGCTTCCATAGCTCGATTGATATAATATTAACGATTTTCATTCCTCGATAATACCATCGATCTCTGACACCCTGCTTAATACATCATCATATAATATATCTAAGAAAGTGATGTAAAGATGATATGATAAAGTAAGAGGCGAAAATAAGATAACCTAATATAATAAGATAAATTCAGCTCTGTGATAGGTATGATAGGATGTATTTTGTTTAAGATATATTTTTTTACTTTATTCTTTTTTTTTACCGTGCGTAAAACGATTTTAGGCATTGACGCATTGTACCCCAGCTGAGTAGGAAAAGAATCTGGATTACACATCTAATAAAAATAATAGATGTTAACAGACAAGGCAGACAAGGACGCACCCACGGCAAGCCTCCGCAATTTGGCGAAAGATACAGATCAATCATAATAATTTGCATGCACATGGTTAGTCACGACATGAAAGATAACTTAACTCTTGGCCAGCGTACTTAGAGCCCAGCTACCCTTAGCAATAGAGCGCATAAGAGTCACTTTACACAATGAAAAGTGTATATTTGCTTGTCAGTAACTTAATTTCTACTTAAGTAAGGTACTTACGAATTGAAATAGCTGTAATTAATTAATGATTTAGTTGCTACGTTTGTTGTATTTATATGAATGTTCAGTCGAAACCACTTGAGAGACTTCTTTTTGTTTTTACTTTCATGAGGATTTAATTATTTTTTGTTTCTTTCTAGGCCTTCTTTAAGCAAATGAAACTACGATACTACTATATGAATTCACATTATAGCATCTAATCATTAATTTGCTTGATGGTAAGCGACGGTGTGTCCAAGGTGTAGATCGACGTGCAACATCATCGATCAGGAAGATATCTATTCATGCTAGCCTTGAAAATTAAAGATTGTAGTTTTTAGGAAACAGAGATGACGACAGAGAGTTGAACTCTTATGCAGTACGCATCAAAATTGTGTAGTACGGATTTTGTCAATTTATTTGGGATTTGTATTGCAATGAGATAAAGATCGTAGTACTTAAGCCGATTTTCTGTTTGTCCTGTATGAACATGGAATATTGGATTATTCTAATAACCTATCATTATGGCTGTGTCGTGAATCTTTTTGCGTTTGCGCAGTGTTGGTTTAAAGCTCGGAAGTTCAAAACATTTGCAGCTCGGCTCTTGCTTAATTGGGCAGTTGTTATCTAGGCATACCAAAGCAAATGGTCAGAGCAAAATATTGGCTATTAACGTCGCCGGTAGCTCAATAAATATTCTATATTAACGTTTGGACAATAAAGATAGTATTGTATATCATTGACTACACCTTATAAAATATCAGGCGTTATTCTATGTGTAGGTTGTATTTTATATTTGTGTGAAATAACGCGCTGTGTGATTGCAATTTATTTGAGATGTATCCAGTTTATTTCTACGAGATTGGTACTTTCCAATCAAAATAATAAATCTGTTATATTGATGGCTTTATAATTGGCAATCTATTTAAAATCAACACTGATTATTTGTTAGGATTGTAATTTCTGGAAAATCGTACAAACCTAAGTAAAGTCGTTTCCCCATTATTATGACAATTGGGTAAGTATTTAAATTTTGCTCAATAATTATACGACAAAACAATGGAAGACGTCCAAAACCAATGAGAAAAATTACAAGACAGTGAAAGAATTTTGATTTTTTAGTAGGGTATCAGATGATCCCATGAAAATTATTTCAAATTCAAATTACAAAAAAATTAATACAGGTGCTGTTAAAAGTCATCCTTTTCATTTTTAAATTATTTACTATAATTACGATTTTAATAAAGAAATCATTACGTACTTTATGATGTCATAATATGTATCATCATAATATATGTATTAGCTAAAGAGAAACTGCCCACAACGCCCTACTTATTTGCATATCTCTTCAAAACAATCCTTGTTGGACCAATAAAGCAAACAAATTGACATTAATACGTTGCGATTGACAGATCCACATATTAACAACGTACAATTAATTATCATTAATAGACGAGAAGAAAAAAAATCGAATCTTCGTGCTTCAGACGGCATTGAGATGACAACGGATAGGATTATGTTATAACCAGATCAAAAACAACTGCCTCTCCTCTCTCTGGTATGCAGAGTTTCTGTTTCACGAAGGGTGGAGTATAGTTTTCGAGAGGTCTGTGATAACTGGTTGGTGAGGTTTTAAAGTCACGCTTATGTCGTGTCGAGCCACGAATGGCGCCCTATCTTAGCATTCCACATGTCAAACTTAGAGTCGGACTGATGCTGCACGAAGGGGAAATATGCCACCAGCGCGCAAGGACAACGGCTTGATTCTGGGAAATCAAAATATGCCGAAACCACAGTTATGAAGCGACAGTTCGGAAAAAGCGTCTGCGATATTGTACTTTGTAACCGTAGTTTATAAAGTTCAAAATGAAGAATAACAACAATGCTGTATAAAAATACACTTTTAACTTTTATTCATTTATTTTATGGCCCATCGCTGGATTCTGCCAAGGAGTGAGACAGTACAGATTACTTAGAAAAGTATATGGTCGACTGACAAGGCATTTGACCATACTCAAACATACAAGATACACGCGACCCTTCCTTGGCAGTTGGATAAAAAACGTTGACCATGGATGCGTAGATGGCAATTTTCGGGTTGTTAGGCGGTGCGAGTTAGGCACCGCGAACATATTTAGTTTTTTTTTAAAGTTACCCTCCCCCGCCCCATTGCACAAATTTCCTCACATTTTTTGCCAAGGGCCTTATCAGTGCCGGGATAATACAATCTTCTTTATTCTTTATTTCTTTTTTTTTATACAATATAGATCTACGATTGACCACCAACTCGCCAGATGTTAAGCGATGGTGTGGCCGAGGATGGAGTTTATCAATCTAGAAGATATCTATTCACTCTAACCTTGAAAATTCCAAGATTGTAGGTCTCAGGAAACAGAGATGGCGGCAAAGAATTCCATTCTTGTGCAGTGTGCAACAAGAATGTGGATCGATATCGCTGAGTACGGATTTTTGGCATTTCAACGAGAATTGGGTGGTAATTCGCCGACTTTCTGCTAGTCCTGTAGTGTGTGTCTTTGTTCTTCTTCTTATATATAAAATTCAATTCAAATTTTAACCGATTTGTTTTTTTTTATGTTCATGTTTATTAGGGCATGGTTGGTATGAATTAAAATTATCATCATCATCGCTGTTTTTATCATTACGTGGGTGGAGCCGAGGGGCACTGCTAGTACTTTATAAAATATAATTTTAATAGATTGAACAATCAGCTGTGAAACAAGTCCTTGAAATGATCCGGGTGATTAAAATAAATATTGTTACAAAATCATTGCACATTTATTACAATTTTCATTTTAATGTTGATCATTCTTAGTAATTTTTAAGTGTTTTACGACTTACATTATATTGGGTAAGCAATAAACACGTTTTAGGGTAGAGTTCCGTACAAAATGGCTATAAATAATGGTAATAAAGTACGATTACTTCATATCTGTATTTATGTCGCTGAAATGAGTGAATGTTTTTTTTTTTTAAATTTCACTTGACTAGATGTAGAAAATTTAGGTCCTCGTAAATTATGTTCCTTCGACATATTTTTATACTTGAGCTCTGTATTAAACATTGCAATAGCAAAGCGCTTAAAAATTCATATGACGTTTGTATTAAATTTTAAATATAAATAAAATACTAAAAACTAGTCAAGTGAAATTTAAAAAAATTCACTTCCACTAACTAACTTTAGCGACATAAATATAGATATGAAGTATACGGAGTATAGGGACGGAATAAGGGCCCACCATAGCCTTCCAATAGGGTTTTGGACTGTCAATGAAATCAGTTGGTAGCTACGACACCAAACAGACACAAAGATACGTCGAATTTATAACCACTTTTTTATGGGGGTAAAAAGCTCTGATTATTTACAGCGGAACTCTAAAATCGCGATCACAGATCATTAAAATTGGACCAAGAGTGAAAACTCGAAAAATCGAAATGCCAACCAGTAGCCTCGCTCCAGACACGTGTACCTTAATTATATTTGTAGCATTTAGCATGGCCAAGAGTACTTTCGTTTTTTCCACATTCTTAGTAACACGCATCCTTGTCGGTGGCATTGTCGTCAAAGGGGCGTGGTTGTGCAAAATGTCAGCGCTAAATAGAGCTTTTCCAGTTTTATAATTATGTACTATATTCCATTGACCTCTATCCATGAGAGGTGGTTGTCAATTATTTTTTTCATTATCTTTGTTAGGTCGCTACAGGCATACGTGTCCATTCTGGTGTCGATGGTAATAAGGTTCTAATCGCGTCTGTAAATTAGCTATTGATTAGATTTCTACAAGCTTTGCTTAGTTTGGTTCTACATAGCGCTGCGTGAAAATGACTATACCTACTCATTAACTGATAATAATTAATTTTATAGTAGATAAATCTGACAGTCACGGTAGCCATATATGTACCTATATCAGTTTTCAAGATGCTGACACGTAGCAGTTCATAATAACATACAAATATTCTGTCATTAATAGGCGAGAATAATGTCTAGTCTTAGAAAAATAAAAATAAAGTCAGTGCTACACTTCAATTCCTATAATTACCTACAGACAGTTTATATAAAGGAACAGTTTACATAAAGGAATTCCGTTGACGTCTGTTTTTTACCGGGCTACACAAAAAGGTGGGTTATATTTTAACGTTTATAAATTCATATAATATGTTTTCGCTAATTTTGTAATTTACTGAATCTAATAAACGTCTTTGACGTATTTAACCACACACAAAGTGTGATAAAATACTTCACGAAACGTCAAATATGTCGTGAAACGTAACAGCAAACCCAATGTGACGGATTTTGTATTAGATACAACAAAACAATACCACGTTGCAATGTGAATGGCATTGTATTAGATTGGTAGATATAATTGAATTTATATATTAATTAGATTAGTAAACAAGTATCAATGTTTTTGCAGCCTAACTTACGATTTCTTTACGCTCAATACGCTGTTGAGTGTACGTTTTTTGTGAGAAAGTATGCGTACAATCGCTGTAAAAGATTATTGCGCATTCTTTAGAAAAGATATACATACATAACCACATACATACATACACTCGAAACACCCCCCCCCCCCCCCCTTCTCCCCTCAGGTATATATTTTTATTTAGTAATATTAATACGATTACTATAAGAATACTGCAGGGGAAGATGCAGTATCCAATAAAGACCTAAAAAATTGTGGAACCTGTATAGTTTCGTAAATATTGGTTGATAAATACTACCTGTACCAGAGTACCTACTAACAAAAATCCGGACAGAAGAAAGAAAAGCTTGCCAGTCGATAAAGATATCTATATTGGCAATGAGCTGCAATGGTGTTGTAATATGTATATATAATAAATAAATACTTATTCGCTTTGTTTACACTCTCACTAACATAATATGAAGGAGTTTTGGCGGGAATGTCTTAATAACATGTTGTTGCTTTGTTTTATTTTCCTAAACTTGTGTTATTTTGAACATTAATGCTATAAAAATGGTGGTGTTTTATTCATTAAGTTTTTGATAAAGTGCGTGAGTGTGGGCAAGTGAAATAAAGCAGTAAAACGTGTGATTTTTCGTTGTCGGCAAAACTCCATAGAAGCTTCTAGTAAAGTCGCCACCACTTTACTGAAACAGGACTCGACTTATAAATTGACTGTATACGTGACTTAGATTGTGACTAGAACATTTACAACTTGTTTTATTCAAGAAACTTGAAAAATCCTAATACTTGACACTGGTAAATGCTTAAATGCGGGTCCAATACAAAAAAGAAGAAGAACATAATATGATTCGGACTTGACGTTCTTCTGCCAATCATCTTGCAATTTCGAAAACCACATACAGAAAGTCAGTAAGCCTGACCTCGTCAGTCACTGAGTCTCAGTTGTCAACCGTTCGATCCTCTAAGATAATAATTAAAACCGCATACAGAAAGTCAGTAAGCCTGACCTCGTCAGTCACTGAGTCTCAGTTGTCAACCGTTCGATCCTCTAAGATAATAATTAAAACCGCATACAGAAAGTCAGTAAGCCAGACCTCGTCAGTCACTGAGTCTCAGTTGTCAACCGTT
The DNA here is from genome assembly GCA_947563715.1 of Lycia hirtaria. Lineage (NCBI taxonomy): Eukaryota > Metazoa > Arthropoda > Insecta > Lepidoptera > Geometridae > Lycia > Lycia hirtaria. The sequence continues at coordinate 11,482,171 of OX387377.1, read as the reverse complement.
CGATCCTCTAAGATAATAATTAAAACCGCATACAGAAAGTCAGTAAGCCTGACCTCGTCAGTCACCGAGTCTCAGTTGTCAACCGTTCGATCCTCTAAGATAATAATTAAAAGACCGCATGCGAGGTCACCAAATTATCTCTTATTGAGATCGAGGTTGCACTTACCCAAGACTGAGTTAATACTGGTGCGTGGCCGAAGACATGTTATTATATACGCGTTACCGTTAATGTATGCATAGTGCTTTTGTGATATGGACGAGGTGATAATCTTTTGTCTTTATAGACATTCCAATGGAATGAAATTGGATTGTAAGGCATTTTTTACCTATTTGTTTTTTTTTGCCTATGACACTCAATCTAATAAATGCGCAAGGTGTAACCACGTTGCGTATTAATTAGATTGAGTGTCATACGCATTATTTAAATAATATTCATTTAAATATATTATGTAGTAGCATTTGTGTATACTTCCACGCAAAAACGTACAGTCAGCATCATAAACATCATGCAACGTAAGCTCAATTTGCACTATGAAAGTTGCTCTTATAAAGTCGGGTATTTTGTTTTTCTTACTAAGCTTGTTGACTTTATATTGTGAATAATATCCTAATCATAATTAATATAATGCAATTATATAATCGGAGATAACTCTATCTCTCTGTCTGTTTTATGTTTTCTCAACTAAACGACCGATTGAATAAATATAAAGAATTTCCAACACTCTTGGAATTTTCAAGGCTATAGTGAATAGATATCTTGACGAGCGCCATCTTCGGCAACACCGTCGCTTAACTCAGGTGAGTTGGCGGTCAATCGTAGATCTATCTAGCATAAAAAAATCACAAATATTTCCAACCATATTATTGATGCACATGATTGGAATTCTCTGTTGCCTACAATTACCTGATTCTAGTTACCTACAATTCCATGATTGTCAGTAAAACAATGTCATCATAATCATAAGTAATATAAAGTGCATTATTAGGCCTGTTATACTATCTAGTTTTAACCGTCTTCCAAAAAGGAGGAGGTTAACAATTCGTCGAAATCTTTTTTTTATTTTTTATGTTTGTTCCTCGATTACTCGAAGACATTTGGACCGATTTGAAAAATTATTTGTTGTTTGAAAGGGTATACCTTCTATGGGATCATAGAAATTACTATACCATAGAAATTTTATCAAAATTGGTTCAGTATTTTGGTTTTTATAACAAAATAAGTAACTGGAAAAATATGTCATCCAAGTAAACGAATTGTGTAATGTGAAGGCGGTTTTTTTAGTTTTTTAAATGATGAATTGTTCATTATTTTGTCGGCAATATAGCAATATAGTTGTAAACATAATAGGCACTTTGAATTATTAATGTGACAATAATATCAAAACTTAATTAATTACTCAATACTTAAGTATTGCATAAAATATAAAATTGTATAAAAATCCCCAGTCCGGAGGCCCATAGTAAAAACCAGTAAATTTAAAAACCCGAGAATATTCCGATACGCCAATGAGTCATTGCAGCAGGTGTGTGACAAGTTATTTATGTACTTAGACTATATACATCTAGGTTTTCCTGGTATATGAAAGTTATTCTTAGTTTCAATTTCTCGTGGAAAGTACATGGTCATTTTGAGATGATATTTTGGTATTATAATGTAATTAATTATCATACACGAATTGGAGGAAAATTTAATGTACCTATTATTCTGTTTATTCAAAGTTTGAAGAATATTTTTGTGGCTGAGAATTGAAGTATGTTCGGTATTAAAATGATTTTTGATATGATTGTGACAAAAAAACAAAAAATAATCATTATTATAAAAAAACATATTTCTTTATTATTGTTAGGTAGGTTGTTTTAATGTTTAAAATATGGGCCTGTGTTAGTCTTTATACATTCCTGTTGCCAGAAATAAAAGATGATGATAGCGATAGTAAAAAATAGCAAAAAAGGAAGGAATACAAATATTTTCCCGTTTTATTTTTTTATTTTGTCATTTTTCTATTTTCATGTATATTTATATCGCTAATTAGATACATAAGTCGATTCTAGCAAAGATAATATCTACTCACTTTTATTTTCAATCCATAGTTTCCCACGGAACGATATAAAATCATATAACTTCAAAATTACATAAAATCATACGCCACGATTAAAAATGGTAACAAATGATAACGTTCAACTAAAATTTCTGCACGAGTTCTCACGATTTTATATTTAAAACTTTCGATTCATAATCGCATCCTGCGCAAGATACGATAAGCTGATTAAAAAAAGCCCAAAAATTTTGGTACTGTTACTTTTGGTATTAACAGCTTCTGTATTTTATTGTATCAGTGAAAAAGTTCTCTGAAAAAGTTCTCACATAACTCATACAAGTTTTGTTGATAAAAACGACTTTTATTTTTATTGTTGTTAATTGTTACAATCACGCAAGGTGACACAAATTTGCCTTGATCTGGATAATATTTTATTCAATCATGTAAGTATAATAAAAAATCTACTTAGATTAACAAATAAGAATAAAAAACTACAACATAAGGAGAAAATAAACTCTAAAATCTCGTTAGTCACAAATTCTACTGATTCAAAAACTAGAAATAACTGAAAATGAGCTTAATCGGACGTGTCGATCATTGGCAACAAATTTTTAATTAGATTAATTAAATTTGATAATGAGGATTACCAAATTTAATTTCTTCAAATTTAATTTAAACTTTCAGAAAGTGCTAGTACCTACTTTCAGCTCCATTATCTAAATCCATAGCCATATAAACACCCAAATTATGTATATGCTATATACCTAATTACATGCGATCACCGAAATTTCACATGTATATATTATATAAATAAAGGTATATGTGTATACCAAATCTTGACATGATTAGACCAGTTGTCTTCATATAGTTCTTGAAATTTCAATTGCTACATGTACAAATAATAAATAGCGCTTGAAATCTAAATAAAATTTAAATAAGTTACACTTATTGGGTATCACGAACGTTAAATTACTATTGTAACATCGACCATTTGTTTTTAATGTCCAAAATTTTTACAACTGAAACAATCATGTCAATATGAAAAGATCTAAGTTTGACCATTAATTCGCATGGTAAGCGACGGTGTGGCCGAGGATAGAATACATCTTCTTGTTGAAGATAGCTATATAATAAAACCAGACAACGCGAGTCAGACTCGCCCACCGAGGGTTCCGTACAAACTAGTAGATAAAAGGGGGAAATTATATATTTTTTTATATTTTCCTTCATAAATCGAAAAATATACATCATAAAATATTTAAAAACCTGTTTAGCTTGTGCTAATAAGCTCTTTCATATGATACCCTACATGATACGGTTAAATTACTTTAAAATTTGGACCCTCTTTCCTTGCTTAAAGACCCTATATTTTGTGATTAAATTAAAAATGTCCAGTTTTCGGATTTTTCCTATATGTGTACTATAACACAATGCTTCTTACCAAATTTTATAGTTCTAGGTCAACGGGAAGTACCCCATAGGTTTTGATTCCCTTCTGAGTGTCGAAATGTGCGTTTTTTTCGACTTATTCGGCTGTTTCTCTCTGCAGCAAGATACTATAGATCTACGTATATGGTTTTAATTTAAACTCGATACCTTTACGCATTCCCGAGATAAAGGTCTTGACACCCGGACAGACGGACAGACGGACAGACGGACAACAAAGTGATCCTATAAGGGTTCCGTTTTTTTCTTTTGAGGTACGGAACCCTAAAAATTACAAAATTATATTTATTCATAGTCATAGATAAGCTTGCGCTTGAGTAACTGTTGCGTTCTCCTAAGGAGAGTACTTTCTTGGATAAAACCGATTCACTTGCACTTTAAAGACATAATTTAATGTCTTTAATTGTGTCTATACATTGTACAAAAGCCACTAAGGAAACATTATCAAGCTGGTTTGATATTGTAATGTACTGACCACCCACCACCCATGCCACAATTTCCTTATGATGACTTCCTTCAATCCAATTCAGTGTCACTTGAAAGTTTTTGCCCAAATATATACTTTAAATATCTATATCGATATGACTAATATACAGTCATACAAAACAGTTTTATAAAAACTGTAGCAATCCTTGTCATATCTGAGCTGTCACTCATCAAGCAGCTTCCGCAAAAGACCGATATTGCGTGTTCATTGCATGTAGAACACGCTATCAGTATCGTTATTAACAGAAGGTAATACTATTTAAGATAACCAATCTACAGTATTAATAAATAGACTAATGAGTGTCAATATCAGAAAGAGCAATCGAAGTGTAGGGTAGATATCGACATAGAGGTGATAATACCTCCATATTTAATTTTGCAACTCTTTATTTACATCAACAAATTAGCGTCGAATTGATGGTAGCAAATAAAATGTTGAATGTCCTCAAAATCAGAACAAAGCTTAAAAAGTTTTGTCTGATTAAATTTAACGGATAATGTCTGCTAAAATGTTATGTTAAATCTCATTAGATAAATATTCTCCAACACTATAAGGAGAGGACGGCCTCGGACGACGGATTAGCGAATGGATAGTTTTCGGATCCATCCAATTTATATGAACTATCCTGGCGCGGGCAATCTTCACATTACAAGAATGGTAACAGCGTAGTAACGACACACTAGTCAAATGCAGATTGGCAGCCTTCACACATTTTCGAGAACTTTAAGAACATTTTGCAGGTTACTTCACATTTAATTGTTTTCCTTCACTGTTTTAAGTTGGCGTGAATTAGTTGGCGAAACACAAAAGTGGGTGCTTAGGGATTTCAATCCAAGATCTGTAAGACATTAATAGGATTAAACAGAATGGACACTCTCCGCCTCCCGCAATTTCGGGTTTCTCCCCCGCTCCCCGCTCTGGTTCTGTCGTTTGCCAGAGTTTGTGGAGCTTGATGGCGTGGTTGTCAGTCAAGACAAGCATTGCGGGCTAGAAGCGTTCAAACATCACGAGCGAACTGCAATCAGACGATAACAACAACTTCATACATGTGTGTGTTATATACAAAAGTCATCATGCGTATGTGTCACTGATTAGCGCGTCATCGTATGGAGTGTCCGACATTGCCTCTAGATTCGATGTCGGACGATCACTAAACTAGGCTGTACCGTAACTTATAATATGCATAGGTATTATGTAACAATAAATAATATTTCAATAATAAAAATACATACAACAATAATTTGCTACTAGCAACATGATACGTTCCTAAATTACCCAGATGTAATGATTTATATCTTAGCAATCTAAATCATCGTCGTTCTAGATAGTTTTATCTGCACTATATAATTACAGAACGGTGGTCAAAAAATTCGTGCAGTCGCGTCGTCGAAGGTCGCGGTCTGTGAGGCCGGTATACCTACAACAATGGCCAGCTGTTGTAATTGCTATTACTCTGAAGTTGTGCAATAGATGGTTGGTAGCACGCGCGATCGCTCAACATTCGTGTTACGCCCCTTGCATGTGGGACTGATGATGGAAGTTTCATGAGCTTATGATCACTTTGGACGTAAGATTAGATAGTGTAACCAGCATATCGCGGTCGCAACTTATGCTACTGTTCGAGCATTGTGCGTTATTGAGTAGTTATGCTAGTTACCCAAGCTTGGCTGTAGTATTTCAAGGAAGTGGAGTGCTTGTTACTTACTAACATACCATGTCTATTTTTATTTTTTTAAAAATTGGTTGTCTGTAAAGTCGGTTTACGGACGATAGTTTAACGTGACAACGTCATAACAAAACATTGATGAAATGATGATGATGTAACGGGACAATGAGCGTAACGTAATGGGACAATGAGTCATACTTTTTCGTGCGTGCAGCCGGCGTTCATCTATTTATTAGACATTGTCACGTCAATAAGTTCCAAGTATTTCCATGTATTTCACCTAGATTTTAACTAAGTATACAAAATTTCATCACGAACTACTTAGGCATTCGATCGAGAAAAAGTAATAAATAAATAGAGAGGCAGAACTACGAAGAAAATTTCGTTTTTATAACGTTAATTAACGTCCCAATAATTCAGTCACGATTTTACATGTTATGAAAATTCCTGAAAAGTTTTTACTAAGGCTTCATTTTAGCACAAGCATCACGTTTTATTATAACTAGGAAAAATAAAGCCAAACACAAGCGGAACCAACCGCTGCAACGTTACAAAAACACAATGAAGCCATTAAATTGCGTGCCACAAAAAAAGATTGACCGAGATCTACATATTTCGGTATCGAAACGATTTCGATTCGATATCGATTATATTGTTCGCGTCGCACACGGAAGGTGCACGATAATTACTATTTTGTACGTAACCATTACGTAAACAATGAAACGTTTTTTTTATCGTTTGAGTGATGAGGTGTGGAGACACCAGTGGAAGGTAATAAGGCCTAAATATTTCTAATTCTTATCTGCATTGGGGGTAATAAGGCCTTGATATTCTGCTTGGGGTGTATTATACATTCGGAAAGAGCACATCTTGGAATTATATCGTTTTGTCTCGAAAAATTATTATTTGTTGTTTAGAAGAGTTGTTTATTTTTCTAACCAAATTTAGTTTTATTATCTTAAATTAGTCATTTGGAATGTTAATGGTATAAAAATTGTGGTGTTTTATTTATTAATTGTTTGATCAAGTGCGTGAATGTGGGATAATAAAATGGTGAAACGTGTCTTTTTACGTTGGCGGAAAATCCATTTAAAGGCTCGAACTTATAAATAACCGTATACGTGACTAGAATATTTATAACTTGTATTACCTAATAAATAAATAAAATAAAACTCAATACTTGACATTAGTAAATCAAATTGCAAAATTGCAAATCGCTGATCGCGTAGGTCAAATACAATAAAGAAGAAAAAGAAGAGTGTGGCTAAGTGACATAATGTGGTGAAACGTATTTTTTGTTTACTTAACGTTTATTCTCGCTAAAACTTCGTAAATGCATTAAGTTAATGTTTCTGTCACTATAAAGGCGTGACAGTAATAATATTATGTTTGTGGGCTTGTTAAATCTCATTGATGAAGAAATAAAATCATTACAGTGGAAAGTTAAAGTTAAAAACATAAAAGTGAAATAGGCGTCAAGATACTTACTAATAAAAACATTTATTTTACTGTATTCTGGACAGCTACGATATCTACGTCATCAAGAATGAATGAAACGACTGTCTACTGCTCTGTTATAGACTAGGATGATAGCTACATGTCCATTATACTAGAAAATAACACCATAAAATAATTTCACAAACAATATACATATACCTTCTATCAGCTACTAACTGTCAATTTTGACACATAGGTGACATAACAGATTTTAAGTCACTAAGCCACCAAAATCATGGTACGAAATAAATGGCCTACGTTTTTAACACTGTGTTTAAATAACTGATTGTAAACTTTGCTTATCATCTGGTGTTTTTCAACAGCACATGTTATTGTGGAAAAGTACTTCGGCGAAGTTGACAATATGTAAGTAAATTGAAGCATCGATTGCCTTACACGGTTCAAACAAAGCCCATCGACAGTTAATTGGTCTGTCAAAGCCACCTTAATTACTTCCTAATATTGACAAAGCAAGTTTTTTGTGCGATCCCGGACTATTACGAATGATGACTGAAAAATAAAACCGCACAAATGCGAGTCAGACTCGCCCACCGAGGGTTCCGTACAAACTAAATAAAAGAGGGAAATCAATTATTTTTATATTTTCCTTCATAAACCGAAAAATATACATCGTAAAAATATTCAACTCATTCCTTGCTCACCACTCGGATCCGAGTGGGGCGGGGCTATAGTAGCGGCGCCTTCCACTCGGATCCGAGCGCGCGTCCCGTTCATTTTGTAATAGTCAGTAAACCGCCGACGCTTGAGGCAATCAACGTTGCTTTGCGCGGCCACTCTGTACTTAATCAAAATTCGCCTAAAAAGTTTTGGTTCCCAGCTGAAGTGAAGGGTCTGCAGGGGGCGAAGAATGTGTTAAAAACCTGTTATAGCTTATGCTAATGAGGCTCTTTCATATGATACCCCACATGATACGGCTAATTCACTTTAAAATTTGGGCCTTCATTCCTTGCATAGAGACACTATTTTTTTGTAATTAAATTAAAAATGTTCAGTTTTCGGATTTTTTCCTATATGTGTACTCTAACACAATGCTTCTTGCCAAATTTCAGAGTCAACGGGTAGTACCCCATAGGTTTTGATTCCTCTGTGAGTGTCGAAATATGCGTTTTTTTTCTTTCTGCAGCAAGATACTATGAATCTGCGTATATGGTTTTAATTTCAACTCGATACCTTCACGCGTTCCCGAGATAAAGGTCTTGACACCCGGACGGACGGACAGACAAACGGACAGACGGACAACAAAGTGATCCTATAAGGATTCCGTTTTTTCCTATTGAGATACGGAACCCTAAAAAACGATTATATTCCATTATTTATAGATGTGTACAACGAAAAACAATTGGGACATAGCCAAACTATGAATGAACAACGAATATCAATAATATAGACAGACTATAGTGAGAGATCTGTGCTGAAACATAGATAAATATTGTGCGTTTTAGAACTAAATCACAAATTAATAATTTTAATTTTGTTGTAGGTATAGATGTTGTGATGATTAAATGAATCTTTGAACTAAATAAGATATACCTAATATTACAAAATTAGCAAAGGACCCTAAAATACTGTAAAAACTTTTAAAACCAGGTTTATCTTGTTGTATGAAAAAATATGCTTTTCAAAGCCCTGTTACAGCTCTCAAGTGTCAGTCACGTATCAGAATTAAAAACTATATTAACATATTTTTTTTTCTTCTAAATATTTAGTAAAAATATAAGTAAGAAAAATTTGGTCATTATGCAAAATCACTGATCTGATATTTGAAAAATTATATAACAATCGTGTCACATTTATGTATAGACTGTCGGAATAGACTATAGACTAACTGACTGTTATTATATATCTAATCTATCAAGTACTAATATTGTATAAATTTTATAGTCAATATAGTTTATACGAAATGACTATTCTTATCTGCGTCTCGATATAAATGAAAATTTATAGTTAGAAGCACTAAATGACGCTTCTGATTGGTCGAAATATCGGAATTCGTGCTGCAAGGAGTTAGTTACAATTCAGATGACCAATAAAATTTTGTTGGAACTAAATCATTCCTTATAATTGTATGCAAGTGTAGTCGTGTTGTATCTCCAAAGACAAGGTAAATAAATTTGAATCAAAGTGCTAACTTTTATTTCAACTTTAGCATGCTATGGATAAGGTTTAAATTTATTTGTAGTTTGCTTGGAATACGAAGATTTAGTTTAAATATAATGTCTAAATAATAGTCACGACATTCAAAATTATACAAAATATTTTTCTCAATGGATCGTTTGGAAAATAAATACATTTAATAACCCTGAAAAATCATCTTCAATCAGATTCCCGAAAATTTTCAGGTAACTTTTACTTATAATTGCTTCGAATATAAAAAGTAGCTTTAGTGAATTAGGTATATGTTTATTTTAATATAATGAATTACCAAGCGAGTTGCTGTGATCAAATACACGTCAACATATTATCAACTGCTACAAAACCTACTGAGTTAACATTACGTTTTATATTATTATGTAAAAAACTACGCTCACTCTTATTTCCCATACTGATGATGTTATGTATATTACCAACGACTGGTAAGTTTATAAGCACGCGCACGTTTCGCCCCTCAAATTGTCTAAATTCCCATCGGTCATAACAGTACTACATGACCGTGGGTTACGATACATGCGCCAACATATTATCAACTGCTATACAACCTACGGAGGTCACATTTTACAAGATTAAGCAAAAAAACGAAGCTCAGTCTGATTTCCCATACTGGTAATGTTATGTTACCAACGACAAGTAAGTGTATCAGCGCGCGCACGATCCGCCCCTCAAATTGTCTAAATTCACATTGGTCGTAACCCTAGTAGGGTTACGACCAATGTGAATTTAGAGAATTGACAATTGACATGACCGTGCGTTACGATACACGTGCCAACATATTATTAACTGCTACACAACATACTGAGTTAACATTGCGTTTTATACGATTATGCAAAAAACAAAGCTTAGTCTCATTTCACTGATGATATGTATGCTACCAACGACTGGTAAGTTTATAAGCACGCGCACGATTCGCCCCTCAAATTGTCTAAATTCCCATCGGTCGTAACAGTACTACATGACCGTGGGTTACGATACATGCGCCAACATATTATCAACTGCTTTACAACCTACGGAGGTCACATTTTACAAGATTAAGCAAAAAAACGAAGCTCAGTCTGATTTCCCATACTGGTAATGTTATGTATGTTACCAACGACTGGTAAGTTTATCAGCGCGCGCACGATCCGCCACTCAAATTGTCTAAATTCCCATCGGTCATAACAGTACTATATGACCGTGGGTTACGATACATGCGCCAACATATTATCAACTGCTTTACAACCTACGGAGGTCACATTTTACAAGATTAAGCAAAAAAACGAAGCTCAGTCTGATTTCCCATACTGGTAATGTTATGTATGTTACCATACATGGGTTACGATACATGCGCCAACATATTATCAACTGCTTTACAACCTACGGAGGTCACATTTTACAAGATTAAGCAAAAAAACGAAGCTTAGTCTGATTTCCCATACTGGTAATGTTATGTATGTTACCAACGACTGGTAAGTTTATCAGCGAGCGCACGAGCCGTCCCACAAATTGCCCAGATCCGCATCGACCGGCGCGTTAGTATGGCCGCGCGTCACGATACGCGTGCCAAAGCACCACATCACCTGCAAAAACATTTATTGCACTCTCACATCACTTTTTGTGTGATTATGTAAAAATATTTCATGTGGATACTTTCTAGTTATTCTGAAACCTAGTTTTAATTTTATTGGTCTTATTACATTCAGTTGCACTGGGCAAGGCAAGTTTATATTATAATCATTCACTGTGAGTTATACTATGATACAAGTAATCGTTGAAAAAACTTTAAAAAAAAACTTTTAAATTCGCAATACGTTTTCTAAACTAAAACCAAATATCAGATGAATCTGTTAACGAAAAGGGGGTCAAATTTCGATTACTAAAATTGACCCAAAAAACGTAAACAGCTACAAACAGGGCAAGCTAAAATAAAACCGTTTAAAAATGAACTACCTAGATATATGAACATTCTACCAGACGCATCGTGTCATCTCGCATAATTTAGTCAAGTAGTGAGTACCCCTCAATTACACGATACTGCACGAAAAAATACTTGGGACTAACCATTTTATTTGTCAAATGAAGAAGTAAAGTCGATTAACAACTGCAATTTTCATTCTTCTACATCTAAATCTATTCATTCATACAAAAGACATAAACGCGCGCTAACAGCATTTTCTTTCATTGCTATACAAATAGACAAAAGGCCGAGAAAACTTTTTAAGAAAAATTTTACATACATTTTACTAGTGTTTCCAGTAATATTTTTCTGTGAATAAACAATATAATGATATTTCAATCATTCTTTGTAAAGTAAATAACTGTGACGCTGCATTCGTTGATATCTTTTGTGATGAATTCGCCTCAGCCATCTCAAAAATGTGAATTTGCTCACTTTTTTCAAAAATATCAATTAAAAAAAAAAAAAAACATTTTAACGGCACTTCACACCTTTCAAATGTATTCATATTGTGAAGGAAAAAATATTGGCGAGATTAAAATATCCATTGTGTTCTGTTGCGCTTCAACGGCAAAACAAATTAACTTTTTTACCAACAGTTTTTATTATCATACAAAAGTGTAAGTAGATTCAATGTTACTGCGTAAATTGAAGAGTATTTTTTTTACTTAAAATTTTCTTAAAATAAGTAGACGAACAAGATGTTTGTTAAGGCCGTCCGGGTAAACGTTGATAACGACGTTACTTTAGATCGGCTCAAAGCGTGCATCTCTCTCGCACAATACAACATTATCAAACATATAAAATTACTGAGAGAGAGATAGAGAGATTGTTTATTTCGAAACGAGATTTATTAAAAAAAAAAAAAAAACTTTGATATCTTTTAAATTGGCTGGGGAGTAGGAAAATATATGATTTTCACTACTTCGTCAGTATAAGTTATTAGGTAAAATAATATTTCAAAGAAGTAAAAAAAAGTTTATACATCTTTTTAATATTTCGCATATCTAAATAAACAATTCGTATTCTGTTTCTCACTTTTCTAATATCTGTACTCAGTGATTTTATATGTTTAAAAATATTGTGACGTGCGAGAGAGATAGCTGCGCGTGTTGATCTCCATTTTAATTAAAGGTTTTGTATAAAACACTGATTGACAGATAGTATTTATATACTGCGTAATTTGCGTGCTGATTTACAATTTTTTATTTAGTTTGTAGTATTTCTGTAGTAACCCTGCAAGTTAAAATTGACTCACTTTTTGATTTTCGAATGAGTTTAAAATGTATATGCATATATAAATCGGATGACAATGCAATATTATCATGATAAAGAGCTAATTTGATGATGAATTCTGAAACTAGGGATTGGAACTTCTTAATTTTAGAAAAAAACACATGATAACAAAATAACATGAAGATAAAATTAAGTATTACTTAGGGCTAGGTTTTTAATTGGCGGCCTTGTCACTTAGAGTAATCTCTTCCAGGCAACCATGTAACGTCCACTGCCAGGCTTCAGCCCCGCTATCTTTAGGTTTTGCTACTGTTTCAAAAGAAAAAGGCTACTGAACTATAAATAAATTTTAGACTTATACAATGCAATCCTCGTCATGGCCTTATGTCAATAAATTTTATAAACTTGCACAATCCAAGAAACGCATAATATTTTACTACTAGTTTGACTACTGTGAAACAATCTAGGCAATTGAAATAAAACATTTTTTAACAGAATAACAAACAACAAATTATCACACAAAGTCCATTAGCTCCGTCATAAATTGCATTTTTTCCTCAAACGACACCATATTTTTTAGGCAGGAAGTGTTGTTCGGACGCCCAGCTCAAACGTAATAAGGCTCTAAGTATAAGCCGATACTAAAACACTTTTAATTTCGAATTGACCTTCGGGTGTCCGCTCGCCAGTGAAAACGAGAGGCAGATCAACAATCGAGATCGTGTTCTATTGTACCTACGGGTTAAACACTTTGATGTACAATGGACTCGATAAAGTTTCAGGAACGAGATCCGATTTCATCATCATCACAGTCACAAGGAGTCCACTGCTAGACATAAGCTTTGCACATGGATTTCCAACAAGTAATCACTTAAAAACTAAAAAAACCCACTTCAAAATACGTATTCGTTTACTTGGATGACAGATTTTTCCAGTTATTCTGTTATAAAAACCAAAATACTGGACCGATTTTGATTAAAATTCCTATGGGTCACCTGAAAAGTATACCCTTTAAAACAAAAAAGATTTTTTTCACATCGGTTTAGGGTTTTTTAGGTTAAAAAAAGATCTTTTTTTTCGGAAATCGGTTAAAAAGACCTGATGGAAGTGGCTTGCATCCAGCATCTTCCTGCCACTGTCAAAATGTCACCCGTTCTTCTTGTGGCTGATCTTCCTACGCTGCGATTGCCGGTGCTAGGTTACTACGCGAGAAGCTTACAGCCTGATCGGTTTCAGTTTCAGTTTAAAAAATGAAACGATCGACTCAAAATACGCAATATTTTGTTCAGTTCTTCTTCTTTTTTGTATTGGACCCGCATTAAAGCATTTGCCAGTGTCAAGTATTAGAATTTTTTCAAGTTTCTTGAATAAAACAAGTTGTAAATGTTCTAGTCACAATCTAAGTCACTTATACAGTCAATTTATAAGTCGAGTCCTGCTTCAGTAAAGTGGTGGCGACTTTACTAGAAGCTTCTATGGAGTTTTGTCGACAACGTAAAATGACACGTTTTACTGCTTCGTTTCACTTGCCCACACTCATGTACTTGTTCAAATACTTAATGAATAAAATACCACCATTTTTATCGCATTAATATTCAAAATAACACAAGTTTAGGAAAATAAAACAAAGCAAACAACATGTTTCGATGACGTTCCCGCCAAAACTCAATTTGTTCAGTTATTTTGTTTTAAAAATCAAACTAATGAATTGATTTTGAAAAAAAATAATAGGACCACTTTTGTAGTATTATACTTACAAACAAAAAAAAAAACAACATCAAAATCAATTTATAATTACCGAAGTACAAAAAATATTACAGTCGAAAAGAGAACCTCCACCTTTTTGAAGTCGGTTAAAAATTCTAAAGATTCTGTATTTGCCAGTACCATGCCTGATAGGTGCACACTGAAGGCTTCTAAAACCTATTTAAGTATACCTACGTTTTGGCACGCGCGCTGTACAGGTAGTAAAGGAAAAACTTGATTAAATTATAGGCAACACGGCAAATTGTTTATTTGGTGGTTTTTGTGCCGGCTGCAATTATAAAATAATATGTAGGTGATATCGTAATCTAGAATTCAGAAATATTTTAACTAGGTATATTAAAAAGCTGTATGTTTTTTTTTTCTAAAATAATGTCTGTAAGTATTAACGTAATCATAACAGGACTTCAGAAATACTTGGACTGTATTAAAAAACTGTATGTTAATTTAAATGCGTTTAATTTCATTGATTGTTAACTAATTGACTTTTTAATTTTATACTTGACAGTTTAAAAGCATGTATCAGAGACAAATTTAGTCAAAATCACTTTTCGCGCTGTTTTATAATTGAAGGTTACATATAAATATAAATAAATAAAAAAACAAACTGTGTGTATAAGGATCAAAATGTGTCAAGCTGTCTTTGAATGGCTTTAATAGATATAAACTTACTACTAAAATTTTAACTTACCCGGAAATTGTTTTTTTCGAGCGAACGTAGAGCGTAGTAATTCACTATTTGGAAAAAAGCAGCAAATGACAATAAGTAAAGGTGTAGGTATCTTACGACACCTCGTACATCAAAATCGGTCAAACTTGTTTAACCATCAAAGCTTATATAAATAATACACACAAACGCTTAAAATAGTATATTCTTTCCTTAGCAGCTAAGTAAAATAGATTTTTTAAGAGAGAGCTATAAAATCAAAATGAGAATTTTAAAGTAGAACGCTACACCACCGCTTTACATTTTGTCGTCGAAATGAACTAGGTAGTTTGTTTCAACGAAAAAGTAAATACCGCAGAAATCACAAACAATACCTACTTACTACCTATTTTGTTTTATTTATGAGCTACATAGTAATTATTCTTTGCCTTTTGACTCGTTGCGCAATTCGCGACAAAACCACGAAGAGAATGGGTGACCTCAGTTTGGGCGTAGGTAATCTTTCACCTGCTAAATGACATTTTTATGGGCATAATGTAATATGCAGTTAAGCATTACACGAAATTTTGAGCTTTGGTCATTAAGCTTTTAAGTAATTTTTTAGAATCTAAGCAAAATATTAAGAGAACTCCATTTTCGTAATATTTTGTTCAAAACAACTATTTAACAGGTCACAGCGTTGCATATTTTGTGTTTTGGTACCTCTAGCTCGTAACTCGTAACAAAGACTAATTTGAAATGTTACTTATTTGACACTACGCGTATATTATAGCTTGATGCGTTTATTGAAATTTTACGTATTTGACACTACACGTAGGTATATTATTGCTTGATGTGTTTATTGAAATTTTACATATTTGACACTACACGTATATTATAGCTTTATGCGTTTATTGCTATTTCGCGTATTTGGTAATAGGTATGCTTAGAATTCAATTTTTATTCTGTATCTATTACTCACTAACATTTTCTTTCAAGCGTAACCGTAGGAAGACCAGCCACGAGTTGGACAGATGACCTCATACAAGTGGTGGGAAGATACTGGATGCAAGCCGCTTCCAATCGGTATTTTTGGAAGTCCATATACCAGGGATGGACTTCTTATATCTGAGATGATGATGACGATGGTTTTTTCTAGTGTTAATATTCGCCTATCTATTGTGCATTATGTTTGTTGTCACAAAACATCTTGCGGTAGTTAAGATAATCCATCGTGCTTGAAGTTGTATTTTCAGAATGTATAAAAAAATATATATAATAAAAAGTCTTCGTTGTTTTATTTGATTTATGATTTTATGTTATTAATTGGTTACCCACTTATTAATTATTGTTAGTTTGTGGTTAATTAGCGGAAATAAAGGCGATTCTGAGAACGAATTTTACAGATGTGGGCAGTATTGTTGTAGGCAATATGAAACAATTTTGTATTCCGTTCTCAGAATCAGAAACTATAATGCTATATATAAAACATTATAGTTTAATATCGAAGAATAAAATATTGTAAAATATATAAAATAAATTGATAGTTAACACGATTCACATTATGCGACCATTGTTGAGGTAAACTTTTAGATACCTACATCGATACGGTAGTTACATAGTAGTACATACCTATGAAGAAAATTTTACAGAACTTCTGTTTTCAAAGCTCTAGCATAGAATTCCATAAACGTTAGAAATAATCATCTATTAAATACTAGCTACACCCCGCGGGCTTACCTCATAATGAGTTTTTTTTGAAGTGACCGCTAATTTAAACTTTTCGAACATGTCCAAGAACCTTTAACGTTCTCGAAGATGAGAAAATTCTGCCAACTTGCACATGACAAGCGTGATGGACTACGGTTTTATCCTTATTGCAATGAGAAGATCAACTTGAATAATTCTCTTGAAACTGGCAAATGCGCTAACCGCGCGGGTCCAACGAAAATATAGAAATAAACTGTCAGGATCAGTTTTACCGTCATTTTGACGTAGCCGCGTCCAACATTCATGATCTAATTAAAGGCGGAAAGGCTGATTCAGTCGGGAGCGAGGTCGGAGAGCGGAGGTCGCGGTATCTCCGCATCATGTTACCCGCGCCACGCCTCTCGCTTATTGTTGTATTAATCTATGCCTCTTTTTATTGTATGCGCTCCGGGTTAGATCGCGATAACGCTGACGTCAGCTGCTACGGTGTTATAGAATAGATTTATTTCATGTTGCATCCTAACTTACCGCAGACAGTAAGTTAGAAACACAACTTGTCGTAGCCATCCAACAATATAATGGATCGAATTTGAAACTTCATGCCGCCACGTTCAAAGGTGTGATGGATTTTTATGTATTTATTTGAAAATTTATGAAATCTACTTACCTACTTCAATATTTTTTGTGATTAAGGAAGTATTTTTAATTATCTTGCAGAAAGTAACCTCTATGACGTCAAAACCTTGCATAGCCCTATTAGTCATAGGCTACGATGTCTGTCTGTCTGTCCTACATTTAAACGACTGTATCTTTTGAATTGTAATAGGTACGAACTTGAAATTTTCACAGAATTAGTATATTGCATTATAGCTAGTAAATTAACAAATATTAAATATTGGTCAAACGCGAGACAATCTTGCGTAAATAATGTTTTAAATAATGGTAAATTATTGTGCGAGAAGCGAGAACTGCTAAATAAAACCTTGTTGATCTCACAAAAAATTGGTTGTCTGTGAAGTCGGTTTACGGACGATAGTTTAACGTGACAACGTCATAACAAAACATTGATGAACTGCAAACGTTACAATGAGCGTAACGGGACAATGAGTCATACTTTTTCGTGCGTGCAGCCGGCGTTCATCGATTTATTAGACGTTGTCACGTCAAAAAAAATAATCAAAAAGGACAAAATAAACGTGTCGTTGACAGTTGGTCGTTGACAGATGACGACAATTACAACAACGGCTTACTCAATTTAAGTATAGATTACATGAACTTACTAGTAAACCGTGATCTCTTTGGATAGAGAAAGTAGATCTCCTATGTTTTCTATTAATGATATTTGAATGATAAAACATGACACTTCGATTTTGTGCGTCATTCTTACTACTTAGAATACAAACTTCAACTAACTTACTTGAACTTGAATTTAATGTTTTCTAAGATTTTCGTGATTGTTACTTGTTGAAATGAAACAAATTTTAACGGATTTATCGTATAAAATATATTATTTTACATACCTAATTTTATAATCTGACGTTTTGAACACTTTGCAGCGTCCGTGGTCACAAGTTCAAAAATATATAACAAATATTTAAAATATAATATGTTATATTTTAAGTAGTTTTATAGGGTATGTCCTAAATAACATATTTTTGTTTTAAAAAAAACTAACGTTCCAAGACCGACGGTAGAAACCAGAAAAAGATCACAAAATTGAAGCTGGTTAAAAACTAGACCCATGTTAAAATTATTATGTGATACGACTTTTATGATAAAAATATCATTATTGATTATTTATTATTTTATAAAAATTTAAATTTAACAATAAAAACATTAACTTAAAAAAGGTAAACAATCTGGGAAATTATCTAAAAGTCAAACAAACGAATTAAGAAACCTTCCTCTTTTGTAAGTCGACTAAAACGCATGCAGATCTCGTCAAACTGCAAGTTTCTACCACCAAGAAACTAGATAAAGTACTGTATTTAATATTATCTACACAGCAGGGTGCGCCTTGCCACGAGGGCTGGTCACGCTAACCAACGGTATTCACTATCGAAATACATACAAAAACTTACATAACTGTCTAACAGTTCGCTAAAGGAGCTATAATCGCATTTTCTGGACGTTATAGGCAGCTCAATATTGTACAATTTTAGTTTTGCCATTTGGCTACCTTAGGTCACTTAGGGTTCGATTTAACTGCATATTCGACTAGCTTAGGATTTTCAGTGACTGTGCGCATTTTATTGTTAAGGCCTTCCCATAAAGCAGAGTGTTTTTTTTTGTTGACTTATTACTTTAAAGTTTATTTTATTTTTTATTTAAGCTTTTTCTTGAATGCAGGTTTGATGAGTTCCAGCCAGCCAGAACAAGCCGGTTTCCGACAAAGCTGTACCATACACTACAGTACAACTTGCTTTGCTTAGTGTTTGTGGACTATGAGAAAGACTATCGGTATGTGAAACTGATGACATTTTTTGTACAATAACGCCACCATATCAGTCTGAATACAGGACCAGAACTCGGAGGCAATTTCATTGAAAAGAAGCGTGAAATAGAGAGATTTAGTCTCACCGACTCTGTTTACTGCCGGAGTGGAAGATCCCTACAATCTGCTGGAATGGAAAGGGCTCAGCATCAGTATTAACGGTGAGTACATCACTCACCTTCGGTTTGCCGACGATATAGTAGCCATGTCAGAGTCGATGGAAGACCTCAGCACGATGCTCGAAGGCCTTTTCAATAGGTAGGTCTCAAGATGAATATGGTCAAAACGAAGGCTATGTCGAACGTCCATGTAGTGCCCACCCCAATAACTGTGGGGAACTCCACTCGCGAAGTTGTCGACGAATATGTCTTGAACTTTTTAAAAATATTATATGTTTAAAAAGGTTTGGTTTGAGATAGATGTGCACTTTGAGCCCTAGCTTAAATTTCTATGTATTAAACCTTAGAAACCTTAACCTTATATTAAGCAGCGTAGGAATACCAGTCACGAGCTGGACAGATGTCCTCATACAAGTGGCGGGAAGATGCTGGATGCAAGCCGCTTCCAATTTTTTTTTTGGAAATCCATGGCTTATGTCCAGCAGTGGACTTCTTATTGAGATGATGATGATTATGATGAGACTTTAGTGTTTTAAAATTTAAGCGCTTCAATAACACCTTAACTGCACAATGCACGTTCCACTGACCCAGAACTTGCAATGACCGAGCATATTTTATTATAAACCTAAATGTTTAAACCTAAAACTAAATGTAAAATGTAATCTGTATCTAATTACAGTATAATTAAAATCACGAACACTGACAATATGCCAAACAGCGTGTAATTACAATGCCACAAGAACAGACAAACAACACAACAATCAGATAATTTTATCTATAACAACATAAATAGAAAAACAATTCAATATGCAATTGTTATAACAGAACTATGTATCAATGAAAATAATAAGTAGAATGGTATTTAATACTTGTAACTTTTAAGTAGTATAAATTGCATCAAATATAAATTATAAATATGTTATAATTGTATGTAAATGTTATTTTATATTTTATTATTATTTTATTTGACATTTCATTGATTATTATTTTAGATTAACTAGATTATTATTTTGGACATTTTAACTGTAATTTGGGTTTCATGTGTGATTTAGAAATTTTAATGTTTAATGTATTTTATTATGACATGTTTATAAGTTATATGGGCCAATCAGTAGCCTGAAATAAATGAATTTGAATTTAAAAATTCTGCCGAGCTTTGGCGTAATGACTATGGGTCTTACTTGATTATGCTGATTATTTAATTATTCAAAAATTATTTATATTATTATATTTATATCATTATATTTATATTATAATTACGGATTTTTGCCATTTGAACGAGAAATGGGTGGTAATTCGCAGACTTTCTGCTAGTCCTGTAGTGAAATGGGGAGGGTGGAATTAGGTCGTCAAGCTTTTGTACACACTCCCTGAAATGAATCCTGTAGAATATAGACAGACATGCTACTTTACGACGGTACTCGAAACTAAGTAGCTTCTTGACAACTAGTTTATCGTCACCGATTAACCTCATGGATTAACCTGTTAAACTAAATGGAATGGAACTAAAAAGAGTTCAACAATTTAAATACCTTGGGCACTTGGTGACCTCTGACCTGAAGGACGATGCTGATATAGAGAGGGAGCGAAGGGCGTTGTCTGTAAGGGCGAATATGATTGCGCGCAGGTTTGCACGTTGCTCGAGGGACGTCAAAATTACTCTTTTTAGAGCATTTTGTACGTCCTTCTACACCGGTAGCCTGTGGGTATCGTATTCGCAGAAGCAGTACAATACCCTTCGTGTGCAGTATAATAATGCGTTCAGGGTGCTGTTGGGGCTGCCCCGGTTCTGCAGCGCATCAGGGATGTTTGCCGAGGCGCGAGTAGACTGCTTCTATACGACCATGCGCAAACGGTGCACATCCCTGGTGCGCAGGGTTCGGGCCAGCTCTAATACCATTCTGAATGTATTCGCAAACAGGTTTGACTGTCAGTACATGAATCATTGCTGTATGGTTCATGTACTGACTAATAAGCAAATGTGTCATGCTGATTATTTAATTTGATTTAATTTAATTTAATTTGATTTTATTTTATTTTATTTTATTTTATTTGATTTATTTGATTTATTTGATTTAATTTGATTCTATTTGATTTAATTTTATTTGTTTTAATTTGATTTTTATTTGATTTTACTTAATTATTATTTAATTTAATTGAATGTAATTTAATAACTTTATTTGTAATGCTATGACTTATGGTCGAAATAAATGGAATTTGAATTTTGAATTTGAATAGCTCGCCGGTCCACTGACTCTAAAGCATCCACCTGATTTTTGGCTGATCCATCAAAAAGGTGGTGGTGGTGGTTCTACACAATAGCGGTATTTGATTATTACCACAAGGGCTTATAGTAGAAATACCGTATATAAACATAGTTTTGATACGCGCAAGTCTTCTAGTCCAGTCATTACACAATAATAGTAGCAGTTATCTCCAGAAAATCGCTAAACTAGTTGTCTAAAGACAAAGAACCGGATTTGATAAGTACGATACATAAACAAAGCGTTCAATTCTACGATACTGAACTTTGTGAATGATTATTCTATTAATATAAATTCACTGTTGGAGTTAAAACTTTGGATCACTTTTCGAGAATATTTTCAAATATTTTGTGTACGGAGTTCTGTGGCACTTGCCACAGATAGATATATTAACTCTTTATTGTACACATCTTGGAACTAATAGATAATTTTTAGGAGTAAAAAAGCATAAATTACGATCAAATTTGGCACAATGAGCGATCGCTAATATAACATTTTGCTAGATTAGAATAGATATATAAACAGAATTTAGGCGATTTTGTCTTCCAAATGATTCAACCGCGTTTTTCACTTTTGAGGGACTGAGGAGAATAAGATCTTAAATAAGTAATAGCATCGTTGAGAAAAAAGTTTTTTTTTCTTTCAAATTGGCCAATTTGAAAAAAAAACTTGTGTGCAATGTGTTATATCTAATAGATAAACCATAACACCTAATAAAAAACCTAATATAATCTTAAGCGAGCAATTCTTGTATTCTAATCTCCAACGATTTTAATGAAATTTAGTTTGTAGGTAGATTAGGGGACGATAAATCGATGTTTCATTTTTAGTGAACCCAAGTGTACCTATTTTCAGTCATAAACAATCCGAGTGGTGCTCGGTCGCCCAGGTACGAGTACTATTGATATACATGAAATGTTGATTGCTTGAAAACGCATCAGCACTGATTTAGCTACTTTATTATTTTAAAATATCCGTATTAAAAAGTATGCTTTCATCTATTTTTAACCAAATTTTGTATGCAGGTTCTAAAATTTTATAGGTTTTTTTAACCGAATTCAAAAATAAATAAATAAATAAATTTCATCAAACTCATTTTGGTGATTTGGTTCTTGAAATAAAATAACTGAAAAAAAAATAGCTATGTAAACAAAATTTCGTATTTTGAAATCGGTAGTTTCAGTTTTTGAAACTACATGTATTTATTATTTGTCTTCAGTATTCGCACGCTTTTGATTCTTCGATATTTGGCCCAGGTTCACCCAGATTTTATACAGGTATTCTTTCGTGTGATCTCGTCTCACGACACGAAAATCTTACCCCTGATTCATACATATATACATTATCTAAATATATGCTACTGTTTTGATTATTTACTTACGTTTGAAACAAAAACAATCAATTACCAAAGATTTACTAAAGCCACTAAAACCACAACCCCACCCAACCACCACCACACTAAAACCACTAAAACCACTTTATACCTACAACACAACACATAGGTAAGTATTCTGTCGACGGATTGCGTAATAGAATATTAAATGAAACCTCATGTAAATTAATTGTTCGTAATAAACACTCCAATTAAAACGTAATTTAAAGTGTGCGGTGTAAAACGGCTGATATACTAATTATCAGTTAGACTAAACACAGTAAAAAGCTCGCATATTAATTGAGCCCAGCGTGAGTCCAGTAATTTCATACTCGTTTGTAAAGTAACGAGTAATAACAGAGTTTGGAGTGAATTTATTTGGAACTTGGACCTGTGTCTAAATAAAAAGTGTGTGTGTGTGGTAACTTATTTTTTATATGGATTATGGTAAATGTTTATAAATATTGAATTATTGTCACTAGCTATTATAAAATGGACAACTTCCAATTCAATATACTTTGTGTTTAAATTAGTTGGTCAGTTTGGTTGGTTGGTTAGTTGGTCTAGAAGAGACATAGGTTACATATGGAAACTAACGTGGTTTTCACACATTTTAAATAAAAACTACTAGTCACTCACGTCTGTTTTGAGTCGAAAATCCGACTATAGTTTCAACCGCATTCGGCGGTCTTTTTCAAAGGGGCAACGCAAACGTCACTCTCGGTCGGTGACGCGCTTTGTACCTTAATGTGCATTTGAAAAAGACCGCCGAATGCGGTTGTAACTATAGCCGGATTTTTCGATTCAAAACAAACGTGAGTGTCCTGTAGTTTTTACCTAGGTTACATATACATAAAGCACACCAAGGCTGGTTGACAGGCTGACTGGCAAGGTTGAAGTGGCAATAGAGACCACGCACCGGAAAATGAAGCCCAGGAAATCCAGCTTGCTCGTATTTTCAGTCATAAAAAATCCGAGTGGAGCTAGGTCGCCCAGGAACTAAATTATAGCAACACACAAAACACGTGTATGTCAAAATAGGTATTATTGATAAATATGTTTAAATCTGGTTTGCCCACGACATGAACAAGAAAGGCAGATCAAAGACTAGTTCATCAAATTATACTAAACTTGTCACAGTACAATAGCTAATTCTGCAGAGCCTTGGCATTCATTGCAAAGGTCTAAGCAATTAACAATTTATGACCGAGTAATCAAAGTCAATTGCCAAACTGATGTGTAAGATGGACTACTCAGTTATTATGGATTTTATTTGTTCATTTTGAGCTCTAATTGAATTATTAATTTGAACTATTCATAATTTAGCTTTACACAAATAACGATCGTATATGTGTATAATTAATATTTAATTTAAATACTTTTATTAGAACATGTCATAAAATTGAATTATGTTTGAATTTATGGAATGATTTTGAAAAACACCGGCATCATAAAATATGAATGAATGATATTTATTGTCAAAAAGTCACACTCACAAAATTTTATAAATAGGTATGAAATAATATGATTGTTTCTGAATGGACTCGTCAAATACATTTTGTTTACCTTTAAATAAATACTGTACAAATTAAACATTTAAATAACATAATTGACTTTTGTCACTTCAAGAAAAATAAGTACTTACATGAAAAATTTATTTCTGCAAGTATGTCGTAACACTTCAATAACTCCGCTGTCTATGGGATATATACTTCTCGAACATAGATTGCAAAATTTTAAAAATGAACATAAGATTCGGTGGTTAATAAGAGCGCTTGTACACGTCATTTTTTTTTCACCGGACAACGGACCGTGTTTTTTTGGACCGGACCTGACATCGGTCCGGCGATAATTCGCCGGACCGATGTCCGGTTTATAATGACCGTGCGTCTACACACGGTCATTATAAACCATACGCCACCGCGAATCCGGTGAAAAACACGGTCCGTTGTCCGGTGAAAAAAAACGGACGTGTACAAGCGCTCTAAGTCCGCAACCCACAATGGTCTGCCAGCCACCAACAGATTTTCATGACCAATTTCCTCCTGGACGATAACTCGTATAATGCTTAAAAGAGTTTTATATTATCTTATACTTGTATATATAAGTACATATATACAATATATACAATGTATATGTAGAATTCTAATTTTATTTTATTATAAATTTTAAATTTTCATACAATGACTTGTAACATTATTTTGTAATTAATAAACAATTTGTATTTGTATTTATCTTGTATTATATTATCATCTATTATATTTCTATCGGACAGCAAGAAGTAGGAAAAAGCAAACATCATTACAAGGTTGATATTCCCGAAACCCGTACGAAACGCTTTGGCTCCACTTTCATTGTGCGTACCGCCAAAATGTGGAATGCGCTTCCTGAATGGATCTTTCCGAATATATATAATCTAGACCAAAGACTTACAAGACTCCTAATGCGATACAAAATAATGTTCCAAAAACTTAACACCAAAATCAGGTGTTTGCTAATGACAGGTCACAAACGTCATTTAATCTTAAACGTCATCTCATCGCAACCACTTCTCAATTCTTACGGTGCCAAGATGGTGAACTGTGTTAAACAATCTTGTAAAAATTACAAACTTCTTTAAAAAACTATGGAAAACATTATCACCTTCCATCTTTATGTAGCAAAAATATATTTCTAACAGTATAAAAAGCAAAATGAAACAAATTTTTACGTATTTGTAGTGTATGTTCGTGTCTCACCTATGACCACGGATGCTCCAGTGTTTGAAAAATCGGGTCTTAAATTATGTGAAATATACGCGATGAAATTGTTGAAATTTATTTCATTTCAATAAATAACATTCGCGAATATTAGTATAAAAAGCATATATGCATTTCATTTCATATATTGATTTTATTATTTATACAAATTACTGCAAAGAATTAGAGATGGGTCGATGTAATATAAGTTATCGATATCAATTATTATTTTTACGGACTTCAAAAACGAGATTATCAGTTAGCTTATATTTTTCTTATATGTTACCCGCATGATTTCGTCATTTAAATTGATTTAAAATTCCTTTCAAATCTCAAAATCGGTCAGTAGTTTGGTTTTTAAAACAAAATTGCGAATTTTGAAGTCGGTTATTCTAGTTTTGTAAACTATAATAATTATGATATGTGAATCATCATCATCATATCAGTCATAAGAAATCCACTGCTGGACATAGGCCTCCCCCATGGATTTCTATAAAAGCCGATTGGAAGCGGCTTGCATCCAGCATCTTCCTGCCACTTGTATAAGTTCATCTGTCCATTTCGTGGCTGGTCTTCCTACGCTACGCCTGCCGGGGCGTGGTGTCCACTCGAGAACTTTTCAGCCCCATTGGCCATCAGTTCTACGTTCACTGCCACTTCAACTTGCTAATTAGCTGTGCTATGTCGGTGACCTTTGTACGTGAAACATGGTATTTGATTGTACGATAAATGTTTTTTTTTTATTCTCAAACTAACACAGCACCATGCTAACTATTCTGTTTAGATTTTCTAGTTGATGCTGTACAAGCAGAATATTGGGCAGATATAGTAAGGCGAAGTCAAAATGATCCTTGGTGGAAACCGAATTCTCGCTTAATAATTTATTCAGTGAATTTCCACAATAAATGTAAATACATAACAAAATCAGGGCGCCAGCGTTTACAACATTGAGCAATACCTTCAAAGGTTACTTTGAATTATAAAATCATGACATTAACATTTATTCAAATTTAAATTTATAGTCCCATAGAGAAGTTGGAATCACAGAATGTTCAAAATAATTTTCATTGAAAGTATTTAATATGGTCTATAATGAATATGGTTAATAATGAATTTTTAGGTCTTAGTTGAGAAATGTAGGGGGGGGGGGGGACACAACTTTTTAACTTTAGCGAGCTATATCTCGCACATATCACATCTGAGACACGATAGGGTGGGGGCTAAAAAAATTATCCAGTCTTTATTGTATATATGAAAAACCCAATCAATTTTTTTAATTTTTTTGAAAATTTTACTACGGCATTTTGTAGCGGCTCACAAAACACAATTATGTATAAAAATTTGTTTTATAGGGTTAATAGTCTCCGAGTAAAATGACTGTGACATACGGACAGACAGACAGACGGACATGACGGAATTATAAGGGTTCCCCGTAGTTACTACGGAACCCTAATAAAAAGATGTTTCTTGAAACATTACAAAAAAAAATCAAAAGAAAAAATTGGTACCTATAATTACTTATCGATATCGATACTTTAATACCTCTTGGTCTATCTCTGGCTTAATGTCATTAGGTTTTTTTTTATTTATTCCAGTATTGCCAGTATATGTTTTCTCAATTTCCCTGTATCATTTGTATTTACCTATACTATATTGTTTGTAAATAGGTGTGAAAATTTATTTATTCAGTAGAATTTAATCAAATTAATTTGGTCCATTACTGGTGCTACGAATTAACCATTGACATACTTTTCTAAGTATTGTGATAAATCCATTAGATTTCGAGAGGCAGTAATGTGTTAATGAATACGGAGGACAAAAAATAGTGCTACGTTAACCACAATGTAGGAACTCTGCTATAATAAAATAAACATTTGCTGTTTTATCCTATTTTCAAAAAGAATTTCCGAATGAAATAGATGGGCGTGGACCGTTGCACTCCAACAAAAATAAAACGTAATATATGTTTACCTGACTGTCAACTGATGCGAAAGCAAAAAGAACCTTCGTGATCTTAACCTACATTATGTACACATTTATCACGCACACACACACACACGTATGTTTCGCCGTAGCATAAAAATATAGTCTTTCCAGTCACAATTACTTTGACTCTTATTCTTCTCAACAGATCGTGCAACTCAAAGTCAATGTTAAGGCCGGCTTAAAGTTTACTAAAATAAAATATGACATATCAGAGTCAAATAGAAATGAAATGAAGTTTATTGGAAAAAATTACTGCGAATGACTTCTACTGAGCTACTGAGTTATTTTCTTATGAATGAGGTATTAGTCGATTCATTGCCGTTGTGACATCAGTTATATGTATTAACTGTATTTAATATAACTGTATTTTTTATTTATAAAATAAAAATATATTAGATTCTTTTATAAAGTGATGAAAGTGGCGCCGCTGCCTGTTTCGCTCGCACGCGGCACCCATAGATATAAAATTATATAAATTACTGATTTCATTTTTGATTTCAGATTTTCTTTCAGAGTCATAAAAACACTATTACAATGTAGTAACAGTAGCTGTTATTTTATATATGATATTTTGACCGTGATAAACGTGTGACCGACAAAATTTTCACGTTTATACCTAAATTTCGGTCAAAATAACAAATATAATAATTTTATAGTTTAAAAAACTGAAACAACAGACTTCAAAGTTACTATTATTTCAGTTATATGATTGTATGAATCTCCTATGGACCATTCTGACTTTAATCATGATTACCCGATCAAATCGGGAGATATCCTTTTCAAAGGCAACTTTGTAGAAATAATTGGCAAATGAACGTGTATCTACGGTTAAAAATAAATTTATAAAAAAATGAAGTGTCAAATTGAAAAAATAAAATTGGCCCGAATTTAAAAGGCGGTTTGTATGGAGATTATCCTTCTGGGTCCTATGTAATAGGGCGAATTCTGTGATCTAGACCTATTCACTCACGATTTGAAGACATCAAATCGTGAGTGAATAGGTTTCTTCTAGGCAAGCGCGCTCCATCGTAAACCGTAACTGTCGCTCAGGTGAGTTGAAGGTCAAGCGCAAGCCTATTTTCGTATAAATAAATGATGATAATGAGGATGTACTATGGCAAGCAGATACGTAATAAAATACTTTTTCTATATCAAAATTATACTTATCGAATTAATAACACCGACATATTGTTAAATGTCAGTGTGATTAACACCGAATAACACCGATATATTATTATATGTTGGTGTGATTATTTTCATAAGATTAGTGTGATATGATAAGCATGAATGCTTACATCCATGCTTACATCACACTAATATTTGTAGAGCACACGCACGGCAATTATTAGTGTGTATAATTGTAGATTGTATATCGAGTTCACAACCTACAGCATACAATACAGACATACGAAAAATTTGTCGGATTTTAATGTGACAGTGTTTATAAGCAAGTATATAAAGATCACGTCATAATCCTAATCTGTGAACACTTTTCTGCAATACTAAAGCTGCAAGACACATAACTTATTACAACACAGCCTATAATTGCTTATAAATCCCATTTCCACAGCGAATAAATAAAAACAACAATGTAAATAAATCAACGCGAATATACAGACGAATAAATAAACACACGCACAATAAATAATCCGTACTTACACAATCCTAGTGACTTTTAATGTCATGTAAACAAATTCTCAAAGACAACAGGAATGAATAATATGTACCGGAATTAGCGTTCCTAAAATGGTAAGCATAGTTTACGCTAGGCACTAGGCAGGCGGTTCGGCGCAGGCGCGGGGCGCGCGTAAATCAGATTGTATGGACACTATAGTATCGGACGGTTCCTATTGGAAGATTCATGTAAATGTTACCTGTATTGGGTACACGACTTCAATGATAGCTTTATTTATAGCATACTAAAAATGGATTCCATTATCATATTTGAGAAACTGAGAAAATGTATTTTAATATGGATTTAAATTAATGGAAAATTAAGATTGCTTAGATATTGTCGCTTATATAAGAATAACGAGGAAGTCGAATTTTCTTACTTTTCAACTTTTTTATAAACGTATTTATATTAATCCATAGGATCCAGTAATGCCGCTTCGGTCTGCGGCTGTAGTTTGCGACCTGCGGTCCGTCTCCAACTTGTACATTAAATCTGATTTCGCGTATTTTCGTACCGCGTGTCATGACTATCTAAGACATCACACACACGTGGTATGTTAATAGACATAGATTTTTTTTTTATACAAGATAGAGCTACGAATTACCACCAACTCGCCTGATGTTAAGCGACGGTGTGGCCGAGGATGGAGCTCGTCGATCTAGAAGATATCTATTCACTCTAGCCTTGAAAACTCCAAGATTGTAGAGATGGCGGCAAAGAATTCCATTCTTGTGCAGTACGCAACAAGAATGTGGATCGATATCGCTGAGTACGGATTTTTGGCATTTCAACGACAAAAACAACCACAACATATAAACATCATGACACATCATGTTTTATTATGTATTAGTATGTTATCATTTATCATGTGTTAATTTTGTCATCCTCTTGCATAATAAAAAATAATTAAGTAGTTAAAAAATACATATCGTCGTTGCGCGTGCGGTGCCGCGGAGTTAATACCGCGTAACAGCAAAAGGTGTAAAATTGAGATTTCGCGGCTTCTTCCTTTTGTGGGTTCCGTGCCCAAAGGGTAAAACGGGACCCTAATAATTCCTGAGACTTCGCTGGTTGTCCGTCCGTCCGTCATTCCATCCGTCCGCCTGTCACCAGGCTGTATCTCATGAACCGTGATAGTTAGACAGTTGAAAATTTACATTTCACAGATGATGTATTTCTGTTGCCGCTATTACAACAAATACTAAAAAATAGAATAAAATAAATATTTAAGGGGGCTCCCATACAGCAAACGTAATTTTTTTTGCTCATTTTTGCTCGATATTAAGTTATATTATATAATTTAAAACTAAATAATTAAGTTAAAATGAAATTAATATTTATCCCATACAACAGACATGATTTTTTGCCGTTTTTATAGATGGTACGGAACCCTTCGTGCGCGAGTCCGACTCGCACTTGGCCGGTTTTTTAGATACACGTTGTTTACAGATTGTTCTTCCGCGGTATTGGGCGCGCAACGACGATATATTAGTTTATAAAAGGCACGGACCCCGGAGTCTGTGGAGATTAATTTTGTCAAATAAAAATATAAAATTAAAAAACATATTATGCTTCGATGATAATATATATCGGGCTGTAGCTTGGGAAAGATTTAACATTCTTAATTAAAAAAAAAAAATCCTTTACCTCTTATTACGTAAGTATAACATCACTGAAAAGTTTGTTGAAATGTGGAAAATTACGCGATCATTTTCTTCTAGTTAATGATGTACGTGACAGTATATAAACGAACAACCTTCAAACGCTTAGTCAGCTCGATCTATTTAGGACATTTCATCAGCAACCAAGGTTATCCACGTGCAGCAAATATGCAACACCAAACCTATCATTGCGGGCTTTTAAAAACAAACTATCAAATTACTTCAAATTGATTTAGCCTTTTACACACCCACTTAACATTACCTAGTAGCAGTTTACAAAATTAGATTTCAATGCAGAATTGTAAATAATTTACATAATATTTCTTCTTCCTGCAATTATATAATAACTTCCTTAATTCCATTCAGTAAAAAGAATCGGGTTTAAAAGTTGACATTAAACTATTATTAAATTAATACCAATCAATTAGTGTACGTTAAAGTACTACTCATTGGCTATTTAACATAAGAATTTGCAAACCACACCTTTGCTAACCTTTGACAATCATAATAATGCTGTTTAGTTGAAATATTAATTAGTAACGGCTGATTCACACTAACTACAATAAAATTATTCGCTACGCGACTAACGGCCTTACCGAAAAACGTTATTAACATATTTTGTCAATTTCTCGCTGACACGTAATGACACTTGCGAAAAGAAGACAGAGAATTTAAGACGATGGTTAAAGTTAAGTTTCAGACTGATATTTAATGGGTTAGTAATTTAGTTGAGTAGCAATTAATTTTTTGCATACTAAACAGTTGATAGCACCGTCTCATCTGCCTGAGGTACGATATAGCTGGGGCTGAATCAATTGTAATAAAATTCGGTGCAAATATAGATATGAACATGAAGATGAGATACGCTATATAAATTTTAGCATCATCACCGGTATTCATCACTACGAGAGTTATACCGCGGGAAAGGCTAGTATACAATAAAAAGATGCAAAGTTTCACCCATCAATAAAGCAGACGCACAAAAAAACATAAAACGAGAAGTTATCCAAACCCATATCCGTACCGGGAGTGGCAGCAAACTGCAATCCATAGCACCCCGGAGCACAGCAAGACACATCACGGGAGCCACAGTGACCTTTCACTTCCACATAGGGCGAGATGGGCCGACTTTCACCTTAAACGTCCAATTTACGGATGCCTGTCTACCGGCCAGTTCCTTCAACTAAACTGTCTCAATTAGTGCCCGATAGATGACCCCGTAATTTGGTCAGGTTATACGAAATTGTCGGCGTATTTTGTTCGTGGCTCGTGCTGCTAGAGGTGATTTAGTGACCCGTTGTTCTTATAGGACCTTGTAATGTAAAACGTTTTCAGGGTAAGTGGTTGGTTAATAATTTTATATTTTGTGGCGATATAACCTATGATATAGATTAGATTAGTCTGGGTATTCTGGTATGGGTAGTCTGGGTATGGGTTCTGGGTATTTTGTTCTCGAATGGAGACCACGAACCGGCAAGCGCAGCGTAGGAAGACCAGCCACAAGGTGGACAGAGGATATCTTACAAGTGGCAGGAAGACGCTGGATGCAGGCCGCTTCCAACCGGTCTCTCTGGAAATCCCTGGGTGAGGCCTATGTCCAGCAGTGGACTTCTTATGGCTGAGATGATGATGATGACGATAAATCTGGGTATTTTAACCACTCTGCCACATAGTCCGAACAATTGGACCACGTGAATTTTTTTGTCTACATTTGACTAAGCGATCGGACTATTCTCTTATCGGCCTTATCACATAAATCAACCAAAAACGAGTTGCCAGCAAATGAGAGCTCTTAGTTTTTAAACTAAGAATTTTCATTGGTCGGCACATCCACCATTGTTGCTAACTAGCAGATTTTAGAAGTTTATATTTGGTAAAAATTTTAGTTATCTAGTGGTAACTTACTACTACATATCTATATGCTTAGTCAGCACTTTTCAGCGGTTTATTATTGCGGCATAGCTTCTATCGCGGGCCTTGAGCGTGGAGACCGAATCCAGAAATTCCGTAACGAAAATAACCTAACGCAGTAACGCCGATACAACCAATGCCACCTAGAGGCGATTTGCAGAACTAAAGAGACAAGCGTGATATTTCAAAAAGTCATTAAAAGTTCTGCTATTCATCGATAGATGGCAAAACTAAAAACTAAAAAGTATCACCGCTGTGCTGGTCGGAGTGGGGAGTGTTAGGAATACTGCATAAATAAAATAAATAAATAATTATAATTACATTAGTTGATAAAAATGCTATGCAATAGCTTTACCGCGGCAGTCTCCGAGTGCCACACGTCTTTTATTTTATTTTTTAATCTAGTTACAAATATAAGCACATCGAAACATGTTTATATGTATTTACTGAAAAATATACTATCTGTACGATAAGATCGATACGATAACCGTTGACCTTTGAAAAAAAATATTGAAACATAATGCAACAAACTATTACACCTATTTAAGGTTAAGAAAATTGACAGTAATAACGCAGCCTTTTGTTTTGCTTGTAAGCTTTTCCTCGTTACGTTTCCACTTACAAAGTATTAAAACGGTACATATTTTATTATCAAGTATCAAATCTACTCGAACTACAGCACTGATCGCTCTATCCCAGCCGCACCTACCCGATACGCTCACAATCTAACGTTCCAGTTATTTTCGCCCCAACTGTTTCATTTTGACGCATAAAGTATCAAAATCATTGCGACGTTCGGAACTCAAGCGCTTGTTAGTGGCTCAATACGACCGCGCCCAAACGTAGCACGTGCGTTCAAAGCAACTGGTTGCTTTTACCCGACTGTGTAAGAAGGAGGGCTATGTTTTTCGAGTATATGTATATATGTGGGTATGTATATATGTTTCTTTACGATCGCCTACAGCCTAAACGGCTTGACCGATTTTGATGTGCAAGGTGTCGTTAGATTCGTCTTCACTTGCAGTGTATATCAGCTATATTTTTCTGTTATATTAATAACACATCTCTCGTAATTATAAAAGTTTTTTAGTAACCTTCAACGAACTATTTCGTAATAAACCAGTAGTTTTACTAGAATTATTCTAAAGAATCTTATCAGCCCTGTTTGTACAAACTGTCCCACTGCTGGGAACGGGCCATCTTCTCATTGTGAGAAGGGTTAGGCCATAGTCTGCCACGCTGGCCAAGTGCGGGTTGGCAGACTTCACACACCTTCAAGATCATTGAGAACTCTCAGACATGTAGGTTTCATCACGATGTTTTCCTTCACCGTTTGAAATTGGCGGCAATCAAAAATACGCACATAACTTCGAAAAGACCGTTCGAAAAGAGGTGCGTGCCGTGGGATTCGAACCCAGGACCTGCGGATCGCAAGTCAGACGGTCTCACCACTAGGCTGCCGGAACTACAAAATCCGTCAACAAACCACGGAGAAATCTATAATGCAAGGAGAAATCTATAGGCTTTTAATATAATAATTAAGTAGGTAATTGATAGTTGTTTACAGTTTGAAATTTAAGGGACTACATCATTTGAACATGAACGTAAAGTAATTTTTTTAAAGAACCCAACAATATTGTCAGTTTCTTATCAGACTGCGAGTAGGAAGGGAGTATTTTTCGTGTGTTTGTATGTAGGGGTGTATCTACAAGTATGTTTCTGTATCTTTAAGTATTTTAATTATTCTGTTGAGAGAGCCTATGCCAAGTCTTAAGGCTACATTTTATATCGCTCACAACAAGTATAAGTTTAGAAAACTCGATAACCCCCGACAAAAAAAGGCTGAACTGATTTTGATGAAACATAGCTAAGAACACTTTCGATGAAATCTTCTTTTCAACAAAAAAAACTGATACAGATACACACGTCAAACTTATAACACCCCTCTTTTTGGGTTTGGGTTAAAAAAGAAAAAAAACATTGTTCTTAAAACATTTTTTTAAATTATCACGGTCATTCATTAAAGCACTATTATTATTAACGGGATATTTACCGTGGTTCGCGTTAAGCTCAAACCATGGTAAATATCCGTTAATAACGTAACTCATAACGTTAACTTAAAGTACAAAAAAGTGTGACGGTGCTTCTGATTGTGCGATTATATCGGGCCTTAACATTGTTCTTGTGGACCATCTGTTACAAGTTGACTCCTGCAAAGTACAAGCGTCGATCAAAGCTTATTTTTCCAAATATGCGTCACACATCCAGTTTTAGTTCAAATTCATGCTAAACATGAGCTGTGGCAGAACTAAAACGTACTCCGTAAATAGACCGCCGGACGTGCCGGAAAACAAAATAAATGAAAAAACTAACTATACGAAATTACGTATTTTGAAGTCGTTTGTTTCAGTTTTACCACAGAAACTAACGTGGTTTGCACACATTATAAATAAAATAAAAACAGTCAGTTTCAGTTTTTAAATTAGAAAAATTATCTAACACAAGGTTCTAAAGCTATCTTCAATCTAAAAGGCTATTATAAAATCCCTGATCGAGAACAAAGAGAGGCACGTCCTTCGCAGAACGTTTTAATTGTACCAGAGGCATTCGATATCTGATACAGATCAGCACCAAGAGGTCACAACTGGGCTTACTGTACTATTCATCTGGATTGCATAACTGTGCTCCTATCTATAGTGCGTAAAGCTTTTGCGCTTGCAATTTATGCATGAGTCAAAAGTGTACGAGCGGGGTGAGCAAGACATTTTTGTATGAAAAGTATTGCTTTAAAGCTTTAGTAATTAACAACAAGCGATATTTAGATAACCTAGAATAGTTAACCTAAAATTTTTGTAAAGTATTTGGGTCGAATAATAATAATATCTCTTTGGCCGTCAATGAAGCTTAAGTTTCAAAGCTAGTTTTAAAGTTTTTAATACAAAGCTAGCTGATGACCAACATTTGTGTACTTATTTCTATTATCCTTACTCTCCTTTGTTCGATCATCGGTCACGCAGTTGTTTTACATAATTTTGAGTTTATTTTAGGTATAATATCATCACAGTCATTTTGAAGTTGTAGCAGTAGTACGATAAAATTTCTTGTCTCGGAGAATCGGTTTAAATTCCAACAATGAGCTTAGTTCTAGTGAATGAGAACCTTATGATGAAATTCCCGCGATACAGTAGCTAGATTTGCGCCCTCAAATTATAAATCTGTCTGTTAGGCCAAGTTGTCACTGTTATCATTCTTGGTTAAACATAATAATGGCCATTGAAAATATTTTTTTTAACAGATTTTACGCGTAAATTTTACGTATTTAAAATAACATCTTAAAGATTTCAATGAGTAATCGCAAAACTCTAAGAAATCATTACTAACCATTTTTGACCATGGTATTAGGATATAATTTCATAAGAAAATGTAGCATATAACTCTTGGAAGGCACAAGGTTAATTTAACTTGCTTACCAAAGTCTATAAAATTACACGCACGTTTTCGTTATGCTACGTTTACACGCTTGCCGAAGCTTGGCAAGCGCCCATAAGATCCAAGCCTCTACAAACGCTTGGATGCCATTTACACGCTTGCGAGTGCGTTAGTATGTTCCGGACTTGGATATTGAAATTAATATTAATATATATAATTAATATTTATTTTTTCGCCTTCAATTCTTTAACCGGCTTTTTTAATTCGTGGCTAATATGAGACCAAGCGTCTGCTACTTTCTTTTTATCTTTGTGGTTTACGTCTTTCGGATTCCATATGCACTATCCACTTTGATATACCTCGAGAAAGGCCATAGTTTCATCGTTTGACCAACTAGTCATGGTCGATACGCGATCGTATACAGCGTCTGTCGACATCCATTCGGTTCGAGCTCGTGCGCGTCACTAAACACGCGCCAACGTGTAAACGTGTCGCAAACGCTTGCCACAAACTCCCTTTGATCTGTGTTCAAAAACCGACACTAACCCGGATCGGCGACAAGCTCACGCAAGCCAGGCCAAGCCAAGCCAAACACCCCGTTTACACGCTTGTGTTTGTGGCGGCTTGCCGCGGCTTGGCAAGCGTGTAAACGTAGCATTACATTTCATTCAAAAACACTATTTTTCTTCTTGAACAATCTTTGTTTTTTGGACTTGAGCTTGTCAGACAAATCTTCTATATTAAGCGACGATCTGGTTTACATTAGAGCGTGTTTGTCTAAAAAAACCTGTTCACTTACTATGATTTAAAGACTCCCAGTTTATATTTATCGGGAAACCAACTTAGAGTATAATCATAAATATAGTTTAAAAAACTGAAAAAGACCGCCTTCAAAATGCGCAATATTGTTTTCAAACCCAAAGTACTTAACTGATTAAAAAATATATTTTTTCAAATCGGCTTATAAATGACGAAGTTATACGGTAAACAAATTAGAAAATATACAGCCTAACTATTAACCTCCTTCTTTTCGCAGTCGGTAAAAAACAATTTAAAATCTCTGCCTATAAATACGGCCCTCATGCACGTCATCACGGTTCGATGAGTTAATAATATTACGGAATTATCTCCGGGCGAGCCAATAAATAACGTGCCAGTTAATTTTTGTGCGCTGCCCCCGTGCAGAGGTCAAGTAGTGTTTTAAATAATTACTCTTGTGCCAGTAATTGATTCGCATTATTTGCTCACTTCATTGTGTGAAGCGAAGTTTGACATAAATATAACACTCATCATCATCATCATCTCAGCCACAAGAAGTCCAATGTAGGATATATGTTTCTCCCATGGATCTCCAAAAAGATCGGTTGGGAGCTGCTTGCATCCAGCAACCTGTAAACGGATTTCGTCATTTCTGAAAATGTAACACTACCGACTGCGCGCGGCTTTAGTTGGAAGTTCTTTGAATTAAGATTTTATGGAAAGTGTATGTTTTTATGACATACATACATACGCTTAACATCAGGCGAGTTGGCGGTCGAGCGCAAACCTATTTCTACATATAAATAAAATCGGCCAAGTGCGAGTCGGACTCGCGCACGAAGGGTTCCGTACTATCATCTATAATAGAAAATCGTATAAAATAACGAGAAATCAACGAAATTCCAAGTAGTAAATTGCAAACTTATGGGTAGGTTTTCGATACACATCCGGGCAGCATCACGACGCTCGCGCGAATACGCGCGGCTATGGCTCGCTCCGTGATGTTACCTCCCCCGCTACCCGCGCGGCCGTTGCTTAGCCACCGCCTTGCCCTCGCGCCACCACCATACCGCGGCGCGGCGCTCGCACCGCGTTTAGATGCACGGATTATTTTCATTTTGTGAGTTTTTATGTATTAGATTAGGTATTTATTTTTATAGTTAATATATTTCTAAATATTTACTTACAAATATTCAAGTTTCTACCTGTTAATTAAGATCGAGTAAAAATTGCTTAAAAATTACGTTTGTTGTATGGGAGCCCCCCTTTAATATTTACTTTATTGTTATTTAATTATTTATTTTGAAAGGTAATATACAAGTTAATATTCTGTGAAAATTTGAAGCGTCTACCTGTTACCGTTTTTAATATTGAGCAAGAAAATACGAAATAAACACGTTTATTGTATGGGGACCCCCCTTAATATTTTTTTTTTTTTTTATTTTCAGTATTTGTTGTTATAGCGGCAAAGGAAATACATCATTTTTGAAAATTTCAGCTTTCTAGCTATCACGGTTTATGAGATACAGCCTGGAGACAGACAGACAGACAGACAGACAGACAGACAGACAGACAGACAGACAGACAGACAGACAGTGAAGTCTTAGTAATAGGGTCCCGTTTTTACCCTTTGGGTACGGAACCCTAAAAATGACAATGGGCGGGCACACAGATCGTAGAACTTATGGTCTATTTAAATTATAAATGTAAACATATAATAATAATAACTTAATAATATCTATTTGGAAAAAGAACAAACGTTCAAAAACAAAACAAGCAAAAAATGCACAACAAAACAAGCAAAAGTTCACGAGCATAAAATGAGAACTGACGTATGGATTGTGTTGCTTGTCGAACAAAATAAAGACAGAAAAGCCCTCAATTAACTAAGTTAAATCGCGAGGGAATTGGTTTCTTCTAGGTAAGCTCGCTCCATCGTAGACCGCTACGTCGTTTAACATCAGGCGAGTTGGCAGTCAAGCGCAAACATATTTCTACGTAAAAAAATCAAATTATTTATCACTCGTATAATCTATGAATGTTATAAAAAATAGTTAAAACTTCTCTCTCCTTCTTGATTTCTCTTCTCTTTAAAGTTAAATAAAGTATTTAAATTTTATTTTCCACTTTTCAATAAACTACATCCAGACGTTACAGTAATAATATGATATTTTTTCTATGTTCAACTCAATCAAAATCAAATAAAAGTGAATTAGGAAAACTTCGAACTGCGAGTATCTCGCATGCTGGAGGAAGCGGAAGCAGAAGATGAAGACTGTGAGTCATAAATACTCTGAAAGTGTACACCTGAAAAGTGCTATGATATAATTATGTGTATTTCTGTATTTCTATGTGATTCCCATTTTTATTTTATAAGAATTGAGGTAATATGTAAAATGTTATGATAAAAATATAAAAAATATAAATGTATGTGATTTTAAAGTTACTTTAACATGGTACCATTAATGATAATCTTATGGTATCTAATGATTGAATAATCTTGGAGGTTGTTATTAAGCCTAATCGTGATTAAAACTAGAAAAAAGACTCAATTTAATTTTGTTTTATGATTGATTCACAAATTCACAACTTTGTTTAGTGACATTTGAGCAAAAAATTGAGTATTTATGGACTATTTAATACAACTGTAGAGTACAAATAATAAAAAAAAAACACAAAAATATATGTTTTTTTATTGTGATGCTTACAGACAAAAAACTTCTTTCATTACAATGTCATAAAATATTTATTGCTCTTCTGTAACTAAGAACGTAATATTGCGAAATAGCAGACTGCGCGAAACTACGTATGATCCTTGGACGACTCCTGGAAAATTAAGATGAGTATTTGCTTACAATTTGTAAATTATTTATGTAACTGATTTGACGTCTTACTTTTTTTGTATAAAAACAAGTATATATTAAAAGAAAAACAAAATACCCGACTGCAGAAAAGAGGTATTTGAAGTCTAACTTACGATATCGTTACCCTTGATACGCTGTTGAGTGTACGCGAGAGTATTATTATTATTACAAATAATATAGCCTATGACATTTAAGAAGTGAAGACGAATGTAAAGACACCTCGCACATCAAAATCGGTCAAGCTGTTTAGGCTGTAGGCGATCAGAAACATACATACATATATAAATACCAGAATACATACACTCGAAAAACATAACCCGCCTTCTTACACAGTCGGGTATAGATAGCAAAAATAGGCAGACAGCTCGCCTGATGGTAAGCGATAACCATCGCTTATGGACAATTGCAACATCAATGTCATCCCTGTTGCTTTGCTAGCTCGGAGAGGTGTATTCTTGTAGGTACCTTTTTAAAACGCTCTTTGTTGAAGTTCGGCGGTAAAACTTTCCAGAATTTTACTGTTCGACTAAGCAGAATGCAGTCTTCATACTATTATTGTTATTCTTAAACTATTTCATCGATTTATGTAAACTGTAACACTGTATGCGTGATTAGAATAGCATCATGCAAATTATTAATTGGGAATAGAATATATAAATAGACGTAAAAAATATTATTTTCTCTCTGGCAATACATTATTTACTTATTCATACGCCTTACTTCACATCAATTTTGAAACATTTCATCATCAGTTTCTTCTGTGTTATATGGAAAAGCAGAGGATTGAAGAATATTAAAAAACAGATAATACTTTACTACAGAAAACAAAAATACTTTAGTTAGTTAGTTTTGCCCCACGACAATCTGGGGAAACTAATTATGACTAGTAAAGTGGAAAGAAAAAAGCCCAGGGGACGCACCCCGATAAATGGACCGACCAAGTGTCACAAAATCTGGGCTCAAAAATTTCTGATGCAATACATCAAGCTAAAAACCATCAGAGATAGAAGCAGCTTCGTTGTCATCTGCCACACCGGGGTCGGGAGCATCACGACACCCAGCAGCGAACAAACGAATGGAGGGGGAGGATGATACTTTATTTACTTCTTGTTTTATTATAATTATTACAAAAACCTTATAATTTATAAGGCCTTTATAAGGCTCATCTCACAGCTCACTTTTAGGTTTTCAGCCGCTTTTTTTGGTATTTTGACTTGCAACCATTCCATATTTGAATCAACGGTTCCGGGCGTATACTTTTGCTTTTGAAATTGCACTCCTAGAAATAATAAAAAGAAGTATTATAAGGTATCCTTGGCTATTATCTAAAATATGTGATTTTTACAAAAAAAATATTAATTGTCAATACTTATCGTTGCGACATAGCATCACAATGATACTCGTATATCTACGTTTGATCACCAACTCTGATGCTAAACGACAGTGTAGCCGAGAATTGAATACGTCGATCTAGAAGCTCACTCACTCACTGCCTGATTCACTCTAGCTTTGAAAATTCAAAATTCAGGTAAAAGAGGTCCACCCCTATGCTGTACGTATGAATGTGTAATTTGTCTCGCAAAAATGTGAATTTAAATCTCTGTGTACGAATTTTGGGTTTAATTTTACATTTTGACAAGAAATAGATGGTAAAGTGCCGACTTTCTGTTTGTCCTGTAGTAGAATGAGGAAGGTGTAATCAGATAGTGAAGATCTTAGGCACTCTCTCCAAAATGGATCCCATAGAATATTGAATGAGACATGGTACTTTGCGACGATGCATCGCGATGCTCGAGAGTAAGAAGCTTTTTGGCTGCAAGTTAATCATTGCCAAATTACCTCTTAACATAAAAAAGTAATAACAAACGCAAGTGTCTACTAAGAACATTGCGCGTTGTGAACGATATTTATTAAGCAGTTCATCATTGTCTTGCCCTTTGCCCACTAGGTGGGGTCAGGATAGCACGTTTTCTTTCGCCACTTCACTTTATCAAACGTCATCTCTACACTCACGCTTTTCACACGCATATCATCTTCACAGAGTCCATCCACATTTGCTTAGATCTCTTTCTCCTGACCCTACCGCTTACCATCATTTTTAGGGCCCTCTGGTATATATGGCTATCCTCCCTTCTCATGACATGCCCCTACCAGGACAGTCTCCCACTTCTCAACTTTATGGTGACTGGTGCTTCTTTCAGACTTTCTCTAACATACTAATTCCTAATCTTATCAAATTTTGTTACTCCACACATCCATCTCAACATTCGCATCTCCGCTGCATGCATTTTCCTTGCATTCTCCCCTTTGGAGGCCCAACACTCTGATCCATACATCACGACTGGTCTTACAATGGTCTTATAAATTTTCCTCTTATATTTAAGGGGAATTTTTAAACATCGGGCATTGTTTAAAGAGTTCACTAAACTGTAAACGACGTGCATAGAAATCGAGAATGAAGCTTTGTAAGGAAATATAAAAGGACACAAAAGCGTATTAAAAAACTGCATTTATCCATCCTAATCATCCGCTAGATACAAAGCATAACTCAAGTCACTAACAACGTCATTTCATTGATAATATATAAAATCCGCTAGATTGATTTAAATAAGTGTTGTTTTCTTTGCAAAAATTGGCTTCATTTTAGATTTCTGTTGCCTCGTCTGCTTTAAATTCCAAATAAATTGTGGCCATACCTTTTTTGAGGAGTTCAAGGATTCGATTAATTTGGATGCCTCCAAGAATACTTGGACCAGGACTGGATACCGCTGCTGGATCATTAGGTCCTTCTGAATGAGTAAAGAAACAAAGATCTCAATCAATCAAAAATTAATCAACCAAATTTTAATTTTTTAAATAAAAACTACGGGTCACTCACGTCTGTTTTGAGCCGAAATATAGCCGTAGTTTTTATTTAAAAATGTGTGAAAACCACGTTAATTTCCATAGTCAAATTTTAATTATTTGGAATCTAAATAAAGGATCACGAGGAATAACAAGGACAGTAAAAAAACAATAAAATCATTTATCCAAGTTGAAACAGCAGAAGGTACGTACGATACATACTTAGAACTGATGGCCGATGGAGCCAAACAATTCTCGAGTACCAGTACCACGCACAGGCAAGGATAACGTAGGAAGACCAGCCACAAGGTAGACAAACGACCTCATACAAGTAGCGGAAAAACACTAGGTGCAGACCATTTCCAACCAGACTTTTTGGAAATATATAGGGTAATTGTATGTCCCACAGTGGACTTCTTGTGGATGAGATGATTATGATGATGATGAAGACGATGATGATGATGATGATGAGGACGATTAAAATTTATTTTGGTGTGCTTGAGGCTTACAGTTTTATAGATAGCGCGTTGTATAGTTAAAACCTAAGTGCCTCCATTCAATTTATTGGCTATAGCTTTGAAAATCGTTATTATCTTTTATACAAA
Organism: Lycia hirtaria; assembly: GCA_947563715.1. Taxonomy (NCBI): domain Eukaryota; kingdom Metazoa; phylum Arthropoda; class Insecta; order Lepidoptera; family Geometridae; genus Lycia; species Lycia hirtaria. Next base: position 11,438,851 of record OX387377.1, on the reverse strand, counting down.
GAGACAGTTTAGAAAACTTAAAAACCTCCGAAATCACAAAGAGACTGAAATGAAACATAGCTAAGAACACTTTCGATCTAATCTACTTTCAAACAAAAAAAACTACATCGAAATGGATTCATTCGTTTGAGAGCACGGATGCCACAGACAGGGACACAGATATACATGTCAAGCTTATTACATCCTTCTTTTTGCTTCGGGGGTTAAAATAACTTGCAAGATAAACAGAGTTATGTGTTATTTGATGCATTGCTTCTAGCACATTATAAGAGAGATACCAATAAATTAGATCAATGACGTTGCCATTTTTATTGCCACTATACTTTGACATTAATGTTGCCATTATAACTGTACTAAAACTTCCGTGAGTATTCATTTGCCATTATACTTTGTTAACTCAAACACTTTTGTACTAGAAGCCTGTAGTTTGGGATGGGCTAAACACACCAAGGATGATATTAATCCATGTACTCCCTAATCGCTCTGGCTAAAGTTTTGCGGGGAAAATATTAAGTTTTATACGGGTAATTTTGGCAGAATTTATAGGTGTAAAACTATAACATACTTTGTAAAGATGAATTTATCTTATTCTCTAGACCCTCAATTGCCTTTCGCAAGTCCTCTTTGTACACAGGTTCTTTTTTAGCAGGAACTGAAAAATAACGTAAGCATTAGTTTGGTTCTTAAATAAGTCGCTGAATCGGCACGTAACTGAAGTACAGGTGGTTATTTAGCCCAAAACAAGTAATTGAAACTGGTAATGCTGTAGCATACTGGGTACACTGCCGACCAGTGGTTGAATATTTGTATTGCCATTTGTAAATATTTTTTTAACAGACTTTCAAAAAGGAGGAGGTTCTCAATTCGACTGTAAGTTTTTTTTTATGTTTGTTGAGCGATTACTTCGCAAATAGTAAGTAATGATTTGAATTTAATGTTTATTTTTTTGTTTGGTAAGGTATACTTCATGGTTAGTCCCATATACATTTTATCAAACTCGTTTTATTACTTTTGTTTTTATGATAAAATAACTGGAAAACTATGTCATCCAAGTAAACGAATCAGCGTAGGTATTCTGAAGTCGGTTTTTTCAGTTTTATAAACAATAATTAATATGCTTAGAATTCCTAAAAATATAACCTACAGTACTATTCACAGATTACTTGAATTGGAAATATGTGTGATTTATTATTATTTGATCTACAGCCTAAAAGGCTGGAACCATAGACTTCGATAGAATGTATGTACCTAGCGTGCAAAAGGAAGACAAGAACACATACTTGACGCCCTAAGATTTATTTAGTTTAAAGTGATATATAATTTCGATTCGATATTTTGTCAACTAGTTACTTAGCGTGCGAGCACGCGCGCACGCGCGCATTGAGTTGAATCGATTTCGTGCGGATAGAACATTAGCACTTTTAGAACATTATTAAATCGTTTGTGAGACGTCATAATCGATACCAAAAATGTGGCACGCGAGGATTTCGTATAAATAAAGTCGCATGCGTCGTCTACTATGTCTGTGGCTGGACTGATTTCGATATGCAAGGTGTCGTTAGATTCGTGTTCTCTCCCTGAGTGTAATAGACTATTACCTATATACATTGAGAAGAAAAGAAAAGATAAGAGAAAGATGACTATTTTCTCACCTGCAGGCGGTTTCTTTGGCGGCAACGGCGGATTAGATTTAGGTGCAGGAACTGAACCTGTGTAGAAAGATGAATTTAAAAAGTAATTTATTAATCAACTAATTATCATCTTCATATGTTCAATATTCATCATCATCATCCACAGACTTTTCTATCCCACTGCTGGGTATTCTTATCACCCCATCTGACTAATCAATCTCATCTAATTATGTTATTAAAGCATTGTGTAGGTGTTAAACTTATCTTTTTTTTTATGAAACGTATTTGTCGCGAAATTCAAGCTAGCAACAATTCTGCGCTCACGCGGCGAAAAAACTCAAACAAATAACTTATGTGGTTAGTAAAACTTCTTGGTCGCTTTCAAACATCTAAATTTTTTAAGGTTTTTTTTATTTTTATCAGCCCTGTATGTACAAACTATCCCACTGCTGGGAACGGGCCATCTTCTCATTGTGAGAAGGGCTAGGCCATAGTCTGCCACGCTGGCCAATCGCGGGTTGGCAGACTTCACACATCTTCAAGATCATTGAGAACTCTCAGACATGTAGGTTTCCTCACGATGTTTTCCTTCACGAAGTTGGCGGCAATCAACAATACGCACATAACTTAGAAAAGACAGAGGTGCGTCCCGTGGGATTCGAACCCAGGACCTGCGGATCGCAAGTCAGACGGTCTCACCACTAGGCTGCCGGGAACTTAAGGTATAAAATTACTGAATAGACTTATAGAAAACCGGGTATGAATGCAACCTCATAAGCGATATCTCTCTTATAAGATGAATACTATAAACCCCCATCAAAAAATATTTATGTGCACTGATGCTTAAACATGCAAATATAGATTTGAAAATAATTGCCCCGGTTTGCTGCCCCCCCCCCCCCCCCTAGATCCGGGGCTGGGTACCAGTGGCAAAGGGTAAACATTTTCCAAAAGGATTTCGTATAAAAAAATAAAAAAACATACCTCCGGCACGTCGCACTGCAAGAAAAAATTACTGATGAACCAAAACCATTTCTACCATAGGTATATAAAAACATCGATATTGTACGAAGCTCATACTTAGCTTCGCCATGTCTGTCCGTCTGTCCGTGTCTTTGCTAAATTAATATTATTACAAGAAATCAGTAATTTAGTATGGATATTCATATTAATTACGCCGAAAAAGTAGTAGAATAAAATCTTGAAAACATTTTTTTTTGAGTGTAGGGGAGATGAATTATATTTTATATCATAGGTATGGGAAAACCATTTTTTATATAGGGATCCGTTTCCGAAATATTAAACTTTAAATTGATAATTTTTGGTAGAGTCAAGTGTCTCCCCTTGCTGGCTAAACGGTTGACTTTAGAGATGTGAAAGATTTAAGCTAGTAGTAATTCTAAGGAAACTATCATGTCTTAGTAGGCTCTAGAAATTAACGAGTAAAATCTACTTGGAGAAGTAAGAAACAAAAAAAAAACATTTAAAAATAACATATGTCATTTACACTCATAAATATCTATATTATAAATCATAAAATAATATATTAAATAATAAACCATAAAAAATAACGTAAGCTAACATGTATGTTTAATAGTATCAAATAAGATACCCTGTTTTAGGTTAGGTACATAAATTATAATGTCCAACTATGGAACCCTGCATTGCGTGTAGCACGACATGCACTTGGCCATTTATTTCCATATCTATGCTCATATTGGAACAACTCCGACCTATTCTGACCGACATCTAAATGAATAATATTCCATACAGGACTAACACAATGACGGCTTTTTTTTAATAAAAAATTACCACCAATTTCATAGTGAAATGCCAAAAATCTGTACACTATATTGGTCCACGCGCCACGCACATTTTTTAAGATATAAAATGACTGTATGAACATAGAAATAAATCGTCATTTGTAAAACTAGAATACAAATCAAAAATATTCAACAAAAAAATCAATTTGATCCAAGTTAATTTTCATACATAAAAATCATTTTTAGAAATTATAACCACAAAAATGATGTTTATGTACAAAAATTAACTTGGATCAAATAAAAAAAAATGTCGAATATTTGTGATGTTATTTTCTAGTTTCACAAACGACATTTTTTTATGTTCATTCAGCCATTTTATATCTTTAAAAAAAATCGGACAAGTGCGAGTCAGACTCGCCCACCGAGGGTTCCGTACAAACTAGTAGATAAAAGGGGGAAATCACATATTTTTTTATATTTTCCGTCATAAACCGAAAAATATACATCGTAAAAATATTTAAAAACCTGATTTAGCTTATGCTAATGAACCTCTTTCATATGATACCCCACATGATACGGTTAACGAACTTTAAAATGTGGACCCTCATTCCTTGCATAAAGACACTATTTTTTGTGATTAAATTAAAAATGTCCGGTTTTCGGATTTTTTCCTATATGTACACAATGCTTCTTGCCAAATTTCATAGTTCTAGGTCAACGGGGAGTACCCCATAGGTTTTGATTCCCTTGTGAGTGTCGAAATGTGCGTTTTTTACGACATATTCGTAACTTTTTTTACGAAAACTGAGAAATTTGATTTTTCTTTCTGCAGCAAGATACTATGGATCTGCGTATATGGTTTTAATTTCAACTCGATACCTTTACGTGTTCCCGAGATAAAGGTCTCTATTAACATGCTACCGGACGGGCGGACAGACGGACAGACGGACAGACGGGCAACAAAGTGATCCTATAAGGGTTCCGTTTTTTTCCTTTTGAGTTACGGATCCCTAAAAAGTTTAAAAAAATTGTGAACCGTGAATAACTTCTTGTTTTTGAAAGTTCTTGTACAAATTATACCCTAAAACAAATATGAATAAGCTCTGAATGGTATACCCACCAAGTTTATTTATAATAATAATTATAGTTTAATGAGCTGAAACAACTTGTTGTCTTTACTAAGATGACATATTTTGTCCAGTTATTTTGTTTTAAAAATCAAATACTTAAACGATTTCGATTCAATTTCTATGGGATCAATCCTAAAGTACATTTTTCAAATAAAAAAATATTTATACCATTCGGTTTATAAATATCGGAAGTTAGTATGGGGTAACAGAAAAAAAATACAAGCGATTAACGAATTGAAGTCTCCTTTCAGAAAGTCGGTAAAACTAGAAGTAACACGTCAATACTAATACAAACTGTGGTAATAAAAATCCCTTATTTACGTACTACTAAATATCACTTATTTTTAATATCCTGATAAGTGGTATTATGTACGTAAGCGTTGCAGAGGTATAGTTTTAACCGACTTTTATTGCCAAATTCATTAGATTTTTATTTACTTAAGTAATTGTTAACAGTTTATGATTTTTTAGGTGACACATTTAACTAGTTATCGTATGTGTTTTACGTCTTTGTACGTTATTTTGTGTTCTGAGTATTCTGCCATCTGTATTGACACTAAATGGTACACAAGACATGACTTACGTGGACCCTTTACGGTAGGTACAGCCAAAATCCCCTTTCTACGTGATATCCTTTGTGCGTATGGAGAAGGTGCCAAAATTTCTAATTGTATTTCAAGCTCATGGTTTGGAAACTTCACTGAAATAAAAAAAAAACGCCTATATTATTTAATAAAATAATATTAAAAAAAATTAAAAAAAACACGCTTAACCTTATCAAATTATTGTATTGTCATCGGTTCTCGATAAGTCTACAAAGTTTGAATGAAATCTGACCGTTTGAAATGGATCAAAATCAAGTCCAAAGGAGACGGTTACAAACAAACAAACATGCATATAGGTGAAGCTAATAAGAGCGTGTTAAAAAGAAGGTATGTGAAAAGAAAAAACTCTAAAGACGGTTACATAATAACAGTATAACATTATTTAAATAATTTACATTTAACCGACTTCAAAAAGAGGAGGTTCTAAATTAGTTTTTTTTTTTGGGTTTTTCGCATTTCTTCACAAAAATCTTATCTCACTTATTTATAGTCAGTCGATGAAAATCAAAAAAGAAAAATTTATTTCCGTAACTCATCTCAAAACAATTTTCGATTTTTATGTTTAATACCGCGTAAATCCGTCATTGGAGTTTTGGCGGGAACGTGATAGAAACATTTTGTTGCTTTGTTTTATTTTCCTATACTTACATGTGTTATTTTGAATATAATGCGATAAATATATTCTTCATATTCAATGCCAATGCTATCAGCATCAACTTTTTTTTAGTAACTGTGACGTAATTTTAGAGGTCGACTGAAGGTCAATAATTTTTTATATTTTCGCAAAAATTTGCGCCTTCTCATCATTTTATGAGCCCAAAATAAGAAAAATATGGTTTATAGACATACAATCTCGAAATGGTTTTGGAATCAGCATATGTTACATGTTTCTTTACATACCCCATTTGTTTAAGTATTCGTAGGTTAAGATGGGGTATAATCCTCATATTATACTTAATAAAATCTAATACCATATAGATTTGATAACAGGAAACATTAAAGACAATAAAGACTAATAAATAAATATATCATGCTTATTATTATTTACCTTGCATCGGTTTTAGGTAAGAATTTATAATATTCATAAATTGTTTGTTTACTATGGCGTCGTAATATATATCTAGAAAAAAAAAGAAAATTCAGTAAAAATTTGATTAACAACTAAGATAATACGTAGTAATTGATTTACCTGATTTCTGTGTAATACAACATACGGTAAGAGTCTGAATCAAAATAGCTCTGATAAAAAACATGGTTTAGAATTTTCGATATCAAGACATAAAAAAACATAAATCGAAAAAAAATAAACATATTTTATTCGTTGCGATAAAACTGAAACGGTCGCAAATTTATTTGTGTACTTAAACAAAAATGTAGAATTTTTATGTCTTTATTTTGGCAGTGTTTTTATAATGTTCTGCGCATAACGCGCCAGAGGAACAACAAAATCGTACCCATCATGTATTACGAACCTGGACGGCGATAAATGCGTTGGGGGAGATAAGTACCAGGATTTTGGTCACGCGTCGCGTTCAACAGGCTTACATATATATTAGGTTATTGCATAATAGAACAACTATAAACTCAATTGTTTATGTGTAAAAAGTAATTGATTGTAATTCAATTTCTGGTCGCGTGTATTTTTATTTGGAAAATATTGTAAAATTTGCAATGATGCTTAGATTCCTAGCTTAGCTTACATTTTAATTGCCTGCATTCTATGACATGTATAAATCACACATATTTTTCGTTTTTCTGATCTGGCAATAAAGAAATAATAATGCCTTATAATTAAATAATTTTCGTTTTATTCTATTAAGTAACATAAATTTAAAAAAGAGCTATAAACGAACTAAATTTTAATCAGTCAAATAACTTCTTACTGTTCCTGGTGCAAAGGTACCCATAATACTGGCGGCGTTACCCCGCTGAATGGCGATTGCCAGTCTTTGCACCAGAAACATGCCAAAAACGGGAGTTAATTTATAAATATTGTTTTGATTTAACATAAAGATAATTCATTGACTTTTGAGAATTGTGACAATGTTTCAATATTGGCACTTCCGGAAAATCTCGATGGCTATGGTTTCGAAGGCAGGAACGCCATTCCCGATTTAACTGAAAAAGTAGCAAGATATTGATAGGCTAAGGCTATGAAAACTGTATAATTTGAAACAAGATTGCGATACAAGCTGTAAATGAACAAATTAAGGATTATATTTAATGGATATAAGGATATGGATTCACAACATTGATGTGCAATGGAATAAATGTGTAAAAATTGGCCATTGTGCTTTGAATATTTGGCTTTGCCAAAAGTTATATATTCATTGAAATGAGATGAGCTGCTGGCTCCCATGGACCCAAAGTTTCGACACCAAACGACTCAAATAATGTATGGCTTAGGAAGATTAGATGACACTATTATAATTTTAATAGATTTCAAAAATAATTTGGACAGATAGAAACTGTATTTTGACACTTCATGTTAATTAAACGATTTAAATGACTTTAAAATCCATCAAGGTTAGAGGATGTACTAAAGAAACCTCAAACAGACATACCCCACACATATTCAATAAGTAATATACATCATCATCGTCATAGTCTCAGCCATTAGAATCCTACTGCTGGACATAGGTCTCCCCCATGGATTTCAAAAAAGACCGATTGGAAGGGGCTTGCATCCAGCGTCTTCCCGCCACTTGTTTAAGGAAGTAAAATACACATACGTGAGTAATATACAAGGGAATCACAAAGCAATGCCTAGGCACCCAAACCACAAAGAAGGCCGATCTTTATCTTCCTAACTCAAATCTAACAATGCGGCAGTATATTATTATATAATTTTATATCTGTACGCTTTGCCAGATAATTATTACGTGTTTTATAAATCAACGTACGCAATAAAACGTTTTATTGGAGCAATTAGCTACAATTGACAAATCAAAAGCATTTACATGAGTTATTACTTAATGCTGACGTCTGTATATTCAATGACACACGCCAAATTTTTGACAAGGTTACTTCACCAATTCTAAGTTGTCACAAGTTCTAAGTTCTATGTAAATAGGGCCACGAATTCGCTTAGAGCACATCTAAGCTAATTAAGCGATAAGATAATCTAAAAAAGACAAGCAGCATAGGAAGACCAGCCACGAGATGGACAGATGACCTCATACAAGTGGCGGGAAGACACTGGATGCAAGCCGCTTCGAATCGGTATTTTTGGAAATCCATGGGGGAGGACTTATGTTCAGCAGTGGACTTCTTATGGCTGAAATGATGGTGATGATGAATCTAAAAAAACTCACAAACTCGGTTATCTTAGCACTTTCCATCCCTACATTCCAGTCCCTACATCCCGGTTTCATCATCAAATCTGCTCCATGTCATAATAATAAATATACATACATACATACGTACCTACAATCTCATCTATTTTCTCTTACAGACTGCCTTTTAGGCTATTCCTACTCAAAAAAATATGCAACGATACAAATATTCTCAGATATAAAACACATTTTGTTGAGTACACATTTTCTAACTTATTTTTGTTTTTGTTTTTCTAACTTCTTTTCCTTTTCCTTATTATGTAAATTTATATTTTCTTCTTTTTGTTATGTACATACTTATGTAGACACTCTAATGTAATTTAAGAAGTACTGCATTTATTTTGTTGTTGCTGTATACACATGTTTAGGAATACAATCTAGTTCGTATGTTTTATCGTATTTCTATTGTTAATATTACAATTGTATTCTGTTTTGTGTGCCTAAATAATTAAATAAATAAAGTAATTAGCCCTGGTGTCAGTGTTCATGTATTGTGTCATGCATAAAAGTACGGAAGCCTTTCTGTTTGAGTGTAACTCGTTCTTTGCCGAATTTATTATAGATCCTACTTATATATTCAAGGAAGGCTTAGAGTTAATTTTATAATAGATCAAAATCAATATGGTCTGTACCTATTGTTTTGAATACTTACTGGTAAATATTATCTCTGACTCGTTATCTTGGATCAGAAGTCGTTTTTAAATTAATGAGTTCATATATTTTAGTATGTTTAATAAATGTTCCTTCCGCGATAGTGTACCGAAGGCAAAGTTCAGGGACTAACAAACTATGCATCTATTGTACCCAGTTGCAAGCAGATAAATATTACTTGTTAAGAATAATAGAGATGTCTTTTTTTAGATTTGCTAATTAAGTGTTGAAAAATATTGTGATCATGCAAATAATGACAATTTAATTTGGGTTAAACTACAGGTTAAAACTACTTATTTGTAAAAAATTATACAAGATGATTGCTTCTTAGCCAAAGGGTCAAAGAAGGAAAAGTCCTCTCAGTGCGAGTCCAAAACAACTTAAGCTGCTATTTTTAAGCGATATGCATTCTTCCTGAAAATATAATGTGTTATGTAACATTATTTTATTATATTTATCATAATTTTTACATATATAAAAGTTGTTTACTTATGTTCGACTATTTAAATATTCCTCTTAAAAATTACGAAAATGTACATTATTTGCAAAATACATAGGTATATACATATAATGAATAAAATCTTAATTGATAAGTATTAAAATGTTTCTTTTAACTTCATTTAAAAAACGTAATATGTTATTTTTAATAGCATGGTAAATGCATCTATAAACGTCGACCACCCGGTCGACGTTACTCATAAATTTGAAGGATTTTTTAATGTTACACTTTACATTAATGGATATTTAAGGAAAAACTTTATATACTAAGAACTAAGATTATATCTCCACTATCTATCCTTAACTTAAAAAAAAACAATTTATAAAATATATATACAGAAAACAAATAAAAAATAAATATTCAAAAGTCCACTTGACTTCAATTCACTTCAAACACATATATAGGTAACTTGTGTGTCTGATGTCGAAGTCGATCTCTAGGCATAATACGGTATTAATTAATTGTTAATTACTCATTATTTACACCAATATTTAAACAATTTGAATAAACATAAATAAAAACAGTTATGCTTTAACACCCTTTGGCGTGAAACGGCCGAAGAATCATTCACTAATATTTTTAATCGTGCTGTATACATACATATTTTTCGTAATTTTATGTTCTTTCTTAATACAATAGAAATTAGAAATATAAAAACTGTAAAAAAATAGCTGTTAATTTATTTACGTTAGGCAGCTTACATTTCTAAAGTTATAAAGATTTGTTTTAGAATTTAAAGACATTACATTTGTAATTTTTTTAACGCGAATAATTGACCTTGGTGGTCAAACGTGAACTTATACGCGTTTATATTATCCTCGCCATTTATATAACAAATCGATTATCTAGTATCGTGTATACCAAATATAATAAAATTTTATAAGAAAATCGATAAAGTTTTGTTTTAGAATTTAAAGACATTACATTTGTAAATTTTTTTAACGCAAATAATTGACCATGGTGGTCAAACGCGGACTTATTCGCGTTTATATTATCCTCGCCATTTATATTACAAATCGATTATCTAGTATCGTGTATACCAAATATAATAAAATTTAATAAGAAAATCGATAAAGTTAACTGCAGAAATTATTGTTTTCGTGGATCTCGATAGATGTCGTTATTTCAAAATGTAAGTCGCATTGTTGTTATCGAGCGGTCTCTGCGACAATCGTGAGATTGTCCGGTATAAGATAACTACCTGTTATGTTTGTACAACCAAATTACTAACTATTATACTTACTTTTTAGGGTTCCGTAGTAACTAGTAGTAGTATCATAGTAGTAGTACTTATCGTAGTATCACCACCCCCTGCCAGCTAAACAGTTGGTTTTGGAAAATTGAAAAAAAAAACATGCTAATAGTTTAAAATGAAATTAAAGGAAAATATCATAGCCAAATAGGCTTTACAAATTAACGAGTTATAAATATAAAATTTAAGTGGAAAAAGTTGTACAAATTTCATTGAAATCACAAGATCAATCAATACATACAATCATAGGTACATAGTATCAAACAAACAGCTCTATTCTAAGCCCGCAGAGAAGTCCAACTACGGAACCCTGCCCTGGCTATCCTAAAATTACAACCGAATTGTTAACCTCATTTTTTTGAAGTCAGTAAAAACTGAAAGTAACTCTGTCTGTTTGTTATATTTTCACAGCAAATAGGCTGAACCGGTTATACAGTTTAATACATATATAATTGAGTACCTGGAGAAGAACATAATTCGGGGTTAGATAATGCTATATGAAAATGTCCATCAATACCTATTATATACTAGCTGCGCTCCACGGTGCTACCCGCTGTTTTACATAAAATATATGGAAGGAGATTATTTATTTTTCGGGATAAAAAGTAGCCTATGTGTTAATCCAGGGTGTCAGCTACTTCCATACCTAACTTCATTAAAATCGGTTTAGCCGTTTGAGTATGAAAAACAAACATACAAACACACTCACACCGTGAGTGGCATTTCTTTCTGAGCGCTACCGTGGGTCGGATGACACGTTAAATTGTAGGTCCCGGTTGTTCAGAAATCGTCAAGCCAAGTCAGAGGCCTTTCGGCGGCTTAATAACTCTGACAATATGGCTGGCTACTCAGTCTATACGAATTTACTTACTTACTCACAAACTTTCGCTTTCGTAATATTATATTAGTGTAAAATATAATATTACTTTAGCTTAGCATGAATTTACCTATGAAGAGCTATGGAGAGGGCTATGCTCGAAGTCACTCTACGAGATCGAATAAGGAATAAAGAGATATGTAGACGTACGAAAGTCACCGTTTTAGCACAGAGGATTAGCAAGTTGAAGTGGCAGTGGGCAGGCCACATAGCACGTAGAACTGATGGCCGATGGGGCCGAAAGGTTCTCGAGTGGAGACCACGCACCGGCAAGCGCAGCGTAGGAAATACAGCCACGAGATGGGCAGATGACCTCATACAAGTGGCGGGAAGACGCTGGATGCAAGCCGCTTCCAATCGGTCTTTTTGGAAATCCATAGGGGAGGCCTATGTCCAGCAGTGGACTTTTTATGGCTGAGATGATGATGATGATGATGAAAATATATTAAAATAATATAGTGTGATAATATACTTCACTGAAAGCTGCGCTTGATTGCCACAGAAGCGTGTTAATGGCATTACATGAGAGAAGGCTGTTGATGATGATGATGCATACTTAGACATTGCACCCCGATTACAGCTCTGGACCTTAAGCAACTTGTAACCAGCCTGAAGCTTGTAACAGTACATTTTAATATCACATTCTTATCTCCTTGCAGCCATCCCATTACCATAGCGCTTGAAAAGGAGAGATTTTAAAACGGGTGCAATATCGGGCTAGATTAGAACGTTATTTAGTTTATCAGTGACAGTTTATGGGCATGAGGTGCATCCAATATGGTTCACGGTGGTCAGTGTCGTGACCAAACACGACCCGCTTGGATTTACATTGAAGATACTATCACTAGCTAAATAGTAGGCGGGATAACATTACTAGCTGTATCTACTGTCTTACTTTAATGTAACAGTAATTAATGGAACAGAAATTGATTCATCTATTCCATTCTTACTTGTAACTTTAGTAACAAACAGAAATTGCTTCATCTAACTGTTCCAGGCTTAGTTGTAACATATTCACAAAGCACACTATCTAGTCCCAATAGCCAAATATGGGAACCAAATTTTGATACGATACTTATATATTTTTTGTTATAAATACATACTTATGATACATACTTAGCCACCACTTAGCTTATATAACCAGACACAGAGCAAACATCCATATTTATGATCAAATATCATTCAAATATTTGTCCTGGTTGGGGATCGAACCCACTATCTACAATTTAGAAGGCAGAGTACCAAATGAGCTTTTTGGGAATCCATGGCTTATGTCCAGTAGTGGACTTCTTGTGGCTGAGATGATGATGATGTTCTAGGCACTGGTTCTATTTCAAGTCGAAATACCTATCCCACAATAGTTTTAACTGTGTTTGGCGGTCTTTTTCATTTACGTGTCATTGCAGGTTGGCGTTGTGCTTCGCGCTGCGTGCTGCCATCCGTGATTACATCGACATTGAAGACGTTAGGGCCAGTTCAAAAATATTAGCAAAAAATGAAAATCATGTTTGAATCTCTATTGAAATCAGACAAAGTCAAAGAAATGTGTCACATTCAAAGAAAATTGAAATAAATCTCTGCCTACCCTAAATGGGTACAAGTAATCGCTTAAAAAACTTAAAAAAAAACTGACTTCAAAATGCGTAATTCGTTTACTTGGATGACATATTTTTCCAGTTATTTTGTTATAAAAATCAAAATACTGATCCGATTTTGATAAAATTTCTATGGGACCACCTGGGAAGTTCAAAAGAAAGCTTCAAAAGGTTTGAAGCGAAAACAGATTTTTTCAAATCGATTCAGGTGTTTTTGAGTAATCGGGGAAAATTCATAGAAATAATAAAAAAAAAAATTCCGGCGAATTGAGAATCTCCTATTTGGAAGTCGGTTAAAAATACAAAATTTTTGTTACCAGTTATTAAAAACCGTAGAAGTATCAAATAACATATGAAGTTTTGCAATGAAATTATAATGTAGCCTTTAATTCCTGTAATTTTATTAATTACAGCGATAAACTAGGAAATGTATACGTTACATTCTATTTCCGCAACTGCTGTAAATAGTTAGGAAGTTCAATCTGTCATTATATTCTGACATTTTAGTTTATACTATAAATCATTATAATAATTACAACAGACACCGTTACACGAAATTATGTCTCATTGTCATGTTTTACGAGATATATGTAGATTTGAATGTGCCCAACCGACAGCGCAAATAATTATAAGTACCTACCAAGGCGACCGAGCTCCACACGGAATTTTTTTATTCGGAAAATACTTTTGCACGTATTTTCTCGAGTTCACTAAAAATGAAACCTAGCAGATGGATTTATCGTCCCCTATTTTTAAATAAAAACTACGGGTCACTCACGTCTGTTTTGAGCCGAAATATCCGACTATAGTTTCAACCGCATTCGGCGGTCTTTTTCAAAGGAGCAGCACACACGTCACTCTCGGTCGGTGACGCGCCTAGCACTGCGACGTGCCGCTCGTGCCGCACGTGATGTCATCGGTTGCAAAAGGGTTAGGGCGGGAAGCTGGTCGTCTTGCGTCGGTTCAGCTGAAGTGTCTTCTTCACTAGAACTCTCGTGAGTGTCAGGAATGTTCCAGCAAGCAGAACTCACAATATCACCACCAGACTCACGATCATCCTCCCGAGCTCCATGAAAGCAAGGTTTCCAAGTGGGTGGTAAGTGCCATCCCCCATCTCTGTTAAAGGTCGGTCGTTTACTAATTTCTATAGCCTCCCTGACCTTCCGGGGCACAAACAACTTCTCACGTGCCAGGACCTTCACCTTATCGAATCTAATGTAGTGCTGCGTGTCGGAGGTCAGAGCATTTTGGCTCAAAACAGACGTGAGTGACCCGTAGTTTTTATTTAAAAATGTGTGAAAACCACGTTAATTTCCATAGTAATATCGTCCCCTAATCTACAAGTTAGTGGTCAAAGTATGTGGATCTATTTAGTATAAAGAAATAAACTCCTGTCTCTTTCTCATCCCGCTTAATGCGCATTTATAATATTTTACAGCGATTTTACACATACTTTCTCACAAAAACGCACACTCAGCAGCGTATCAAGCGTAACAAAATCGTAAGTTAGACTGCAGAAAAGCAGTTTTTGCTATTTTGTTTTTCTTTTAATTATACATACTTGTATACTTGTTTTTATTGTCCTACTTTTATGTATTCATACATAATTATAAGAACTAGTAGAAAGATCTAATAAATTATTGAAACAATTACCATTATTTATTATATTAGCCTTAAAACATTATACACGTTCAAATGCGTAACTCATATAAGCTTTACAATCATTAAATCCTTGTCAAAAATGTCATGTGACTTTTGAAAGTACTTTTCACAACTTTATTATTAACGTGTCAAGCTAATAATTAATAAATTACTTTTAACGCAGTTTTTAAGCTTATTCAGTGTCGCTATTAAACCAAGAGCGGGCCTTATGTTTATCTACCTCATCGGGTAACAAAATGTGACCTATCTAAGATGATGGACATTATAGTAAGGTGTATCTAAACGTACAGGGTTGCCTAGGCTAAATCTGGAGTGTTTTGGACAGTTAGCAAAAATGTGATCTTTTCTTGGGGTGTCCACACATCGGGTGCTGGAGCTTGGGTGAGTCGGCCAACTTTAAGGTGACAAAAATAGTACCAATCACGTCAAGATTATACTTATACAACTATATTGATTTTGGCACTTTTCTTGTTTTTTTTTGTTTTAATAAATCACGATACTTAAGGTAAAATAAGATAGTCTTTTCAACCAACAGCGTAATAAATATCCACAGAGTTACCAGTTAATAATCACAATGGCTATACCAGCTGGCAATTATGTAGTGCGTCCAAAACCGTAGGAACTCTCCAAATGGAGCGTGCTATCAGCACGCCTAGTATGGTCTCCTCACGCGTCCTGTATCGTTGTTATAACGTGCTTACTTGTGGTTCTGTACACTACCTGCCCTGTACTATGAATGAATTGAATTGATAGTTTGTGCTGATTGAACTGAATCCAAAATAGTGGTAAAAAAATGGCGCATCGACAAAAGACACCCAGTACGGATATTTTACAGGTCCGTCTAGTTCAGACCCAATGGTTTTTAGGTACTTATATCATACGTTTAATGGTATAAAAATTTCTGATGATCCGACCAACAACAAGTCAGTTGTAACCTATTCCATGAAATTATTTTTATTTCGTTTTGGTCTTGTTTTATTCATTGACTAAAATTTATACACTGAATCAACTGTCTAACATGGTCTAATCCGTAATATTTTCCGTTAAGATTAGCCGTGGCAAGCCCAAAATATAGCAAAATACACGCATTACAAGTTACCTACGTCTATTTTGAAATGACATGTCTAACTATATCTTTGACCGCGTCCGGTGGTCTTTTTCAACGCGAGCAGCGCAGATGTCACTCCCGTAAGAGTCAGGGGAATTTGACTGGATTTTATAATGTTCAATAAGTTACAATATAATAAAAGGAAAATAAATGTAAAATGTTTCTGCGAATAAAACAGTACCTATATACATTTAAAAATATATCAGCTATACTTTTAATTTATATACTATTTATTTTACTAAGCATACCTACTTATCGAAACTTATCGAAAGCTTTATTGAAAACAAATATCAAAATGTATTGGTCGCTGTTTGCATTGGAAGCTGTTGTGATTGCGGTACACTACAGATAAGGTAAATAGCTCATACAATTGTTAGAATGGGAGGCACCGAGCCTCTTATGTTGAGGAAGTGATACCTAATGGGCCCGGCCAGCCAACGGCTAGACCAACATGGTGTCAATAGTATCGTGCTCCCAAAATGGAACGCTAAGAGGTCCAAATAGCCAATTCTCGTCGGCACCACTCTAATTTGTAAAGTATAAAAGGCTAAACTGTGCTTCAATATAGCCTCGTTTTGACGATGCGATGCTCTATATGCTATGATAATGGTCACATAAGTTCTTGCCATTCTAAAAAAGGATAAAAGGAATTCGATTACTTTTAACGAAGTACAGCCAATTAAAATATTTTTCTAAATAATTGTTATAGTTATGTCAATTATTTATTTATGACCGTTTGAAACGAGGAAATTACCTATTTTTCTTACAGGCTAGGCATGCTAACCAATAGAACGCCTAGGGCATAGACGAACGGCAGACTAGCACTTGATCCGCACCTTCGGTGTGATCTAGTGATGCTAATGCGGGGTTAACTAGCTAATCATAGCCATAATTCTAATTTGTAAAGTATTGAATATTAAACCCTTTATAAAATGATGAAATGGTAAAATAACTTCTAAAAGGATAAACAGCACTTAATTATTATAATATATAACTAAGTAGAGTTTATCAAAATATTTTTTCTAAATAGTTGGTGGTGGTATCATTAAATTTTAATGTAATTTAGGATTTCTTTTGGGTCTAAAGAAGGAGGGAGAAGTCTGTTTTACTCCATTTTGTAATTTAAGCAACTTTTATTTATTTTAGCAAGCTTTCTCGTCTATCATGACATGAAAATTAACATTTTCATACGTTTATATCGCGGAATACTTCTACTAATAATTTCAGGGATTAGGTATCACAGACTGGTTTAACTGGTGTAGTCGTTAGTGGACTCCAAGATTTACATATTGAATCTTTTTTAGACTAAATAATAGTACCCACAACTGTATATAAGTATATATATATATACACACAAACACACACACACATATATGTGTGTGGGTTTGTGTGTTAGTGTGTGTGCGTGTATACACACACATACTTAAACTCTTATTTTTATTCACACGACTGTGATACGAGGCGGTGCTGGTCTGTCCCCAAGGCGTTCCAGTGGACGACGACCTTTGTTCTCGTTGTAATTTCATTAAAATGCGGTCTTCACCGACGTGTCCAGTAATTTATAGCATCTACCATGAGTACACTAATTATGCAAACAAAATTCTAATTGCGTGTAACAAGCAAATGACCGATTGTAACTCAATCAAGTGTGCCAATTATGTGGAACATTTGCAATTAGCCTTCGCTTGAAATTTTTAGCATATTGAGATCTCAAGATATCTGCTAATATCAAATCTGTGCCAGTTGTTCTGTGTTTATTTTATGTGCAAGTAAGATGATTAGAACACATCACTACTTGCTTGGCGACATATTTTAAACATGAATTTGCTAGCCAGCTGACTACTAGAAAGTACTCAACTAAAATTCTATAGTACTATAAAACTTTTTTTCTCCGAAAGCTCAATAAGTAAGTAAATTTTAAGAACGATTGGGTTGGCAGCTAGGACAGACGAGTTTCAAGTGGAATAAGTCGCTGGTTGCAAGCAGCGTACTAACCAGATTTATTTAAAAATAAAGGGGGAACTTCTATGGCCAGCAGTGAACTTCTTATAGCAGAGATGATGATGATGACAAAATTTTACAACATAGAAAGCATCGTCGCATAACTTCAGGAAACAAGAGGCGTAACAAAGGCACAAAATAATTCAATTCAATTCAGTGCTTTATTTGCCAGTTAAAGGGTCATATAGTTCGTTAAAGTGTGTAATAAAGTTGTGAGCCAATAACAATCTTGTACTAGGTGTGCAAACATACAAAATAATAACTAATAAGCAATATGTATAGAAGGTAACAACAACTCTATCCTATCAACATATAAAAACTTTAAACGTTTATTTAACGGTACCTTTACAATTTGCTTTGCAAAATAAAAACAGAATCAATTGGTAAAGCTAAACACCTCTTCCGAGATCGTCTTAGCAGATGGCACCGCGGTCCGCGCCATCGCTTCATTAGGCGGGTCACCCGGAGCGACACCTCGTGCTAATGCGGATTGCTGTTGCGATTCTGCGCCACTGCTGTCAACATGTACAGGATGACAGAACACCTTAAGTTTTTTTAATGGTTAACTATATTATCATACATTATCAATGAAAAAAAATATTACGGATTTATCGCGTACATTTTACATAATTTTATGATCGGTCGCTGTGACCATATAGTATAATGTTTTTAAGTCTAATATAGTATAATATTTTTCAGTCCAATATACTATAATGTTTCAAGTCCAATATAGTATAATGTTTTCTTGGTCACAGAGACCTCTGACCACGGACTATACGCGATAAATCCGTTAAAATTTGTTTAATTTCAATGAGCAATAATCGTGAAAACCTTAGAAAACATTATACTATATTTTGTTCATTTTTGGAGTTAAGTTGAGCTTGGTCAGTTCGGTATAATTTATCATCTTTAAATAAATATGTTTTTGAAATATTTTGGAAAAATGTGTGTTAGTTCTACAATATTATTTATAATTTTCTGTCCGTGTAACGTACCTATTTAAAACCTTTCGCATAATTTTTGTCAGAGAAAATGAGAAGCAAGTAATAATTAATATAGGTAAAAAATTAGCCACAAAATTAGCCTGGTAGATTTGAAACATGTAAAGCCAGTATTACAAGCATACATCTTTCCCATTCTTTTGTAGAGCATTTTCTCTGTTTTAACATTTTCTGTCGAACCACTGCAAAGCACTTAGATAAATAGGCAGACCGATATGAAAGGTTCTATTTTTGCCTTTTGACGTACAGAACTCTAAAGTGAATTGTCAAAATTGGTTTACAATCAGCAAGGATAATGATATAAGGAAAATATCTACACGGAAAATATAGTGTATATATAGGAGAATAGAAGGAGAAATAATAGGAGAACTTGAGAATCTAAATTTTATCAGGGCAATTAAATATATATGTATAAAGTATAAGGCAGAGACACCCAATGGAGTAAAATATACTTACAAAAATAATTGTAAATAGTTGTTGTAACGGCATAACGGCATACTGTAAGCCATTTTAACATAAAATGCACTTTCCAATAAATCCTTAAAAGATTCATACTTTTTAATATCTCGTGATCTGAATACCTCTTTTCAATTTACGAACCATCGAATTGAGTTATAATTTACGAATTCCAGTTCTTTTCTTACATAAATTACCCTGTAATAATATGTCGTTAATGTGAACACTTCGATCACCGATGGCAAACACGCATCCATTTTAATACGTGACATTAACTGCGAAGATTCCGTACGAGGGTTGCCATCGGTAATTATGAATTTACGATAAATGATACATTTACTGGCCACATTTTTATAAATGAAACAACACAAACACAATAAATAATGAAATATTTACAATAAATTTTATACATTACGCCTGTGAGTTTTGAGTTGAATTTTATTTGAGTATAAATGGTTTTTATGACGTTTTAAAGTGTGATGCTCCAATTTCTAGATTGTTCCAAAAGATACGTAGTAGCCGCATGCAAAATACTTCCCCGTCGAGATATGAGGAGCTTCCATACGTATTATTCAAAGTGTCTGCGGATGCCACACACGTTGCTGTACGAGCCAACTAGACTCGGATAGTCTGGACTGGATCTGCGATAGCTTTAGTTTAGCTTTTGTATTCCTCTTTTAGCTGGCAACCCATATTTAAACCGTATAATAAAACAAGTAACAAATTAACAGGTATTTATGAAACTTTAAGAACTTTTTACGCAAGATAGATCTATGATTGACCACCAACTCGCCTGATGTTAAGCGACGGTGTAGGCGAGGATGGAGCTCGTCGATCTAGAAGATATCTATTCACTCTAACCTTGAAAATTCCAAGATTGTAGCTCTCAGGAAACAGAGATGGCGGCAAAGAATTCCATTCCTGTGCAGATCGCAAACCTTTCGCAGAATTCGCAGAAACGTAAAAAAAGATTTTTAGATACACTTATCCATCCATGTGGATTACATTGAACACCTACTTTGTCACCATCACTTTTGGAACCATTCCAATTGTGCTTCGGCCGCGTACGTAACTATAGTTTCGTAATTGGTTTCGTATGAAACATAATTATTCTTGAATGGAAAATGTATGAAGTTATCACAAAGAAGTTATACACATAATCGTAATTATGAATATGTGTGTACTGTGTACCCTATACATTGTTTGGAAAGAGAACTATTATGACAAGATGGGAACTAACGTCTCGGTTGAACGTTTAATGATATTAGGACAGCAGCGCCCTCAAAGCCGTACTAGTTCTCAATTCGGACAGACTCTGTAATTTATGTAGTCGTATGTATTTTTTAAGTCATGAACAATATCAAATACTGATATTTTTTATCGAAAAGCATTCTATTCCGTAAATTAATAAGACATAATAACAAAGTAGATATCAATATTCTCGAACATCTAAAATACAAGTAATCGTTTAAAAACTATAAAAACCGTCTTAATAATACGCTAACATGACTAATGACTTAACTTACTAATGACTTATGACTTAAAATTTGTATGGGACCACCTGACAAAATAAATAATTTTTCAAATCGGTTAAGGCGTTTCGAATAATCGGAGAACATCCATAAAAAAAGATTTCGAGATAAAAAAAAGATTTCGATTTGAGAACCTCTTCCTTTTTGGAAGTCGGTTAAATAAAAAAAAAATTGATGATCCTTTTAAGCGAGTACGTTGCACGTTAGATAGATAATACTATTAAAATTAAAGCTACCTAAAATTACCATAATAAACACATTTTTCATTCACAAACTTTCCCAAACGCCACCTTATCACCCCATCATGCATGAAGCGCCAGCGCCCAAGAGACCTCCATGTCGGAAGCGGACACCCACATACCTCACGAGCGCTCTATCTCTAACAATCTTAATTATGAGCGTGTCGATGATCATCTCAAATTTTCTGCCGTAAAAGGTCTTTAAAGAGTCGCTAAGTGTACGAAGGAGGAGATTGCTGGGAGGCTGTCACGACTGGCTGGAGGCAACAGACACTTCTGTTGAGCACGTGCCTTGCTGACGTCATTATACCTGACTACAATAAAAGGGTCGGTTGTGATTTTAACATTTTATACAACAGCACAGTGGGTTAGCAAGTTGAAATAGCTGTGGGCAGGGCACATAGCAAGTAGAACTTATGGCCGATGGAGCCGAAAAGTTCTCGAGTCCAGGCACCGGCAAGCGCAGCGTAGGAAAACCAGCCACGAGATGGACAGATGACCTTATACAAGTGGCAGAAAGACGCTGAATGGAAGCCGCTTCGAATCGGTCTTTTTGGAAATCCATGGGGGAGGGCTATGTCCAGCAGTGGACTTCTTATGGCTAAGATGATAATGATTTTATACGTGGTACTTACGTTCACTTGAGTCGAGACCACGCACTAGCAAGCGCAGGGCCAAGACCAGCCACAAAGAGGACAGAAGACTGAAGACAAGTGGAGAAAACGATGGATGCAAACCGGTTCTAACCGATCTTTTTGGAAATCCATGTGGAAGGCCTATGTCCAACAGTGGCTTCTTGTCGCGGAAATGATGATGATGATCATTACTTACGTTTATGTGCACAGAAAATATTGCCTTCTTTTTTCTGTATATTTGTTACGTTCATATTTTAAATTACTGAATTGATGTTCAAAACTAGTGGTAAATCGGGCTTATATTTTTTATGACGTCACAGTAAATCTAGTACTGCTTTCACGTTATAATTTTTTATATTAATCTTGTTACCTTTAGAACATTTATTTTTATTTTTCTAGTTTTCTTGTGTTTCCAGATATGAATGTTTTTGTTCAAGTATATATGTATACGCATGTAATAACAAAGATCATCATCATCATCAACAATTTTACAAAAGATGTAACGCTGTTAAAGCATCAATTAGGGAAGTATAGTTTATGAACCTAAAGGGTCTTAGTTTGTCAACCTGTAGCCAAGCATTATACTTAGTTAATGTGGTGTACATCAAGAAACGGACACATAACTATCCGACTTTATAATAGTTGATAAGGTAGGTAATATAAGATGAAGAAGTAAGTTTATAAAAAATATCACATTATATTTTTTTATGATGAATAAAGACGTTTTAACTTGTGATATTATACTTTAACAGCGTTCATTTTTGAGATATTAGTAGCTTTTAAAACTGATTACTGCAAACAATAAAAACTTTAGTACTGGCGGAGAAAAAACTACGAAACGATAGTTAATTTTTTTCTAACCAGAAAACGTAATATAAAAACATCAACTACAAGCTGGATAGATGACTTCATACAAATTGCAGGAAGACGCTGAATGCAAGTCGTTTTCAACCGGTCTTATTAGAAGTTCCTGGGGGGAAGGTTATATCCATGCAGTGGACATCTTATGGCTGAGATGATGATGATGATTTTTTTAAACATTTTCTAAGCAATTATTGAAATCGATTAGCAGCCAGTGACAATTTTTGCTGTACAAAAAAAACTGAAAACTTTATTTTTAAGTGTTAAAATACAGAAAATTAAAAGCTCATTAGCCTTTTCAACCTTTATCGCTCTGCCTTTACGACGCGCTAAGTAGTCTACATGTAGCAGAACTGTTACCAATACGATCCAGCTGCAAGCCTAGCTGTGACCCACGACCGTTCCCGCTAATTTACATCTCTTGAGGCGCCACGAAGGGTAATTTTTGCACGCCAGCACGTGACCTGCGCACGCGCGCCCTCGCTAAACTGTGCAATGAACGCTTGAACGCTGTTTTCTGTTCTGATTCTCTGATTGTAGAGTTCAGGCTACGTGCTTTTAATGGTTTGTTACGAAACAGTCGTGTCTCTACTTAGAACATTGTTAGTTAAGATTTGTAATCAATTTTCTTGTTTTTAAGTGACTTCAAAGTTAGGTACTGATTAAGAGTTTGTAGAGATTTGGCACGCGCTTTCGGCAGAATTGTTACTAAGTATAAGCATCTTTCAAGCATGTAGTGGGCAAAGATATGATCGCTAAATTATGTTTTCACCTTACCAGCTGCCTTATCGGCTAACTCAGTTGACACTAGACATAGTGATTAAATTGAGTAATTTAAACCATTTTTAGTTCGTTCGCACTAAATTTACGTAGTCGTGGTTCGGTTGAATAGGAAAGTGGTGTTTGACAGGACTAAACCAATTTTAAGCGAATTATAGTTTGGTGATTGATGGCAGAATTGCTATCAGTGTTAAACATTAGGGAATTCGGTAGGATTGAAATAGACAGATGGATAGATAAAAACCGAACAAAACTATAATGATTCCTTAAAGTACCTACAAGAAAATCCGAAAAATGAATTTATACTGTTATGTAAGTAAAAATACACAATATAGTACATTTAGCTGTACGTACCTACTTACGTACGAGAGCAGACATCACTCATAGCTACTTTGTAACATTCAATTGCGGCGAGAGAGACTCATTATATTTTAGTATATTACAATGTGCGAAAATGCGTGTGTGGAAGGGGGGAGGGGGGGGGGGGAGAGGGTCAATATCATTTTTTCCTCGACGGACTCTCTCGGATATGTCGAATAAAATTTTGAATAAACCTTTTAAGTTTAATATATGTACCTATATATTATTTCTTATCCCAGATATATTATTTCAATATTATCTGACATTTATTTTTATACAATACAATCTAGTAATATGATTATTATTATTGACATCCTTATTATTTGCTATTATGTGTAATAGCTTGTCATTTCTATTTTATTTTTCATTTTTATTATTTGAAGCATATAATTGTGTATTGACATGTATTTTTTTATATTAAATTACCAATAAAGAATATGAATTTGAATACCGCATATAGGCATAGAAGAAATTTACCTGTAAAAACAAACGGTCAAAACGTAAATATTTCTTGTGTTAGGAACCCTAGAAACTGTTCAAAGCTTGTATATGCGCTAACCGTGAAACTTACCCATCAAATTTACTATTTGGACGCCCACGATATTGTAGCAATTTACAGTCAGTCCTAACTGCTGAAACAGGAGTTAATTTCTTAATACACCCGACTAGCATAAAACAAACATAAATGTTAGCTACATTAACTATAATTACAGATAAGACTAGCCATAACGTCCTTTACTGGTAAGTTTGATGACTATTCATAGATTTATTAATACATGGATTTTGAATTAGGTTCGTACCTATTTATATCGTCGAAGCATTATTTTACCGACACCAATAGGTATGTGTTTTCAAGTATGATTGCATACATTTTAATGTGCAATAAGCAAACTGTTTTTTCCGAACTTGAACTGAAAAATAATTATAGTTAAAAAAACTGAAAATACCGCCTTCAAAATACGCAATACGACGTGTTTGTACACGGCTTGCTGTTCACTTTTCTACAGGCGTTTGGATGATATTTTACCAGTTATTTTGTTATAAAAACCAAAGTACCTACTTAATTTAAGTAAAGTTGTGGAAAAACAAATTGTGACGGCAAGAACTTCAACTTGCCGATTTATTTGTTTTTGTTTGTAGATGGCTTTTTTCTATGACATAATTTATTTATTCTGGGTCTCTGTCTCTCTTGCAAAATAAAAATATCAATCAAAATGGTGGCTTGACTGGCCTTGTGGCTCAGTTGGTAGTGTGTTTACGTCTACCTGCTGAACTGAAAGGTCGTGGGTTCAATCCCCACCCAGGGCAAACATTTGTGTGATGAGCATGGATGTTTGTTCTGTGTCTGGGTGTTTCTATGTATCATATGTATATATTTACAAAAAAAAAGTATATATGTATTCTATCAGCCATCTAGTTCCATAGTACAAGCTTTGCTTAGTTTGGGCTAGATGGTGTTGTGTGAAATGTCCACAAATATTTATTATTTTATTATTATTATTAAAATATCTCTTTACAATTATAATTTGTATAGCAATTTTTAAGGCTGTGTTATTAACTATTGAAGAAATAAAAACAAACCAATAAACGTCGTATAGGTATAACATAATTATTTTCTTGATTTATTTCCCTTTGTTCAAATATTTTTAAGTACAGATCTAAAATCTGTAATTATGTTTATAAAAGTAAAGTCTGTATTGTAATACATAATACAAAAAGAAGTGAAAAATAGAAAATGTACAAGTTATTTAAATACATATGTATTCTTTTGAATAATTCCTATAAAATCACTTACTTGTCCGAAAAGACCACGAAAAAGTTCATTTTTATTTTATGCAAAAGCCTTGCTATTATTAAAATAAAAATATATAACACTGCAAGGTTTTGGAACAACAGATAGTATATACCTACGACTAGTCAGGAAATCCTAAGAATCCATTATTATACTGTTTTCTAAAAAAAAACCTAAAAGTCGATACAAATGTAAACCAGACATCAAACTGCAACAAAAACCAAGGAAGCCTATAGGACATCTAAATCAAGCTAAGAGACAGACAGACATGCAGAGATGGAGTTATAAATGTCTTTACCGTACCAGGTGTCTATTGATGTTACCTTTATTCATACGTTCGTAACAGCAAAACTTAAAGACTTTTTTACATTATTATTTAGGAAAGGAGTGTAATTTTTGGCATCAAACAAGCTTTTGTTTTGATTTCTATCAAAGCAGATGTCCCGGTGAGAAGTAACGCCTAATCTTATTGAAAATGCCGAATTTTTTACAGTTTAGTCTTAAAGTAAAGGAAGGCTGCAAAGTTTAATGTTGAGGTTAACGTAAGTCCCAGTTTAAGATGTTCTGTCGTTATAAAGATATATTTCAGAAAGTAGGAGATAAATAAAACTCACTTTTTTGGCGGAGAAATCGCCGGCATTAGACTTGCTGGCGCTGAATTTGGCGAGATTTTCGTTAACCCAGTCGGACACAGCTTTTAAAACTTGACTTATAGGCACTAACGTACTTTCTCTCAACGCTTCGATTAAATCTATAGTCGAAAATTTCGACTCAATATAGACAAGATAACTAAATAATAATTTCAAATTAGAATTGGTATAAATTATCTTAACTTTAGCACCTATATCGAATCGGAGCTCGCTCAGTTGGCTCCTAAAATGCTGGGTACTTCACGCCATAACAATTAGTGAGTGTTTTGGTTTACCACATTAATGAAAAGAAAATTCTGAGATTGCAAAAATCAATATTTTTTTTAGGGTTCCGTACCTCAATAGGAAAAAACGGAACCCTTATAGGATCACTTTGTTCTCCGTCTGTCTGTCCGTCTGTCCGTCCGTCCGGGTGTCAAGACCTTTATCTCAGGAACGCGTGAAGCTATCGAGTTGAAATTATAACCATATACGCAGATCCATAGTATCTTGCTGCAGAAAGAAAAATAAATTTTCTCAGTTTTCGTAAAAAAAAGTTACAGCCGAATATGTCGTAAAAAACGCACATTTCGACACTCACAGAGGAATCAAAACCTATGGGGTACTTCCTGTTGACCTAGAACTCTGAAATTTGACAAGAAGCATTGTGATAGAGTACACATAATTATAGGAAAAATTCCGAAAACTGGACATTTTAATTTAATCACAAAAAAATTGTGTCTCTATGCAAGGAATGAGGGCCCAAATTTTAAAGTGAATTAACCGTATCATGTGGGGTATCATATGAAAGAGCCACATTAGCATAAGCTAAAACAAGTTTTTAACACATTCTTCGCCATCTGTAGACCCTTCATCTGGGAACCAAAACTTTTTAGGCGAATTTTGATTAAATACAGAGTGGCCGCGAAAAGCAACGTTGACTGCCTCAAACGCCGGTGGTTTACTGACTACTACAAAATGAACGGGACACTCGCTCGGATCCGAGTGGGAGGCACCGCTACTATAGCCCCACTCCACTCGGATCCAAGTCGTGAGCAAGGAATGTGTTAAATATTTTTACGATGTAGTATATTTTTCGGTTTATGAAGGAAAATATAAAAAAATATATGATTTCCCCTTTTATTTAGTTTGTACGGAACTCTCGGTGGGCGAGTCAGACTCGCACTTGTCCGGTTTTTTTTAAGGATAGATCGTTTTTACAAAAATATTACGTTTGACATATCTCTCTTAATACGAAAATAATATTTCTGTTAAATATATATAGGGACGTCGATTTAATCAAAATAACATTATTACGTTTACTAATTACGAAAAAAACGTAGATCTACATCATGTTCATATATTAATTTCATCTTGATATCTGCATGAGTCGTGAGTTATTAAAGAAAAGTTGCTTGACATACGGATGAACAAACAAACAGAGAAACAGACAGACAGACGGACAACGAAAGTAATCCCCCTATAAGGGGTCATTTTTCCCCCTTTTGCGATGAGTGAAAAATTCCTAAAAATATAAGTGTGTAATATTCTCAGAGTCTCTTTAACTTGTACTTTAACATGAAACATTAATTGCATTGTTCACTAGTAACGAATACCAATTATTCCCATTCTGGATTTTATTTGAATTTTATTTTAAGATCAAGGAAAGGTCAAGTGAGAAAGTTAATCTTAATTCGCGGAATATGCGTGTTGAGTGCTTTACTTTATTGACATTATCATTTCCTTGTTAAGATAAACTATGACCGCAAATTTATTCCCGTTAGTAGAGAATATTAACTTCTAAGCATTGTCTGATTTCGATAATTCTTTTTCAACTATAAAATATCAGTTTGTATTTGTGACGGTGCCCGTTCCGGTCATAACATAATGCGTTTTAGTTAACGTAAAACTCATCGAAATCAGATATTTTTTTTTTATTACGTGCTTAATTTTGGGGCTCGTGGAATCGTTTTTTTTTTCATATACGCACTGGCCAGTCTTACTATACTGTTTTTTACGCCCCAGTATCATTTGTGTTAGACGTTAACTGTTAACACCTGAATGAACATATAATATATATCTTCTAGGTCGTCGTGCCCCATCCTGAGCTACTCCGTCGCTTATCCGGTATCACTTAAATAGTTGTTAGGTATATAAAAAAAAACATTTGTTTCATTAAATAGAAAAATGCAATGCGCATTCCGAAAAATCCCTTTTAATTTCAGGCTAAAATAATTGAGTTAGTCTGTAAAAAGGAGAAATTGTGTCTTAGTTAGCCTCACTTAATCCAATCAACCCAATGAAGTTTATATCTATAATTCAGTTTTGAGGAAGTCGTGTAAGGTAATAAACCAATAAAAATACACTAAAAGGTTTGCATAAGACTTTTTAAAGTTTCCGTAGTCAAAGAGTGATTACGACTAAATAGTGGACAAATTACACATAATTTGTCCACTGTTAACCTATCCGATACTGAAACGATTGTCTTTTGAACCATTCACCCTTTGCCCTCACTGGTATTTATCGATACCAAGCGTTGCTGGTCTAATGTTGACTTGATTCTAAAGAGTCCTAAAGTTATACCACATTCAAACTGCCACTGAAACAAACTACTAAACATCACAAGATTATTTAAAGATATGAAATCTCATCTCCATCTGAAACACAGCTCACGCTTATTGCAAATTAACCATACCCAACGACATAATAATTCTAGATGGTGCAGCGACGCAGATAATATCTCACTTTCACTGGCCACTGACGGAGACGTCCGATTGACGGGCCCAATTTAATTTGTGTCCACTTCCCGCCATTAAATGTGTCGGTGGAACCTGCTACACTTGCATAAACAAGTGCTTACATTGTAGCTGTATGTAAAAAAGATGCACTCAAAAAGTAATGCCCTTGCCCACTTACCTTCTTATCCTATTTCCATTTGTGTAAGGTAGGCATGTACATTTTCTCCATTAAACTCTGTCCTTTATTATATCTAAGCTCACCCATTATAGGTTTCCGTAGTAACTACAAAGAATTCTTGTAAGTTCGCCATTTCCGTTTGTCTGTCCGTATGTCACAGCCATTTTAATCACAGATTATTAGCACTAAAACGTTTGGCAAATAGATGTAATCAACGAATGTTATAAGATGTCGTAATAAAATTAAATAAAAAAAACGGACAAATGCGAGTCAGACTCAGACTGTATGGAACCCTCGGTGGGCACCGAGGGTTCCATACACACTAGTAGATAAAGGGTTTTTTTTTTTTTATATTTTCCTCCATAAACCGAAAAATATACATCGTAAAAACATTAAAAAAATATGTTTTAGCTTGTGCTAATAAAGTTATTACCGTAATGAATACCCCGACATGATATGGTTAAACCACTTTAAAATTTGGACCCTCCTGCATAAAGACCCTATTTTTTGGTGATTAAATTAAAAATGTACAGTTTTCGGTTTTTTTTCCTTTATGTGTACATTAGTATTTAGTGTGTATGTCAATGCTCTGGATGCAAGCCGATTCCAAAATGTCCTGGAAATCCATGGGGAGGCCTATGTCCAGTAGGCAATTTCTATAGTAGCTGAGATGATGATAATAATGATGAACGCTTAAGTTGTGTAACTATTGCGTTTTTACTAACTTTGGATAACAGTCGTGTACTCGACTGTACTACACGTGGTAATCTGCGTGCTCCCGTTAGCGCGTTGTCAGCGGGTCTCCGAAGCAGCTTCCTGCCCTGATGTGGCTGATGTATTCCACTCAGGAACTGCTAACAAGATCAGAATCAAATATTCGTACCTAATGTTTTCTAAGGTTTTCGAGATTGTTTTTATTTTACGGATTTATCGCGCATATCTCTATATATATAAAAAAATCAATTGCTGTTCGTTTGTCTCGCTAAAACTCGAGAACGGCTGGCCCGATTTAGCTGATTTTGGTTTTGAAATGTTTGTCGTAGTCCAGGAAAGGTTTAAACGTTGAGAAAATATCGGGTCCACTCATTGATAGGTGATATGAAGTACGCCGGGTCAGCTAGTTTTACATAATTTTATGACCTGACTTGGTTTTATGAATAAATTAAAGATTTGGTTGTCCATAAACATTTAAGGACTGGCAGGTCACAAACTGATGGAATTACAAGACTAGTGCTAAAGGTGTCTGTAGGTAATGAATACCATTAACCATTTCCAATATCACAAATTCATGATATGTTTATCATGGTATATAGTCATGTCAGGTATCGTTTGTATTTTTTTTTTTTATATTTGAATTTGTGAGATTTTTATTACTTGTACAAAGTTAGCTTCGAAAGAAGATTTTTTTAATATTTATACGAAACTAGCTTCGATGAAGCCCTTATTGTCATTATATTCTATATATGGAAGAAGAAATGGTAAAAACTTAAAATTTTCCTCCGTTTTAAAGGAAATCGATAATATGGCAACAGATTACGTTTATTACACGGCATTTGTTGACTTTGTTGTCGTATCATCACACTCATAGCACTGTAGAAAAAATATGAGCACGATTGTTTTTCAAATGTATTACGTATACACAGCATAATAACCAATAACCAACCCAGTCACTGACCCACTTCCAAACACTGCATCCATAAGATTAGTTGGTCTATAAATTTCTCAAAATGATGACACTGGGCGTTGCGGCCATTCAGCCACTTCACAGTGAACATGAGTCGGGCAAATCTTCGATGTATATTTCGAGTTGATGTTAGTAACGTCCGCGGGCGTCACGAAGAGCTAACACCATGGAGACTGCACCTACAGTGGTGTTAATTTTAAATCGCTCTGACACCTTAAGAGGGCGGTTGAGCATGCAGTTATCAAAAGGATATAACATTATTATACACCAAAGGTGGAAACTGATATCTATCCCACAACATAATCTTGCCTATTTTATGATTTGCTTAGAGATCGATATCGTGAAACTCAGCTGGTAATTGACTTAATTTGCGCATCTGTTCAGCTATGATTTGTACATGCACAAGTTTTGTTTAGTTTGGTCTTAAATGACGATTGGTGATTGTTTAGGCTACAGAAAATAGAGAAAGCGGCTGGGAGTTTTACTCCTGAGCAGTAAGCATCAAGAATGTGGACCAAAGGGACTGTCTGACTGATCTGTAATGGAAAGTTATTAATGAAACATGAAGCTTTCAGCACAGTCCCCTAAATGAATCCGATTGACTACAGCCAAAAATGCTACTTTACGGCGAAGCTTGAGACTAAGTAACGTCTTAGCAACTAGTTTATCATCACCGATCAACCTCAACTCACCTGTCAACCGATTCTAAGCCTTCCAAGTGATTCTTGGCTGCGAGAAACCATTCAAAGCTTATATTTCCTTTACCATTGACAAAGGGCTAACAATGCCCACACAAATCAAACAGGATCCTGTACACATTATCGGGCCAACTTGTTGGGAACATTTGCATGGGCCGCGGTACTTGCGTGTTCCCGCCCACTCTCCGTGCAATACCGTGCAATCGTGCCACGTATCGGCATCACATTAAATGCTGTAGCCGACACAATGTGGATTTCTCCACAATATATAAAAAAACTGGAGGTTTTGCTTAGTGCGCGGTGACATGCGAAGATAGTTGCGTCAGTGTTCCGCTGTTGGCTTCCGAAGGACGGTTTGCTAATAGCATTCTGTCGATCTGGGTTAGTGAAGTTATGGCTCTTTTTGTACCCTGCTGCTGCTTACTGCTTAGTTTATGATATGATTAGAATAGGGAATTGTGTGGTTATATCAAGTAATAGACAAACAAAAATCATTGAATAGTTATAGATATCCCTCATTATCATAATCTCAGCCATAAGAAGTCCACTGCTGGACATAGGCCTCTCCCATGGATTTCCAAAAAGACCGATTGGAAGCGGCTTGCATCCAGCGTCTTCCCGCAACTTGTATGATGTCATAGATATCCCTAAAACTAGAAAACTCGTTTCGAATACACTTTCAGATACTTCGTAGTTTCAGATATATTTTTTTTCGATCCTACCGTATCGTATGGGGTATCAATAAATTGGTATTTTTAAATGAAAATTAGGTTAATTATATAATTTTCCTCTCCAGCCTAATGTGAAAAAGCATTTCTAAACTATCAGATCTAGAAATTCATGACCAGTGAATAAATATGATTCACGATGATTCATGATATAATAGTAGACCGTATTCAATGAAAATTATCTTGAATAAATCTGTGATTACAGCTTTTTGAGATACAACAAAAAGTCCAAAGTGGCAACACTTTTCGATCTACCCTGTGGACATTATGGTGAAATAATATACTTTGTGTGTTGTAGACGGTTGTTTTGTTGGAACCTAATTCAAGTTACATATATAAATCAAATTAAGTGCAAATAACTCCAAGAAAGTGTATTCCCTGCATTCTTATATTTCCGACAGCTGTTATCAATATTCAGCAAGTTTATAACGAAAATTCGGAAGTGAGAAGTGCCGGTGTCGCGACTTGGATATCTAATATTTTGATGAGAATCGGAAACGAGACTGGTGTTTGGTGTTTGGTTTTGTTGAGACTGGTGATTGGCGTGGAAGGCCTACAAGGCGAAAAGTACGTACAACATATATAAGTATATGTAAGATATTTAAGTCGTATTATTTGCAAATAGTTCAGTAAGTAAGTAAGTTCGTATAGACTGAGTGGCCAGCCCTATTGTCAGAGTTATTAAGCCGCCGAAAGGCCTCTGACTTGGCTTGACGATTGCTGAACAACCGGGACCTACAATTTAACGTGTCATCCGACCCACGGTAGCGCTCAGAAAGAAATGCCACCCACGGCCACCCATCCGAAGACTGACCGGTCCGTCCGTTGCTTAACTTTGGTGATCGTTCGGGAACACCTAGTCAAGCTACGCCACGAGCGCTACCGTTCAGTTACTATAGTTCAGTGATCTCTAGAGAGATGAACTATTTGTAATGTGGTCTTAATAAACAATATTCGCCAAGTGATCTTCTTTTAATTATAGCGTTAGCTATGGAACCTTACTATAAATGCATGTTTCGACACGGTTTTAGCTACTTATTAAGTATAGTGTAAATGCAAATACCGTAATGTTCCGTGCGTGGGCATTGGATGCACGGCGTGCGGATGATGGAACGCGCATTGACACCGCTCAAAGAACTCAGGTGGCCAGGATGCGTTTCAAAAGATAGCAAAAGACATCAACGCGTGAAGTCGAGCCTATAGGTATCAATATTTATTAAGTGTTACTAACAATTTAAAATGCATTGTTTACATTTTACTGAATTTTGTCACGAGTTTTTTTTAGATACTTGGACATAATAAGTAATATTAATATTAATTAAAATTAATAATAATAATTAATATATTAATATTAATTAATTGCCTAAAATTCATTTCTATATTCAAGCTGAGACTGTGTAAGATTAAATAAAAATTACATTAAAATATTGGGGGGGAAAAACGTAGCCATAATAGCCATAAATAATTTCAGAGAATAAAAAACAAATACAAATGTCAAAACCAAAAAAATATAGAAATCATTTTTTTCTTTTTGTATGAAAAACCGCGAAATTTACTGGCGTCACACCACAAACCGTAATTCTTATACATATATCACGTACGTATACCGCAATGTCACTAAACATCAGGCGATTTAGCGGTCAAGCGCAAACCTATTTAAAAAAAAAACTCCTAACTAAATACTGATAGATCATCAATATTTAGAGCGATCAGTTACCCAAGTGACATTCCATATGTGGATGAGTAAGTCGATCGCTCGACATCCAACACCGAGGATACTGTACTCGGCCTTGTGCTTACGGAATACGCGACTCATGCGTGTCGACTTCTCATTTGGAAATACTCGTATAAGTGCTGAATTATACGACAGAGTAAAATCAAATAAGGCCTAAATATTAACTCTAGAACTAGATTTTTATGAGTATTAGGACAACACGGTGTCAAAATTCTGGATTAGGTAGAATTATCTAAATTCTACCTAATCCGGAATTTTGTCACCGTAATCAATATAATATTGCATTCATCATTGCATCAATAAAAGCAGTAAGTATTTTTTAGTTTTCTTATCTAATTATTTTTACTAAGAGATTGTGACTGTAAGTCTGTACGTATTTTCAACCGACTTCAAAAAAGGAGGAGACTCACTTTTTTTTTAATGTTTGTTACCTCATAACTTTTGACTGGGTGAACCTATTTCGATGAAATAAATTTAGTCCAGTTCTGACAATGGCATCCATGAGAAGTCGGTTGCTTCAGTTTTTTTAACTATAATTATATTATGACTCAAAAGATCCTCTGCATAAGCTCTTTTATTGCGGGTACTCTACAATTATTGATGACATAAATTAAAAACCGTTCAGAGTAGTTATAAACACATGTTAAATAACAGCTCCAAGAATGATAATATGTGGAGTTTTGCATAAGTCCATTATGCATTGATCTTACTTGGAAATGTTAATTTAAGTGTTACGCGTACTGTGATAAATGATAATAAAGATGGCTACTTATAGTTCCACCTACTGTAGCTAGAAGTGGACATACCAGTAGGTCACCAGGTGTTTGAAATAATTGTCCATGATCCAATAGTGGATTTTTTATTTTTATTTTTTGTGGACATTTCACACAACACTATCTAGTCCAAACTAAGCAAAGCTTGTACTATGGAACTAGATGGCTGATAGAATACATATATATACTTTTTTTTTTACTGGATACAATCATTCATTCATTCATTTTTTTTAATGGATACAATCATTCAATTCTATGTCGCCCCTGAATCGTGCCTGTCTCCACTTAAATGCACTCCTTACTGCCAACCCTGATTGTGTAATTTTTTGTGATAACTGGAAGACTATTGTAAGTACCTCCTTGACTGTGAAAATTTAATGGATCAATAGGACAGGTGTAAAAAGCCTGACGATTCATTGGATTTTGAGGGTAACCTTTGAGTTTATTGACTTGGTACTCTGAGTACCCGAACGGTATATTTTACTTTGTTTGACATATGTACTTTTTTTGTATCGACATGCTAGGCGTATTGCCCATTTGACATTTTTGTATTGACATTTTAAATTATATCGTACTTATATAATAAATAAATATTTCGTAATCCTCAGATATGAATTGTTTAAGAATAATTTTTGAATATTGTGAGATAATTGGTCTTTTTCCGTTTTTATCTCAATAAACGAATTTTAATAATCATCATCATCTCAGCCACAAGGAGTCCACTACTGGGCATAGGCCTAATGAATTTAAAAAAAACACTGTTATCTTGCATCCAGCGTCTTTCTGCTACGTGTATAAGCTTGCCTGTCCATCTTATGGCTGGTCTTCCTACTACGCTACGCTTACCGATGTATGTCCACTCAAGGATTTCAGCCCTGTCGGCCATCAGTTCTACGTGCTATGTCCCCTGTCGACTACCACTTTAACTTTGCTATTATACTATGCTATGTCGGTGACTTTCGTACGTCTACTAACTAACAAGGCGAGTTAAATAATAGTTTGTCAAATCAAAATCACCTTATTCCGTTTCTCTCTTGCTGCGTGAGCAATAAACATACCAACAAACATATTTTCACTTTCATTATATTAATAAAGTTACAAGAAACATTAATTTAACTTAAAACTCATGAATTAATAGTATACAATTACAATTATTTCCACTGCAAGTATTCATCAAAACGCAATCTTCATTTATCTTATAATATACATAAGTAAACAAACAACATTACTGAGACCGATTAAATTGTCACCAGAAGGTATACATTACAATAAAAATGTTAGTATTATCTGCTTTGGATGGATTTTAGTGTCTTCCTTATAATTATTGCTTGATGCACTGCTAGGTAATGTATGAATGCAAATCATTTGCCTTTTAAATTGCTAAAGGCGTTAGCCGTGGTAATAAATTGAATTCTATTCTAGTATTGTTTTTTTTTCTTATCTCATGCAAACAACTTCGTAAATATCACCATCATTTCAGCCATAACAAATCCACTGTTGGACATAGACCTGCTCCGCAGTGAATTTCTAAAAATACCGGTTTGTATTTAGCGTCTTTCAGCCACTTGTATGAGGTCTTCTTTCCTCCTTGTGGCTGGTCATCGCTGGCGGTGTGTCACGGTACCTTATAAAAAACCGGACAAGTGCGAGTCAGACTCGCCAATCGAGGGTTCCGTACAAACTAGTAGATAAAAGGGGGAAATCATATATTTTTTAATGTTTTCCTTCATAAACCGAAAAATATATATCGTAAAAATATTTAAAAACCTGTTTTAGCTTATACTAATAAAGCTATTTCATATGATACCCGACATGATACGGTTAATACACTTTTAAATTGGGACACTCATTCCTTGCATAAAGACACTATTATTTGTGATTAAATTAAAAATGTCCAGTTTTCGGAGTTTTTCCTATATGTAACGCATTGTGTTACATATATTCTTGTCTAATTTCAAAGTTCTAGGTCAACGGGAAGTATCCCATAGGTTTTGATTCCCTTGTGAGTGTCGAAATGTGCGTTTTTTACGACATATTCGGCTGTAACTTTTTTTACGAAAACTGAGAAATTTAATTTTTCTTTCTGCAGCAAGATACTATGGATCTGCGTATATGGTTTTTATTTCAACTCGATACCTTCACGCGTTTCCGAGATAAAGGTCTTGACACCCGGACGGACGGACAGACGGACAACAAAGTGATCCTATAAGGGTTCCGTTTTTTCCTTTTGAGGTATCTACGGAACCCTAAAAAGAAGAAGAGTAGAAAAAATCTGCTGCTGTCCTTATTTCGTCCCCATCCAATTCAGAGTAATGTAAACGTGTAGATTTTTGAGATACATAAGGTAGATTACGACATTGGTCAAGTGAGGGTTGGCAGACCTTACATCTTCGAAAACATAAAAAAAACCGATAAAGTAAGAATTCCACTCGCATACCCGAATACCTATGCATGACACAAAAGATGAACAGGATCGCTGACACCAGGGCTAATTACTCAACAAAATGTGCTTTAAATCTAAAAATATTTCACATATTTTCTACAGTAGAAATAACTTGAAATGCTAAACGTTCACATACGACATCAAGTTCAAATAAGTAAACGTTACAGATATATTTTCTTTAACCAAAGGGATTTAGAATAGAATATTATTTATTGTCATTCAATTACATTGATAACAATTTCGTTGTATGGAATTACCTATATATTAATAATGCTTCTATTATGGACTCGTCTGATTTACAACTTCGTATAAAAAAAGAAAGTGGACATTTCACACAACACCATCCAGCCCAAACTAAGCAAAGCTTGTACTATGGAACTAGATGGCTGATAGAATACATATATACTTTTTTTTTGTAATTATATACATATGATACATAGAAACGCCCAGACACAGAACAAACATCCATGCTCATCACACAAATGTTTGCCCTGGGTGGGGATCGAACCCACGACCTTTCAGTTCAGCAGGTAGACATAAACACACTAGGTACCAACTGAGCCACAAGGCCAGTTATAACTATGTTCATTGTTATTTTGTTTCTCTCTCAAGAGTGACAAAGGTGTGAAGGTATCTTGGTATATTGCAATTGAATCTAGTCAAACTTGGTCAACAAATCTAGAAAACTAAAAAATTAAATAGCAAAAAGACTGACTCGTGAAGGATTTGAACCTCCGTCCTCCGATTGACAAATTGAAATTTATATCGGTGCTCTAACCTATTGAACTAACGAGTCTTACGTGCATGTGTCGAAAATAAGCATTCGGCGCAACGAAATGCTGTCATGCTAGAAGCACAAACTTGTACATACAATAATGATCTTTAAATGCAGAACATTAGAATAGGTTTCTGACTGTCCGTCTTACGATCTGACGTGAGTTTATTTTTTTTTATCCATCCCAAAAATGCACAACGCCGCTAAAGAAGTTTTCACTTCAATAAAATTAAAAAAACAAAAAACTTAACTTTATTTTAAGTTTATGTCACATGACACCAACTGTCAACGAAACGTTCACTTGTCATTGGAGGTTTTATCTCGCAGTTTTCGCGCAATAATTTTTCAAAAATCATTTACGCAAGGTTGTCTCGCACAGGACCGGTTTTATGTATTTGTTGATCTACATCAAAGTAAACCCCACAATCTTGCCGATTTGGAGTCTTGTGTATAATTATATTACCGTTCATAAGATACATACATTTATCTGTGGGACAGAAAGACAGACACCGTAACTTCACGAATAGGCTCCCGCACCCTTAGCCCTTATTACGGAAGCCTAACAAACCCACCCTCAGCAGTGGGACAGTTACATTAATTCAAACTGCTTAGATCCAGATGCAGACTTAAC
The DNA here is from genome assembly GCA_947563715.1 of Lycia hirtaria. Classification (NCBI taxonomy): domain Eukaryota; kingdom Metazoa; phylum Arthropoda; class Insecta; order Lepidoptera; family Geometridae; genus Lycia; species Lycia hirtaria. The sequence goes on along the minus strand of OX387377.1, from coordinate 11,400,074 downwards.
TCCTTGACTAATAGCAAAATTGCTAGATTTTAGTTCTTGGGCATTCGGGTTAAAACACACCAGCCTATTTACCTTACCAAACTGCGCCAGATAGAGGGTTATGTTTTTCGGGTGTATGTATGTTTATACCTCCTATGGCTTAAACGGCTAGACCAATTTTAATGTGGGAGGTATCCTTAGATTTGTCTTTATTTCCTGAGTGTCTATAGGCTATTATCGTTACCTTCCTCGGTTTTTAGGGTTCCGTACCTCAAAAGGAAAAAAACGGAACCCTTATAGGATCACTTTGTTGTCCGTCTGTCCGTCTGTCCGGGTGTCCGGGTGTCTTTATCTCGAGAATGCGTAAAGTTATCGAGTTGAAATTAAAACCATATACGCAGATCCATAGTATCTTGCTGCAGAAAGAAAAATAAAATTTCTCAGTTTTCGTAAAAAAAAGTTATAGCCGAATATGTCGTAAAAACGCATATTTCGACACTCACAGAGGAATCAAAACCTATGGGGTACTTCCCATTGACCTAGAACTATGAAATTTGGCAAGAAGCATTGTGTTAGAGTACACATATAAGAAAAAATCCGAAATCTGGTCATTTTTAATTTAATCACAAAAAATAGTGTCGTTATGCAAGGAATGAGGGTCGAAATTTTAAAGTGAATTAACCGTATCATGTGGGGTATCATATGAAAGAGCCTCATTAGCATAAGCTAAAACAGGTTTTTAAATATTTTTACGATGTATATTTTTCGGTTTATGAAGGAAAATATAAAAAAAATATATGATTTCCCCCTTTTATTTAGTTTGTACGGAACCCTCGGTAGGCGAGCCTGACTCGCACTTGTCCGGTTTTTTTAATTATATAAGTGATTTTACAGTAATGTTCTGAAAAACGCTCAATATAAATACATTTTTAAACCCCAACTCAAAAAAGTTTGAGATGTGTGATGCCACACATAGTCACATGGATGTGTATCTGTCTATGGCATCGTAGACCGATTTTGATCTAGGTTTTTTTTTTGTTTAAAAGAATATTTCATCTAAAGTATTCTTAGCTATGATTCATTAAAATTTGTTTATCGGGACTTTTGAGTTTTCTAAAGTTATAATTGTATACACGTATACACTGGCGTTGCGCATACTTTCTCGCGAAAATGTTCACTCAACGTCTTATCAAGCGTAACGCATGTAGGCGTTCTACGACTTTGAACAAGGAGTTCATGATTTTTAGGCAATAGTTGAACAAACAGCAAATACGTATGTATTAATTTAATTTTTTTCAATTGTGGCATTTAAATATTTTTATTTTTATAATATTTGCAATTTTATTCTTTTGTTTTTTCTTTTTTTTTAATTTGAATTTTTCTTTTTATTGATCTTTTTATAATTGTTTTTCGTGTGTATTTTATAGTGACGTGTAACCAGTGCGTATCAATAAATGAATATGAATAAGTATAACTGCTAGAACAGGGGCCCAATTCAGTTATTCAAGACCGCTCCATAGCCGAACCATATGTGGAGAGTTTCCCGTCGGCCGCCATAGTTTTTTTGAATCAGTCACTTTTATGTCATACAATTGACACATTTGATGAAACGTAACACGTCCTTCGCTCGTTACTAAATCAAAAAATGATAGCAGCCGATAGGAAATGCTTCGCACAAGGTTCAGTTAAGGATCGGTTTTGAATAACTGAATTGCCCCCGGTACTACTAAGAAGTTTGATCCCATAAAGTCGGGTATTTTTTTTAATTACTTTCAAACATTTTATTTCCAAGATAGATCTACGATTGACCACCAACTCACCTGATGTTAAGCGACGGTGTAGCCGAGGATGGAGCTCGTCGATCTTACTTCTACGACAAAACCATGCTGCTATCAAACTCAAACAAATCCACTTTTTCTAAAAAAAAATGTATATATATATAAAAGTGCAGCAAAAAATCAGACGGCTCGCCTGATGTTAAGCGATAACCGTCGCCTATGGATAACTGCAACATTAGTGACATTACAGGGGGGCAATTCAGTTATTCAAAACCGATCCTTAACTGAACCTTGTGCGAAGCATTTCCTATCGGCTGCTATCATTTTTTGATTTAGTAACGAGCGAAGGACGTGTTACGTTTCATCAAATGTGTCAATTGTATGACATAAAAGTGACTGATTCAAAAAAACTATGGCGGCCGACGGGAAACTCTCCACATATGGTTCGGCTATGGAGCGGTCTTGAATAACCGAATTGGGCCCCTGTTGCTTTGCTAGCCCGGAAAGATGCTCGTAGACACCCTTTTTAAAACGCTCTCGGTTGAAGCTCGGCGAAAAGAAAACCATCCGAGGAAGGACATTCCACATTTGACGGTGGGAACTGTGTCATGAGAAACGAAAACATAACCAAATACCAATATATTATTTTAATCTTTTCCAAATCTACATCGCCCAAGGATAACGCATGTTGGAACACCTCAACGCGGAAACACCATAACTTTAACTATGATGTATTACGTATAAAAATATGATGTATCACATATTACACCACCCTGTATAAGGTAACTGACTAACGCTGTTTCTGGAAATACGTATCGCTTGTTGTCATGCTTGACAATTATTTATAGCTTGCAAAATTTGTAATATTCCAATGAAACGAAAAGCCCTTATAGAGTTATATTAGAGTTATTGGTTAGTGACTGGGACTAGTGTCATATCCTTCGAATAGGTATCATTACTAATTCATGTCTTTGTCAAGAATATGACCGAATATTTGGCTGGGACCTGAAATATCGCCTGTAACTTTATTTTGAAAGCTTTTATGGAGAATACTGGCGCATGTTTGGCTTGTTAACAAGGTAGGGAGTGGAAATTTAATATATTTGCTACAAATTGAGCTAGTACATAATACAGAATGTAATAATTTACTGTAGATTTAATCCAAGTATAATCTAGGTATAAACTAGAAGTAGGTACATACATACGACCTGCCGGCTCGACCGGACATTTAGTATTTTGCCGAGTTCTAGATGTGATTATTGCTAAATTAGTCTTCTTTTCGTGTACTATTAAGTATACTGTGCTATGGAATTAATCTTGAATACGTGTAATGAATCATCTGTTCCGTACATATTTTTACCTAAGATAAAGAACAAGTCTGCCATTTTTTTTTTGATATTTAGTTTTGATCCCATAACAATCACTGTTTACAGTCTGTTTGGATTATTAACTATCATGGCATTTTTTTAAGTTTGAGCAAAATAAGGAAATAAGGACAGCAGCGCCTTCAATGCCACATTAGTTCGCTAGCCGAATTAATGTGGCCTTGAAGACTGGGAACTAATGTATCTTAAAAGATTCAAAGATTCTTAAAAGCTCATTCGTTGTTAATATGTTAATATTTTTTACTGAAAATACCAATAATTTTGTTTTTATTTTTAGTTGTTTTCAGAGTTAGTTTGCCTTCCTCAGCGGATATTTAAATTTGACTCTGTATAATTTCTTAAAAGTCGAGAGGTTAAACGTTTGGCCGCTTCATAACAACCGTTTAAAAATTAAAACACCGGGTCTGGAAAAGGAACTGACTTCTAAGTGACACTGCTTAACACACAGTGCTAAGTGCTTGGTGATAGATTTTGTACAAGTCAGTGCCTCGCATCTCAGTTGATAGATAGATAGATAAACTCTTTATTGTACACTATTAAACAAAAACAATTTTACAGAGAACTTACAAAACTAGTAGTAGTACTAGTAGTTGGTAGTATGTCGCCGGCTTCTAAGCTGAGAGTTGTGGGTTCGATCCAGATGCACTACCTAGGACAAATGTTTGTGTAATTAACATTGATGTTGTGTAATTAACATGTATGTGAGTGTTTCTATGTATCATACGAGTATAAAGATGTAAAGTTTCTATGTATCATATAAAGATGTAAATTAACGTTGTTTTCACACATTTTTATGTAAAAGTTTCGGATTACTCACGTCTGTTTCGATGACATTACGTGCGGAGCGAGCAGAACGTCGCAGTGTGAGGCGCATCCCGGAGTGACGTTTGCACAGTTCCTTTGAGAAAGACCGCCAAATGCGATTGAAACTATACCCGGATATTTCGCCTTAAAACAGACGTGATTGACCTGCAATTTTATGTAAAAATGAAAATAAGTATGTATTTATAAAAATAAGTATAAGTATATATATATATATTATCACCTATTTATTTCCCATAGTAATGTATGTACAAGTTATAATTAATTTGGACAAGAAGGTGTTATGTGAAATATATACTAACATTTAGTCAATTATTATTTATTTAAATACATTAGCACAAGTGTCCCGATTTTACAATATTTTTCACACGTCTTTCTTTCATCTCCAACTAAACATCAATTTAGAGACATGAACCCACGCTATGCTTGTTAAAACTCACCGCCTAAATATAATTCATTTCAGCAAAACAAGATATATATCAATTTTATTGCAGTCGACAAATAGTTATGTTAAATTACATATCACAAGAGCTGCTTGCTTGAACATCATTCTCCTTGACGCCCACTGGTCTAATATAATATTCAATTTTATTGAGAAATTCTGCCCACCTCGTATAAAATAATTTAAAAGATAATTATGTATGTAGTTTCTAGTAACTTGTGTATTACACTTGAAACTTACTACTATACTTACTACTTATGCTACTTATACTACTACTATACTTGCACTTATGTGAATATTTTTTTTTTAAATAATTCATATCCAGAAAAAGCGAATCTCCAATTGATGATTTCAAGACTTAAAGAGTTTCCTCTTCAGGGCATATGCGCGTCTCAGTTGACGCCAAACTGTTTGACAGAATAAATCATCATTAATTGTTTTTTTTTTTTTTTTTAGAATACATAATATATTGTTAACGCACTTTATTTGCTTGTTAAAATTAATAAAAAAACATAGAAAGACAACACACTAAAGGAAAGGCCAGGAATGGGTAGAAAATTGTATAAAATAAAATAACTTTAAAGAGGTTTTTTTTTTTTTTAGATATCTCTATAAATAATTAAAGCTGTACAAGTCCAATTTGACAATGACCTTTTTTAATCGTTTAAAATAACGAAATTTTGAAAATATCCTAGTACTTACTATTAATTTATTTAACATTTTCTACGTAACTGTATAAAATTGCATAAATAATCTGACGCATTTTATGAGTCGTTCCATATATTTAAGTCATGGCTTATACCGATAATCTGACAAATACGGCAATAACAAAATTAACGAATAGATATCTCATGGCATAGATGGGCATAAGCTCATTGAGTCAACATTATAAATTGCGCCCAGTAGCTGAAATCAATATCTAACTGACCAACCACGAATTTTCACGAAAAACTACATAAACTGCGGAGCTTAAAATTGACAGATTGTTTTTTATAAGAAGAGAAAATCGTCTGAGAAAGGATGTTTAGAAGGGTACTTCGGCGTTTCGCACCGCATGAAAGGGCCGATTTAAGGAATTGTCATGAGGGAGGGGGGATATTTGAAATATGAACTTCCCACCTGCCTGCCTGCCTGCTTGAGAGGCAGTTGTCTTTACAAATATGTTCCAAAAATACTACCGCCCTTCTTTATGTGTACTTTATATTTATTTGTACCACGTAAAGTATATAAGGCAGTTTATAGGCTACTGCTTCACAGAAGCTCGGTTATAATTGGAAATATTTGTTATAAACTAGCCTTTACTGCCGATAATAATACATTATACACCAGGATCCGTAATGACCAACAATTGAAACCATCGATGTACTATTGCGCATAAAATACTTGACTCGGGTACTATTGTCTGTTAAAAATGTACTTACTGGGCACGTTTGTGCGGGGAAATGCCTCGGTGATATGTAATTTTTGTGTGTATTAGTTTTTTTTTTGTAATATACTTTATTACCTATATAGGTTAAACTTTAATTTAAAAGTAAATTAAAAATATAAAACAAAAAACGTACTTATTTTTCAGTCAATTTTTTTGTTTTACAAGCTCAGTAAAAATCACAAATTTATAGGTAATTTGTCAACAGTGCAAAAGTGTGCATCTGATCTGATCTTAGAGTCAAGTGTCGCCGACAACGTACCCTTATAGTTCTGCCATGTCCTTCTGTCAGTCCATCTGTCCCACTAGGTATCGTCTGTTTGTGCCCCCGCGCCTTAGCTCGAATTTGATATAGAATAGAATCGATGGATATATAATTTAAAAATATTTTAGGTGCGTCAAAACTTTTTTTAATTTAGGGATCCGTTTGAGAAATCAAACTTGAAAGATTTTGTTATAGTCCTAAGGGCCCGAGAGCTATCTCCGGAGTCTCTTTACGAGATCGAATCATAAATTAAGAGATGCGTAGACGTACGAAGTCACCAATAGGGTAATAGGGTAGGGTACATAGTAGGTACCCAGAACTGATATTTGTAACAAATAAAATATCTGTTTAATAACATATAATTTTTTTGATTTGATTTGATGGCCGATGGGGCCGTAAAATTTTCAAGTGAAGACCACGCACCGGCAAGCGTAATGTAGCCCAGCCACAAGTTTGATAAACGACATCATACAAGTCATTTCCAACAGGTCTTTTTGGAAATCCATGTGGGAGGTATATTTCCATCAGTGGACTTCTGTGTGTGAGATGATGATGATGAATCCATTGAAGGAATTCTCGTTATTTATTTGTATGGAAAGTATTATTGAACGTAACATTTTATTATTTTTCTCTCCAACTGTACCAATGTAGTTCGAGCGCGTTTCTGGCGGGGGTGAGGCGCGGGATGCCAGGGCGTGGTCGCTGCGGCCGCTCTCCTTGACTTCAGCATCGCATGATCTCTATAATTGGATCTCTCAATTTTGATACTTGCACTAGAATTAAACAATTATTATTATTATATAAAAAGTGCCAGTAGTGACTTGGCGACTGTGGCGAATCGTTGGCGAGAAGAATCACTACGTTACATCATATTTTTAGGTATTTTAAAATGAAGTTATGCTTTTAGGTCAATCAAGGACTCATAAAATTCCCAAAAAGTTTGTGCTTTTTTGCATTTACGAACTAGATAATTATTTGTTAGAGCTAGGGACATTAAGTAAATTGACATGTGAATATGAAAGGTTACATTAAAAACTTTCATAAAAGTGGTTTCAAACTGATTTCTGAAAATATAACCTTTTCATTAGCCGTAGCTAGATTTCAAAAAGTTCTTAGTTGGGTAATACAGTACCGTAGTGAGTTTTTTTCTCAATAGGTATAAATTAAGAGTATTTAAATCGCTATTTATGAAGAAGTCAGAAAATAAACCGCAGTGTCGCTTAACATTAGACAAGTTGATGGCAAATTGAAACCACTGACCTAACAATGATAAAACAAGTAATTATTAATTAAGATACGATACAAACTACCGTTTGCAAATTCAAATTAGCATTGAATTATTTATTAGCTTATAATATGCTCTAGTTAATAATACGTAACGAAAATAGGGCCTTAAATAAGTAATTATTTTACACTGCGTAATTTGATTTCCCTTCTCACAATGTAGGGAACATTGTGAGAAGGGAAATCAAATCCCACAATGAGAAGATGGCCCGCGCCCAACAGTGGGACTGTTAGGACAAACAAGGCTGATAAAAAAAAGGATTTTTAATTTGAATTTGGACTTAATACAGTGTTCATGTCTCAACTAATATCCACAACACGTGCTCAATAATGATTCTTAATACCGTAAGTACATAATTATGCTAATGTATGAAAGTATTCATAGAGCAGCGTGTTTGCGTGTTTTTTTTTTCGAAGGTTAATTGCGTGACGTTACGCTCCTATTAATGAGCCCTTATACATACATACATAATCTCGATAAACATTACGCTTTTCCTGGAGTAGGGTAATAATATTAATCGTAGCAAGTACCAAGACCGTGCAGTCGCGGTACCAGAGCGGTGAATGTGGTGACTGCAGGCACCCGGGTGCCGTGATAACGCGGTGCCGTTATCACCGGCCGGCTAATAGTGCGCGCATGGAAATACGGCTTTACTCTAACACTGGGACTTTTACTTTTGCGCTTTTAATAGAACTTTATATCAACCTATTGCATAATAATCTAATCATTTTCTTAAAATAAGAATTTCAAGATATAAAGTACCCCAAAAATATATTGCTCCATTTTTATTTTATGATATGCTCGCTGGAAAAAATATTCAAATAAAAATCTGTGTTACGAAAAAAAAACTTGTATTAAAAAAAAAAAAAAAAAACTTGTATTTTATGAAATTTATTTTAACTTTCCACGGCGACGTTCCATCAATCGTCTTACTTTGCGATAAAAAGCACTTAATTTCTTCTCATTTCCCTCTTGGGAGCAATTACTGCATCGACAGATGGACAGACGTATAAGGGCAAAAATTATATGAATGATTTATTCTTTGTAACTGGCACTCAGTTTCTTTCCAGTGCATCACTGTCTGTGAAATAATTTTATAGGTTTTTATTTTAAGCTTTCATTTGAAAGGTTGTCTAATTTTTTATTTTTTTGCGGATGGTACTGTATTGTCAAACCTTTTACAAAGTTTTGTTGTGGTAAACGCTATCAAGTCACTTTCGTAGTCGCGTAGTCCTATATAATATTATTGATTCTTTTTTCTTTGATAAAATAACTGGTACAAAGGAATGCGGTAATCTAAGTATGTTATAAGTATAGATATTGTAAATTTAGACTAATATAATATAACTAGTATAACTTGTATAATCTAGACTGGTGCACACAATGTGCACCAACAATTTCAAATAGGTTGCCAAAAGAGGTGATAGATGCGCCCTCTCGATCATTGTATAAATATAAACTGAAACAGTGGCTTACCAAACAGGCGTTCTACAAATTTGACAAAATGACTAAGATCAAAGAGACCTAATCAATTAAATGAATGTATTATAATTAATGTAATTGTAATCATTCCTAATTATTCTGGTATACAATTTTTATTGAATTTTATTATTATTATTTTATTATTATTGTTTTTTATTTTTCTATTGTCATTTTCCATTATTATTCAATTATTAGAAATTGACATTGTATTCATTCCACGTACTAGTTAACTTATGTATTTAAATGTGACGTGTATCAAAAGATATCAATAAATGAATATGAATATGAATATAAATACGAGCGCTAATGTCATATACCTCGAGCGCATCAATTGAATACCTCGCTTCGTTGAGGATTCTACGACGAATCCCTCGCTACACTTGTGAATCTTCCATTTTAAAATCCTTAACTACACTCTGAATTCAAATTCAAATTCAAAACGCCGATCTTTAACGGCGTTTTATCCGCCAAATATTCGCTTACGACGAGGGCTCCCTTGTTATGTAATCTATAATTATCCGTAGCGTTGATATCCAAGTCCAGTGTTCTTGATAACCGCCCACTCGTATTTTTGAGCAGTCAGCCGGATCGATAACCAATTAGCATACGCCCGATTAAGATGCAGTGATATCATTAATTAGCTTTATTGTGTCCGGCTGGGTTTGCCGGAATATACCTAAACCTCGGATTAGATCCGTAATGTTGAGGAATTGTTCTGATTTAATAATTAATGTATAAAGTACGGCGAAGCGATGACGGATGTCTATAACATTTTCCGCTTATGATATATCAAAATATTAAAACAATTATCTGGAAACGAATAATTGAGTCAAAGTCTCAACTAGCTGCTAAGATTACCCAGCTTAGCTTCTTTTGAAGGTGAGTAGTTAGTTCAAGCCGGAACAGTTGCTGGCACTATACCAAGCACAAGTCGAGATGTGCATGCAGTACTGTTCACACCTTTGGTATGGAGTACCAGCTCGAGGTATTGGAATCTATTGGAAAGCGTGCTAAGAGATTATTTTATAATGATTTCCTTTTTCGGGCTAAGCTCTAAAATCTGGATCATCGTCGCAAATAACGGTCGCTTAACATCAGGCAAGTTAGTGGTCAAGCTCATGACTATTTTCTAATAAAAATAATGAAAATGGTGTTTTGCTTTCAATACTGAAAAACTTTAGGGTTTCAGCAAATGGTTATGAAACAGCTAAGAAAATTATTATATAACGAAGTTTTTGTTATAAATGTGTTTAGAATCTTTACCGCCCAACATTTCTCTAATTAAGATCGAGTATTAAATAATGTTGTGTATTACTATTAATGTTATTCTGTGACGTAAGGTATATCTATACAAGATTTGAGGAATAGCAAATTCTTTCAATTATTCGTCATGCACGTTTTCAAGCCAGCTCTGTCAATAATTTTCTCACATCGTCACATGAGTAAAAACTATAATAGGACACAGAACACTCTGAATCACAACAGAAACCAGCTTAATTCTAAGTACCCGTCCTTCATCTGGCCCCGTTCAAATAATAATTAACCAGTTAATTGATAAGCCCATAACATTATACCGATGTTATTGATACCCGGATAATATTAAATGCAGCTGTCATGTTTCACTCGCTCGCTTCAAGAGATCTGTTTGATATATTCCTGTCAAATTAGAATGCACTTGACATTGTGGATTTAAATAATGTTTTTTTTTGTTTATTTATTTGCTTGTTATAGGAAAGTAAATCGTAATGGAAGACACAGTCTTTATTAGTCTGAATAGCCGCTATCCGCAGCGTTAGAAATAACTTCATATCTTCAGGAAGGCATCCTGTAGATTGCAAGGCTCTAGAATAGCAGTACGTCAGGCAGTACTTTGTCAAACGGTTACACAGGTCACAGGGTCATCGCACACTGGACACGCGCTACACCCACAAAACGTCGGCTACCGTGCTACTCAGAACCGCACGATTACGCCTGTAGTCCTGACACAGTGTCGCGATCACAGACTTGTGAGTTCAAAAAAACTAATGAAAACTGTTGTACGCAGTTTGGTGGCGGCATTTTGCAGATGTGGCGTATGTCTCGTGTGAGAACCCTTATATGTATAGAACAGCTACAAATATAAATTCAGCTAAAAATAATGTATCTACATTGTTGATCATGGGAAATCTTTAAAAGATTCATACTTAGCAACGTCGGTAGCTGAACTATGTAGGATTGTATCTTGTATTCCATCACAAAATACTCTATTCTTAATATAAAGCAATCTGATGGTCTAATATTAAATATAACTCAGTTTTATTAAATTAGGTGGTCATCATCATCATCATCATCTCAGCCATAAGAAGTCTGCTGCTGGACATAGGCCTTCTCCATGGATTTCCAAAAAGACCGATTGGAAGCGGCGCTGGATGCATACAGCTTTTTCCCGCCACTTGTATAGGCGTTACTTTGCGGAAGTTCATAATCAAAAACATAAATTTAACTTATACATCTACCGTCTTACTTATAAACGCATGTTAAAATCATTCACTGAATAAGGACTTGTCACTTTCTGTCAGACGGAAATTGTCACGCGCGAAAACGGAACAAAACACTGTTTAACTAAAATGCGCTTATTCAGCGTTTACAAGTAAGACGGTTTGTGTGTTTCCGCTTCAAGGTTCGAGTTTCTCGACACTAGACATATCTAGCTTATATGTCTAGTGTCGAGAAACTACACTAGACATATAAGCTAGATTTAAGTTTTTGAATAACTCTGTTGAACATACACTTATTAAGTGCCCGATATAATTTAGTTCAAAATATAAAAGAAACCTACTTAAGACTAGATAAGTTATTACAGTGATTGCATTGTAAACTTGAATAAAATTCTAGCCATTAAGATACAGGAAAACGAAAGGATGCTCTTAAGAGTCCATTAAGTTAATAAGAGTGATGAGAATGGTTCTTAATGTCAGGTACTTGAATAATTTAAGTAACATTACTCAGGGCCAGCGCTCATATTGCCACGTCGATCCAATTCCTTATAAGTACAAATCGAGCAATACGAGCGAATTTTATTCTCACTGAAAAAAAAGCGAAGTCAATCCGATAGTTCTCTCATGATGCGCTTACCATCGAATTATAATATTTTATTATTACTTTTAAGCATCTGAAAATTTTGTCACCCAAATAAATTTAAGTCGACAAATTACCTGTTTTCAAGTTTGTCAGAAATTTGTTCTTTAACTATCTTTAAAATAAAAACACAAAAGCTTAAAAAGTCCGTCCTTCATGATACCTATTGAAAGAAGGACTTTTTACCAACATTGGACCAACCAACCTACCTTACCTAATCTTGGTCGGTTCTTCACGCTTTGTATTAGGGCTAAACTACTAATAATAGCCTATGTACATATTTAAACTAGGATTATCTATCGTTGAGTTCTAAGACTCCTCTCCGGATTGCCATTTACGAGTATCAAATAGAGTGGAAGAAAACGAGAAACATACAATGTACCTGCTGCATCTCTTTCCTGGGATACTGTTAAAGTCAGGTATGGGACTTGAGGAAAATTAATGTACGAGATGGGCTGACTCCCTGTCACTTCATGCCAATATATTGTCCATCTTACACTCTAATACCATTTAACTCTATTCTCTCTCTCTCTCTTCCGTCTAAGCCTCTAACCACGGTCAAATGTAGCATCAAACCGCATCATGAACTTTGATGCTCTGCTTACTGAAATAGGGATGATGAAGTAATCTAATGTTGTTTTTAAATAATTACACATAGCGAGTATAATTTCGATACAATAATAGTAAGAATTTACATTTCTAACGATTTTGATGAAACGTTGCTTGAAATAATAACGCAAATTGACGCTTTTAGTATAATTTATATTTTAATTTTCCCGAAACGCGTTTCAAAATTTAATTTTGAAAGTGACGAGCGCAGTGCCTTCTCAAATAGAGCTTTGAATCGTTCAGAGGCCTGCCCTAGGCGTAATACTTTTTTTATATTCGATAGATCTAAGATTGACCACCAACTCGCCTGCTGCTGAGCGGTGTAGCTGAGGATGGAGCTCGCTGATCTAGAAAATATCTACTAACTCTAGTCTTAAAAATGACAAGATGATAGCTCTCAGGAAACATAGAAGGCGGCAAATAATTCCATTCCTGTTCAGTACACATCAAGATCGTAGACCGAAATAGTTGAGCACGGAACTTTTATCATTTTAATGATAAATAGGTGGTAATGTGCCGACTTTTTCATAGTCCTGTAGTGGAATAGAAAGGAATGGGTATTTGCTCCACTTTCATTAAAAAAATCTCGGGTAAATTTCGTGATCCATATCAAATTCTCGCGGATCGAAACAGGACTTGAGTCCCGCGGCGTCGCGTCGGTCGCTTCGTCGAAATAAATTAAGTTATAAAAGTTAACGAGGCCATCTGCAAAGCCTTTCGCAGTACATAAATTACCATATTATTCGGCAGAAAACCGAGGGGACCCGAGGTACGACATTCGAGCTGTCAATATAACAAACCTGTTGCATGTAATGATTATTTATTAACCGACTGTGATAAAACGAGTTTGATTTTAAGTTAACGTAAGTAAATTTAGGTATGCTCATGTGCTGTTCTGTAATTTTCTAAACTATTGACTTGATTTTGTGGAATAGGGTGTCAAGCAGCACATTTTTAAACTATCACAGTCATTCATTAAAACACTAACGCAAAACGCGAACCACGGTAAATATCCCGTTAATAATAACAGAGTTTTTACACTCAGTATGTTAAAACTCTATGTAACGACATAAATATTGAAAAGGTGTCTACAACAACCAATCATAGTGTGGCATTTGGTCAAATGCAACGGTTATATCTTGCAATCACTAGGCAAATTGTCTAAGTATTTGTATTTTGCTCTTTCTATAAAAAAAACTCTGAAACCATTGACTCAATTTTGACAAATTGGCTCGTCTTTAGGCATTTGTTTACACTTCTCGTCCTATAAGCTTGTAATGGTATACAAATCAGGAGTTTGGGACGTATTTCAGAACTTAACTTCACCCGTCATTTTTGCTAAATATAAACGCCATAAGTTTGATATTTTGTTTGATCGGAAAGGAAATTAATGTAACATGAGGGCGCTGCTATTCTTAGTTCTATTTTTTTTTTTGACTAGCAACACAATCGAGATGACAGTTCCCATTTTTGCCACAATAGTCTTTCCAAACAGAATCGAACGTGTTTGTTAATACCACAGAATTCGCCCTATTACATAGGACTACACATATAATTGCATAATAAATACACTTTAAAAAAATATTGTACGAGAAAAAATAGCATAGTATAAACAGAAATCAGGTTTATTTTTTCAACCTATATCTTGTTTTCGAGTTACGACTCAGCTATGACCTTTTCACTCATTATTTTTTTCTTATTTTAGATGCAGTTATCATCAAACAGCGATCTGGATCAGTAGCGAGCGAGGCTACTACATCCGTTTTCTAAGGTCTTGCAACCACGCCTAGCTCAAATGTCTATGGCCTAGTCGATTATTACGCACCGATCAGACTCTCTCATAATAATTATAGTTTTTGCAAGACAAGATTGCGTGCGGCTTTTGTGTGAGTGTCAAACATAGATATTTTTTAATGTATGTTGAAACAGCTATAGGTACAAAGCGTTAGAGAGAAAACAATATGTTTAAAGGCGAAGTAGAAAATTGCGAAAAAAGTAAAAATGATATCAGATTTTCACGAAAACTATTATCATTTAAAAAAAATCTTATGTGATGACTTGGACGAGAAAACGTTCAAATTTGGTGGTGATTTTACTATTAAAGTGATATGTACAGAAATTTCGATCATTTGCAATGAATTTAAAATATTAATAATAATTTATTAGTTATTGGTTACACAACACGTTTTTTTTTTTGGGTTCATTTCACTGAATAGCGTCCACTCACACTAACGCAATTTGTGTGTACAATTATACTACATATAAACATTACGCGCGTAATCATGATTTGCATCAACTAATACTTAGGCGTGCGTAGGCTATATTAGAAATTGTGTAATAGTTTTAGTTTTCTATTTGCTTTTAAGGTATATGTATGATTGAATAGTAATGCAATTTATATGTCTAGTTAGCTATTTTGTTACGTAGAACATGATAGGTACTTATCTAAAACTTCGTAAAGATAGACATCATATAATTCTCCTCTACCAAGACTATGTCGTACATACAATGAAATTAATGTTTTGCTAAACGATCTCGATATATTTCACGACAAATTTAACGCATTCAAGTTTAAGTTATTACTTTTTTTTACTGAACGCAATAGATTATAATATCACTGTTATATTATTTTATAGGTTTTAGTTTAAATTAATATAGTTTTAGTTTTAGTTAAAGAATGATGTAGACGCCTGTTAAAGGTATACATATCAAAACCTATATTAGAGATTACCTACTAAGTCAATGTAATATGTATACTGTTGGTGTTTCTAAAATAAATAAATAAATAAACATTGAAAATGATTTTAATCTGGTAGTTTTATTGTATTAGCTATCTTTTTGAAATATTTTCATAATAGAATAATAAAAACATTTAAAATACACCCACTCACACACACTCTTACACCCACCTTCTATTGGGCGTTACACTGATGTTAACCCTTAACTTTGGTTATTATATTGAGTTCAAGTCTCAACAGGCAACATTTAAAAATTAACAGCGAACAACACCTCTTTTGACCTGAATCAGTAATCAAAATTGAAATTATGCAAACTCAACGAAGATAAAACTTCGTTATAATTGGAAAATGAAAGTAAGACGCATTACAATATCGAGCAGCAGAGTGCAACATGATTTATTATGTCAACACACAGTGTTACCAGTTTAATATCATCATAATTTTGCGAGCAATTTCTTCAATTACATTTGACATTTCATTTTTGATCCGTCTCCCTCAATTAGTCGAAAAGAATTGCAATTTTAAGAAATGTGAATTAATTATAGTGTTTTTAATGGGACATTATGGTGAGTACATTTGCGTAAGGGATATGCTTAATTGTTATTATATCATCATTGATAGCAACAAGTTTTATTTTAAAAAAATGCAACTAATTGACAAGGCAAGTCAACTCGCTTGACTGAAATGGAGCTTTATGCCTGCCAATAACAATACCACAAAAAATTTGCTTCTTAACAATTTTAATGTTGTGTGGTAATATACTGTGCTTGTTACTCTGGATATTAAATATTACATACAGATTGAAGCTTTACCCTTCTATCTAGAATTCTAGATCTACCACTGGGCGATTGAAACTATTTCCCCAGCCGAACTCTGTAAAAAAGACATACCACTACTACATACATAAAAAGAGTAGATATAAATAAATATAATTATGAAAATTGAAAGTTCCGTAATCAACAAGGATCCCTTATAGTTTCGCCATGTCCGTGAAGCTGTAATTTGATATGGATATAAATATTAATTACGCCGACAAAGTAATTGAGTAAAATCTCGTAAAAAAAATTTTGTTTCGAATAAATAATTATGTTTTTTTATCGCCCCATTAATGTACGTTGAGTAGGTAATTTAAAAATATTGTGGACTAGCTGCACCCCGCGGTGTCACCCGGTCACCCGCGTAGTGGTGAAAAACGATGATGATGATGATATGTGTATGTCTTTCCCTGGGGAAAGACATACACATAAAACTTGGCACAGAAATTCTTTAGGACCTGGGTCCTAAAGAATTTCTGTGCCAAATTTTATAATGATTGGTTCTGCCATTTAGCTGTGAAGAACGGCTGAACCGTTTAGCTGTGATGAGGTAAGAAACAGACAGAGAGACAGACGACAGACAGAGTTAATTTCTTACATACTAGTTAGAATATGCAAAAATCATTTATCAATTTAGGGGTCCGTTTGCAAATATTGAATTTTTTAAATTGGTAATTTTTATTACAGTCAAATGTTGTCGTCTTCCTCAAATTTGACGAGGGCTTTCCCAATTTTACGCAAGTAACTATACCAACGAATATAAAAATACCTAACAGCAGATTTGTCGCTAATAAATCTGAAAAGTTCGTATTAAAATCGACAACTTAACATTTATATGGCAACACATCGCCTTTAAAACGATTAAAAAAAACTCGACAAAACGTCCACTACATCTACGGAAATGAATCAGATAAGAACATGATTTCACTCATAAGGCCCTCGCATGAATTCTTACCTTTCATCTTGACAATAAAAGTATCTTCCACTGACTTTTATAATCCACTACAAAATATGGAGCCAATTACGGAGCTACGCAAATCGGCTCAGTGTTGACATAATGTTTTCTTTATTTAATTACCTTAATTGAGGTCTCTATACTGGTAACATTTACAAAGTATAAATATCACTTAGAGCCGTTAAATATATTAAAAAAAAAACACTTAAAATAAGACAATACCGTGAATCTTCTGCGACCTTGGTAAATCTACCCGAGATTTCACACGTTTCTATAGAGATAATGATTATAGTAGGTACAGCGTATAAATTATAAAGGTAGCGTTCCGATGGTCGCGGACGATGCGATGGAAGCAGACACATGGAAGGAATGGATGCAAACTTTAATGGCTAACGCTTACGACTAATGCATTAGCTTCTGCGACCCTGGAGACTGTAGAGCTCAATTTTCCAAAAAAAAAAAAAACGTAAATACAAGTAGTAAATTTTACCACGAATTATGTGCGTAAATATAATATTATCGTCAGGAGGATATAATATTACTCGTCAAGTTAGAAGATTTTTAATTACTTAATTAATAAGCTTAATATGAAACACGACAATACAGAAACAGTCGAGTCATTCTTCTAAAGATAATTCCAGGATTATACGACTTCTGTGCCAAAGGCGTCACTAATATATAGTAGTTTTACGTGGGAATGGGGGTGATGGGATGGGTAAAAACCTTATGTAAAAAATCTGGCGTCAAGCACTTAAGAATGTATTCCAACAGCGTCACTTGTGAGTCAATCACTCATTTAAGGTATAGAGTGCCACGTGAGCTGTGGCCAAATAGCCTAGCTTGTTGACCAAAAAATATTGTCCGTGGCGCTCGGAACGCCAGCTTAAAGAATACACTTACAAGAAGATGTAACTTGAGATATTAAATAATTTCATTTTATCAGATTTTCAGTTACTAAAAGTCAATGTGGACGATCGTAAATTACGTGAATCATTACAAATAGTAGGTATTATATTTGTGACGTCTACGGATCTTCAAGAAACTGACGTCGTAAGTCACCTGAGGAATATCGGTTTATACCTGTATTGTGGTCGGTTTATATTTAGTAATATCTGATTATGCATGTTTATTTTATCACTAACACGCTGTTTATTACATGTAAGTTGATATTGTACAGATTGTCAAAAAACTTTAATTACCAAGTCAATAAATGTATTTAAATGTAACAAACATATGTCCAAAAATGTTATCGATGTAGCCATGAAGTCTTGGGGAAAGGTACCCATTAAATTGGCGGCATTTCCTCGCTGACTAGCAGTAGAAATTTGCTGTACCAAATACCATCCCAAACTGGGATCACGTCTTTTCTCTCCTAGCTTCAGACCCTCACGGCCTGTCTGTCTCCACCGCAAAAGGGACAAAATAGTACGCTGATTCCAGGCAGGCGTACTTTGCGTGTTTTTGTTCAGCGGCCACCTCAGCGGCGGCACCAGCAGATTGCTGAATGGTGGCGAGGTGGCAAGGCGCAAAAGTATTATACAATACAATATTTTAGTGACACCGTAATATAAATAACATTAGGGCGGCCTTATCGCCTTATTTTAATTCTAACATTTAACAATTCTAACAATAATACTGAACAACTACAATTAGCGCAATCTCGAATAAAACTACCAACTAAGCTGTGGCTGGCCTCACAGTTCAGTTGGTAGTTGGCCTACTAAGCCGTAGGTCGTGAATTCGATCCCCATCCAGGGCAAATATATATTTGTGTTATGAGCATAGATAGATGTTTTTTTTTCTGTGTCTGGGCGATTCTATGTATATGTGTATTCTATCAGCCATCTAGTTCCATAATACCAGATTTGCTTAGTTTTGGCTAAATGATGTTGTGTCAAATGTCACCTAATATTTATTTTAATTATTTTTTTATTTAAAATAATAAAATATACATAGATAAAATAATAATTAGAGAGAGTCACTAAACTATTGAAAACAAACTGATAAAAGACACCATCGGCCCTCAAATTTGGCGGAAAAATCGGTGAACATATATAAAAAAAAAAAAAAACAGAACGTCAGCTAAATAGCAAAAGTAACTAATATAAGTCTTTGCTTATTTGTTGAAGCCAAACCGATCAACATGAGGTACAGAAATAACATAGAAACTGGAAACGGATATAGCTGGAAAATTAACCAGTAAATTATGTGGAAATAAATGAACATCATAATCCTCCTTTTGACTTCGCTACAGTCGGGTAAAAAAATTATTAACGTACCGTATTTGGCCATACTCTCTTGCCATATCATTATTCGCCGCTCAATATAATTAGAGGAAATTATAAAAGCATTTCATCTCATTATCTGGAATACCGAAGATTGCTCCAATCGGTAAAACTTGAAAACTGGAACAATAAGAGTACTGGGCGAGTGATCATACTTACAACGTTCGAATGGGGCCGTACATTAATAACATATTTAAGACACTTTTTATCCCATTTCTCCCAAATACGGGCAGTATTTGGGATTTCCACTACACAATCATATCAAATCATCATCATCATTATCTCAGGTACAAAAAGTCCACTACTTGATAAAAGCTTCCCCAAAGAACTAAAAAAAATGAAAGCAGCTTATATCCGTTGCTGATTAGTAAAATGGCTTCTAACCATTAAAAAAACTCTTCTCCTCAAAGGCAAAATTTTCAATTCCCAGATAAAAATTATTTGTCAGTTAAAGTATTGCTTTCATTTGCTAAAGTCAAGAAATAAAAGGACAGAGATACATTTATCTGACCGATAATTTTATCTGAGGATTGAAATATTGGCCCTAAGGTGACTAATTGTGAGACTATCCAAATCCCCTTCTACTTATGCTAAAATCTCACAAGACTAATGGACGGCCCCTTTAAAATTACAGCTTCCCAGAAAATCGCTCAAAGTGCATGATGAAATTCTCACCTTGCCATATTCGTACCGAGTCCCGGTTACCACGGGTTCTCGAAGACGTTAATAAGCGGTTGCTAGTCTCGATCTGAACTCGAAAGATTAAAACTATATAAATTGTCGCGTTGCGAATGTTTTCGGCAATTTATCCCGAGGCCGCGTCTGTAATGAAGAGTTACTGCGGTGTTGATTTTAACATAATGAGCTGAGTAATTTTTGAAGTGTTTTTTAACTGTGGTAGAACACACGGGAAAGGTGGAGCGCGAACAAAGCGAGCGGATTGTTTATTTGTGTAGAAATATTTGCAAAGAGAACATAAATATTAATATAGATAGAACTTTATTTTGTATTCATAATATCTAATAGTAAAAATGCTATTTCATGTGCGTGAAAAATCGTGTCCATTTCACTTTTATCCATCCCTGTTGTAAAAAACTGCAAACAGTAAATCTTTACTTTTTTTACAATTACAATTTTTGTTTATATACCAATTATTTCTATATTAACATAAAACTACAAAAAACCTTCAAAATAAAAGAGAGGACGAAAATATTACATATAATAACTTACATAACTTTATATACAACAAAAATACATATAATAACTTGCTATAAAACAAATACGCCGTAAATCTTTGTTGTACATCTTTATTTATTTAACATTGTTATCATAAGTACCGAATTTGATGCCCTTGTCATTTAAAGACAGGACTTTAAAAAAACGATGGATCAAATTTATTTAATTAAAAAAAGAAAACTTTTAAATTATTCAGTCTTTCTAATTGTAACCCAAATAAGTACTAACTGAAATGTCCACAAATATTTATTTTTATTTATTTATTTATAACTTTCCTACATATAACATAAAAATCATGGGACTTTCATGCATTTTTTAAGCAACTTCTATCCACCTTCGTCCTTCGTTCATATCTTACTTTGAATCATTGTAAACCTTTGCACTATATAAAAATCCAGCTTTTTAAAGTTTGTGATTGTGACAATAAACAGTCAGGTGTGTCAATAAATAATAAATCGCTCATAAAAGGTCAGCATCAGATTATTTCACAAAAGTTTAATAAAATATGAAATTGACAGTCAATAATGATTTATTGTCATACTTTGTTGTATTTTTAAATCGTACATGTTGTGTTTATAGAATTATCAGCCCGTGTGTAGTGAGTTATAGGAGCTCTCAGATTTTTTTACCAGATTCTCGCGAAAACGATTAAATTTCGTGACTTTTATTACATTTTAATAAGGTAGGGCACCGCACACCCGCCCCAGGCATTCGCAATATTTGCTCGTAAAGTTTTTAATATCAAAATATTTTATTTATTATGTGCAAGATAAAGTTTATCTGCAGTAATGTCCACGATATATGAGTACATAACTAACGTGAATGAATTAGACTTAATTTTGAATTGTAAAATTGAAATATAAGTCTCATTTCGTCTCAAAGCTAAAATGTTCGAAGAATAAATAAATTCATGAATACAAAAGACATCAACGCGCTCATAACGACATGTTTATTCCATTATCAAGTTTCACTTTATTATATTTAGATAAAATAATTATAAATTGGACATGACTAAGACTATTTGAAATAGTAATTTATTACGCCACTAAGTTATACATAAAGAAGAAAAAATAGGGGAGAAAGGTCAAATTTAAGTAAGTCAAATTTAGTCAAATCGGTTTATGAAAACATCTGACCTTTTAAACTGATTCACGATAACGCTATATTTATGTTATTTTATTTTATTACATAATTCAATTTATTTAAAAAACTATATACCTAAAAAAAATTATAAAGTTTTTCCCAAAAGAAATAATATAAGAATTAAAAATATCCGGATGCCATCATCCTGCGCTACTAACTGTCTCTACAGTACAAACGCGTATACGAAAATGTGCGTGAAAAAATCTCGTACGCAAGCTTGAAGGCTCAAGCGCGTAGGGCGGCGTCGCAATTGCGACTGCCGCTATCATTGCGGGTCCCGTTAGACAAAGAGAGCGCGAGTGCGAGCAGTACGGCCAATGCGCCCGCGACCCATCCGGAAGCCACACTGAAACTGGACCGTTTTCTTTTCTTGTTATTATTGAGATCGACTCTCAAGTTCTGTTGTTGTCGCGCGGCGCGGCGCTCGCTGATAAGGCGATGCCTCGGCCAACTGCGCACGCGCACCACAACGCTCCGCAGCTTTAAAGCTCGCGCGGACTTTAAAAAAACAACAGTTCAACCCCCCAGTGATGGAATGGATATTTTTGAGTGTGTGAATATAGAACGCGTCTAACTATTTTTTTATTTTGTGCCTTTTTTATGAACATAGTAAAGTGTGTTGAAAGTGAAACCGATTCTGTGTAATACTTGTAAAGAGGATTTTTCTAATTAACTTTGATTTGTGATTGTTTTTTTTTTTGGAACTGATTGCCAATTTATTGAAAAGGATAAGAAGATTATTGCGTCTTTTAAGAAAAAACAGGTATGTGACATATTTTTATTGGATTAATAGTGCAAAAATTATGAGCTTAAAATTGAAATGGTCAAGAATTTGTAAAATAATAATACACATTATATTTTCACAAATAATCAACATTTAAAATAAATATCCACAAAATTCCACAATGAAAATTATTATAGCCAAAACAGTATTTTAATGAAATGTCACAAAATATAAACGGATTAATGTAAGCTGAACTTAACTTTAATATGTAACTTTAACTTTAATATATAACTTTAACTAAACTTTAATATGTAACAATCGCGAAAACTTTCAATACTTTTCTTAAACATCACGTAATACCTAAGAAATAAATATATAATTTCTTTATTATAATTACAACAAATAAAAGATAAAGGAACTTACTTATCTGTGCGAAATTAGATTTACCAAAAGAAATAATATTAAAACGGCTATAAAAGTCCATAAAACTGGCCAGGTGTGAAATATTACATTTATTTCTCACAAATAAGTCAAGCAACACATTATAAAAGAAATATATCTACCATTTCCTAACAGTCATTATACCCATAACGTTGACAGATATAACAATAAATATCTAATTCATTGACACAACAAAATTAAAAAACCATAACAGCCGCTAAGAATTCATTCACAAAAGATTTTTACAATTCTCGCGATTTTTAATCCATAATTTATAGGCACATTTACATATGATTATCAGCTTTTAAACGGTTGTTTAACATAAATTTGAATATATTTGACTTTTCTTTAACATCTTTACTAAAAATCTTTTATGCATCATAAATCACGGGTCGATACGCGTGCGATATATGATAATATCGTATTATGATATGATATTATCATATATCATTTGTTAATAAATAAATTTATCATAATATGATAAACATTTTTTTTTACATTTCGTTTTTACATAATATATTAATTCGTAAAAAACAAAAGGTAGAAATTAATCCAAAGAAAAGTAGTCATATTTTTAACTAATCTGTCTATGTCAAAAATTATCTAGGTATGTTTTATACAATTTTCATTTCGATGTTTAAATAGATTTTTTGCAATATAATAAATAGGTTTTGCAATATAATAACTAATTTTATTGGGCTTTAGCCGAAGAAATGTAAATAAACTAAATTGTCTTCCAAATTTCTTAAATTCTAGATCAATATAATAATACTACAATTTAATTAGTCAAAAAAGCATTTCATGAAGTATAATATAATTGAAAACTGTACAATGAAATTTAAACGTGGTCCTAAACAACTAACCTTTTTCCCAGCCCTATGTTGTGAAAAAAAAAAGTGAAGGTCCGTTTTCACTGGCATTTTCACTCATTGTTAGTATAAAAAAAATAAAAATAAAAAACTAACGAGATTATTCGACCCAGTAAACCAGAAAGGTTGTATTTGTCGGCCGATGCCGTCCGCCATCGCCGACGGTATCGGTTTTTGCTCGAATTTGCCTATTGTGCTTGAATAGGCTCAAGCAATGCGACTTATTCAGCCAGAGATTAATATGGCGTTGATTTGTGAATAATTAGCTTTGCAATTAATTTAGATATCGTTAGAAATAATTGCAATTTTGGTAATTAATTTAGATAATTAAATTAGGTTATTAAAAAATGCTATTATTTTTAGTTATTTAGAAAGAAGTGTTACTTTTCTATGTATAACTTAGTCGAACTATCTTAGAAATAATGACAAAAATATAATACTTTAATAAGTCTCATTTAATTCAATGTATGCATCAAATATTTTACACTATAACATGACTGGTTTTGGTCTATATTAATATTTAGACCAAAACCAGTCATGTTATAGTGAAAAATATTTTATATATTTAAAAAAATATCTGTTAATACAGATATTTTTAAGTGAACTCAAACAGTTAGGTTTTCTGGTAAGCTTCCGTACTAAGGGTTCGGGAGCCTATTCGTGAGGCTACGGTGTCTGTCTGTCTGTCCTACATTTAAAAGGCTGTATCTTTTTAAAAAGATACAGCTAGTTAGATATATAAAGTTAACTTTGTGAATCAACGGTATTGTAGGTATTGTAGTTAAAATAAAAAGCAAAATTTGTTAGTTTAATCATGAGTTCAAATCATATAAAAAATAACCACCGCATTTGATTATTTGTAAGAGTAGACTTTTATAAAAGTAAATGCGCTTTAAAATATATTTTCTACAAAAGTAGAAATAGTATAATAAACCTAATTGTATCAACTCAACGTAGTATAAACCCTAAACATTCCCTAGACAAACCATAAATGTCTTAATAATTTAAAAAAAACAATTAGCACAACTATAAATACAACCCATACAAGGGCAGAGTTTATTGCTGGCTACTTTAAAAAACTCTCTGAACATGATTTACCGATACTTTTCAAAAAGTAGATCGACTTCAAACGTGTAACATATTGTAAAATATGTTTCTCACATGTATCAGGCCCTTAAAAGACATTCTCCGTCGCTACCACAAATAAAAAGAAACAAAATGTCGGCAAGTTCGCAAAATTGGCCTTATCTCGCTTTACATCATACGGCGAGGGTGGTATAAAAATAAGTGTTTATATTCAAAGGATAATTTTGTTTGTTTTATGCATGTTGAATCAATTAAATGTTCAATACTTGTTGAATCAATTATACGTTTTATACACTTTGAACCAATTATTTTCATAGATGATATGCCTATCTCGAAACACTTAATTTCATTAAACAAATTGTGTTAAATGTTTTGAATTTATTGGAACTGATTGAAATTAAATAACAGTTTTTTTGTCGCTTATCTCAAATTTGCAATTTTACTAAACTAGATGTTATATGTCTATGGACTAACTTTATTTGCTAAAAACTAACTAAATAAAAAAAAACATTATTATTGCATAGTGAATTATGGCCGTAATAAATAAAAATTGCTATAACATACCAACTGAATAAACAATTGTATGAAAAAGTGTACCTTTCATAGAAGTAAAACGTGAAATATTATGAAACTTCATTTGTTTCCATTTAACTTTCTGCTTATGATTTCCTCTTTGGCGATAAACGAACAATGAAAATATATTTATTTATAAATCTTACGAAAATAACATTCAATTCTTTAAACAAACGTCTAAGAAAATATATATTCGAAATTTAATCTTTCGAACCTAATCAAACCTTCATTCAAAAATCCAATCACATTCGCTTTACATATTATTCAACCTCAACTTCTATCACTGCAGATTGCATTTAAAAATCGAACCGCTGTGTCATCTCTGTTATAAAAAAAAGTAATTAAAAGTTTCGCTTTCACTGCTACAGAATAGGTAGGCAGTATTCGGTAACAGAGAGACCTGTCCGATTTAATATCGATCAGTTGCGACAAGACTAAGTATCCGGTTTTATCTACATCTACATTGCTTTTAATTTCTACGTAGGCAGTTTCTACATAACATTCTTTCTATATACGTTTTTGCGCCGCTTATTGCGACGTTCTTCGTAGAATCGTAGGTGATGCATGCGTATTTTTTTTGGTTTATTCACTGTATTAGGCCATTATAAGCTTGTTTTTCTTTGGGTTAGTAAGTTAGCAGTTACAATGTTGCATTCTAGTTTGCTCTAGCTGTTGCTTAGTGTCATTTGCAGTTTCCTGAAAGTGAAAACTGCCATCTTGTTATTTATAGTATACACGAATATGTATATTATTAGTGCATCTTTTAACTAACCAATAAAACAAAAGCTACTCAAGTCACTGCATGTTTTAGTTTTTTAAGCGTGTCATAGACATGGACTTTTTGTGGGACTCCAATTTCTTTTTTTTCTTTTTTTACTATAAAAGAGCGAAAAGAGATCTTAGATGTCATTTTAGATAGGTATTTATTGCAGTTGCCCAGTGATAAAGCGGTTTTGAGAAGTTTCTATAAATATATACATGTGTTATTTTTTAAGCTTGCACATAAATATCAAGTCGATTGATGTTAAAAACGACGTTGCGGTCTACGATGGAGCGCTTTGCTGTAATAGAATGTAATATTGTATTTAACTGACACGGAAAATCTACTCAAGCAGCGTAAAGTTATAGTAATAGAAATATTATTATTTGGGTTATGTCCAAAAACAGATTATATTGTGCTGTTATACTGCATAATGCTGATTATATTGACGATAATTATAATATGTGGCACTTTATTATGTGTAATTATCAATTTTGTAATGCGCGCGCCGTCATTCAAGATTTAAATACATGCAGGTGGGTGCACACTAAATATAAATTAAAAATATATTGTGTCTACTGACATGACAGCCACATTATGAAATCAAAACTGGTACGACATATAACGCAACACTTTCAAAAACTCAGATGTTGTTGTAAATTTTATTTAATGATTATAAAAAATCAACTTTTCAATTAAAACCATGTTTAATTAATGAAATATTAAGTTCATGACTTTGGTCAATTGTGTCTACTGACATGACAGCCACATTAATAAATCAAAACTGGTACGACATATAATGCAGTAACACTTACAAAAACTCAGAAGTTGTAAATTTTATTACCTTTAATTTATTTGATTAAAAACAACTTTTCAACTAAATCAATCTTTCATTATCGAAATATTAAGTAATCATGACCTTAGTCATGAGAGAAATAATATGATCACTTATAATTTAATTACTAAATTAGTAAATAATAAAAAATATTCACCAAGAACATTTTTCACATAAGATTAATATACAAGCACTTTTAAGTGACTTAAATTATGCTGCATTCACCAATTGCCATTCAGGAGCTTTACTTTTCAATTTCGTAATAACTAAGCAAATACATAGGTACTCAATGAAACCACCATTTGCTACCAGAAACTTCCTGCGCCGGCTTTCCGTTTCCATTGTCAGACCAGTTCAATGATATTATTGCATCGTCATCAAAATTATATATAGGTACGTATTTCCAACCTCAACAGACACATAATCAACATAATCAGACTCAGTTATGTTACTTATTTTAATATTGCTTAAAAGATTTTAACTTTCACCTCTACAAAATAATAAAAATACATGAAAAAAAAAACCAAACAACCCTTTTTAAATAAAAACTACGGGTCACTCACGTCTGTTTTGAGCCGAAATATCCGACCATAGTTTCAACCGCATTCGGCGGTTGAAACTATAGTGAAAATATAGACCGTAGTTTTTATTTAAAAATGTGTGAAAACCATGTTAATTTCCATAGTCAAACAACCCTTTTTCATATGTGACAAGACGCTTTGCTTGGCTTGAGATAAACATGGAAGCATGATGCAAACATCAAGAAAAAACCCATCACGCTTACCAATAACAGTACTACACAAAACTGGACTTCATTACGTTTTCTAAGGTTTTCACGATATACGCGATAAATTCGTTAAAATTTGTTTAATTTTAATGGACTACATTATTTTCAAAATCCTATGTGGCAATGCACTGCGCTTGTCATTTTGAGATATCTCATTATGCACATAATTTCGCTGAGAAAAGGTGTGATTAAAACGTTTCGTTCGTATTTTTTTTTTGAATATCCACCATGTGTCAATAATACTTTCTTTAGCATTTAGCTGTCTGGGAGTAAAATTATTAAGGGAGTTTTGGCGGGAACGTCTTAGTAACAAGTTGTTGCTTTGTTTTATTTTCCTAAACTTGTGTTATTTTGAATATTAATGCTATAAAAATGGTGGTGTTTTATTCATTAAGTGTTCGATCAAGTGCGTGAGTGGGCAAGTCAAATAAAGCAGTGAAACGTGTGATATTACGTTGTCGGCAAAACTCCATAGAAGCTTCTAGTAAAGTCACTATCACTTTACTGAGGCAAGACTTAAATTTGAAAATGACTGTTTACGTGACTGAGAGTGTGACAACACTATATAACTTGTATAATTCAAGAAACTTGAAAATATTACAATACTTGACACTGGCAAATCGCTAATCGTGGGGTCCAATACAAAAAAGAAGAAAATTATTAAGAATATTGGCTAATACGGCGCGTGCCATTTCATGTCCTAATTTCGTGTGGGATCATTCAACCGGGCGCACGGATGCCGAGGGCGGGAAGGCGTCATATAGATATGCGAGGTTTCAAAACATGCCCAGACTGTTGACTGTCGCCATCATTTGCATATAATTGTCAGCCAGTTTCTAATTATTGGCACTGAGAGTGGGCAACGTAGAGATGGCAGGGTTACTATGTAGAATGATTATAAAATTCTATTTCATTTCAGAAAATTGTGTTTTTAGATGACTTTTTTATTACAGGCAGTCTTTATCAATGTAGAGAGTCGATTATCTGGGAAGTAGGGGGATGTTTTTAAGTAATTGTATGTAAATTTCATCATCATCATCCATAGCCCTCTCTTATATAATAATAATAATTATGTTTTCAATTTCCTAAGTTTGATAGACGCCTACATCCTGTCTGTCTTTCACTATGAGGATAACTGGCAGAAAATGCTACATTAGCATTAAGTCCTCCTATTGTACAGCTTGTTAATTTGTACTTGTGTGCAATAAAGTGATACATAATTAAATGAATAAATACGCTCTGTAAAGCCATCCCATCGAGCGCAAGTTTCAGTTGGATAAATATGTAATGTATTATATCCTAGCTGCGCCCCGGTATGTCACCCGCGTAGTGATAAAAAACAGTGATGATGATGACGATAATGATGATAAAATATAGCTATGTCCTACTCCAGGTCCTAAGGGATTCCATAGGACCTGGAGACCTTACTCTGTACCAAATTTCATAATTATTGGTTCAGCTGTTTAGCCGTGAAGAACAAACAGATAGAGAGAGACGACAGAATGAATTACTTTTGCTTCTACATACGAGTATATTATTAAGTTAGGATGTGTTTTAACTCTTGTATAGCTTAAAATAATAGACTAGTTTTAATGTACGAGGTGTCGTTAGGTTAAAATACTTTTCATTTACATATATATTAGAGAAAAAAGCTTACGAGCACACAGAAAGTTATCATGGCTATACAGCTTTAACAAATAAGGTTATCATATGTCACGATTTCACTAGTTTTTGCTCAGTTTTAGAACGTCATTCGTTTGAAATATATTATGTTTTTAGCGTACTGATATAGTGCATAATCTATCTATGCATCGAATTCTGATAGAAAACTTCAAGAAAGTTGTACTCATGTGTAAAGAGACTTGAATTAATAACTGTATCAACTGCAACGGATAGCGGCTACGCACACACTTATCATTTTATCTCATAACGAGTTTAGTTAACAGGTTTTTTCCACTTAAAATTAAAACAGACAAGTCTACATTAAAGCTGCAGTTTCGACATGAAAAATGAGCGTTCAACCTTAAAAAAATGTCTCGCTGCTAAAAGTACAATTGTATTCGTCTACTGCTGCAGACACATGAATCACTGCATGCAGACGGTAAATGTATTCTATTTTGGGGGTGAACAATCATTCGTAAACAAAGAACTTTGAACCTTAACGTCTGATCGAGTATAAGAACTGCAGCAAGAATCGATTGCACCGAGGAATAGTTTTGCTGGACGTAGATACAGGAGGCTGATCTAAATTCAAGGAAATTCGATACATTCTGCATTCAAGTACATCACACCGGATGAAATTCAGATAGTAAAAAATGCACAGACGGCGGTGTAGACAGGCGCATAATTTTTAGATTCATTTTCATAATGTGCAGTCTAGTGGCTGAGGTCATTCTCGACTATCGAAGATAGTGTCTCAGTGAAATTTCTACGACTTTCTATAACTATAGATAGCTTAATATCATTTTCAGTAAAATATATCTTAATCTGTAATATAGACGTACAGTCAAACTTTTTTCGTGTTAGGGTAGGCAGAGGTTACATATTTTCACTTTCTACGGTCCTGAGACGTGTCTTTATCACTAATTTCTTCTAATAATCCAGTTCGTTCTTATATCAAATCAAATACCATACTATATAATATATCACACTATTATAACGTTGTCTATCAAAGTCAGTCCAGTCACATCTCTCCTACCAAACCTAACATTTATTATCATTTAGACTATTCTAGAAACAATAACAGCTGCTGGCGTTGTAATAGACCGCTCTTTGAATATCCCATCCACCTTAGTCACTTGTGAACTACTGCAGTTCGCATGCGGACTCTTTATTATTTTCTATATTTCTCTATAATTCTCTATTATTCCTATTATATCATCTATTATCCTCTCATTCTTACTTTCTACTATACATTTCTTAATACTCAATAGAGTATTTTTTTAGAAACGGAGACAACAAATTTATTGAAAATCTTTTCTAAAAGTGTGTTCACCTCATTTTTCGGCTTTGTTTCCGCTTGCATCATCTTTATAGATTTTATTATGCTTCCTTCTTTATCTATTTCGCAAGATCTACCCAATTCTTCAGCTATTTAGTCATGAAACTCAAATCTTGTCTCCAGCTCAGTAATAACTATTTTCACTTCTTTAAATCAATATAACCTAAATAAAAAGAACTACAACAAGTACCATTTGTTCAATAAAACAATTAAGCACACCTTTCTCTGCGAGCGGATGTCCGTCTAGTTCTAACATCGCCGAAGGTAGTTTAGGATGCCCCAAGGCTTATAAGATTAATGCACTTCGTTACTACAGATGTTCCAAAATAAACACAAACGAATTAATGATGAATAATGAGATGGAATGTAAATGGATTCTGATTTAATAATACAGGATTTAGGCAGCTGCACTGCAATTAAAATAGCCTCAGCTAACTTCATTCAGTAGGAGCTTTTATAGTCTGACGTACAGTTAGCATTTTGGGAGTGTCCTGAAATGGATACATTATCTGTTTTATCTCGAGAATCTACTTTCAGAAACATAGTCATAGATGGTACAGACATTTTATTGTCTAGTGAAGACAGTGCCGGAAAAATTTAGATTTTTGCTACAACTTTTTGAACCCTCAAGTATGGTAATTTTACATGTTTTTTCAATATGCATTCACATTTTTCAAATTAAATAGCCACCAAATTTTAATTATACTTATTTGTCAACAGTTTAGGCAGAATGTACCTTATTTGTAAATTTGACAGGTATTAGAAAAGATGAAAAATTGCAGAAAATGTAAAAAGATTAATTTATAATTTTTAAGGCAGTATATCTAAAAGACCACCTACTACAAGCCCGTACTTAGCTTCTTCAACGATCTTCTCTTCAACTCAACGATCAATCTTCTCTACGTGGCTCTGTCTCTGGCCTCACTTTGCGAGAATGTTTTCATTTCTATTATAATTAGGTCTTCCTTAATAGAATCCTTACTTCCCGATTTTTCCTCTGCGCCATTCCTATTGCAAAGACTACTTCTCATCATTATCATGGTTTTGACCGGCCTTATGGCAAACTAAAGGCTTGAGATCAAACTCTTTGTCTTCTGCAGTTATTAGGATAGTATATATACCATATTTTTCTATATCTGGTATTATAAATGCAAATACTTAACTTCAAACAAATTATAACTTGTTTTGCATATTTAACACCATGACAAGTTTCTAAAACTGGAAATACCGACAAAAGACAACTTAGTGCTGCTCATCCAATTATATTTATAAAACCTATTATGGTATTGATTTTAATAATTTAATAGCAGACAATTTATAACCATATTCAACGCAAGGTTACGCATTGATGAAATGCTTATTCATCAATGCACATATAAGCGGCAATTATGATTCAATCGAATTCATAAAAATACCCTTAGTAAGGATATATTATGTTTTGATTATATAATATCTAACGAAAATGTATTTTAATTTTTTGTAGTGATGACTCTTTCACGGAATTTGTCTCGGAAAATATTTTCTATACATATAAAAAGTTCGGTTAAATACAGTGTATAACTCAGGAACGACTAGACTGATTTATATGAAATTTAGTATGAAGAAAGCTCATGTCCTGGAATAATAGATAATCTGAAAAATAAAAGGTTCCTGCAGTATTGCAGGTAAAATCACTGAGCGCAGTTAGTAACTAATACAAATGAGTGAATTTTTATACAATGTATCCAAATATTATACTATATCGGAATGTTTTCATCGAGATTGAAATTGAGATTTTATATCTAATATCTCAGACTGTGTTTGGATTTGAAAAATGTTTATATTTAGGGCGTGTGTAATTTATTTGATTTCTTTTTAATGAAGGGGGAGTAGGTACTGGGGCACGTATTAATGTTAATAATTAGTAGATAGTAGGAACGTGATTTGCGCATAGAAAGATGAGTCACCTTTAGAATATTTGCACGTTTACTTTAATATATAAGCTTGTTATTTATTTTAATAAATTTGACTTATACCATCTTACGTCTCATCATTTATCAACCCTCCGGGCTTCGGCAAAAGAATCAACACCAAAAAATCGAAACCTTTAATAAATCATCTTAATATTATTTAAATAACTTACTACAAAAGTAGGTGCTAAAATTGCTTAAGATATACAATATCTTCGAAGTAAACTATTAAGATAAATTTTAGGTGGAGCATAGAGCAAAGTACTAAGGCATTTCGAGTTTCAGCCAATTGGGCGTTGTAGGCTTAATACTCTAAATGCCAGCTGTAGAATTGTTTGAGAGCGTAGAGCTGTGAATGGTATGCCTTCACTGGACGGCAGTTTTGATATTTTGTTGAACCAAAAGTTTGTCTACCTAGATAGAGTTACTTATTTTTTTTATCAAATTTAGCAGATAATTGTAGCGAACTAAGAATTTAACATATCACATACATAACAGACCTGACAAAAAAACGACAATTTTGTTTAGGCAAAAATAAAAAAGCCGGACAAGTGCGAGGCAGACTCGCCCACCGAGGGCTCCGTACAAACTAGTAGATAAAAGGGGGAAATTATATATTTTTTTTTATATTTTCCTTCATAAATCGAAAAATATAAATTGTAAAAATAATGAAAAACCTGTTTTAGTTTGTGCTAATGAAGTTCTTTCATATAATACCCCACATGATACGGTTAATTCACTTTAAAATTTCAACCCTCATTTCTTGCTTAAAGTCATTTTTTTGTGGTTCAATTAAAAATGCTCCGTTTTCGGAAATTTTCCTTTATGTGTATGTACTATAATAATATGACAATGCTTCTTGCCAAATTTCAAAGTCAACGGGAAGTACTCCATAGGTTTTGATTCCCTTCGAGTGTCGAAATATGCGTTTTTTTACGACATATTCGGCTGTAACTTTTTTTTTACGAAAACGGAGAAAATTAATTTTTCTTTCTGCATCAAGAAACTATGGATCTGCGTATATAGTTTTAATTTCAACTCGATACCTTTACGCGTTCCCGAGGTAAAGGTAACCGGACGGACGACAGACAGACAGACGGACAACAAAGTGATCCTATAAGGGTTCTGTTTTTTTCCTTTTGAGGTACGGAGCCCTAAAAATGTATATTTATAACAAACAAAAGCATTTATATTAAACAATTAGCTTACCTGATCGACAATGACGATAACATTAAATAAATGCCACGATTGTGAAATATACCTCTTCTATTTGACGCATATTTCATCCTGTCCTTTTAGATTACTATTATTTACTAAAACAGCAAAATATATGTAAGACATATACGACACTATACTTATATATACCTATATATATACGACACTACCTTTACCTACCTCAAACGTACCTACCGTCAGCATGTAAGTTTCACAAGTGCCCTTCTCGTTTGTGCTCGTAACGCCCACATAGGTCACATAAACAGGTCTAGATAAATCTAAATCTGTAGCGTGTGCCGTGCAGAGGTGAGATCATCTCGATCTTCCCTTGACACGTCGACGCATGACAGATGTACTTTATTAAACGACTCTCGAGATATTTAACGCGATAATAACAAGTGTGAGGCAGAATATGTCTGTTTGTATAAAAATACGAAGACAATCATTCTTAGTTAACTTTACTCATATTGGTAGATTTTATTTAAATATGCTATCCTTATCGAGAAATATGAATATTGGTGGACATTTTCCACACAGCACTATCTAGCCCCAAACAAAGCAAAACTTGTGATCCCAATAACTGATAGGTACATTACCTATTTACATATTTTTTTAAAACCTATGTTTGAAACGCCAATGTTTGGCCTGAGTGGGGATCCAATCCAAGATCTACAGCTCTAAAGGCAGACACACAGACCAATTGAGCTGTGAGACCAGGCCAGTCCTTTTCAAATCCTTTCATATATCCTCCCCTATCTATTATATTATAATTTTTCTTTCTTTCTTAAAGTCTATCCTTCACATTTTCCGCTTTATCATGCTAACATAGATATTTGATCTATAACATTGTCTTTATTACAAAAAAAACGACCTATTGCGAGTAAGGCTCGCGCACGAAGGGTTCCGTACCATTATCTATAAAAACGAGCAAAAAAAATCACGTTTGTTGTATGGGAGCCCCCTTAAATATTTATTTTATTCTGTTTTTGGTATTTGTTGTTATAGTGGCAACAAAAATACATCATCTGTGAAAATTTCAACTGTTTAACTATCACGGTTCATGAGATACAGCCTGATGACAGACGGACAGACAGCGGAGTCTTAGTAATAGGGTCCCGTTTTACCCTTTAGGCACGGAACCCTAAAAATCAAGCTACACCAAAGCCACTTCTCCAAGCACACAGTGAAACAATGATGCTTCATATTCACTTTCCCAATTACACTGATTAGCTCATCATTATCAAGTAGCGTGGTTCACCTAGAGACCTCCTTCTGCGCCCATACGGTTCGCTCACACGTTAACAAAAAGATCTTTCGTTATCTCATGACATGCGTTTGTTGCGTAACTCAAGTTTACCATGCACATCTAGTCAGTATATAATCCTCATCGATCGAATACTCGTAGGTAGGTACGGATTGCTGCGGCTTGCTGCTACAAAAACTACGAAACATATATTATTATGTTCTCAATACAATTGCTTATTGATGGATGTGGCAGATCTCATCTTTAAATCTATCTGTCTTTGAAATTACTTTATCATTAATAAATAAAACCGGCCAAGTGCGAGTCGGACTCGCGCACGTAGGGTTCCGTACCATTATATATAAAAACGGCAAAAAAATCACGTTTGTTGTATGGGAGCCCCCATTAAATATAAATTTTGTATTTATTTAGTTATTTACTTTTAAAGTGAATAATATAACTTAATATTTTGTTAATATTTCAAGCGCCTCCCTGTTGCCATTATCAATATCGAGCAAAAAATCATGTTCGTTGTATGGGAGCCCCCTTAAATATTTATTTTATTCTGGTTTTTAGTATTTTTTGTTATGGCAGCAACAGAAATACATCATCTGTGAAAATTTCAACTGTCTAACTATCATGGTTCATGAGATACAGCCTGGTGACAGACGGAAGGACGGACGGACGGACGGACAGACGGACAGACAGCGAAGTCTTAGTAATAGGGTCCCGTTTTTACCCTTTAGGTACGAAACCCTAAAAATCGGACATTGCCTAACAACTACATCAAAAATCAGAATTTGTGCTCAGCCTTGCTAATGCCGGTTGGAAATGATGAAAATATTAAAATACTACAGAAAGGCATGTTCCCATCGAGTAACAACTAACAACAAGTCATATTGTGGTTTTGGTATATTTTCCCATCAAGTATCATTGTTTCAACTAATGATTAGTTTGATAAAGTGTAAAGGGCAAAAAGGGCGTGGATCTAATGAAGCTGGAGATATTATAATTTGGAGGGTGATAACTCTGTAAAATCCAGTTACAAATATTTGTTTAATAACATTTAAATAAATAAAACGTCTTGAAGAAATCACAACCTGATTGGTAATCTGTGGTCAAGTATCTTACATAAATATAAATAAATAACAAGATGGCTGATAGAATACATGTATACTTTTTTTTGTAAATACGTACTTATGATACATAGAAACACCTAGACACAGAACAAACATCCACGCTCATGAAACAAATGTTCATGAAACAAATGTTTGTCCTGGTTGGTGATCGAACCATCGACCTACAAATTAGCAGGCAATTATACTACCAACTAAGCTGCGTGACCAGTCAATATCACATAATTTTATAACCTTGTTTAGTAGACAATTCTTGTTCATGTTTAGGTATGTTTACCTACATTGACTATAATACTATCTCTGCTCGAGTGAACTTCGGATAAGTATTTTCGTATCATAATAAAACACATGTAATTTGTGATAAGTTTAGTCACTGTAGTCTACTGTACAGAGAGTATATTTTAC
This sequence comes from Lycia hirtaria, assembly GCA_947563715.1. Classification (NCBI taxonomy): domain Eukaryota; kingdom Metazoa; phylum Arthropoda; class Insecta; order Lepidoptera; family Geometridae; genus Lycia; species Lycia hirtaria. Next base: position 11,363,288 of record OX387377.1, on the reverse strand, counting down.
TCACTCTGGGAATCCTATTGTTTTACCGAGCGTGTTCGCACATGAATGCCAGGTGCCATGAATACATTAGGCTCAGAGAGTCAACTTCATACACAGAACATTTTTATTTTTATGAACAGCCCAGTTTCCTTTGCCCAAGGCAGGCTGCCTTCTATAAAAAGTAGAAAAATATATCAATATTATCGAAAGTAAAATTTGGCTAGGATTTGTTATTATCCATATAATATTATTTATTACTTAAGTATATGTTTTTTTTTATTACTTCAATCTTGCAATAAAATTGTTATTGGTACAACTAGCATCAACCACTGCTGATTTAGATATAATATGTCTTCATTAATTTATTAATTTTTCCCATAATTAGAGTTTATTTAATTTTAATAATTACGATTTTGAAAATGGTTACTGTTAGAACCAAATAAAATACTGAAATCAAGAATTAAATTGTATTCTTTTCCTGATCGTGTTTTGTTCTCCCAGCGACTCGACTCGTTGCTTGCACAGTTATTTCAGGGGCGTTCTCTATAATAGTTATCCTTCTGCATTATTCTGTGCGCAAATAGGGCTTTTTGTTAGATGCGACCTATGATTGGCTAATTTGACGTTACAATGTTTTGAGTTCACGCGTTTTACGGCCAAGTTACGGTTATTACTTGTTTGTTCGCGCGATGATTTCAATCGAGATAAACTAATTGTTTTTCGTAAGGATGCTCTTTAACATCGTAAAGCTTTTGTTCGTTTTTTTTTTACTATGTGATGATTGTGGCCTACTTATTTTATTATAATTTTATTACTTGACAAGTATAATTTTAAAAAACTCAAAAACCTCCGCCAAAAAACGGCTGAATCGATTTTGATGAAACATAGCTAAGAACACTCGATAAAATCCTCATTAAACAAAAAATATACATCAAAAAAGGCCCATCCGTTTGAGAGCTACGATGACACAGACTGAAACACAGATACATAGAATATACAGATACACACATCAAACATATAACAAAGCACTATTATTATTAACGGGATATCTATCAATCGAGGTCGAGTGCCAGCGATAACGCTCTTCGCAGTAAAAGACAAAAAAAGAGGGTAGACAGCTCTTATCCACCCATATTCTTGAGTTGCCCGTGAACATGGTGCTTGTGACTGTGCTGAAATATCGGGAGCTCAAAATTAACGCGAACCACGGTAAATATCTCGTTAATAATAATAGTGTTTTAATAAATGACCGTGATAGTTTAAAAAAGTGTTAAACTTATAATAGTCCACATGGATTACATTCAGCATCTGAAATTGTAATTGGTATTGATCAGCAAGTTCTTGTAATTTTGACTGTAATTAAAATTAATCGGTTAAAGTTTTAGCTTAGATTCATTAATCGGTAAAGGTTCGAGCTGAAATTAATTATTCGGTTAAGGTTTTTTACTAAATCTTTATTAAATTAATTATTATTAATTTACTAAATCTAAATATTCGTTTAAGGTTTTCAATTTGGGCGTTTGATTACAATCCCTTATAAGAGTTTAAATCAATGGGGGAGGCCTATGTCCAGTAATAGACTTTAAGAAGTCTATTACTGGACATAGGCCAGCTATAAGTAGCTGAGATGATGAGATGATGATGACAGTGTGGTTTCCTAAATTATGACCTAGTAACTATTTAACCAAATACTTAACAGTTACTTTTACTTTTGCACCCCGGAACGATTAATTCAGTGTTAGCGTGATTTTCAGGCAAAAACTGGCCAAAATAGCTCTGTAACTAAAAAATAAAAGCGAACGGTAAGAAGAAACGTTGATTGAGTCATTACTTGCGATTTCATTAATAGGTACAGGTGAACACAAAAGGTAATAAACGTTAAAGGAAATATTCAGCCATGTGTGATTCGAATTTATACCAAAAATTCATTAAGGTGGTACGATTTTCATATTAAATCACTTTTACCAAATGAGGTCGAAGAGTAAGTACCTATAGTTTTACAATGGAATAATTTTGGTTAGCTTTAATATTGGTTTTTATTGGCGGTAAATAATATTTGTTGAAGAAGAAAGTTGAGATTAATAGCAAAAATGTGAATTAAATATTTTAAAAATAATATTTGAATAAAATATGCTGTTAATCTCCTCTTTTCTTCAACGAATATGATTTACCGCCAATAAAGACCGACATCAAAGCTAACCACACTTATTTCACAGTAAAACAATTTTATTTTATTTATTTATTACACACAGGGTAGACAAATGAATTATGCAATTCCCCACAAAACCGTAAAAAAGGTTTGAGTGTGGGAACTAGTCTCCTTACTATTTATACTAAGCTATTTATAAAATTGTCCTTTAATTTACTTTTATATTTGTATTTGTTGTTCACCCGCCGAACTACCTCCGGCAGACTGATGTACAGGTAAGGCAAGACTTTTTAAGTATTCTGTCACCGTAGTAGCTATGAAAAAATGAAAATGAAATAATTTTATTCCGGATGTTTTGCATCCATATAAATTAAATTACAATTAAAACTAAAATTAAAATAAATTATCGACGAGAATTAAATTAGACTGAATTAAATTATTACAACATTAAAATAATTAAAATAAAATTAACAGAAAACTTCAAATAAATAATTGCAAATGAACTTAATCAACAACAACTGGAAACAACGTAAACATATTGTTCTTAGCTCTGGGAACAACATAAATATATTGTTCTTAACTCTGGAAACAACATAAATATATTGTTCTCAGAGTGATCATCATCATCATCATCTCAGCCATAAGAAGTCCACTGCTGGACATAGGCCTCCCCTATGGATTTCCAAAAAGACCGATTGGAAGCGGCTCAGAGTACATAGCTACTAACGGCGGTAAAATACTTTTGTTTGAAAATCGTACCACCTTAAATACTGTAAGCTCAAATGTCATATTAGTTAGAGTTCTGAATAGTACAAAAATAAAGTTTTTTTATAGTTTTTTTTTATTCATTATAGATCTACGATTAACCACCAACTCGCCTGATGTTAAGCGATGGCGTGGCCGAGGATGGAGCTCGTCGATCTAGAAGATATCTATTCACTCTAGCCTTGAAAATTCCAAGATTGTAGGTCTCAGGAAACAGAGATGGCGGCAAAGAATTCCATTCTTGTGCAGTATGCAACAGGAATGTGGATCGATATCGCTGAGTACGGATTTTTGTCATTTCAACGAGAAATGGGTGGTAATTCGCCGACTTTCTGCTAGTCCTGTAGTGAAATGGGGAGGGTGGAATTAGGTCGTGAAGCTCTTGCGCACATTCCCCGAAATGATATTAATATTATAAAAGCGAAAGTAACTCTCTCTGTCCCTCTATCAGTTACCTTTTCAATACATTTTTTTTGTATTGTACCATTTTCTAATATTTTTTTAAGTTCAGTTTTTAAGCATTATACTCACCATTTAACCCCACAACTATACAAGGCTACTCAAAATCGTGATCCGTAACAATAAGCCCGATTCTCCCATCACCGTTCAAAATCGGCAGAATTGGCGGTTGCGTCACAAACACTGAATCCGTATAATTACCGCGGCCGATTATTACAAAGCTAATAGTTTACAGGCGATTTGGAAATAATCACAATCTGAACGGATCTGCATCAGTTGCGCACGAGAGAGGTTAATCAGTTTTAATGGATCATCTTTAAGTAAAAAAAATATATCGATATCTGTTGTAGTGTTACCTTTTTTTTTTTTGACGCTCATAGCTACCAAGCGATAGTGTATCTTCAAGATGATTAGTTGAAGCACGAAATTACTGCAGTGAGACATAGCATTTTAAAAGAATATGTTAGTTATGTAGGTCTACGATTGACCACCAACTCGCCTGATGTCAAGTGGTAGTGTGGCCGAGGATGAAGCTCGTCGTCGATCTAGAAGATATCTAATCACTCTAGCCTTAAAAATTCCAAGATTGTAATTCTCAGGAAACAGAGATGGCGACAAAGAATTGTATTCCTGTGCAGTACGCATCGAGGACGCTAATCGATATGAGTACGGATTTTAGGCATTTTAGTGAGAAATATAACATGAAAAAAGTATTTCTATCCCTAAACATTATTCTATTTAGATCATTTTCTCTTTATGTGATTGACATCATGAATACCTACTTTTTTATTTATTTCATTAAACCAACAAGGATGCTGACTAGTGCATTATTGGAGTTGAATCATACCATAGCCTGTCCAACCGAATTTTTCCAAGGAACCAAGTGATATCACTTAGTACGCGTAGCCCTATTATAGAACCTACAATCTTGGAATTTTCAAGGCTAGAGTGTATAGATATCTTCTAGATCGACGAGCTCTTTCCTCGGCCGCACCGTCGCTTAACATCAGGGCCCTTATTCCGTATGACCATCGGCCGTATAACATGAATTTGACGTTGCGCGTCTACAATGAAAATAAGACTTTGGTTTCTAAAACTTAAAGGCTATTTTTTATTGTCAATGCACGCGCGTCACGTACGTGAGCGCGGCCGATGGTCATACGGAATAAGGGCCCAGGCGAGTTAGCGGTCAATCGTAGATAAATCTTGCTAAAATAATATCATTATAGATTTAATTTCATTTCATTTCATTTTGAAAAGTAAAAAAAAATTACGTGGTAGGTTTATGTAGGTATAGTTACCACGTTATTTTTTTTTACTACTACAATATGTGTAGTAGTAATAGATATAACTTCAACAATGTACGTTATGTATCAGTAGGAAGTATTGCTGTCTTCAATTTTGCACCATTTAAGAGGAATTCTGCTTGAGGCAGCTGCGCCACCTGAGTCTGCGCCTTAATATATATGTAAATTCCAGAAATTGAATAGTGTATAACTATCATTAGGTTGTCAAATATGATATTCCTGAATCAGCGCCACCATCGTATAATGTCATACATTACGTATAACCAACAACTAACAATTTACTTAAACACAACTTGCCAATTTGTTCGCAATCATTAAGTGTAATTCTCGAACTTAACAGTTTCAAATAGATTTGTTTCAATTTTCAATTATGACAACCCCCGCTTCAAATAGCAAGGCGCGGCGTACAAATCAATATTGTACTTTAATTAGTAGTTATTTTTAACAGATACTTAAAGAAAGCCAACTAAAGGTAAAAAGAAGAATACATGTACATAAATAGAAAACTCGTCACGAAAGCCCAAATACCAGAAACCAAAGACGAGTAACTGGTACATGTGACTGCAGCAGAGGTGTACAACCACCTGCCACGATCATTTAAATACAAACTAAATAAATTACAATTTAAAAAACTAAAAAACACGCTACAATTTATTGTGGTCAAAGTTCATTACAAGACTTTTCTAACAAATCCAAACACAGCTATGATACGATGTTCCATCATGAAGTTCTAATTCATATCTTCCGGCTCCATCATCAGATCAGTTCAACAGTACCATATTATTGTATTGTCATCAGAACTACATACAGCTGCCAATTTTCATGACGCTACGATCCTTGTAAGATGGTTAAATTAGTTACCTTAGATTTCATTACATAGTTACATACAGGTCGACCTAATAAAAGCGTGTTAAAAAATGGCTTATCGAACAAGCATTCTACAAGTTGATGATTAGACAAAAATACAAGTCTAATGACATTTGTATATTTGTCTTTTTTATTTTATTGTGATAATTGTATACTATTGACATTTTTTATTATTATTATTTGATTATTATTTTATGTATTTGAATTGTTTTCTCAATTATTTGACATTACTGCAATATTTTAATTTTTAAATGATTCGTTTTGTTACGTGAACTTACTTTTGTATAGTTTTTTTTTCCTGTTGACATGTAATATTATCCGTTATGAATAAATTACTATGATTATGACTATGACTACCAATTTATTATTAATATTAACAAGTTGGTACCTATAAGAAACCCTTATAGGTACCAACCTAAACCCTTATAGGTACCTTTAAATGTTGAAAGGTTTTGAAAAAACCTTTCAACATTTAAAGGAGAGGTAGTTAACCGTTCTTTCTAAGGTTAATGAATTTAGTCGGGACGTCTTTTTAGCCGTAATAAAAGCCAATTGAAATATTAAATACACTGCCTCTATGTAAATATATGGACTATTTCTGAGATAGGTACCTATTTAATATCTGTTTCTTAATAATGTCGGTTAGGATGTGGCATAAGCACACCGGACGGCGTTTCGTATGCACGCTGCGGATGCCATGCCATCAATGTGTTAATAATTTCATTACGTATCATATTTTAACTGTAATATGAATTAACTAACAAATTTATAAGCTTTCCAACTGACAAGTTTTAAAAGTATACTGATATAGATAATGATAACATAAAAAATAAGATATATTTCAAATATATTGGAGGGGATTTCACACAATACTATCTAGCCCTAAATTAAGAAAAGCTTGTACTTTGAGAACCAGATGTCTGATGGCATATATACTTTTTATAAATACATAAATGTAATCTTTTTAAATTCAAAGTATGTCATTAAATGAATATTTGATATTCCACAGCCAATTTAAAAAATACATTCATATAAACATCCAGACACAGAACAAATATACATGCTCAGCAGAAACGCTAGAGTTGAAATTATCAGTGCCAATCTAAAGTTGGGCTTGGGAGAGCCTTGATATTTGATGAATGCAACAAAATTATAGAAATTATTACTTGTTATAAATTAAATTACTTCATAGACAGTGTAATCATCGGCTGTCGCGATATAGTTTTAATATTCAATATCCACCCATCTATAACTCATAGTTTAGAGATTCATTTATGCATAGTGTTTTTGATTACTAACGCTGTATTTTAGGGGTCTAACACACTGTGTATGGAATTATTTATGGATATTTTGCGATGATTTTAACGATGGAATTATCTTGCTCCGACTATTCGGAAAAATAAAAAAATAAAAAAGTTTTTTCTTTCAACACTGATTACCTTTCTTCAGCCATGTGGTAAAATAAACAAAAAAATACTTCACCTAACTTCTAATCTAACCCTTTTTTTACCTACTTACATTGAAAGGTTCTACTTGAACTTGCTTCGTCCCCCTAAGCGTTTTTTTTTAAAGAAATTTGTTTTCCTCTTCGACCCCCGTTTATTAGACAGGAGGTCCTTAAACTACCTTCAATACTTTGCTTGCTTCGTCTCGGGTACTTGTTAAAATTAGTAAATAAGTTACAATGTTACATAAAGATTCCATACCTTATAATTGTGTTAAGAAGCATCTTCCCGGATACGCAAAACTTTATCGATACCACTAGTGGTGTGCGATGGTCCATAGACGACGGCTAGCCTATCCATCAGACGAAACGTCCATGTACTTATTTTTAACACTTTGTATAAAACCTCAACACTCCGCATACCTTGCACCACTCACTAGGCAAAATCAGCAAGGAACTTGACTGTTTCCTTAAAAACAAGATTCGAATTGCGTCATTTCGAAAATACATAACGGAAAACTTGTGTACCATCATCCCGTCTGCACGTGTTGTAACTGCGTAGACGTCCGCCAAAATTACCATACAGCCTTCAAGTACAACTGGGGCACTTTACTCTATACCTACTTGAAGTAAATACATACGCCGCGGCGTGAAAACAATAAAGACACCAACTTTGGATACCAAGCCTAATTTTTCATGAAAACTTCTTACCGAGCAAATTGAATATTAAATTTTAGTAACCAACATTTTGTTAACATTTACATATAAATATGGGATATTTACCATGGTTTGGTGTTTTCTACTTCCTTTTCATTAATCCTGTGTTATGTTACCTTAAAATAGGCGTCAAAAATGTGACCAAAATTCAATAAGTATTATGAGTGAGTAAGAGTGAGATTGAGAGTGAGTTAGTGAGAGTTATTACCGGGAGTGTGTTTTGTCGGAACGATTAATCGATTTCGAGTATTAGAGATAACTATTTTCGCAGAAAAAGAGAAAGTAAAGGGTAAACTGATTTGTCTCCCCTTAACCCTTTTTACCATCCGCAATCTTCAGTCTGCTAGCGAACATGGTGTGTGTAACTGAGCCGAAATTTCGGAAAATCAACCAAATATCAAACCATAAATATTCGTAATACAGTAATATCATCATCATCATCTCAGCCATAAGAAGTCCACTGCTGGACATAGGCCTCCCCATGGATTTCAAAAAAAAAAAAAAAAACACAGTAATACAAAAAAAATACAGTAATATAAAAATACAGTAATATAAATCTAGGGAATAATATTGATATTTTAAAAATATCTTTACAGATTTTTGCTCATATCTAAACTGAAATATTCTGTGATTTTATGAAATACAGATCAACAGCAGCTGAGCAATTGATAGTTCGATAGAAATACGATTAAACTATACTGATTTCGAAAAAAAAAATATGTTGTTCTAGGTAAATTTTAATACTATAAATGTTACGAGACTATTCGATGTTACAAATAACTAAATTGAAACTATGCGTCTCTTACGGTAGTGCTTGACTGTCGTTCGTTTTAACATTTCTATTGAGTTGCCTGATTGGCCCTATGATTGACAGTTTCCAATCAACGACCAATCAGCGGCCAGTTCATGGCAATTTTCATTTTCGACCAACGCTAGTCACTCCATATTTCTATTCAAAGTTCCGTTGCAAGTTGTAACTGCAGGCTGCAAATGCAGTCTCTGTCTTGCGGTTGCAGAATATTGCTGTAGTACACAAAACGAATAGTGCTGCTGCCACTGAATACTTAATTGTAGTAGAGACTCACTTCTGATAGTTACTCTTGTTGCGGCGCAATAACGTGATCTTTACTCCGAATCAGTGGAGTGCCTATTCTTATATTAATTGACAGATATTTATAGAAAGCGTCTTGTTCTATCACATAGCTCTTATCTTCTGTTGTACGGCAAAGTAATGAAGTGTTCGGTCGAGACGCGGGTCGTATATATGTACAGGGCATTAATTATACCTAAACCACAGAAACTATTATTTATATGTATATATGTACTTACAAAGTACAGCTGGCCAATTGCTACAGTAAGCATTGGCTGCTGCTAAACAGCCTACAGTTTATTTATTTATCAGTCCTGTATATACAAACTGTCCCACTACTGGGCGCGGCCCTTCTTCTCATTGTGAGAAGGGTAAGACCATAGTCTACCACGCTGGCCAAGTGCGGGTTGCCAGACATCACACATCTTTCAAGATCATTGAAAACTCTCAGACATGTAGGTTTCCTCACGATGTTTTCCTTCACCGTTTGAAGTTGGCGGCAATAAGTACGCACATTACTTCGAAAAGACAGAGGTGCGTGCCGCGGGATTCGAAGCCATTCGAAGAAACTTCACCTACCTACCTTGCCTACAGTTTATTATGCATTATTGCACAGAATAGCACCTTTAGTCTACCCAATTTTATACCTTCATTTTACCAAGTCACAGAATCGAACGATATACCAACGGACAAAGTCCTTTGGAATGCGCCAATCAAAACTATAACAATGGCAATACAAAAAACATCCCACGGCACATAATGAATAGTTAACGACGAAAACTAGGTGAATCTTTGTGCAATAGCGTAGTGTCTTTTAAAAGAAATATGATCATTTTCAATTTCATAACGTTTCCCACACGCGGCTGCATGAATAGACTAGTACGTATACTGACAAATACGGGTAATCTAAAAGAGATTTTGTGTCGCTAACACAATTTGTGTACGCGTGTCTTGTGCGTGTGTTTGTCAAATTATATGATGATGAATAGTATAATATACTTTGACATTGTGAAGGCGAATTATGGTCAAATTGACAGCACGCTTTCCAATTGCACTTATCATGCCATAAAAAGTTTCACTGACGTAAATCTCTGATCGGGTGTGATGGGAAATAATTTACATGCCAAAATCAAAAGCTTACTTTGTGTAGATAACCGACGTAATTATAATTTTCTCCTGCAGTGCCAGCGAAGAATGCAATTTCTATAAGCTGATCCCAAAAGCTTTTTATTTAAGTACTGTGTTTCGTAATTTAATAAGTTCAAATCTTTCAAATAATTTATTTTCTAATAATTACAATACATCGAGAAGACGTAATATAAGTAGTTGTGCTAGTTTATTAGGTGTGAAGGAATCCTTAATTGTTGTGAAATGAAATAATAATGATGAAATTACAATTACTTTAATTATGTTTAATACGTCATTTTATTTAAATTACTTTAACACATTTCCAATTATTATTGAATTGTTCATTCGTATTTTTACTTTGGATGAATACAATATATAAAATACCTACACATACTAAATAGTTAGCATGTACGATGGAATTAAAATTGAAATTTGTATTTATTTCATATGAAATAAATACAAATTTAAATTTTCATCATTCATTTTCATTTTCGTCATTGTTCTTAGATATCTAAGAACAATGACGGCGACTACCACCAAGCTGACTGCTAACCCCTATCTTAGCAGCATGGAATGTAGCCTTTGGATATCTTCAAGGTTTCAGCTATCTCAAGACAAACTTCATCATGATCAACGCGTTTATTATTACGAGCTTAGGCATGGAAAGACAAGAACCAAACAGGAACAATGGTAGTTTGATGACGTTTCCTTTTTCATATAAACAACCTGCGGTTACCTATTTAATATAATTGATACTACTCAGTCAAAATGTGAGATAAGCAAATTAAAAACGTATCTATTTTTATCGCGTTTAAGCCCCAAATATACGCAAATATATGTACATAATTACGCGTGGTCCTAGATAATAAGCGCAAAAAATCTATAACAAAACATGATGCATACTACGTTTGGCGAAACAAAGATGAGAATATCCTGAAAATCAAACAACCTCAAGAACACACGTACTACAATACAACCCGAATGTAGCTCCAGCATTACAATTCATTAGCGCTCGCGGACGTTTACATGTAGTATTAATATAGTATAAGTGTTCAGTACATGTACATTGCGTTAGTGTGTCTCCTCCGAGCGAGCTGAAACTCACACATGCATATGCAAGACATGAACACATACAAAGGCTGCGCGCAGTTATGAATTGAATCCAATATAATAGTATTACACAAGCGTGTATCTTGACATTCCGTTTTGTTCGTCACACAATCGGCCCGAGTTCCCACGTGTAGATGGAGATAGCCACCGAGCCGGTTAAACAGTGGTTTAAGATAACAGACGATTAGAGAATATACTAGAACTTAGGGTTCCATAGCAAAATTGTTTAAATTTTAATACTGAAATCTGTAGGTAACGCTTATACTGACTGATGCAATAAAACAATATACAAACTACACACACATACTTAACTAACTAAACTACTACACAAAAAGCAATTTGATACCCAGACTGATAAAGGCCTAAAAACAATTAATTGCTCAAACTCACAACCAGTTGGCAGAGTACCCACATACGTAAAGTGAGAAAAAAAACTTTAAATACCTCTGAAAAACTAATTCAAAACAATTATCAACTATCGTGAACTTTCTAAAATTATTTCCATAATAGTTTTTAAAACAGAGTCTAAAGAGGTAATTTTAATAAGACTATTGGTCAAGTTAAGCCTTAGTCAGGAATAACGATTGTCTAATTGTCATCCCTGACTACTACGAATATAGGTACAGAACTCTATCATTATTACGTCATAATAACTTCTTCACTTTTATATTTAAGAAGCAGATAGTTCAGGTCTCTCAGGGGTATTGGCAGCAATTATTTGTTTAACTATTTAGTTTATCAAAGAATCGTAATTTGGGGCTTTATTCTCTTAAGTACTGAACTAATGCGCAAAACTTGTCATTGGAAATTAATTTTCAAAGTTGAGAGCTGATTGTGTAATTTTCAATTTCAGTTTCAAACTGCTATAAATTATTCTACAACTCCTTCATAGTAAGGCATGGTTGGCATCTTCGATAAAATCAATAAAAAAATATATTCGATAAAATTATAGCATAAAACGGGTTATAGACATACTTACTCCGAGTCTGTACTTGATACATATCAATATTATTTCCTCCTCCTTTGGCGAGGTCGGTTATGTTTGGCCTTGCATCTAACTGCACTTTGTTCACACGAATAAAACCAAAACGAATGACTCAGTTTCCGCTTCATAAAACCGAAATCACTTCGTCCTTGCATATTCCTGCGTGAAGCAATTGAGGATACTACGTAGTCAAAACAAAAACTAACATGTAACCATGGTGACTGTACTTACGGTATGACCAACCCGAGACATTACGAGCAGCTTCGTTATTGCCGAATGATCCTGACAAATGACGTAATACAAGCAATGTCATCGCAATCGGTGACACTTACTAAAGCAAGAGCATATGTAGTTTATTTAAATGTGTTATAAACGAATAAACGATAGTAACGTCACTTTTGTCAATTTTGCAACTCATGGTTGAAGCAGATTTAAATCTGTTTCTAATATAGACGATTGTTTTCTATACAAAAGTAACGAAATCGTAAGGTAAACTGCAAATACCACTTTTCTTAGTCGGGTTTGTGCTTCTTTTCAACCGACTTCAAAAAAGGAGGAGGTTCTCAATTCGACTGTATTTTTTTTACGTTTGTTACCTTATAACTTTCGATAGAGTGAACCGATTTTGATAATATTTTTTTATTTGAAAGCTGGTGCTTCCCGTGTAGTCCCATTTTAATTTGGTCCAGTTCTGACAATGGCATCCATAAGAAGTCTGTTGATTCAGTTCTTTAAACTATAATATTGTTCTTTGATTACTTGTTCTTCCACTTATTTTGCATACGAATGAGCTCATACTTGATTTGCAAGTCCTCTAGATAACCTAACTCTATGATTTTTGTCACGTTGCGAACCCGCAGCCACTTCAGCATACCTCGGTTAATCTCTCACCAATACCTACCACTAACCAACGTTTCGACGCCATCCTATAATCAAAGTCTAAAGTCAAGTGCCATTTAGAGCACTCGTTAAAGAATATCGGTGTTTTATTACCAACGGTTCGACGCGGATAGGTAATAATGATCTAATAAAATGTAAGTAAACCTCTAATCATGATGCTATTAATATTGGATCGCATTAACAATGCGATGTAATTTCGACAAGAGTTCATTTGAATATTGGTAAAAACTAGTTAAACGTACTAGCTTTCGCCAGCGGCTATGCGCATGCAGGTCATTGCTTATGTCGATTTCTTGTATTTTACCTGACTTGAAAAAGAGGTTATAAATTTGTAAAATAAAAGGCGATTGTCAATTTCACTGCATTTATTTGTGTATATCTTCACCATTGAACATATTTCGATGATCGATTATTTTTTAATTCATAATTATAGTATAAAACTGAAAAATCGACTTCAAAAGGCACAATGTTGTTTTAATAACCAATATACTTAACTGATTTTGATAAAACTTCTATGGGTCTAATCTGAAAATATATCCTTTCAGACAATATTTTTAATCGGTTTATCCTCCTAATCTAAGTATTCGTCATTAACCTATATCCATGCACTAGTGGTTGTTAAAATATGTTCTTATTTATATCACTATTTTGGCGCTGCAGGTGTAAGGGAGTGTTCATGAATCTACAAAATATTGACATCTTCATTGCGTCCAAAATCCACAATTTGAATTAGCAAATACTTTAACTGTACATAAAATTAATTATCGAGAGACTCACACTTGATATTACAAAAGAGCTCGTATTAGCACTTCAACTGTCATTTCCATAGAAAAAGCTTGTCCAGTACAAAAAAGAGGTCAGTGATAATCATATTGACTAGGGCTACCCAAAACGAAATCTTGTTAACCACCATTTAGATCACTTACAAGGCAACTACGCCCATCAAAACATATATCTAATGAGAAACACATGTTCAGGGTTCGATGTAGATTTACGATCGGTTACGAAAACCAATCAGAATGGGCGTGACCGAGAGTAATTATTTCTTAACACCATAATATCGGAAGCCGCTACTGAACTAAGGTATCTAATCTTCCAAGCATTATTGACTTCCTTTTATTTAGAATATTGTACACTGGCAACTTTTGATTTGATGATTGCATCGTTGTCATAGAATTCATAACTTACGGCAGACTGGCAACTTTTTATAGTTTTTTTTTGTAAATCACAAATCGTTGAATCAATTAATAACTTGATTAATTGTTTTTTTTTCTGTAATTAGCTTGTTTTTTTCCATGAGTTAAGTCGTTTCTCTAAAAAAAATTATAATTATCCGTGAAGCCATTCTGCCATAAAAACTGATAAACATAGGGAGAGTCAGAGTTACTTTCCTGAGGAGAGACTCTGACAGTCCCGATACAAGTCGAAATACATTCTTTTGACCGAATACCTAATATCGCGAGTTTTTTCCGGTTAATTAAATATATAAATGAATAGTCACTGAAGTTTTAATACCTACAGTGAATTTTTTTTTTATATTTCAGACAAGAAACAATTATGACAAGTGGATAATTGTTATATTTGAGTCTTCCTTAAATGAATGTAACAGTTTGAACCGTGATCTCTGCGTTCTACGGTCTATTCTACAGATGACATTGACGGAGTTATGAGACATCCTAACGAACTCCATCAACCAAAAGAAGTTATTCCCAGTGGCCACTAAAATGGTTCGTTTGCAACCGTTTCGCTCGTGATTGAGACGCGGTCGTTTACTAAAGGGTTAATTAGAGTTGAATTAACGTAACGGATATCGAGTCTGCTATTTATCGGTGAACGGTATTCGTTGCTCAATGGTGGATACAAATAGCTGGACGTTGTTGATGCGTCCGCTGCTAGAACAGCTTTTGTGTTGCTCAGTCTGTGACGTCATGAGTTTGACATAAAATAGCTACAATATTCAAATACGCAAAAATGTAGTTAGGCTAATAAGAGAAAGCTTTTTGCTAAGATTTTACGACGCTTTCAACTTTTTGACCAATTTTGCACAAATTTAAATTCTTGTGTAGAAATGAGTTTCAAATGTGCCAAATATAGTCAAAATAGGTCGATAAATGTTTTATAAAATTGTAAAACTTCAAGATTCGTTCAAAAATACGACTTGAAAACCTTAAAAAACAATATAAAAACATTTAAACAAACACCCAGAGAGATTAAAATGATTTTCTTAAGTCACTCTACTAAATATAAGTACCTAAGTCAATAAACCTACATAATTTTAACAGCATAAAAAAATCACAACCTAATAATAAAACATAACTAAATAATCATCCGAAATAAGTGACAAGAATAAATAATGAATTAGAAGCTCATTAATGCTACATATTAATTAACTTACTATTAATTATTATTGAACCGCTTCTCAGAGTTGTGAGCCTATCACAGGCGGATCTACGTCTGATGGTATTACTTAAAAAAACTGACTGATGGTTTCCTTCCTTTCGAAAGTAAGGCTAAAGTGTGACGAGAGGATGTACGCAAAGAGTGGGCCGTCTGTATGTAAACTAAGAAGCGTATAAAAAAACCTACTGAATCAACACCAATAACCGTTAAAAAACCGTGCAAATGCGTGTCTAACCACAGTAGTTGCACATTACATTCTATCGTGGTTAAACAAAGCGTCTTGTTTGACACAATGAACATAACAAATTAGGGATTTGTGACATTAAAAAAAATACTGACAATACCAATATTTTTTCTCTTTGTAAGTTTCGTTCAGTTAATAAAATTGAGACACAATTTTAGAATAGGAATACAGCATTATCATAAGCTCATCTAAAAGAGGCGTCAGCGCGTCCTCGGCTTATATGCCGTTGACATCTCCCGCTGTCGCTGTCACATCTACGACGACTTGACAGCACGTTTGACAGCCGCCAGCCGGTTTGACATCATGTGATCGGAAGATACAGCTAGTGGGTATAGTTTTTGTCAGTGAATACCCACCCTTCTATGCGTCTTCAATATTTGTTTATAGATAAAAATGTCAGATATAAAGTGTCCGTTATTTATTGTAAGTTAATTAAGTTCGTGAGGAATTAACATAATTATTATAGTTTGTATATGAAAAATCGATTATAATTAGGAGGTGCTAAATTGCTAAATTAAAAATCTAAGGCAATGAAATTTAATGGGGACACCACTGAAAACCATACCCCTAAAAAGAAAACATCCAAACTGGTTTACGTGCTGCTAAGATATCACAAAACATACAGTAGGTACAACCGAAATGTCAAAATTATAATAATATAAAAATAAAAACAAGTTATAAACGTTTCGCCCTTCAACATAAAAGGTTCGAAAGAAGAGCTAGAAGCTACAAAAAGCAAACAAAACGCAATCGTGCGAGCGCTTAGAAAATTAAGGGACAATTTCTGAATGAATGTGTATATACGTTTCCAAATCGAAATTGCTTGTCATTAGCAAGGCTGAAATGTCATAGAACAATGCTGGAACCATTCGATCTGTTGTCGCAGCGGTCGAAGGCTGTACGTGATCGCATTTCCTGCGATATTGCGGTACATATATCTCGGCAATGCAGAACAGTACCTAATTTTTAGCGAAATCAACTCACGATACAGTCAATCTCACAGATATAACGACCGTATATAAGCTGTACGCACACTGAGATTAAACAATGATAAATATGATACCAATGATTATGCTATAAAGAATGTGATTGAGGAGATTCACTATAAATATAAATATCTAGTGAATTTATTTCCAGAAATGAATATTCAAAACGCAAAAGTTGTGAATATGAATTTCCAGAAATTAAATCCTTATTCAATAAATATTTTTGTATTTGAAACGCGACATGTGCCAGCGAGAGCTAATTTTAGTTTTTGTATTATTAATAAAACAAAAACAAAAAGTTTGGGGATCTGTTAAAATGATCCTTATATTGTAATCTAGTAAATTATAGCAAGCAAATTTTATTAACAATAACTGAAAATAATTAAATTTTGACGAGAACTTGTTAAAAATTTTGCTTCTTTATTTTATTTTTTAAATCTAGTGACCACAAAATCGCCGTATTTATACATAGATAGACAGATAGATAAACTTTTTATTGTACACACCTTAAAATTAATAACAAAGGACTTCTAGTCAAAGTATATCTAGTTTGACTGTGACTTAACTTATGATTTTAATCGGCCTAAAACTTGGATTTGATGAATTCTTGACACAGGCACATGCACAAAACGTACAACGCCACGATTAACCAAGGAAAAAAACGTAATTGTTTCATGTGTGAGTGGAATGGTTATTTTTGAAGCTCAAGTTCTGTAATACACTGTTGCACTGAAAACAGTCACGCAACAGCAAACATAATGCACTCATAAATGTCTCGATATTATTAAAATGTTTTGGCAACGAACAATTCGATTTGATTTCAATTGTTCGAGTAAATCGAATCGAATTGGTCAAAATCAATGTGACCTACATAATACAGCTTAAGGCGTTTTATTTCAACTCGTAATCAAATTAATTCATATACAAAAGAGATCGTTTATCTCTAGATACGAATAAAAGATGACAATGAAGACAATATAAGATATTGAATGAGCTTTTGTCGTAAGATGGGATTGACATTGAACTTTGTGCAGGTTAAAGGTGTCTTTCGTCGACAAGTTGTATAAGTTTTACATTTATGGTAACGTGTATCAGATATCACAACTTTTATTAAATTTAACATTTCAATTTTTGTTAATTTAAAAATCGTAATGGCGTACACACTGACCTCTATCTACGAGTGTTGGCTGTCAATTTGACAGCCGACGTTCATACCTATTTAGGTTTTTTTTTTCACGCTGTAACCAGTTGCAAGTGTCAAAGGAAATGAAATTGGTAGCATCCGCATATTCGCTAACATCGTTGACATCAAACACAGCCGTTTGAAAAATAGGTCAAATTAGATCTTAGGAAACTCACTCGTGGCATTTCGAATCGATGAGTTACTTGTCATTTTTATGAGAAAAACCTATCCAGTCATAACAAAAATAAAAAAGGCCAAGATATGTTTGATAATATTTTACTTAAGAAACTTTTGACACAAAAATTGTAAGACATCTGCAAAATCCTAAAAGTCGCGGTAAAACTACAAAAAGCCGCTATTTTCTGATAAAATCATTATATTATTAATCGTATTCGCCATAAACCATAGTAAAAGTTAACTTATAAAGATCGTCGATGCCTCTGGGTAGAAACAAGTCATGTAACGAAGTTAAAGTACTCTCTCGACCAATCAGAGCGTCGGAAGCACGTGTCGATGGCGCGCGGGTCAAAGGTGCTCGAGTCTATGCGCGTGCGCACTGCATGCTTGTGCTTAGAACTTTATCACAATAAAGTGATCATAAATTTTATAAAAAGTAGGTTATAAAATAAAATAATTTTATTTTTCTATTAATCTGATTAGATTTTGATTTATGTTCGTTTATATTTTGATTGTTAATGTAAATATTTTTGTTTTCAGGTAAGTCCATAATTACCAGATGCTGAAAGGTCAGTAAAAGAAGGTGAATTATCAACATATAGTCCTAACAAGATTCAATAAAAATATACTTAGTACGAACATCAAGTACGTACTAGATGTACATACTAGTTTTATTATTCTACGCTTAGATTCTACGATAGTCTAGCTTTTGACGACCAACTCACCTGATAAGTGACGTAGAAAAAATCTATTCACGATTGAATAAGTTCTAGCTTATAAACCTTAGTATTGACGGAATTTTCCATCCTAGACCGTTAATTTAAAATCTCATATAATTTACCGCCTCGAATATACGTTTAAAGACACCTCGACAAAGTCGGTTACACTCCAGCCATGCGTCACCTGAGAAGTCCCGTCAAGTACGTGTTTCCAGATAACACCGCTATCTACAAGGCATGTTTAAATTTAGTGCCCACAGTACTGTAAGGCTTTAACTCAATCACAGAACAAAGATAGGCTTGTATCTGGACTTGTCACTAGGAGAACAGCAAACGGAGAAGTAACTTAACGTAGAAGTAATGTTTCAAAACTAGACGAATTGCAAATGAAGCTGCAAGATCGAACACCAGGCAAAATATGTTTCTTTTTTATTGCTCTTAACTTAGTAAATACATAACTTTACTAATATGTTCAAAATCGTATAATAATTTAAATTTCTTGATAAAAAAAATATCAAGTTTTTTTTTTAATTTTGCATTTTTTTTGTGATAAATATGTAAGTAGATAGAGTTTCAAACACTGAGAAAAAACTCATTCAGTGCCTCAGCTACCGATTTTAGTGTTACATTTGTATTTATTTATTAGTTAGGTACTATGGCAACAAGAGCCATATTCTAAATGAACATTATTTGAACAGTTTTAGCATGTCGTATATTTTCAAATTTATCATGAGCATTTTATTATCATACATAAAGTAATCCTAATAAAATCCTTATTGTGACATTAATATTTTCTCTGCTAAGTATTATGCATGTTTTTGAATTAGCATGCAGCATTATTTCAACGAAACTTTCATGTTCCCAGAGAGAGACGGAGGCAGACGACCAACTGAGCTGTGAGGCCAGTCAAATAAAGTTAATAAGACAGTTCGGCCTGAATTTACAGTTATCAGTGCATATATTGTCGTGCAGTGTCAGTGTAGGGCGCGTCGGCCAATAAATCGGCGCGCGAGCCGAGATGAAGTGCTCGCTTTACATACAATGTGCCCGTTCTGTCGCAATGCTCTAGGATTAGGCTCGCGTTGGAGGCTGACACGGCCGCTTGCCCTACGACTAGCACTGGCGCCAGTCACTAACTTACCTATACATCTAGCTAGAACGAGTAACTAGAATTTAATAATAAAATATTAGTGGAATTTTTCACACAGCGCCATCTAGCGTCAAACTAAGCAAAGCTTGTACTATGGGAACCAAATAGCTGATAAAATACTTTTTTTTGCAAATACGTACTCATAATAAATTGTAATACCCAGGCGCAGAACAAATGTTTGTCCTGTGTAGGGATCCAACCAAAAAAAAAAAACATCGCTCACAAAAAATAAAACTTAGGTACTTTAACAGCGACCATTGTAAGAACTCTGGGTTGAAGTCGTCGTCTTATTAGTGTCGTTCAAAGTCAGCTCTCACACATTCTAGTACTTACACAGCCAGAAATTTTGCTATTTAAATTTGTTCTTGTGCTAGACATCAAATTCTACGCTTACTCTGCCGTATTATCATAGTCATACTATATATGTATTATATTACTAGCAAATGTATTTATTAGCGAAAACGAGTGATGAACTCATACATAGACAGATTTATGCATACAATTATTTCCTTATTAAGCTTTATTGCTAACCTTAAAGATTATTTTATAATTACAACATAACTCTGAACACCATATTTAAATTTTTGCCTAAGGTCATCGTTACTAAAATCATAAACTAAACTTATCTCTGCGATCTCATCTGAAACTAGTGTACGGCGTTTAAAGTAATAACTAGATATTAAATTAATTTTGGTTCCGTATGTTGCAGCTTACTTAAATAAATGTGGGTTAAAGGCATTTTTATTTATTCAAATTTTAAATCTGCATTTTATTTTGTTAAAATAAGTATTACAAATGGTTCCATATTTTTACTTTACTGCCTAAGCGACATGTTTTCCGTAGTATGTACCTATAAAGATGTGTATGTAGTGCCAAACGAAGACATATTCTACACATACACATCTATAAAGGTACCTGTATTAAAAAATTAAAAAAAATACCCGACTGCAGTAAAAGCAGTTTTTGTAGTCTAACTTACGATTTCGTTACACTTGATACGCTGTTGAGTATACGATTATTGTAAGAAAGTATGCGGCGGAATAATAATAGGCTAGGTTTGTTAAGTTTCTGTTTAAAACAGAAACTTTCGTCGCATATCAAGGCATCCACAAAAATAATACATTAGAAAAGATTAAACATAATGGTTTATTAAGCTGTAGTATGTATTGAAATTAAACAAATTTTAAAGAATTTATGGCTTATATTTTACATAATGTTATATTTATTTAATAACAGTGAGTAAAATTCGCGAAAACCATAGAAAACATCTTGCAGTATGCAGTTACTAGTCTAAACGAAGCATGAGGTTGTTCGATAACTAGTCTGGGTGTGTCTTTTGCACCAAATAATGCCAGTAATAATTGTAGGCGCAGTTAAGCACTATAAATGCGTGTTTATAGGTTCAGCGCACAAGGCTCGTTGAGAAACATGCTCTGAATTCAATATTGGTTGTTAAGTTGGCGTTTCGTGGGTCACGGACGATGAGACAGAAACGTTAGCTGCGACAGCGCTGGTCTTTTTAACATCATTCAAATATATAGATAGATGAACTCTTTATTGTACACACTTTAAAAGTAATAACAAAGAAATAATGGGTAAATTTTAACTGGGTGGATAAATATCAATTAGTGCAGCTACCTCTAAAATACCTCTAAAATGAAATTAAGCATAATCTGTATAAAAGTGTAAAATTTTGGAGGTTATTCAAAGTTGCCCGTTTGATTCAAAGTTACCCATATACTCTACATATAATAGTATTTTGCTAACGACCACTAAAATATTCAACGTATTAGCCACCTCTGCCAATTCTTTTTCAAAGATACTTACAAACACAAATATACCACACAGCACCAAGAAGAAAAAAATACTAAAAGAAATTAATTATGATCACGCAGCACAAGATTAACGAGTGGTAGTCTCAAACCAATTACACTGTCAAAACATCACCTTGGAGTCAAAATAAAGAAAACATCAATCGACGGTTCAACATAACAATAATGGTTCTATTGTTGCATAAAACGGTCCAGATGGTCAAGATAAATGTGGTATGTGAAAAATTAAAATGTACTCTTTGTATTAATTGCAGAGGTTAAAGTTGCGTAAATGTTTTTGTCCTCCGTACGTCTGTCTGTCGAAATGTCTTCACTGCGATAGATGGTGATTTGTTAAATATATCTTCTACTATTGGAAGTTTTTACTGGTCAAAAATGCCTTGAGTTTGTTTATTGTATACTTTGTAAATTAATTTACATTTTTGTGTGTATTTTTCGTGACATCTTCGGTGATTGTGATCGATTTTGATGATTTTTAGTTGGACAATAAATACCTAAAGAAACTTATAAATACTTTATCAATTGCGGCTTAGTGATCTGTTTTTTTTTTTTAACTATTAACTTATTCTTATAATAATTTCCAAAACAAAACTGCCCAAGTTTGACAGGCATACTTTTTTTTCGTAATTATAATTACTTAGACGATTTTGTGACTTTTACAAAATCGTTAATTATCTTTAAGGATGGTCTCACAACATTTTTCTCATTATGACATGATTTTGCTTAATTAGAAAGGAGAAATGTTTAAAAAATCTTCGATCTTTACATTGGCTGAGGAGAAGGAAAATATATGTTTTTTCACTACTGCGTCGTCGCCAATACAAATGATATCTGAATAAAACTTTTTTTTTTTTTTATATTTCTTCTATCGATATAAACAATATCACGTCTCACTTTTCTACGTAAATATTTATTTATTTATTATTTATTATTAATATATATTTATATATTGTTGTGATGCGCGAGAGAACCAGCTGTGCGTTTTGAGGAGACTAAACATTGTTTAGTTTTTTTTCTAGTAATAATTTAACTTTGTACGTGGCCACCTATATTTATACTTACCAAAAAAAAAATTCGCCATGATCTCAAATTTCTTAAACCAGCGTTCTGAAGGCTGCGGACTGATGCAGACACAAATGGCTATAATGAACAGACTATGAAATTGTGTTAGTAGCATTCCATGGGTCGCGGCTGATGCGACAATCGCGCAATTAGCGGCGACTCGCAATCGTTTCCTCTTTAAATCCACTATATTTTCGCAGTCCCTCGCGACCGCAGCTAGCCTTGGCCGCAAGTCTCAGAACGGTACCTTTACAAAACTATGAATTTCCTGAGACGTTATTTCCCAATAGCTAAAGCTTGGGTATCTTTAAATCTCAAGAGGATCAGTTTTTTTTCTAGGTAAAAGCAGGCCATCGTCGACCATAACACCGCTTAAGGCAAAGAGTAGGGTGACGCCGCTGTTTCGCTCACCCACAGCACTTTTTTATATAAAATTATTGAAATTACTTTTAATAAATATTCTTTCTTTAGCTTCATAAGAATATTATTACAATGTATTAACGATAAACCTGTAAACGAAAAAAAAACCTCGCTTACACGTTTTTTTGGTCCAAAATAACAAATTAAAAAAATAACAGCTAAGACGTATTTTTAATACATTGTAATAGTGTTCTTTAGAAGCTAAACAAAATATATTTAACAAAAGTAAATCATTTTATATCTAAAAAAAGTACTCTTTGCCTTAAAATCAGATGAGTAGGCGGTCAAGCCCAAGCCTATTAAACTGAATAAAAACAGAACATGTATCATAACTCACATATTAAAAATTTATTCACATGACACTTTTATTACAACCAAGTATGGTGTAGCATCATTTTTGTAAATTCATCTCAATATTATTAGGAGTCCAATAATAAAGGAAATCAATCAAAATGAATTATGGCCAGGATATTAACAGTAATAAATCTTATTACTCCAAACATATTCATAAAAACGTGCGCAATTTACCAACAACAGATTAAGATAATATTATTAAGAAATCGGTCTAGTTCAATTGATATATAATATATATATGATATATATAATTATATTAATCATAAAAATATTTTGATGTTATAAACATAATTATTTTAATGACAAATTTATTCGTGATGTTAAGGGGATTACTAAGTTGGCGTTCGTCGCCAGTACCACAGAATATCTACTAGTACCACTGGACTGATTAGTAGGTACATACGACAAACTGCCAGTGTAACGAATATTGGTTCATTATCTCAAGGGGAAAAAATATACACATAGATATTCTATGATTAAAAACATAAAGAGGTAGATTTATGGATTTCAATTATTTTTCTTTTTAAATTTTTATATTCAACTACAAAATTGTAATAAAATTAAAAAAGCACCGGCCAATCACAAGCAAAAAAATCAAGCGAGCTTAGTTATTCATAGTCGTTTATCATTGAAAACATTCAGTTATACTCTTGAGCTTAACCACCAACTTCTTAAGAAGTTAAAAGAAGTTTTCTTCAGTTGTATTTGAAAATGCGCTATGGCAACATACTCGTAGCGCACTCAACGAGACTCTTAATTTAATGCAATTCAAGAATCAAGAATATTTCTCAATTAAAGTTGAAATGTTTCGAATGGCCGAGGTCAAATAGTACTAAAGTAGATTTACAGTCAGAATTTACGATAACTCTGGTTTATTTGACGTCATAAATATATGTCAAGTGTCCATCAATAGTCAAAAGTGAAGCGAAACGCGATCACTCTAAGTATTCATAACTTAGAGATAATGGAACAGACTTAACAACCTTTTGTTGCTTTGATAATTTATGATAATATTAACTTATACTAATATAAGCATATTTCAAGTTGAAGATTCTGGTTTAAGACCAAATTTAAATGTTATTTACATAGACATGTACAACCAAGAACAACTTGGTCAAACAAAATAAGTACTGAATATATTAATATTGCTTGACTTTTTACACAATACCTCTAAGTATTCAATCTCTGTTGTATCGTCGGCTTAGTGCAAGAATGCAAGAAGACATTGACTTATAATATATAATGCAAAACCCCCCCCGTACCCAGAAAAAAATGTTTTTACAATGTTCTGTAGTTTATTATGTGACGGATTTAACTAGAAGACAGAGACAACAAAAAAGCATTAAGTATAAAACATGTATTTTTGCACTGACCGATGATATCGTCGTACTATTTTTACATTTAGGTACCGTTTGGCTTAATCTCGACAGACCCGAGTCACAAATTATTTTTGATTCCAATATATATCTATATACATTTTGTCCTGGGCCCTTATTGCGTATGAACATCGACCGCGTTACGTGAACGTGCCGTGGTACATAGACAATGAAAATTAGCCTTTAAGTTTAAGATGGCAAAGTCTAATTTTCATTGCAGACGAGGTCACGTCAAAATCACGTTACGCGGCCGATGGTGATACGGAATAAGAGCCTGGGCCCTTATTCAGTATGACCATCGGACGTATAACGTGAATTTGACGTTGTGCGTCTACAATGACAATTAGTCTTTAGCTTATTAAACTTAAAGGCTAATTTTTCATTGTCAATGCACGCACGTCACGTACGTGAACGCGGCCGATGGTCATACGGATTAAGGGCCCTGAATCCTGATTGATTATTATTTCGAGAGTGTCTTTCATGTAACCTGCAGAAATCAAGTCCTGTTAACCAAGATTTTTAATCTTTATTAACAGGTAAACCCGCAGAATTAAGTTAGTCCTCAATATGTCCAAATTATGGTTATGGCAAATAGAATAAAAATAATATACATTTAAATCACACGTTACATTGAACATGCGTCTTCAATTAAAGTCAAGGCGTCCATTTGCCTTGTATAACACGTATGAAATCGCAAAACGAAGAGCGTTGCTCATTTTTTATGAATTGTAACCCATAAATGTGCTCATAGCAATCTCATCTGACCATATAAATGTCAAATCAAAGTCACGACCGAGCCAGACAAAATGAATTAATCTAGCATTCCACCGAACACTTTCAGAATACCCAATCGATAGCAACATCAAGAATAAAATATTGTTGAGATTACAATTATAATTTGAATACCGAGTAGCCAAAATAATAAGTGCGGTTCGGCGATGGCATCCGATAGGTAGAGTCCGCACCACCGCTGATGTCCTATCTTACGTGGCGCTTCAATCGCATTCCAATAGACAATGTCGGGCTTAGGCGAATTAGTTCCAAGTTTTTGCCGTCGGACTTCAGTGGTGGCGCGGACTCTAAGTGGTTTTCGTAACGCCCCCTCGGGCGGTGAGATGGTATCGAGACGCGTGCGCAGCTCGCTTGATACACCACTACAATCATGCGTTGTTCGAACAAATACACGTAACTGAACATCTGTGCGATGGAACTATAGATAAAAAACCGACCAAGTGCGTATCGGGCCGTGTGCGATATAGGGTTCTGTAGTTATAGATCACAATGATCGAACTTAGAACAGGGCTTTTTGTTTCGTTAACATGTATGTCATACAATGAACATACGAGTCAACTAATTAAATGTTTACACGAAAATTTTCGTTTTTACTAATTTTTTTCTTAACAGATCCATGAATTGAAGCACCGCACACTACAATGAATCATTAAAAAAAAAAAATACGCGTGGGGAAGTAAGTACTTACCCTAAAAATATTTTTTCTTGATTTAGTAAAAACTGTTTTGTCGGCGTAATTAATTTGTATACCCATGCCAAATTACAGCTTTCTAGCATTATGAGTACTTAAACTAAGCCGCAGGCGGACAAATTTTCTTTATTCGGCGATAGGCTTGCGCTTGACCGTCAACTCACCTGGTGTTAAGCGTCACCAGGACACGGTGAAACTATAATAATAATAATGAAGTTTTTATTTTAATGGTTCCTTGTTGATTACAGAACCCTAAAATCCAGTTCCTCATCTATTTAGAAGGATTATTTCGGAGTCCTAATGGACCGACAAAATCGATGCACATGCATGTCACAGCTATTAACCTTAATCCCTTTAGGACGTCGACCTTCAATCGAACAGATCATTCATAAGCTTTGATCCGATGGCACTATCAAGTTTTGGACGCACCGTGGGCGTTTGATTGTTTTACAGCTCTAATTATTTTGCAATGTTTGTTTAGTCATTTCGCGCATGATAGGCTATTTCGTATTTCAGAATGCAATAATATGAGTCATAAGAAGAAATCGGAATGAACGTTTCATCGCAATTTCAATCGTGTTCAATGGCATTGATTCAGTCCTGGCTTTATCTTGATCTCTGTCGAAAGCAAGGTTGCTGGGAGTGGTCAAGGGATAGAACCTTCACCTCGGCTCTCGAGCCTTGATGAGTCATTATTGTGCTCTGATATTGATCCTAACGACATGATGTTGCAACATCATTCACTAATTATAACTTTATACCATTGGTTGCTTAATAATGTAGTAGCGTGCGCAAGTTTTTGCAGCGGCGTGTGTCAGGAGCATGATCTAGTTTCTGCAGCTAGAGTTTCGTAACTGGTGGGTGTGGCCGTTGACTGCTTTGTCGGCAGTGTAGAATGATCAGAGATCACTAGTTCTTAGTCAATATCAACTATCACAGAACTTTATTTTTATGTTATTTTGACTATATTTGATAAGTCAAATGTTTATATAGTCATTAAAAGTAATTAGCTACGTTATCTGTTACATAAACTATCCAAAAATACCGACAGTATTTTAATTTTGTGGACTTCATTTTCTTTCTTAAAAGAAGTTGTTGCAGTCTAGTTGGTTTGTCTCTTGATTCCAAAATATGAGTCAAACGCCTCTGTGTATTTTCAGAATTATATTCGTAATGTTAATTTTTACAATCTTCAATGTTGTAGAAACTTGAATTGAACCTACTTGAATTTAAAGAAACATGGGAACTTGCATGTTTTAGAGTACTTAATTATGTTCTCGAAGTCTGTTAATCTAAAATTGACAGCGTCACAAATCAAATCAAATCAATTTTTCATATGCGAACCGTCATTTTTATAGTCAAACTCCTAATATAACCCTACTAGATGCGTTACGCAGATCAATATAATTTCAATATTAAAACCTAAAAATAAACCAAATACAAGCTGTCAAATCTAGACCGACAGTATTGACGTCAACCTACACAATCTGCAACACAAGTATACTACCTTCTGCATCAGATATCATATGACTAGTGCTGCATCAAAGACCCCGTCTCTTATTCCACCGTTACGCGTTATCTGATCCAAGTTTCGTAATTTAGAATTTAGCTCACGCATTTTGGTCGAGCGAAAATTCTTCATGCCGCCGGCCTTGGCAGCTATCTATGATTTGTTGCTTTAGAACACCTGATAACGCTGGCCTATTGTTATCTTTGAATCACCGTCCGTTCTCACTCTCACTTTCGCTTCGCAATGGCAACTAGATCAGTTGTCATGTTTTATTTTTATTTCGGCCTTTTGAATGCATCCGAATTAAATTGAAATTTCGTTTTGGGTGCGTCATTTGAAATTTTGTTTTAAAGTTTTATTATTATTTTTAGATGACTGCTAAGGATATTTTATTATTTATCGAACGTGTGTGTTTAAATATAATATAACGTTTGTATCTAATATAATAGTACCACTTTGATCTATTTCAGTGTAAGATATAATTATATTTGACTTTATGGTCAAATTATGTCAAAATTGTAAAATTATTATTTCTTTGTGCGTTTATATATTTTTTTAATCATTATTGAGATGTTTGATCTTCATCGCTAAATCACCTGAATTCGCCCTTACCTAGATGAAACTAATTTACTCGCGATTTAAAGACACCCAACTGATAACAGTGGAGAAAACCCAACTCAGGCATAGTATTCCACATTTTACAGCTCCGTCCATTAAAACTAGAACCCTACGCACTTCATTAGGATTTTTGGAATACCCACATTACCCGCCTTGAAACGACACCAAGTAAAACCAATGAACTAAATCAAATATTATGGTCTTCCACTTATTAGTTTAAAAATATTTTATGAAAAAAATCTACAGGATGTTAAATTGCCAGCTTCTTTTTAACACAAGAATGTAACGATTTCCCGCCAAAGTCGTATGTATTTTATAGATCTTTATAAGGCATGCCAGTGAAAAGTTGTCAAGTTAGTACACTCTTTTTTATTTTATCAATATTGTAGAATGTACCCATACTTGGGTGAGGTTGGGTCAGCTTTCTTGATACAATTTAAGGTTGTGTGCACACCCCGGATTTTGTAGCCTCATATCTGTGGACTTCTTTTTAAGATGTTGCCATGTCTATTACTGGTCTGAACTTTATGGTATTGTAACATCCTAGGCTTTCACAGATATTAAAGTAAGTACCAATATTTTTTTGAATTATGATTTATATTTTTGCTCTCAAGTGAAATAACTCATCTGGCTTCTTTCTTACCCAGCTGTGTATTAGGCATGTTATGTTTTTTTTTTTGTATTTTGTATATTATTAATGTTCTTAATTCAACATAATATTAGGTTCCTGTTGATGTGTTTAGTGTTACATATATCTCTTACTATATGACATTGTTTACAATCTTAATATATTAGATACTAATCCGAATTCATTCGGCAAAAGAAAACTTTTAAAAACTAAATAAATACACCGTATATCTAATTATACCTAAAAATATACCTAATAAAAAACAGTTATATTTGATTGGGACTTTATTTCTTCGCGTGTGTGGTCGACGCCGACTCGACCAATATGGCGTCTGAATCTTCAAAAGTTAATTGTACTTCAATGAACTCAAATTCGCTATTGGCCAGTGTGCCTAAGCTAAAAGGCAGGTCAAATTATAGCGAATGGGCATTTGCGATGGAAAATCTACTTATACTAGAAGGGATCGAATCCATCAAAGCGGAAGGCGCGACGAGCGCAGCAGACGACGCCAAGGCGAAAGCGAAGATCATCCTCACAATCGACCCAGCCCTCTACGTTCACATAAAAGAAGCTTCTACATCCAGAGATATTTGGAAGAAACTTAGCCAGATGTTCGATGATTCTGGTTTCTCGCGAAGGATAACCCTACTTAGGAATTTAATATCAATTCGATTGGAATCAAGTGAATCTATGACGGCGTATGTTACTCAAATTGTAGAAACTGGACAGAAATTATGTGGAACTGGATTCCAGGTCAATGACGAATGGATCGGCAGTCTGATGTTAGCGGGATTACCAGACAAATATTACCCCATGATAATGGCGATTGAGCATTCAGGTATCTCGATAACGGCTGACGTCATCAAGACCAAATTGTTGGATATGGCAGGAAGTGAGAACGAACCAGGAACAGCATTTGCAAGCAGAGGGCAGCACCAGCATAAAAAACCAGTAAAAAACCAGTAATAAAAAACAGTTATATTTGATTGGGACTTTATTTCGATCATCACACAACCAGCACCGAACAGCAAGAGAGGGGCGGAAACAACTTTACAAAGAAAAAGTAAGGAAACACTAATAGACAATTATAGACAGTCGATATT
Source organism: Lycia hirtaria (assembly GCA_947563715.1). Taxonomy (NCBI): domain Eukaryota; kingdom Metazoa; phylum Arthropoda; class Insecta; order Lepidoptera; family Geometridae; genus Lycia; species Lycia hirtaria. The sequence goes on along the minus strand of OX387377.1, from coordinate 11,333,143 downwards.
CAATCAATATGATACAGATAACATATTTAAGTATTTGATGTATAAAACATTTTATTATTCATAACACCCCCACTACATCAAATAAACAAAACCTACACAAAACATTACAATAGAGGTACAATACCTAAACCTTTTATACATTTATAGTGTTTCATAGGATTAAGAGCTTTTGTTAAAACATCAGCAGACATATCAGCTGTTGAAATATACTTAATAACAATAATCTTATCATGCACAGCATCCTTTACAAAGTGATATCTTATATCTATATGTTTACTTCTCCTATGCGATACACAACTTGATATCAACTTCTGTGCACTCTGACTGTCATTATATAAAACAACTGTATACATATTATTTGTAATTTCATACTGCAAAGCTCTTAAATACATAGCCTCCTTGCATGCTTCAGTAATCGACATTAATTCAGATTCCATGCTCGATAAAGATACTGTTCTTTGCTTTTTACTTTCCCAAGAAATAGCTGATCCTGACATCATAAAACTGTAACCAGTATAAGACTTACGGTCTATTATGTTACCTGCCCAGTCGGCATCAACATATGCTTCAAGTTTAGCTCTTCCTTTACAATATTTTAAACAATAAGTTTTTGTATTCTTTAAGTATCTAAGTATACGTTTCACATATTTCCAATGAACATTAGAGTGACATTTATTAAATTGGCTCATGAAACTTACAGCATACGATATGTCAGGTCTAGTCAAAACCGACAAATACATGAGACTGCCAATCAACTGTTGATAAGGAATGTTTACATCTGAAACTTCATCAACATTCAAATCTAATTTACATTCCATTGGAGTACTAGCAATTTTACAATCTGCCATATTAAACTTTTTTAATAATTGTTCGATATAATGCTCCTGATCCAAGGTAACTATATTCAAATCTTTATTTATTCTTATTCTCATACCTAGACATTGTTGTACTTGTCCCAAATTTTTAATATTAAACTTTGAGCTGAGAACAGAAACTAATTTTTCAGTTTCAGTAGCATTATTCGAATAAACAAAGAAATCGTCAACATATAATGCAATAATGATTTTTACATTTTCATTCATTTTTGTGAATACACATGGCTCTAGTTGACTTTTTTTGAAGTTTAATTCATACAAACATTGATCAACTCTCTCATACCATGATCTAGAAGACTGTTTTAAACCATATATGGCCTTCTTTAATTTTACAATTGAATTACTACTGCTATTACAAAGATTAGGTTGAGCCATATAAATATCTTCTTTGAGAAAACCATTTAGAAAAGCAGTTTTAACGTCTAAATGTGTTACATCTAAATTCATTTGTACTGACAATGCAAACAGCAATCTGAGAGTAGAATGTCTAACTACAGGTGAAAAAGTCTCTTCATAGTCAATACCTGGTTTCTGCGTGAAACCTTTAGCCACTAAACGCGCTCGATAACGGACACTGTTATTACTATCAAGCTTCCTTTTAAACACCCACTTACACTGCACTAATGTTTTATTTGGAGGTAACTCGTTGACGACTGCCCAAGCATCGTTCTCCTGGAACGCCTGGAGTTCTTCCTTCATTGCTTGTATCCATCTGTCCTTGTCTGGACTACTCAGGGCTTCCTGTACTGTATTAGGATCACTGGCATACTCGTCACTCACCTCTGTGCATAAATGTGTTACTTGAAAGCGTTCAGGGGGTCGTCTCTCTCTCTTAGAGGATGATCTTCGCTTTCGCCTTGGCGTCGTCTGCTGCGCTCGTCGCGCCTTCCGCTTTGATGGATTCGATCCCTTCTAGTATAAGTAGATTTTCCATCGCAAATGCCCATTCGCTATAATTTGACCTGCCTTTTAGCTTAGGCACACTGGCCAATAGCGAATTTGAGTTCATTGAAGTACAATTAACTTTTGAAGATTCAGACGCCATATTGGTCGAGTCGGCGTCGACCACACACGCGAAGAAAAAAAGTACAATTACATATAACGTATTCAAATTTTTCATCGGATGACCTATGCTAGTTAAAACATCTACTTTAAAACTAACTAAGGGCCATACTGGGCCCATAACCTAATAAAAAACAGTTATATTTGATTGGGACTTTATTTCGATCATCACACAACCAGCACCGAACAGCAAGAGAGGGGCGGAAACAACTTTACAAAGAAAAAGTAAGGAAACACTAATAGACAATTATAGACAGTCGATATTCAATCAATATGATACAGATAACATATTTAAGTATTTGATGTATAAAACATTTTATTATTCATAACAATCTTCATCATCTCAGACACTAGAAGTCCACTGCTAGACTTAGTGCTTCCCCGTCGATTTAAAAAAAACTAATGGATGGCTTGCTTCCAACGTCTTCCAACCACTTATAAAGTTCTCTGTCAAGCTCGTGGCTGGTCGGCCTACCTGCTGGTGAATGTTCTCCACTCGAAAACATTTTGGCCCCATCTGCCTTCAGTTTTAGGAGCTATGTGCCCTCCGTATGCACTATAACATGTTTGTAAATCCATATCGCAATGCATTATATGACATCTGTTCAGCATCATTTATATGACAACTGCATTATTTTTGGCCAATACGAAACCTCCCTTGAATTGCAATTTTTCATGCAGTCATATATATGAAAAATATTTAGGTAAAACTGCCGCTATTTCAGCCCACTTTGCAGACTAAAATTTGCTAAACAGGTACTATACATTCAGAGCAATTTTTATAATCCTATATCCAATCTGGCATCTGTTGTGTTACTTTTTTTGGACCGAATATGATGCGTGACTGCACATGTCAGAATTTAGATGTGACAATTATTTTACTTCAAATTCTATACGTGCCAACAGATGGTGATGCATTTACTACGAGTAAGTACACATTAAATACAGACACGTATACATATTACCTATCCGAAAACGATTGATTATTTATCTTTATAATAGTGAGTTTTTAACGTGTCAACGTCTAATAAATCGATGAACGCCGGCTGCACGCACGAAAAAGTGTCCCGTTACGCTCATTGTCGAGCTCAGTTTTATTCATAAAAGTATGCAATCATTTCATAATTTAAAATATATACTAAACAAATAAATACTAACAAATTAATGACCGAATAAGAAACGAAAACATAAATAAACAAACAGAAAGATAAGCTAAGAACTTGATAAAAATCTGATTACTTTTTTGTTTATAAGCGATTCACTATAATTTAATTTGTTTTGACTTTTTTTTGGAAAATTGTATACACCAAACCTTACAAAAATCACGTTTATATTTATTAAATATTAAAATGTTGATAATTTTAATTGTAATATATTTTACTATAAGTAAGTAAGTTCGTATAGACTGAGTGGCCAGCCCTATTGTCAGAGTTATTAAGCCGCCGAAAGGTCTCTAACTTGGCTTGACGATTGCTGAACAACCGGGACCTACAATTTTACAATTTATTTTACTATGATGTAATCGCATTTAACGACTGAATAGCATGAGATTAAACTAATTAATGAATTCACTACATTTTAATTAGCAGTCTCATTCGAAAATATAGTAGCGTTAAGAAGGATATGGGAAATAGAGATGTATATTCTAAGCAGCTAAGCCCGCCATAATAACTTTTATGGGTCGTATAACACATCGTAAAATAATATTATACAGTGTTAATAGGAATTTTAATTACCATGTTGGTATTCCATTTGATGGGAAGATTGTCTTTCGATTTGCTTCATGCAATAATTATTGCAAATCATATTTTTTTGTTTTCTTCTTCTGTTTCTGTCATATAGAAGTAAGTTCGTATAGACTGAGTGGCCAGCCCTAGTGTCAAAGTTATTAATCCGCTAAAAGGCCTCTGACTTGGTTTGACGATTGACAAACAACAATCAATTAGCCAAGCCAAGTCAGAGGCCTTTCAGCGGCTTAATAACAGTTTTTGGAGTATTTTCAGTTGGAAATTCTTTTCAGAATAGAACCTACTTTAATACTACAGTTCCAAGTACACGAGAGCGGTAAAGTTGTAAGTTCCTCAGTTTGGTTTCGAACAGAATCAGTTACATGTCTCTCCACGTTATAAAGTACGTCCGTAATCATTGAGGTTGTTAATTGCTGAAAGATCGAATATACGAACATAGCGACCACCCGCGGCCGGTTTTGATCAACTGTATCGGGTTGCAGTGAGGCTTTTTACTGGCTTACAGCTGGATTTCCATTTGGAACGTTGCTACAAAAGATACTTTTAGCAAGCACGGTTATTTATCAGTGGGTTGATCAAAGTTGCGTTTGTGGTTACGTCTTGCATGAATTTAACAGTGTGTGCGTGTGCGTTGATTAATTGTTGAATTAAGTAATTATAGTCTGAAGCCAACTTCTAGAATGAACACAGTCAGTCAAGAAATAGCAAAGCAGTTGCAGTTTTTAATGGAACGCGTAAAAAAATTTTAGCTTCGTGAAAATCATTAACATTATATTAATGATAAGCCCAATCAAATCCAGTCAAATAGTATGTAAAATGTTTAGGTTAAAGTGTTAGTATAAACCAAAACAGAACAGGGAAGAGTAGAAAGAGGGGAGAGAGGCCTTTGCCTTACAATGGGAAACCTTAAGGCCTTTTTTTTAGATTTTTGTATTTATTGCCTACCTTAGTACATTTATGTACCCTCTCTTTTCTTATTTTTTTTAAATATCCTCCTAAAATGAGTGAAATTTTTAATAATCTGTTTTAATATTAATATTATTTACCATTGTAAAAGCCTATATAGCGTTGTAATAGTATTCCAATATACGTTGAGAATGTGAGTTTTTTTTTTTTAGATAAACGCTGACGAAAGTTCGTCCTGTCGAGTATCTCTGACTAACTAATCATAGACTTCGCGTATCTCAAACCGGGAAGCAAGCTTACCAATCTGCATATATACGGTATATGACAGTGACACCGCCTGTTGTATATTTTTTATTTTTTTTAGGTACACTCTCGTGAGAACTCGGACTGGTTTTTCTGGTAGTACGATGAGAAAATAGACGTGAAATGTGTAACAGATTTTATCTGATTGATTATTATCCTTAGATGATTAGCTGAGAGCAAATGAAGCGACTAATTTATAGTGTCTTCGATGCGTCTACATAACTGTAGCTTATAAACCAGATCGCTTGTTTTTATGCCTTTTCCGCAAGACGTCTCTTACAATTTATGAATACTTTTGAATTTAATTGAGACCAGTTTAATGCTAATTACGTTGGATTTATTTCGTTAAATGTTTTGATTGATACAGTTTCGTAAATCGAAGATTTTTATCTGGCTTTTCTGAAGTAGGGTTCGAGTATGACCACATTTCTCGACATGAAATATGCTTGACCAGTCAGAAAAACTTGTATGTTACTGTTACACAAGTATAAATCAGTTTTACCAACAATCAATGGATATGAATATAAGTTTAGAAAACTCAAAAACCCCCGACAAAAAAAAACGGCTAAACCGATTTTTATGGAACATCGCTAAGAACGCTCCCAACTAAATCACCTTTCAAACAAAAAAAAAAAAAATTGTTCATCTTCGGTTCGGGAGCTACGATGTCACAGACAGACACCCGTCGTTTTTGCGTCGGAGGTTAAAAATAAAGGTCGATTTGAGACGTGCCATCTGACCTGAACGATTTTTTTTTTGTCTTATTACACGGGCAATGGACATAATTATTTTTTTCTAATCAAAACCAATATGTCTCAGTTCTCAACTCAAGATGTTTGGACGTTGAAAAGTGCGGTCTCTCCCTACTATTTGAGGTGCAAGTCTTGAGTAACAGCCGGTCCACACGGCGCGTTGCGTCGGCATCGCGTCGACGTAGCGCTGTCACTCCGTCGTTTTACATACTAATAACCATAGTGTTTACACGGCGCATTGCGTCGACGCAACGCACACATGACGGAACAGCAGCCCCCGAGACGAAGCGGGCGGGGGTGTACTCATCGTGACGCCGGAACGGCAGCGCTCAGTTGTTTGTGCGTTGATAGGGAGGAAGGACATACGCAAGCTCATTTCGTTTTTTCAGTCGTGACGACTGCGTTGTAGAAACGCTGCGAAGGCGTCATGGCGCAGCGCCCGTGTATCTATACGTTAAAATATTTGCGTTGCGACGACGCAACGCCGACGCAACGCGCCGTATGGACTGACTTAATATACGACGTGTATTTTATTAAAAAAAAAAAATTGTGTGTTTTATTTCTTCTTGTATATTTCCTCCTGTAACCCAAATAAGTTGCCAGATTTTAGATCGAGGAGTTGAATATGTCTACAAACATCGATATCACACTATTGCGATAAGATTTGTTTTTATATTAACAAACCATTAAATTGTCTTTCGTTTCACTTTTAGCACTACCTATAAAATGACATAGTTGATAAATAAATAAAAAAATATTTGTGTACATTTCACACAACACCATCTAGCCCAAGCTAAGCAAAGCTTGTACTATGGAACTAGATGGCTGATAGAATACATATATACTTTTTTTTGTAAATATAATGAAACATAGAAACACCCAGACACAGAGTAAACATCTGTACTCATCAACTCATCACACAAATGTTTGCTCTGGGTTGGAATCGAACCCACAATCTACAGCTCAGCAGGCAGACACACTACCAACTGAGCCACAAGATGAAATGTTAACAATCCGCAGATCCAAAACAAAAACCTTTCATCACATTTTTTTACTGTCCATAAATCATTTTAATAACTCGGGTAACATATCTAAGCGTCTTACAAAACCGCACGTACTATTACGTACATTAGGATACATAAATAAGCAGATAAACTAGATTAAATTGCCCATATTTGTTGAATTTTTCCCACAAAGATGTCACAGATTAGTGACATGAAGGTCATTACACTACAAAATTAATTCTCACGCTAACGCATTAAGACGCTCTGATCTGGAGATGAGACACGTAACTTGGCCATGATATCAATACACCTGTATCATTTAACTGTATACTCTATGTCCATGTAAATAAAGGTGGTAAAGTTTTTTAGCAGGGACAGTGATATAGCGGTGCGTTTGAAGTATCGCGATCGAATCGAATCAGCTGTCTCTTCACACGGGTCTTTGGCTTCGCGAACGGGCACCGCCTGTCTGATTATAAAATCATTATTTGGGTGTCTTGATACGACTAATCTTCTTTGGTCTATTGTGGTCGATTCGAGAAAGTTCAATGCCTAATTGATTTCTTGACTCGTTTTCCTGAATTGATTTTAGAAAAAAGATTTAATCTGACGTGTTGTAAGCAAAACAAAGAATTAGCTTGATTTACTTATAAGTTTAAATTTGAATTCACATGACATTTATACGGACGGACAGATGTCGAAATATGAAAAATAACATTAAGAAAACTTCCACTGGTTCAATTGCTCTTAGAACTACCATAAAACTTGTATGATGATGGAGCCGGAAAGTTAGCAATGAAACTTTCTGATGACATATAAACAGATTTAATAATCTAGAGTCCAAGGCAAGGAAAACGGAGAATATGACGTCCAGCTGCGAGATGGGTCGACGATATATGTAGTAACAATCGCGGGTTAGTAACAAATGTAAAAACAAAACTGGACTCTAATGGCGAGGACGATGGCATTATAAGAAAGAGGCCTATACCGAGTAGTGGGTAGAGACGGCTATGTATGATGATGACAATAGATAGAGATATATTTAAAATAAACAAAAAAGTACAAAAGGAAATAAAATAAAACTATTGTAACAACGGGCGGCCTTATCGCTAAAAGATATCTTCCAGGCAACCATGTCGACCATGATGATGATGATAAGAGTTCACTTATTGTTTCTTTTAAATAACACCTTGGTAACGTTACCGTAATTCTAATTTATAAAGTTTTAAATCTCGAAGTAACACAATACAATTGATCTTTCAGCGTATAATAGTTAAGGTTTCGTTAATACTTTTTAAAAGGTAGTATTTATTTCTCCGCGTGCCTTTTAAACCACCCACGAAGTTTTAATGCATTCCCAAGAATACCGAGGCTCTAAAAACCAATTCTGGAGTTTATTTAAGGCATCTTACAGTCACATTAATGAAATTCGCAAACCAGATGAGTTTTTTCAAGTAGGAGTTTATGTTATGCAAATCGTATGCATGGGCGAAAACTGTGTGCAAAACGATATCTTGTAGAATAACAAAAAATAAGATATTATGTAGGAATCAAGCTGTGCTGATTTTAGTAAAGGATTGTAATACAAGTATTTCTTTATTTTTAGTTTTTAGTTAAGTATTATTTTTAACTCGACGTTATCCCATCAAGGAGGTCCAGTGCCAACCTTCCGGCCAATTATCAGACCAGCGCTAAGGTAACTTCAAATACCGCATAAATCTAAATAAAAGCTCGTAAAAAGTTTTAAAAAAAATTTCGTCAAATTTTACCACAAATAATTTGCGGACACCTCAAAAGAAGTTATGTTATTAAACTTTACAGGCAATAATAGTCACAATTAAAAAGACAAAAAGTCTTTAATGACTCATATCATGGCAGGCTGATAACTGTGATCCACTGCCTTTGGAAACTGACGAGCAAATGTAGCAAAAAAACACGCACGTTCACGACAACAGCAATCAGGTATTTTACATAAAGCAACTTATTTCTTTGGAACATAGAACCTTTTCAAGAAACCAATATAATTATAAATGCTATTGAGTCGTCATTTTAATTTTAATTACTCAATTCATTCATTTGACTTCGGTAATGTTAAACTCTACTTTTTTAAATGAAGTCAACGCATGAAGTAGATTTAAAATGTAACACGACAGATATTAAAATCTTCTAGAGCGACGTTCTTCTAGCTTCATCTTTAAATCCTCCAAAACATATTAAAACCTATCGAAAATAATTTACAACTCATTGAACTGAACTAGAATTAACTGACAGACATCGATACTCTTGCATCATCCACTTGCAAATGAATATATCAGGAATGAAGTTATTTTATACTATCATAATAAGAATTATTTTCTATGCGATTGTAATCAGAAATATCTAGGTTTTTATTTTTATTTTTTATTGTATCATTGAAATTAAAAAAAAAAACAGAAAAAACACAAAATTCAAGATTTTTTTTCGCTCCCCAATTCTCCTAATATAAAGTAACCATTGCGGTGTACGATGAGGCACACAATTTGAAGCCAACAAGTTCACCCAACATGCTCGTCAAACAAAAGGTCTATATAAAACAACGAAAGTGAAATATTTTGATGGTCTCGAACACAGCATTGAGTTCTTGTATGCGATACTTTTCGCGCTTAATTGGCCACCAAATGAGTAAAGTTCCTTAAATTAAACAGTGCGGCTACTTCAAAGAACTTTATTTATTTTGCTACTTAACGCTGAGAGTAAAGAAGGAATTCATATATTTTAATAAGATATATCTAACCTAATTATGTAACTGAATAACTGCATAAACTCAAAATAAAATAAATGACGATCAATTGCAACTAGGTATGTTATATGAAACAGTAATTAGTATACATTAAATGATGATATAATTGTAGTACAAGTCAGTTTCAGACAGTCAACTTCATGATTCAGCCCTTCGCGTGTTTTTGTGGGTATGTAAGCGTTTTGCACCGCGAGCGGTTCGAACCGTGGTCCGAATCACCCAAGAGCTCTTTTTTTGCAGTTTAGTAAGTACTAAGACTTTTCTTATTTATTTTTACGTAACATCACGTCGCGCGCTGTTTCGCTTTAAATTTTTGTGCTACGTTTGTCGGTTACCTAGAAAAACGACATTGGCAGTAATACACTTTCCGCAAAATTTCCGTACAAGATATTGGCAATACAATTAATCAAATTTTTAACAGATTTATCACGTATTTTTTACATAATTTGATGAACTGACGTTTTAAACACTTTGCGTGCGTTTGTTTTGTGCGTTTTGCATAAAAGTAATAGGAAGTAGTCATTAATATTTTCATAACAACTGTTATTTATTCTCACCTGTGACCACGGATGCTGCAAAGTGTTCGAAACGTCAGGTCATAAAATTATGTACAATATACGCGCTTAATCCGTTAATATTTGTATAATTTGATTGAGCAACGATCGCGAAAATCTTATAAAACACTATGTCGGCAGTAGGTACAAATAAAATACAAATACCGTTAATATTTAAACATGCTTTTATAGAGGAAAATTTTCGCGCCTCAAAAACATGCGTCTCCAGAAATAAAACACTGGTGATTCACATATAGTTTTCGGTCCAATGCTCGACGCATCGCAGAGTCCATTTCACCGGCAGAGCAGCGAACCAGCGAAGCTTCAGTCAGATTAGAGTTGACATTCACAACCGATAATTTTAATGGCTGGCTTGGCGTTACACCTACCAATAAAATATGCAAAGCTGGCCAAAGGAGCCACGATAGCAATTTCTTTGGGACACAGAAAAACCTTCCTTGGAAAATTTTAGTTCTTGATTTTGTTCAACTTTATGTATAACTTGGCGGATTTATCAAGTGACCAGTACAGTTAATTCGGTTTCGTATATCACTGCTTTCACTGGTCGGATTACTGAAATTTTCACCAAAAGGTCAACATATTTAAATTATCGGCTGCTTTAAAATAATTAAGTGATATATAGAAAGTATCAACCTGGTACTTGCTACTGGTAGTAAGTGGTATTTCGTAAACTTTTTATGTCATTGAACTGACCAGTTTTAAATTAATTTATTTTCACTTATCGCAACATTTTAAGAACTTTTCAACTTGAGCACTTGCACCGTTAAGAAATCACTTAAAAAGTCATTTTTTTATAAAAAAATAAATGCAGAATACTTCTGGTGTTTCAAAAGAATCTAAATAACATTTATTTAGACGTACTTAATAATCGAAATAAATTTATAAAGAATTAATTTCTAATGTTTCTATGGAAGTCCTGGTTTTTTAACCCCCGACCCAAAAGAGGGGTGTTATTTTTAGAGAGTTTAGAGATAATTTCGATTTAGAAGTTATATAAACTTCTAAATCGAAATTATCTCTAAACTAAATAATTATTAATAGTAAAATTAGATAGAGTATAGAGATAATTTCGATTTAGAAGTTTATATATAAACTTTTAATAAAAGTTTATATATAAACTTATTTTATTATTAATAATTATTTATTTAAAGAAAGATACACACGTTAAACTTGTAATAACACCCCTCTTTTGGGTCAGGGGTTAAAAACCAGGACTTCCATAGATAAATAGAAACATTAGAAATTAATTCTTTCTTCTTTCTTCTTTCTTAATTCTTCTCTCTTAATTCTTCTTGAAATGTCAAAATAGATATTTTGACATTTCAAATCATTTTGAAAATCAAAATTATTTTAATCGTGTAAGTAGTCTTAATATTACCGATTTAGACGTCATTGAGCTCGGACATTTTTGAGCATAGACACGAAATTCTTGTCAATATGATATCGCTGATCTATTGAAAAAAAGTCAAAACAAATTACATTTTTGTACTTATGTTTGCGTAGTGAGTCTTCTCGTACACTATCAATTATTCTATGCGATAGCATCTTTCCATCTCATCTCGAGTGACCTCAATATTTTAACCAAATACGTTCCAAATCATAATCTCACATGTGTAAGAATACAATGTCAATGCAATCAAGCGTTCTGACGGACATCTTAATAGCAAAACCAAATATGCAGCGCAAGGTCTGAGAGGTTCCATTGTTTTAGCGATGACTTCACGGCAGATTCAAATGCTAACCTGTGAAGAAACAGTTGATGGCTCATATGATTCTGTTATTTTTACAAGGACATAGCTGAATAAGTTGAGAATAATTATTGTTTAAAAAACTAAAATAACTTCAAATTACGTAATTTTTTTTTCGTAGATGATCTATTTTTTCCAGTTATTTCGTTAAAAAAACAAAACTACTGAACTGATTGATAGAATGTTTACAAAACCAATCTAAAAGTATCTTTTCAATAAAAAAAATAAAGTCGGTTTATAAATGATGGATGGAGTTATGGGATAACAAAGATTAAAACAAAACTACAACCAGTGATAATATTGTTTTATCAAACACTAGTTAATTCTGGTAAAATGCTTAAAAGAGCCTCTAATCCAAATTCTGCTAGAATACTTCAGCTAAGGTCGGATATCTTGTATCGTACGAATTAAGAGAGGATTTAATAATGCAACTATTACAAACATACATATTGTTAACTATAAAAAAAAAAAAAAAAATATATATACTATATAAACTAACGTGGTTGTTACATATTTTTGTTTTGAACGAACAGGTTACTCACGTCTATTTTTGAGCCGAATTCTCCGACTATAGTTTCAACCGCATACGGCGGTCTTTTTCAAAAGTAACAGTAAGCAGTATAGTCAGAGAATTCGGCCCAAAAATAGACTTGAGTAACCCGTTATTTCAAAATAGCAATGTTATTATACTATGGTGTCAATAAAGTGTTTTTATATTGTATCGTAACAATTGAAATGATAATGCGTGTATATTTTTATAAAATTATGTTCTATATCTTTCTCTATTCTCCTTATTTCAGATAATTTACTATTTGTATGCGTTAGTACAGTTGCATGAGCCCTTATGAAATTAATCGATTTCCATCGCTCCCGAATCACCAACTAATTCTGTAATTGGCTATTTAATTTAAATCATTGAAAATATAGTACACAGCGTTTCATCACCAGCTTACGCCACTAATATCTCATTCACGCATGCGTCACTCGATACAATCTTTAATATCAGTTTTCGATCACGCTTGATCTCTGACCCTTGATTTCGGCTACTGTAGACACGATTCTTTCAAACACCAAACATTTCAATATACTTCTTAACTTGATATATATAAAGCTTAAATTACTGTGATGTTCAGAATTGAGCGGACCGTTTGAACCCTCTCATGTTAACAATCAGAGATTAGCATGTTAAATACTTCTAACTGGTATTTCGAATCGGAAACGGATGATCTACTATCGATTAACAGCCGAATCTCTATTTATTCAAACGGGCTTAAATAAATCAACATTCAGAAAGGACGTCCGACATAAAAAAAGTCAAAATATACTTTATTTAATATTCTTATTCTTTTTATTATTTATTCTTATTCTTTTTATTATTTATTCTTATTCTTGAGTTATCAAAGTCATCGAATAGCTGCCAATTCGAGATGTTTCATTAAATATTAATCGGTCATGTTTAGGGTTCTGTAAATCAAAAGACCGAAAACAAAACCTGTAAAGGATCTCTTCATAATCGTTTGTGTGTCTGTCAAGATTTTCTTTTTTCAGGAACGCGTGAATGTATCAAGTCTAAATAAATATTAAATATTATATTATACTATATTACCCACATTTGCGTCTCATGAACATTTAAATAAATCAAATTCCTAAGCTAATGCAAAAATGGCACCGACGTGGTCTCTATATAAATACTATCAAGTAAATCAAAACCTACAGAATGCTTCAAATTTACCTAAAATCATTAAAAGGCCTTATACAAAGTTTCACGGCATAAATAAAGGAAATTATCAAAAAATCCTTCATTTGTAGTAAAACTACGGTTATAAAATTACATTTGCTATTGGTTTTTTACAACGACATAGCAAAATTTGTCCTTCAAACCAATTAATCTATTCATTAAATAGATTTCAGTGTTTGGCGCTCTCATAGTTACGTTACATATGGCTAAGAAGAGTATCTTGATACTCAATATTCTAATGTAGTTTTATTATTATAACTTTCGTAATGCGTACAGAAGCCTCGTTGCACGATTAAAACTCGTAGTTAGCCGATTTTTTTTGTAGTGTTCAGATCGTTTCGCAATAAAAATCATCGCAAGCCCAAAGCCATTAAGTTAATGAATGGCGAATATGGAGCAACATCCTGAGGCCATAGGAAGCCGGACCAGTTTCTGACTAATAACGGAGATGAGTCCGATTTAATGCCTACGGTTACAAGAGTGTTGATTCTTAACCTACGGCGCAGAAAAGAGGGTTATGACTGAAACATTGTGTATAGATTCGTGTGTTTCATGTAATATTTTGAACTAGTGATCTGATTTTGACAGATGAGGCATCAATCACTTCACACTTCACGGTAATACGTTACAGAAAATCCAACGCGGTGGATTTCTTACATAATAATATGTTCATAAATAATAAGTTGGTGTAAAAAGCCAGTTGAGAATCAGTCCCCAGGCTAGACTTAACATCAGGTGAGCTTCGGTTAAGCGCCTAGCCCATCAACCATATGCAACGATATAAATATTTTTATATAATTTCGTAATTCTTTTTCAGATGTGAATTAATCTAATTTGTTAACAGTCAAACATAATTTTGAAGAGAAGCAATACAGCGTAAGTAGTCAGCATTATTTTTTCAACCTATATTTGTCTTTAAGCCTAATGTTTCTAAAAGGTCCGATTCTATCGCAACCACCTTACATATTTCCGTTAGAAGACCGGTGACTGTCTAGTAAGAAGCCGAGGAGCCGCTTTCGTAAAATTTTGACAGGAAGCCTGATGGCCTTAATTATCGTTCAATTTAAGTAATTAGAAGCTAATTATAAGAAGCAATTCGTAATTAAATTTAGCACCATGAAATTTCTTCACAGCACTTAATTTTAATCATAACATCACGATGTAACTTTTTTCCTTATGGAACAATTTTGGCGACTCCAAAATTGTTTTGAATGTGTCAGTGTTTAAATACTGTTTTCAAATGTTTGCTGTTGATAGTCAAATAGAAATCATAAATTCAGAGTCATACATGTCATGTCATAGTCACAGGCAGAGTTGATCAAAATAAGTTACAGTCAATACCTAGTCACGTCATAGGAAAGTAGCGATCTGTTTGCTATGGCATTTTGATGACAACATAGGTAATAATAAAAGTTTCGTCACATTATTTCACTCTCCCACACTCAAGAAAAAGTTAAAAAAAAAAACTTTTTCACGTTACCATAAAACTCTGATGCAAATTATTTTCCGAAGAAAAGAGTTCAACGCGTCTTCGCTTGTGCTGCGTCACTCATTAAGCCGCTTATTCGAGCCCACTGCAATGAAAACATATCTTAAATAAAAAGATGGTTACTCGTAAAGTGCGAGGACGACATTAATGGACCGCCGCACTTAGTGGGCTGCTAAGGTCAGACCATAATGACAATATTTAAATAATAATTTTTATTTGACGGTTAAGAAAACAACTCCTGTACATAAACAGCCGCCTCTTTCGCATCAGATTGTTTATAAATCTGAAATAAAGTTGTTCAGTCAAGAAACTTTAATCCCCACTCCTGTGAGCTTCTGGTCCTTAACTGGATCAGGGATTTACAACAAGTTAGGCCGAAAAAGTCTAAGACTTCGACAAGTCTAGATGCACCTAAATCAGGTTATGCACTGAAGTGCATTTTTTAATCTGTGATTACAATTATGACTAAGATTGAATGTAGTGATCGAATTTATATTTTTTGTAGATAATAAAAAAAAAAAAAAAAACATTTTGTTTCAATAACTACATTTTTTACAAATTAAAATTTCATTAATGATTTCTTAGGTTTGGGGGTATGTTATTCACTGAAATTAAACACCTTTTTAACAAATTTATCGTTTTAAATTTTATATTTTTATAATTTCATAAAGAGGAGACCTCAGTAGTGGGTGGACAATGGTTGATGATGATGATGATAATTTCATAAGTCCGTTAAAAATAGTTTAATTTCAACGTAACAATTTTATTAGTATTCTTTGATTTACTATTTTGTTTTATTCCTTTATAACATTGTTAAGTTACTTTCTTCTCTGTTTGTTATTTAATACAGAACATAATAGATAGAAACTTTATTCCAACCGGGTGTCTTTCAACACTTACCGTTTTTTACGAAAGAGAAAACTTTATTTACAAAGTGATGGAAATAAAGGACAAAAAATGTTTAAATGCATTGCCCGACGACTCCCGTTGATGTCTTTATTACGGCGCAACTTTTTGTCACCATTGGAATATGCCTTTCTTGGAAAGGAATTAATGTTAATGAATGAATTGATTTGCTTGTGTTTGTGTTTATGTTCAGTACGGTGTATAAATTTCTAGTGGAGATGCTCACTTAAGTTAGTCTTAGTTGTTAGTATTGCAGATTCCATTGGGTGCTTTATCGTAATATAAATCATAAATGTTAACAAATTATTCATGCGCATAATAACGGGAAAGGAATCGTGATCGGTATCTCTGCATTTCTTCTACTCATTTTACAAGTTACGATTTAAATGTTTCATGTTATTGTTTGAGATAACTTAAGATGTAACTTATTTTAGACATTAGAGTTCCGTGGTATGTACAACGTAGAACGGTTATAAAGTTACAGTCTTTCCGTCCGTCACATTTGTGTTTTGCAATTTAATTTTAATTTTTTATTTGCCGATTTAAAAAAATCGCGAAAAACAAGTGAAAGCTCCAAAAAATTTAAACAAAAAACAGTAACAGTGCTTCAATATTCTATATCTTTACTTTATGTGATTCGTTTAGGTACCTATGCAAATGTCAAACGAACGGCGAAAACGCTGGCAAAAGACAGAAAAGCATGGATATTGTCGATGGAGTAATCTCAATTGACAAATTCCACGGATATCATAAAAAAATATTTCAATTTAATTAAGAGAATTAGATATGCGCTCTTACTTTATCATTGTTCTAATATCGAATGTAAAGTGTGACTATTTTTTAAATAAACCTACGGAACCCTATTGTATGCGTGTCTAAACATACTCTTGCCAACTAATTATTATTCTTTTCAAAACACTTAAGAAAACCAATCGAACTGTTACTTGAACGATACCAACCTAAAAATTGTATTTACTTTTTCATTCTTAAAATTAAGATTCTCAAATTACGCGTACAACTAAATACTTTCTTATTATCAGTGCATTATCAAAGATGAGATAAGATCATTTTAATCCAAAAATATCCTGTTACATTTTGTTTATATCTATAATCAACCTCACCAGATATTAAGTAAAATATCAAGTTAATAGATAATAGCACTTTAAAAAAATGTTTTATGAATCTTTATTGCGATATTTCCTAGCATAATAATAATTCACATTGTAGATATGCTCCGTAGGTACCTACTTATGCTCATACTTTATTTTTAATTTAATGAAGCTATAAATAGATTGCAAACCTCGGTGTCAATTTTATTGCACCTGTCACTGAAATGAAGCAATTTGTACCACAATAATTATTATTTTAGTTCCTTATAAAACTATTAAATTTACTTTAATCTAGTTATTTCATGCGCAAGCGACATTCCTAAGTCTCGAATCAGAGGCGGATTACAAGCAATAATATAATTTAAGACTCTGTCTGTAGTAAATCCTCTGTCTCGCTCACAATTCTACATTTTTGAAAATATATAATTACTAATAGACTATTTCCAGTGAAAGTAATTTTTTCTAAAGTTTTGTTAGCATCTTTGAATACACACGCTTAACGTTTCTGTACTAGTATGCAGTGGCCTTAATGATTTGATTTCTATTTTTAATTTAAAAAAATAGCCGTTAAATTGATTTAAACATCACTCTCTGCCTATAAATAAAGGGTAAAACTTAATTAATAGATGTTGTTTTTCTTATTTTCAAACCACTTGTCGTAAGAAACGCTTAGTAAGTTAACTGTTAAGTTATTCTTCGAGGTTTTTTCGAGACTACCTACTTAAATGGCGTGGTTTATTAGCTTTTTGCGGAAATAAAAAGAAGCATTTTTTATTCGGTCACTGCAATAAAAGAAAAACTGGTGGCTGCTCTTGGCAAAAAAATGTCGTATAATGCTACCGTGTTATATTTCTTATAGCCTGTTGTTTTACCAACTGGTAAAGTATACTTCCATAAATCGTACGAGTAGGGACAGCAAAATAATAAGCAAAATTTTATTGTTATATAAAATATATATATATATATATATATATTAGGTTGTTTTCATATAAATTAGGCATCTGGAACAATTCAATTCAGGTCAAAAACGTTATTACTTTGACCAAACTTGAAATAATACATACAACGGATTAACGTTGTAAATTTTAGAGCGATTCTAAATTAAAAAAAAAAGTTCTATTATAATAGCGCACAGAGTGCAATTGGTAACGCCTAACGGTAATTAAAACATCTACACACAAATTGAGAACTCATTTTTAAATATCAACTGCTTTCAAGGAGTAAAAAACCATATCCGCAGCTACCTGTATTGGTATGTTTTTTTTTATTGATAGTCGTAGTTGAAGCTATTAAATTTCTAATAAAGTACGTGCGTTTTGTAAACAATAGGATATAGGACAATTTCTTGGTTTCGTAGTCAATATTGTCTTGAGTGTCTATTTGCGGGTAAGATCATGTTTAGTAAGTCGTAATAAAAAAGACTACTGTATTTTTTTGCAAGCCGTACGTAGTCATAGAGTGAATTTAACGCGAGCTCCAGTAAATTTTGTAGCTTCTCCGCACGCGCTCTCATGATCTATGTCTCAAATGCACTTCCTTATAACCCAGATTCGTATACGGAAAAACAAGTCCAATTATAAATGACTAACATTTCCATGAAAACTTGGCGTGTATTTTACTTAAACACGACAAAAACTGCCAACCTCGTTTGTGGTTTTGAAGGATTTTTTGCTAATTTATTTTACTTGCATCCACTTAATTGCGCATTACATGTGCCACGGAAATTGAAATTATATTCCTGCTGCGTCTAAGCCAATCAACATACCCAACATTATCCCAATCAAACGCTATCTCGGATATTTATTTAAGCAACTGGCCAAGATCGTGTCGACACGTGTAATGTAGGGTTCCATAACTAATATTAACCGGAGTTAAAAAGTAAATGAAGGAATCACATGTCGAACGGAGAAATTAGAGATACGTCTTGATTTTTTTTAGCAGTCCATTACTGCATGATATATTTTTTCTTTAGCAGACTTTTTTCTGGCACACAGCACATCTAACAAAAATATAATTTAGAAATTTTATTGTCATATTAAAACCTATTATTTAATAGATTTATATTTATATAGGAGAATTTATGGTTAAAATAAAATTATCATACATATGTATGTAGGATGCCACACCCAATTTTTACTTTTTTCATAAGTTTGCAACGATATTATGTAGCAGTTCCTAGGAAATACCTACCTCATGTCAGTCTTAATGTCAGAGTTATTAAAGCGCCGGAAGGCTTCTCACTTGGCTTGATAATTGTTCTGTTTTTAAAAACAAACAACTCGTGCTAACTGCTAATAGACATCATATAAAATGACTGTGATAGACAGATAGAGGGTACGAATTCATAAGGATTCTTTTTAGCGGTAAGGAACCCTGAAAAGACATAAAATAACGTTTATCGCTAACTCGACCAGTATTTCGGTCAGGGCAGAAATTAAGCGACAATCCATATAAAGAGCATAAATCTGGTCATTAAAATCTTCCTCGTAAAGGAGACGATACGTTGTGTAATATCTGAAGAAATCACTTTCGAAAGTTGTAAAAAACCGAAGGTTTACCAAGGACCCTTCTCTTTAATCGACCGTAAATGCAATACAGAAAGTAATTCATAATATTCACAGCAGAGAACGATTGCGTATCATTTCGTTTCTTGGTAGCTATTATCATGAGGCTTGGATGAAGCCTCAACCTTTGTGGTTTCGAGAATTCAACGTAAGATGCGAATGAATTTATGGTATGAGCTCTCGTGGTATTTGGGAGTTACAGTTAGGTTAGAACTTCTTTAGGGAATTTTGGACTCTTTTTGGTTTCGCGGTGAAACTGGATCGTTGTTAATACCAGTAGTGAGCAATATCAGGGGTTTTGATACCTACGTGTAATGACTGAACCCAAAAAGTTTTTTTTTTTTTGCTGGACAGGTTTTTTTCAATAAAATGAGAGCTTGATATCACACTAATTTAGAACGCCGCATGTGTGTGTCCTGTAAACTAATTTATCATTGTACACTTAAATTATTTCACTTACACTATTTACACGTACAGCACAAAAATGAAATTCTTTGCCGCCATCTCTGTTTCCTGAGACCTACAATCTTGGAATTTTCAATCGTATCTTATTTAAAAAAAAACACTATAAAAGTAAAACAAATTTTCATTATCAAAGTTATACGTAAAGTTAAGTTAAATGTTCACTAAAGAATTTCAGGACTGTGAAGAATTAAGGTGGTCAATTGGGGATTGATAAAGGCTTTTGTAAATGTGAAGAATTAAGGTGGTTAAATGGAGGTTGAAATTCTAAAATTTTCAATTTTAAGTGGATAAATATGCTATAAGATTGCTTACGATTGAGATGCATTATGGTCGTTAAAATAATCCTTTAAAGATGGATATCGATGTAAAATAAATAAAACTACCTACTGTCATATAATTTTTTCAATTAAATATAAAAAAGCGAGACAGATTGGATTTTATTTCTGATTAAAAAATTCGCAGTCAAAAGCTAGTCAGTATAATTTATTTATTGTATAACCAATATAACCATATTATATAATATATAAGTAGGACCGTTATTTTAAAGTACTGCGCAGTAACGTCTTTTGTTTTGATTGTGAATTGAAACAAAAGACGTCTATAAATAAACAAACACAACAAAACGCTCATACACACATAATACAAGAGCAATTGCTCTTATTGTAGCTACATATCCATAAAGACTGAATTACCTCGGTCAGACGGCCAACGTCTTAATTATTATTATTTTGAAGTAACCACTGTTCGTACCAGAGTAATTGCGTACTGTATCATCTATAATCTATGTGGAAGCCATAATATTTAGTTTAAACTAGCCACTCGGTTTTTTTACGGCCTTGCTTACATCTGGCTTTTAAAGAGATTGCGTAAGGTTATGAACATGACTGAGGCCTTTTGACAAATAATATAGAAATATTTCTATATTTCTAACTAATTATAGTTTAAAAAAGTGAAGACTTCAACATATGTAATTCCGTTTACTGGGATGACATATTTTTTTCCAATTATTATGTTTTTAAAACCAAACAACTAATTTGATTTTTATGATTGTTTTAAGAGACAAATTTGAAAGTATATACTTTCAAATAAAATAATACTTTAGAATAATAAGGGAAAAAATAAAACTAAATCCATAATCTTCTCCTTTTTGAATCCGGTCTCCTTTTTTTGCCTAATTTCAAGGAATAGCGTTTTTAGCAATTATCATAGATACGTTTATGCGTGAAAAGGTAATAAAAAGATAGAAGAACAACGAGAATTACTTTCGCTTTTTGTAATATTAGTTGGGATAATAATATTCAGTGAGTTAGTGTCGGACCAGTAATATCTAGTTAAAAGGTTTTTTTTTTGCCTAATTTCAATGAATAGAGTTTTTAGCAATTAATAACCTTTTTTTTTTTTTTTACCTACCTAACCTAACCTTTTTTTTTTTTAAGTGAGGAAATGCATTTACTCATACACCGCTGCCCGGGGGGGAGCGACGGGTTATGTCAGGCTCGACACCAGAGCGGTGCCCCTACCGACTAAAACCTCACGGTATTAAAGATACTTTTGTGCGTGAAAGAGTAATAAAAAGATAGAGGACAAACGAGAGTTACTTTTGCTTTTAAAATATTAGTTGGGATATATTCAGTGCGATAGTGTCGGACCAGTGATCTCTATCTATAAAGCTTGAATACTAATCCCTACGACAGCATTGTTTTGACATACAGGATTATACGAGTACATCAGGATAAGTTACATTAATAAGTATACCATTTCTCAACACAGCTCTTTAAAATGGCCAAACTAAATACCTAACTTATTATTCCCCTCATTGTCTTAGAGCATATTAAATTCGAACTCCTCAGTTGACAGCCTTAACCCAGTTCTTCTGTTGCCCCACGATGTCACATCAATCTTCAGCTGGGATTGGTAACGGAGTCTCCCATCGCTTTGTGTATCGGTTGCAAGCTATTGTATCTGATATGTTATGTGTGATACACACAGGTAGAAAGGTTAGATAACATTATGCTCAGATAATCAAAGAATATAGACCTTAAAAAAATATTGAACCATCGCAGGACGTCTGGTAGATGTGATATATTGAAGCTAAGCAAAGAAAAAGCATAATATCTTTCTCATTATTTGTAAGACAATTTCTCTGTTTTAGCAATCCTGCCTTAGTCGCGACTGTCGCAGTCTAAGATGGAGCGTTCTTTCTTATATGAGACCGATCGATACACTCACGGTGGACACCCAGATTATATCCATTAGCGAAGACCCTCGGGAAGCTTACAAATCGAATGTATGTGTGTGTATAAAAGGTTTTTTTTTTTGCCTAATTTCAATGAATAGAGTTTTTAGCAATTAATAACCTTTTTTTTTTTTACCTACCTAACCTAACCTTTTTTTTTTTTAAGTGAGGAAATGCATTTACTCATACACCGCTGCCCGGGGGGGAGCGACGGGTTATGTCAGGCTCGACACCAGAGCGGTGCCCCTACCGACTAAAACCTCACGGTGTTAAAGATACGTTTGTGCGTGAAAGAGTAATAAAAAGATAGAGGACAAACGAGAGTTACTTTTGCTTTTAAAATATTAGTTGGGATATATTCAGTGCGATAGTGTCGGACCAGTGATCTCTATCTATAAAGCTTGAATACTAATCCGTACGGCAGCATTGTTTTGACATACAGGATTATACGAGTACATCAGGATAAGTTACATTAATAAGTATAACATTTCTCAACACAGCTCTTTAAAGTGGCCAAACTAAATACCTAAGTTAATATTCCTCTCATTGTCTTAGAGCATATTAAATTCGAACTCCTCAGTTGACAGCCTTAACCCAGTTCTTCTGTTGCCCCACGATGTCACATCAATCTTCAGCTGGGATTGGTAACGGAGTCTCCCATCGCTTTGTGTATCGGTTGCAAGCTATTGTATCTGATATGTTATGTGTGATACACACAGGTAGAAAGATTAGATAACATTATGCTCAGATAATCAAAGAATATAGACCTTTAAAAAATATTGAACCATCGCAGGACGTCTGGTAGATGTGATATATTGAAGCTAAGCAAAGAAAAAGCATAATATCTTTCTCATTATTTGTAAGACAATTTCTCTGTTTTAGCAATCCTGCCTTAGTCGCGACTGTCGCAGTCTAAGATGGAGCGTTCTTTCTTATATGAGACCGATCGATACACTCACGGTGGACACCCAGATTATATCCATTAGCGAAGACCCTCGGGAAGCTTACAAATCGAATGTATGTGTAAAGCTATATATATATATATAGCTTTATATATTATATATTTATATATATATATATATAGCTTTACACATACATTCGATTTGTAAGCTTCCCGAGGGTCTTCGCTAATGGATATAATCTGGGTGTCCACCGTGAGTGTATCGATATATATATATATATATATATATATATATTTATTACAAACTAATGGAAGTCATTCTAGAGAAAAGTAATATAGATATTCCAGTACAAGCAGCCAATCGACAATCAGATCATAATTCTCGTAAAATATATATTATATACTATATTTATCGTATATTAATGCTTATTTGAGTAATTAAATAAAAAAAGGCTTTTCAAAAGTTCGTCATCTGCTTGCTTTTGCTGCATGTTTTTTTATTGTTTAGAAGCATATAGGCATAGCATAGCATAAGCATAAGCTAGGCGCTCCATCCGTACGTATCGCATAGGCGCGGCGGAATTCAATAGCCAAAAGTGTAATGGCGCTCACAAATTGTTTATACCTTTGTTTCGGTCCACGACACAAAAATTCATTCATACACAGTATTCGTCTTGTTAGGCAACCATATCATCATTTGTTATGAAACGAACTCATCATATTCGAATGATTTGTTTGCAGTGCTCGTTGATGGTTCAGCATATTATGCAAGCGATACATAGATTCCACGGTTTCTCAACTGATGGTTCGCGGAGCGCTATTGGACCATGATAGCATCCAAAGTAGTCCGCAAATATATAATTAATTTTTAAAATAATTTTCTCTGTCACTTTCTGTTCAATGTGTGTGTACTAACAGTTATAATGGTCGGGTTCGCTGCTCTCACGCATTTGCATCTTACTATGTATATTAAATATTACATAAAAATGTCATGTTTTATATCAGATCAAACTGATTTTTTTATGTATAATAACTTCATTTAACTAAAATTATCACTTTCTTTGAATGCTTAATGTTTACCAAGATTGATCTAAAATACTAAAAGATGACGAAAATAAACGTTTGTGTTCATAAACGTCTAACAGAGCTTTCATAGCCAAAACCTGTTTCATTATATTTTGGCTTGTAACATATTCTGTCAGACAAATTTACCTTACAAATAATATTTTATTTAATATACATAGGTATATGGACTTAAACATTACGAGATCGAGTAAAAGTCTAAGTACATTTGATGGTCCAAAGTAAAAGATAATGTTTATATCAAATGGTCCCACGCCAAAAGAGGTATAGAACCACTGATCTATGATCTTGTGCGGCAATTTTAATTTTAAATACGCTCTGAATAGACCTACCGCGGTTTGATACGTCGTAAATTGAACATGATATTATGCTTTGATGATTTGAATTGTATATTGATTGACTGCGAAAAGATCGGATGAACTCATCGCTTTAGAAAAATATTCAATACAATAATATGATTAGGGTGAGTAGCGCTTTTAGAATAATGATACGCCAGACTGAAATAATGTTTAAAAGTTTTGCTGAAAGGTGTGGCATTATTCAATTAAATCATTAAATCTTGAAAGCGCTGGACACGGACTGCTTCCAGCTGATTTTTTTAAAAGCCATGGTGCGTGGTCTATGTCTAGCAGTGGACTTCTTGTGGCTGAGATGATGATGATGAAAGCTTATAAGCAATGATAATTTAGTCGATTGTGTGCATAAATACGTATACCTATGGTTTGATAGGTGATCGCTATGCTTTTCAAATAACATCTTTTATTGTTAAATAGTCCAAAGGTAAAAGAATAAGTGGGAAATAAATTATTGAAAAATATTGTGCTCGCAAGGTCTACTATTCGCATATCGACTAGCTTGATACCGTTCACAAAAATTGGTTTACAGTCGGAACTTCGTCGGTTCAGTCGGTTACTTTATTTGTAAGTAAAACGAATAGTTACTATTACTTAATCTGTAAATCTTTTGTCCTTATCGCTGACACGCTGACTCGTTCTCTGTTTCCGTAAAGTATATATATATATACTTTCTCTCTCGCTCCCTTAATCGACTCAAGCCGACATTTTTTTTTTTATTATCTGAAATTTTTACTTAAAAAACTGCTTTAATTTCTCTAATAAACTGTTCACCACAGTGCATAAAGTAAAATTTTGTGTAACACACTTAACGCCTATTTAAAACAACTAACTTCAACTACTGACATAGCACTTACTCTGCGGAAAGCTAGCACCATCCGGCGCACGCGCCTAATAAACAGCGCTAATCGATGCCACGGCTGTAAAGATATTATTTTCCGCCTATATATGCAATATAAATTTAACAGGCCGTAATTTCATCAAGGAAGGCGAGATTTTATAGCGTTTTGACATTTCTTGATTATAATTTAGCGAACACTTCTCCTTCATACGAGTACCTACATAATTGAAATTACAACCACGTTAGCCACCACAATATGCAATATTGCCATGTCACACGATGACGTCTTTAAGAGACAGCGAAATAGTCCGTCTTGCTCGCGCATACCAACATTTTTGAAGATATAAAATGATAGAATGAACTTAAAAAAACATCATTAGAAAGCAACATCACAAATTTTCGCGTGTACGGATTTTGGGTATTTCAAGGAGAATCCGAAATATATTCTAAAATGAAACAATAATGCCAAAGCAAACACAGCTTCCGTTTCCATTAGCATAAAAGCACGTTTTCACAATATTTTACTAACGATACACATAAATATTCAAAAGGAGACATTAAAATCAATCGTTAACCAACGTTTAAACGTCCTCATTACTGCATTCAAAAGTAAACATAACGTAGACATTAAAGGCGATTTTATTTGTTCAGGAGATTGCGAAATACATCTACAAGAGTGTTGTAATTGAATTTTATCGATCCATAAATCGATTGAAATATCTTATGACTATACACAAATTGTAATATTTTTGGTATTTCGGTTGAACTTTCAGTAAAACTTGTGTTTCTATGTATCATATGTATATATTTACAAAAAAAAAGTATATATGTATACTATCAGCCATCTAGTTCCATAGTACAAGCTTTGCTTATAGTTTGGGCTAGATGGTGTTGTGTGAAATGTCCACAAATATTTATTTAAGTATTTATTTATTTCGGTCGTACAAAATGCGAAAACTAAATAAAAAGTTTTTGAAAGAGAATTTGTATAATTTGAAACAAGGTGTTGTTAGATTCATTTGTAAATATATCCAGAGTGTCATATTTTAACAGATAAAAATTCTAACACCTCTCTTGCAAAACAAAAATAATAAATCTATTTTTTGTGTTACCCACTCTCTCATTTTATGGCAAGCTATAGTGCTAAATTCCACTTCAGGATCTCCAAAAGAACACCGACCATAGACCCCAGCGTGCTACAGCTCGTCCCTAAACTGAAATGCTGTCTTTAGTCCACTCTGCCAGTCACCGTATGAGCCAGAACAGAGAATTTTAGAAGATTGGTTTTAAATGTAATCTCATACCATGATTTTTTTATGTGTTTAAACTTGTAGAAATAATTTGGCACACAATATTGGAGGAACAGCGACGGTACACTGTTAATAATAGGTATAACTTAAGTATAGATACTCATCTTCAAAATAATCGTCATACAATCATAGCAGGCCATTTTGATTTATTCAGTAAAGTAGGATATCTAGAAACTCGTACAAGATAGTTGTATTTAAATTTAAATTATCTGGTCATGAATCACGAATTAGTATACCAAAACAATATAGTTCGATAGTCAATAGTTCAAAGATCACGTAATTAATTCTCGATCGAGGATATCTAGAAATAATGTAGAATTAGGTCCCGGTTAGCATCGCCAAGCGTCCCGTATTTTACAAGACTGTTTTTTTTTGTAATGTCCCGCTGGGACAATCCATTTCCGGTTATTAGTAAAAATATACAAGTAAACACTGCACTGGTAATACTGAATACAATAACTACATAATATGATATGATAACAAAAAATAAATTGTAGATCCCGGTTGTTCAGCAATCGTCAAGCCAAGTCAGAGGCCTTTCGGCGGCTTAATAACTTTGACAATAGGGCTGGACACTCAGTCTATACGAACTTACTTACTATGACAAAAAATATATTTATCACGTACCAAAAACCTACAAGACTTAATTTCCGCTGATGATTTAAAAAAAATTATTGAGTTTTGTATTTAAATGTTCCAAAACTAGTATTTCAAAATTTTTGCACAACCCTTATCAAAAATACAAATGAAACCCACTGGAGATTTTAATTAATATTTTTTTAGATACCTAGTAAGATTTTCTTTCTTTGCTACAAATTTGAGTACACGTGTACTTCTGTAAATATTAACAACAATAATTTATATAATTTCCATCTTTTAATCTTAAAAACAGGTTGTACATAATACCTTTTACGTTTCTTTTTATCGGGTTAAAAATATAAATCCACTATTATTATTATTATTTTTATTTTTAATTTTAAGATCATTGGTTCCTTAAAACGAAAAAAAGATGGCAACCCCAGTCCCGGTCCTCACGATGCGTCTAATTTGACATGTCGCAACAACAAATAATTGCGAGTATTTGTCGCAACTACTAGAAACTTTTGGGGAGGTCTGGAGCAACGTTGTTGTGAAACCTCGGATCGGATGGCGATGAAATTAACTTCTCGCAACTTGCCTTATTATTTGCTAACAACTGTTATTATTAGTTTCGTCAATCACTGTCATTATGAGTCCAAACAAGCTGTTTTATTTGTCATCAATGAGGGCTATTTTTATTTCTGTGCGGGCTTCGGTTGTAATCGTAGTTATGTATTAGTGATGTCATCAAATTGGTTTTCGAGAGAACTTGTTTGACATCAGATATAAGTTCCTACAATTATATTTTTTTAAGTAGGTTATCGTCTTCTTATCTTTCCCTTTCATTGAAAAATTACTTGTCTAAAATTTCTACTCAGACAATTTCGATACAGTATATAAGTACACTTCTTCTTTTCAGCTCTAATCAACATACGTAGACCTACGATTTATATGACGTTCTTTAATGTACAAATAATGTATATTTCTCTCTTTTCAGTGTACCACCAACGCCGCCAAGCTGACTACCGCAAATGAGATTATACATAGTTACCACGTGCAAGCGCTAATAGGTAAGTGATAGCAGTCTGTTATATATACGCTTGTTCTGAAAATAAAATTCAACGAAAAGAAGAGAAATAACTTGGTAAGCACAATTCTAGTAATTCACAATAAATTGCCTAAAAAAATCTGTCCAAATAATATTCTTAAACCACCTTTCAATTAATTGCGTCATTATACGAAGGCTCTAATACTGACTTGCCTTCAAAAACAATAGATGTAAGCAAATTCATAATATTGCTATGTTTTTAGGAACATACAAAATAAAAAAGCAAATCAATTAACACAGAATTGTAATAAATAATAACAGTCAAAATTATTACAAATATAACTTTATAGTTCCCGTCACGTAAAAAAAAGGTTTATTCATAAACGCGAACAAACCAGCGTTCTTTTTACGTGACAAGATCTTTATGTCAATATTTTACATTGTAATCCATTATGCAAGTAACTTGAAATACAACGTCATATGTATTATAATTATTTAAACATCTATACACTCATATCCATTTACGTTGAATACATTTAATGCTCAAAATAATTTATCCACGAGCTAAGCAGAAAGGGGCGATGGGCAAACTTTATAATGGCTACCAGGTCTTACTTATTATAATAAACGTGGTGGGTTGCCTGGCTCCTACACGGTTTGACCCCGGGGCTGCGATTAGTCGGCTACCACAGGTAAAAGTACCTACGTTGTAGTACCTCTTAACATGTTGCTAGATGTACAACTGCTGGAAGAGGTATGGAGAACATTTTGAGCGCACCTAAAATTTTCTTGTCTTTGATGTGCTTCGCAGATAAATGTGTGAGAATTGAGAATAGAATTGGATGATGCGCCACGTTTAAGCACAATTCGTTACATGAGAGAGAAGAAAAACGTGACAGAGAGAAAGAGGGCTCTATATTCCTAAATCCCGGAAGTGTATTAAAAGACACCGAGATACAAAGCGATAGAACAAGATGTGTCGCGCGTGTTGTCATTGTACGCCTCAGACAAAGGAGGTGCCATGCTGTTGCATTATTAATTTTTGTCATTATGTAACCCATATTTTCCAAATTAAAATTTGTAACAAAAACACCGTTACATTATTTACTTTAATTTTTTCAATAGGGCAAGTGCCATTATCAACTACAACAAAACACTACATAAACTACACATACTTAGCTAATTAAATTACTACATAAAAAGCAAATCGATTACCCCAGACCGATAAGGGTCTATAGACAATCCAATGCTATACTGTTCTTAGATATCTCTCCATATTCGTCTCAGGCGTATTCTAGTTTTTTGTTCGTTAGGAATTCGTTTTACTTTTAATACTGGCATAACTGGAAATTAACAACATAGAATTAAAATATAAACTATTTTACACGGATTATTTTAACGGTATAATTATAAAATGAGAAAACGATAACAAATATCCAGTTTAAGAAAAATCATTGTAAAAAGTAGCTTCCATAACCGGGGCGCGTCGAACGATACGATTTCTTATTAAAAATGTTCGTTGTGGAATGGAGATCTAAATTTCTTTTTTTTTCTAAAAAACGTGGGTTTTGCAACTAAAAATTTTGCCCAACGTAACGTACGTTTTTCTACATAGTTTAAAACTTTATACAATAAAATCCAAAAACAAAGCGACAGTCGCTTACACCAATTTACTCATGCCGGATTAATATGTACGTCACCATATTCTTCTTTTAGTTTTACTAAAACCTTTTTACATGTCAATATAATTACAATAAATTATCAGAAATAAAATATATACCTTATAAATTAATTTCACTGTCAACATAACCTAAATATAAGTAATAATTTTTTTACAACATTTAATGTATTTTTTTTATAACTTAACTCCAATAATATTATAAAAGCAGAGCCCGATAACCAGCGCTGAAGACGATGCTTGAGACTCACCAGATTTAAAACACACTTTATGGAGTCTGGTATTATACTGTACATGGTGGAAGACATGACATACACACTTCATATGTATAAACAACTATAAGCATTGATTTATAAGTACCATTCATCTAATTATAAGTATCTAGCTAATTTTAATTTATGTACAATATTATGCTTTGAACAAATTGTAGGTATAAATATTTATCTTGCGACATTTGTAAGTACTTTATCTCCATGTTCCTCTGTATCGTTCCGACTGTACATGGAACTGCATACGCATTACACGCTCCGATATAATCGTACGGCAAATGACTGCCGCGGAGAAATTTCCCGAGGAATTCCGACCATTTTCCGACTTAGGTACACCATTTTACATCTGTGTCGTTTTACTACGGAATAATACACGATGCTCAAATTAAAAAAATAGATTATAGGCATTATCTATAACGACATGAATGAATAACCTTTTTTAACCGACATCAAAAAAGGAGGAGTTTATCAATTCTGAAGATCATCATTTCTAAAGATGATAAAAAATGATGACTAAAGATGAAGATAGATAAAGATAAAGATGTAACTTTTTTTTAATGTAGAAATAGGTTTGCGCTTGACCACTAACTCGCCTGATGTTAAGTGACGTTGCGGTCTACGATGGAGCGCGCCTACCTAGAAGAAACCAACAACAACTTAACATGTAAGAAGCGTTATTGTCAAAGCTAGAGTGAATAGATATCTTCTAGATCGACGAGCTCCATCCTCGACCACACCGTCGCTTAACATCAGGTGAGTTGGTGGTCAATCATAGATCTATAATGTATAAAAAAATGTAAGAAGAAATAGCACTTACGTACGGACTTATCTCAGGGTCGTAAAAAGTGGAAGTTGGTAATTAATTTTTGACTCTCCAACGGGAAAAATGATATATATCGTAAGTAAAGCTTTGTTACTGAATATTAATGAATTGACAAATCTGCGACGGGTAATAATAAATTTTCCTTATCTTGGTTTTACGCATGACATTTTTATAAATCGGCAGAGTTGAAAGCAAGGAAGTTCTATACGAAGGTCAGATGTATGTTTGTTACATTGTAATTTTTCTTAAGAATTTTTTTTCTTAATTAAAGTAATTAAGAGACTCGTTGTCACGCGACCTTTTGCTAGCAAACTACATGTTTTATGGGAGGTATAGATACTGAACCGATTTTGATAAAATTTGTTTGGGACCACCTGGAAAGCACACTCTTTCAAAATTGGTCCAAGTATCTTCGAGTAATCGTGGAACATACATAAAAAAAAAGATTCCGACGAATTGAGAACCTCCTCCTTTTTGGAAGTCAGTTAAAAAGTTGTTTACTGCCCAAATTTTTTTCCGATTTCGTTTTTTTTGTATGGTTGGAACCATTAATGGCTATGCCTCTACGTTATGTTTTTATCAAAATTTTAACTCTTTCATACCCTTCAAAAGTAAATCTAAATTTAAACTTTTTCACACCTATAAGAATTAAATTACACAAAATAACTACCAAACTAAACCACTTTCAATTTCAAGCCAACAGGAAACTGACTCGTCAATCACTTAAATATCAATCCAATAACATTTTCTTTCGTATCGATTATAATCAGCAATTTAAAACGAATCTTGCGTCGCAAGGCCGTCGAAAAACATACCTTGCTTAACCACTACGACCTATAATCACATAGTTCGTTCAATATTTACATATTGACCACTCAATTATATAAAAAAATAAACATAGGTATACCCGTAAAGACACGTTTTCTTAGAAAATTGTGATCTAGTTTATGTAATCATCTATTTGCCACACCCTGCAATTAGAAACCAGATTTGAACATAACTTCTATTAAAAGTGGTGGAATACATTTTATATACATACGTTTATAAATGATTAACGTACTTTAGTTTAAGTTTCCGGCAGCCTAGTGGTGAGACCGTCTGACTTGCGATCCGCAGGTCCTGGGTTCAAATCCCGCGGCACGCACCTCTGTCTTTTCGTAGTTATGTGCGTATTGTTGATTGCCGCCAACTTCAAACGGTGAAGGAAAACATCGTGAGGAAACCTACATGTCTGAGAGTTCTCAATGATCTTGAAGATGTGTGAAGTCTGCCAACCCGCACTTGGCCAGCGTGGCAGACTATGGCCTAACCCTTCTCACAATGAGAAGATGGCCCGTTCCCAGCAGTGGGACAGTTTGTACAAACAGGGCTGGAAAAAAAACGTACTTTATATTTAGAACAAAATATCCGAAATAATTAATAATAACATTTCAAGAAACTTTGGACTGTTTAAATATTTCTAATCGGTTTAAAAAAAAGAAATTTTTATATTCGACTGTTCCATAAAAACTACATTATTCAAATACTACTTACTTACACTCATTTATAGCTATAAGTATAATATGGTATCAACTCTGAAGGCACCATAAATTCGCAAACAAACTACTCGTATATCCTCATACAATTTTCATTCCATTTCCATTTCATTTTCATTATAATTTAGTGAATTTAATTAGTTCAATGGTGTCTTCATACTTGATATCGTAGGTGTAGGTAAGCTAGCTTCGAATAACAAAAATAAAATGTGTCCAATAGTTTCTTATTATTTCCTGCCGTTTTATGTTACACTAAAATAATATTATAATATAATTGAATTAATGAATAGTATAGTAATTTATAATAATAATTTAATTTTATAGTAATTTAAATGCTAACACAATTGTATTAGTCTCCTTAAACTTATTTTTAACCCCCGGCCCAAAAAGAGGGGTGTTATAAGTTTGACGTGTGTATCTGTGTATCTGTACGTCTGTCTGTGGCATCGTAGCTCTCAAACGTATGGGCCGACTTATTGATCTAGTTTTTTTTTGTTTGAAAGAGGATTGCATCGAGAATGTTCTGGGTTATGTTTCATCAAAATGTCGTTGTTTTGTGGTTTTTAGGGTTCTGTACCTCAAAAAGAAAAACAGAACCCTTATAGGATCACTTTGTTGTCCGTCTGTCTGTCAAGACGCAAGGGAATCAAACCTATGGGATACTTCTCGTTGACCTATAACTTTTAAATTTGGCAAGAAGCATTGTCATATAATACACATAAAGGGAAAATTCCGAAAACTGCACATTTTAAATTTAATCAAATAAAATCAGCTGAATATGTCGTAGAAAACGTATATTTCGACACTCGCAAGAGAATCAAAACCTATGGGTTACTTCCCGTTGACCTGTAACTTTGAAATTTGGCAAGAAGCATGCATTAGCACAAGCTAAAACAGGGTTTATAATATTTTTCGATTTATGAAGGAAAATATAAAAAAAATATTAAAATATTTCCCCCTTTTATCTATTAGTTTGTACGGAACCCTCGGTGGGCGAGTCTGACTCGCTCTTGTCCGGGTTTTTGACTTCAAACTTATACTCGTAATGGAATTTGTCTAAGCATAGATGTTCGACATATTCTACTAACAAGTCCAGCGCTCAAGGCATCTAATGTTTCTATATTTCCGTAACCATTAAATTCCAAGGAAAAGACAGTTATCGACGGTTTATTTAAATTAAATATCAGATTTTGCTAGGGAACTAACTTACATAATATTGGTTTACCAAACGTTATGCGATTTATTCGTTTAAATTAAAACTACGGGTCACTCACGTCGGTTTTGAGCCGAAATATCCGACTATAGTTTCAACCGCATTCGGCGGCCTTTTTCAAAGGAGTAGCACACACGTCACTCTCGGTCGGTGACGCGCCTTGCTTGCGCGTGTTGTCGTGACCGTAGTTTTTATTTAAAAATGTGTGAAAACCACGTTAATTTTCATAGTAAAATAGAGATGATATTCCTGACCGTAAACATCTAAAGATAGATTTACGCATTAAACGTTTTAAAATTAATTATTCAGGAAGATATTTATAGAGTGGATATAACATCGATAGCAGTCGAACTGGTGTTGAATAAATAATTGCATATTAATTTTATTAATTCCTTATGATCCACATTTTACAGCTTTTTAATACCATGTAACCTATTAAAACTACGTACCTTGTATAGAAGGTTATATACTTAAATAAAATTACTATTTATACTATAAGCAAACAAAGTAAAACTCGAAAAACTAAAGTAGGCATATAAGACAAGTATAAGGTAAGTAGGTATATTTAGACTTTTTCTTTAAAAACCAACACTTTCTTAGCCCGCACTGTGAAAAATTGCGAGCTATTTGTACTCGCTAGCAGTTCATTGTTGATTGTTAGATGGCGCTCAAACGAATCAACAATGAAGGAATCACAAAACCCAAACCAGATATCCACTGTTTAGACAACTAACATTTTTATTTTCTTTTGTCATATCACAACTTAAAGTAAACACCTAAGCTAAGTAAATAAACACCCTTTTATGGAGTTGTAAACTGAAGATAATATTTAAATCTTTAATAATTAAGTGTAAACACTAAGGACTATAATTTTCAACAATATACTTGTCGGTTTTATACTTGCTCGCTTCACTCAATAACTTAAATAGAAAATTACTATTTCGAACCAAAAAGGCTGGGATATATACAGAGCTACTCGCACGCGCCTCAGGTTATCAAACAGCAGTGTGAATCACTAGCCCACTTTCCACGAGCCATGTCGATACATCGAAAGCAACGGATCTGCGCTATTTTGCGGTTTCCTACAATTGAATATTACGCGGTTTTGCATCAGTTGGTATCGTGTCGAATAAACTAGTTTACTTGTTTCACCCGTCCCGTCTCCTCATTATATATAAGAGAGAATTGTCTGTCCTAAATAACTCAATGATGAAATTGACTATTTTATGACACATTTTTTTTTTCTTAAATTAGTTAGCGTTTATGACAGCTTGTTTAGCCCAGTGGTAATTCTATCGTCTTAAGAATAGAAAGTTCCATGTTTGGTTCCCAGATGGCCAGACTTTAGAATGATGAATTGGAAAGATAGATAACCTTTATTGTTTATAACTAACCTAAAATTCTGATTAATAATAATTATCTAACATGCTAGGAAAATAATAATAAGAAAAACCTTACCGCTGTAAAAGCTAAATATATATTGAATAATTATGGTATAAATTACTGCTCTATATCTGTAACGTAGGTACTTCTCGTTGTTATTTATCATCATCATCATCATCCACAGCCTTTTCTATCCCACTGCTAGGTAGGCCTTTCTCTTATCTTGCCATCTTCCTCGGTCCTGTCCCAATCCATCCGATACAAGTAATTCTGGTAGAGAACTATGAGTGAGTATAATTAAATATTTATACAAATTTGTATTACGTAGAACATTAGATACGAGTATTTTCACCACCATCAAATTCAGTCAAAGCTCCTAGAATAAATAAAAGCCCGAAACATGCATGTTCCAGATATTTTCTGTAAAATTTGTTTCTTTACAAAATCGAAAAGTTGACTTAGCTGGCGTACTGCAAAAATATCTTCCCACATCGCCGTGAGTCGTCTCAAACCATCTTAAAATAAAGCGCTACGCTTTAGATTCCAGATAAAGTCATTGGAAGCGTCAACAAGCGAATCTCGCCACTAAAGTATGTTAGTATGGAAATGAGATAGATAAAAGAAGGCTATAACATGGCTAATTTAACGACGCGCCGCGAGTGCGCGGGCGAATTGCGAATTTATATCGGAGAGGTTTTAATAACGCGGTAGCTTCACTGATTAATAAAATTCTCTTAGGGGAGTTTTGGCGGAAACGTCTTAGTAACATGTTGTTGCTTTGTTTTATTTTCCTAAACTTGTGTTATTTTGAACATTAATGCTATAAAAATGGTGGTGTTTTATTCATTAAGTGTTCGATCAAGTGCGTGAGTGTGGGCAAGTGGAATAAAGCAGTGAAACGTGTGGTTTTACGTTGTCGGCAAAACTCCATAGAAGCTTCTAGTAAAGTTGCCATCACTTTACTGAGGCAAGACTTAAATTTGAAAATGACTGTTTACGTGACTTAGACTGTATACTGAACACTTATTACGTAACTTGTATTATTCAAGAAACTTGAAAATATATCAATACTTGACACTGGCAAATCGCTAATCGCGGTGTCCAATACAAAAAAGGAGAATTCTCTTAGGGCTTTTAATATTCTTATTTTTACTTTGAATGGCAAGAAATCTATTCTTTATATTTAGAATTCTATATTTTTTGTAATTTAACATTATCAGGACCAATGGAACCCTTATCTTATCTTAATAGGGGTCCGATCCTCTGAAGCACTTCGAGCCATTGAACCTTTTTACCAAGGGAACCCTTAAGTATAGTCTTTGAATTTGAATAGGTTTTAAGTACTCCGTTGTTCATCTGTCTGTCGAGTACGGAAGCCTTGGAGTTCAAGTCTGATTCGTAATTGGCTGGTATTTTCGTATTCATTTATTCCTATTAATTTTACTACAATTTAATTTGCAAGCTAACTTCTCCGTCCACAACTTGGTTTTAGTAATGGTTTTAAAATTAAATGTCACGTAAACAAAGCGGGTGTAAGCGTCCTGAAGACAAAACATGAACAATGTTGAACAATGAATTCGGAAGGACCTGGGTTACATTCCAGGCCGGGTATAAATCTGAGATATGAATTAAAAAATGTTCTCTAAGTCTGGTCTATATGATACATATCATCCCAGACACGAAAAAGCTTAGTGGTAACTCTCCATGGTTTTCCACTAAGTTTCTTTGTACAATTTACACTCATGGCTTTCCACTGGGATTCTTATTTTTTTTTTAAACTAGTTGCGCTCCTGTTACCGTCTGTTTTACATAAATTATAATAAAGAAGATATTATTTTTCGGGATAAAAAGTAACCTATATGTTACTTGTATATGTACTTGTTATATTAACCGTTGGTGCATGAAGAAGTAACAAACATACAAACACACTCACTTCTTTTGTCTATATAATATTAATGTTTTTTTTTTTAAATATTAATTTGATATTATTTATAAGAGTCATAAACATAGTACTTAAAATATTATAAATAAAAAAATAAGGTATGTTTCCTAGTTCTTTGCCTACTTTATGTGATTTAGACAAGTATAAATCGCGAGTGCAGTTTGCTCGAATTTACGCAACGCTTTAGCTCATAAAACTGTAAAAACATGACAACACTTTCTACTAACCGGGTTATATTTTTACGCTAGTCACACTATCTTACCGTTTCACACATATATTTTCTCGCATATAGTTTTGCCTATCTTTCAAATCTAAATAAGTCGTGATGAAATAGAATCAAAAAAATTAAACCATAACTTACATTTTTGTCACAATTTAGGTTTCATTTTTTTCAAGACATACTCGTATCTAGACGACTATAAATCAAGTTGTAAGCCGTAAAAGTAAGAACTGGAAAGTTTTGACGCAACACTACTTAACTTTTATTAAATTGGCCAATTATCGAAATGTCACACAATGTCTAAAAGCTTTTTATTGCTTTATTTTCGATGCTTCAACCGACGATAAAGCGATAATCGATTGCATTAGTTGAAAATTGACACAATCATTGAATCATCGAGAGAGATCGCTGATCCTGATCAAGTTTTAGATCAATTTTAAGTTATTTTACTTTATAGCAATTTAAAGTTTCGTATAAATTAAATGTCTTAGATAAATACAATTATTCGATAATTTTATTTTTTCAGACTTGATTTCAAAACGATTACTTGATACCTTGTAAAGGTTTTTTTTATTTTTTTGGCAAGTGACATTTCGTGCCAGCGAAAATTAGACAGAATATTTTAATCATTGACACTGCTTTATGACTATGAACACAATTACAAGTAATCAATTTTAGGCTTTAGTAAGTTTTAGCAATTTCAGTGCTCATAATGATACACACTGCCACATTGCTTTTTATGATACTTTATTTTAAAGTTCTTATTGTAAATGAAATTAACAATTAATTATCAAATCTTGCAAAATAAAGTAAGTATTTAGTTTCATGTGATTACTCAATAAACTAGATTTTCATCATTACTACGTAACTTGTTATATTCTCTACCAATCACAGTTTTTCTCTTTTAATATCTAATGTAATTTCCATTTTATTGTTCTATATTCTGTTTTAGTGTTTTTAGTATTACAGCTGTGAATAAAATCGATTACGTTATTATTATTATCACTTTATTTATTTCTTAATTATTATTATTATGTTAAGGGATTATATTATTATTATGTAATTTCTATGAGTATTAACTCAAAATAAAAAAAATTGCAATCTCAAAACCGCGAATGGCGATGACTTTTTTACATATACGTAATGGATTTTATCGACTTGTATCGGACTAGTGGAGATATCTCGTACAAAATAGGCACACTTATGCCGCACCAATTATCCTATTGGATCAGTAAAAGTAGATACAGAGATTCGATTAAAATACTCTGTGACTACAACTCTGGGTACATGTCCCACCGCTGACAATTAGCGCCAAGCGAGTAGAGTTAGAAACCAAAAACGCAAGCAACGAAAAGTTTTGATAGTTTTGTCATTTGATCTATTAACGAGTGTGCAGGAGCGACAATAAAAAAATACATATTTTATTAACTGATTTGCATTATGTTATTAAATTAATTAAATAACGAGTAACTGATGTGCCTTGATGTTACGAGATGCTTCCTGTATTCTATTTAACGCTTTATTAGTTTGTGCACTCGTTACAAGTGGGGTTACTTGATATTCTAATAAATTACTAACATAATATGTTATGGTACATAATTATATTAATAACTAAGCTTAATCGAGTATTCTAATTGCCATGCGAATATCACTAAGCAAGTGTTCGTTCTTGTTGTTGCTATAAAACTAGTGGAGTATTTTGTTACTGTGAATTGCCAGCAATCAACTATTAACATATCCTTTTCTGGATACGTGATCTATATCTAATTAAGCTTTTTCGACTATTCTGATGGTCAAGTGAATTTCACTAAGCAAGTGTATGTTCTTGTTACTGCTATAAAACTAGTGGAGAAAGAATTTGGTACTGTGAGTTGTAAGCAATCAAGTATTAATATATCCTTTTCTTGACACGAGATCCACATCTATTTTACAATTGTTCATTCTTGAACGAAAAAAATATCTACAGCTTCTCTCTCCTTGTCATCAGTAGGACAAGAACTCATGGAGGCCGATTTTACCGTCAAGTAAACGATCAATTAAAACAGGTGTAAATACCTTATTGGATATTAAGCTTCTTGAAATCAAAGAGCAGTAGCTCATTACTTTTAGGACTAGCGGTTATATTTTATGTGCCAATATAAATTGCCTCGTGAGGAAACTATTAGCGTAATTAGAACACAAATTACTGACATTATCTTTTATTATCTAATGTTATATTGGT
Organism: Lycia hirtaria; assembly: GCA_947563715.1. Classification (NCBI taxonomy): domain Eukaryota; kingdom Metazoa; phylum Arthropoda; class Insecta; order Lepidoptera; family Geometridae; genus Lycia; species Lycia hirtaria. The sequence continues at coordinate 11,293,485 of OX387377.1, read as the reverse complement.
TTCAGTCGCTTTCATGAGAATCTAGTTTGGTTCAATTCGTATTTCTATTTTAATGTTTCGAACAAAGGAAACTATTCAAAAGTAGATAAATAGGAATGTGAAATAGAAACTGGATCTCAAATGAAGATGCTAAAACAACAGATTAAGGGTGTTGGGTATTAGGTAGCCAGCCGGGTTCTGGAAATTATCGTACCATCTTTTTATGATTTTTTTACAAGATAGTTTAAAGCCAGAAAGCTCAAGTTGGCTGTTGGGATTTGAATCCACGGCCAAGACACAAAATGTAACTAACATTTGAATGAGTTATAACCGCTTCTTATTTTTTTTTTATAATCCTTGTTGAACTTTATAATCTGTTTAAGCGCCTTATTAGAACTGACCCAATATATTTTTTTTTATTCGAAAATATTCTTGCGCTTGACCGTCAATTCACCTGGTGTTAAGCGACAGTTACGGTCTACGATAGAGCGCGCACTACATAATTTGATATCGTATACAAGATTTTTTTCGCTTTTTCCTCTTTGACCAAGTTTTTCCTACTGTTATTTATGGTCTGTATTTTCACGCTTCACTGTCTTTCGGAGTAATTTCACCATTCTAATTACGTGGGTGCTATCACCATTTAGCATAGCTTAAATATTTCTCTGCGCAAATGTGCAAGCCACACTATACCAACTTCATGAGGAAAAATTAACTTCTCTGGATACTAAATCTTTCTCACAATATCTTTACAATGTAAGCTTGAGGCTGTTTCCTTGTATGGTAATAAAACACATGTAGGTACCGATGCAATTTTTAGGGTTAGACTCGGTGAGATTTAGATGGATCTAAACCTGAATCAGTATTGACATATTTCATATTTTAGCAAAAATAAAACACGTATAATTTTGTCATGTTTTGTCATTGCATTTCATTGGTTGACATTTTCAAACACCGCCATCTAGCCCCAAACTAAGCAAAACTTGTACTTTATTAGAATATTTAAATGTTTTTTTTAGGGTTCCGTACCCAAAGGGTAAAAACGGGACCCTATTACTAAGACTTCGCTGTCTGTCTGTCTGTCTGTCTGTCTGTCTGTCTGTCTGTCTCCAGGCTTTATCTCATAAACCGTGATAGCTAGAAAGCTGAAATTTTCACAAATGATGTATTTTTGTTGCCGCTATAACAACAAATACTAAAAATTAAAAAAAAAAAAAATATTAGGGGGGGTCCCCATACAATAAACGTGTTTTTTTGCTCAATATTAAAAACGGTAACAGGTAGACGCTTCAAATTTTCACAGAATATTTACTTGTATATTACCTTTCAAAATAAATAATTAAATAACAATAAAGTAAATATTAAAGGGGGGCTCCCATACAACAAACGCAATTTTTAAGCAATTTTTACTCGATCTTAATTAACAGGTAGAAACTTGAATATTTGTAAGTAAATATTTAGAAATATACTAACTATAAAAATAAATACCTAATCTAATACATAAAAACTCACAAAATCGTCGTCATGCTGCCCGGATGTGTATCGAAAACTTACCTAAAAGTTTGCAATTTACTACTTGGAATTTCGTTGATTTCTCGTTATTTTATAAACAGAACTAAACTTTGTAGTATTATAGATGATAGTACGGAACCCTTCGTGCGCGAGTCCGACTCGCACTTTATTATAAATTTATTTATTTATAAATACTTACTTCTATAGTAACACCCAAGAAGCACTCACAAAATAAATATGTTTAGTTTTTTTTTAAAGATTTGTTTGTAGATACGATACTTATATCTTAATATATCGTGTAATTTTTTATTACTTAGATATGTAAAGCAACGCCTATAGCATCAGACGAAAAAGCGGTAAAACACCAGGCTATACTGTCAAAAACATTAATTAATAGCGGATGTTCTTTCAATTTATTGAAAGGAAGTATCTGACTTAATTAGGTTGAGATTTCTGTTATTTTTCCTAAAATGTACCTAGAGTATAAGTGTATGAATGCTGGTGACCACGCACGTGCCTAATCTGACCGTAATGACAAAATAACTTGCACTTTCAATAACTTAATGTAAGTCCACAACCGGAGTGCTTGTTTAAGATAATTTACTTTAAACGCCAAAGCTTTCATGGGGACCATTTAGAAATAACTATCGCACCATTGTCACAAAACATAAAGTAAAGTAAAACTACAATATAATTCAAAAGTATTACGTGAATGGGACCTATTCGATTATCGTTGCGCTTACAAATAAAACCGCTACAGAAATCGAGATGCCTTAAATCACGAAGCACTCACGCGTTAAGTGATTGGCAAAAAAAATGTTATCAATTTACGTTTTTATCGATTTGCTTTAACACAATTTACCGAAATATCGCGATACTTTTACGTCCATTTGCGCGAAAGCCAACCTAAACGGCTACCATGAGCGGCGTTACACACGCTTTTAAAGCTTTTAAGATTTCGCGCTTCTGAATAAGTATTCATTTCCGACTTGAATTATTTCAACTATTACACGGTTTCAAGTTTTTATGTAACTGTCTTTACATGCCATTTTAGCACCCACTTCGAAACCGGAGTCTCGTTAAAGTAGGTTATAAAATTGTAACAGTTTAATCAGTCACAAGATTCCACTAAAGTAATAAATTTACGTTTCTAAAATTATTAGAAATTGGAATAGTTGGTCATTGAGCAATTTTAGTTTATAAATAAAATTTGTGATGGGAAATCCTGTACCAGAATTATTTCTTTCTTATTAATAGTGCTATGTAATAATAAAAAGTCAGCCGTAAACCAGTATTAAAATTCATAAATAAAAATAACCCAAATTTGGTTTAATCCCTCATTGTTTATTTAAATAAAAATGTACATTATTCAAATAAATACTCCAACTTTGGCTCCATAATTAATGAACCAGGCATGACCTGAGAAAGTATAGAAAAAACAATTACTCGTAACATACCTCAACTTCTCATCTGCGTAGCAGTCATAATACAAATAAGTCAAAAGTATAACCTAAAGGTCATAAAATGGACGGATCATTCAATTGAAAGATTAATAACAGTAGGGTGTAAAAGACGGTGGCGTGCGCTCGCCCAGCGCGTTAGATTAGCTATAACGGCAACGCGGGGGTGCGGCGCGGGCGCAGCGGCGGCACGCGCGGCGCGCGGCGCATCAATTACCCGCTCGTGATCGCTCCCGCACTACAACCAATATAAATAAAACTGGCCACCACACGCCAACCAGCCGCAATTTCACAGTGGCGCAATTGTAAAATGCTAGATCGAAAGGTCTCCGGTTCAAACGGCTTATCTTTATGTCAGAACTCCACATCGAGAAGGCGAGACTCGCGCGTGCCGCTCGAACTTTACATTCGCCAAGGTCCCCGAAACTAATCTAGCCGAGAGCGTTTCTTTGTTTAGCACAGGATTAGCCGTGACCGTTTTGAAAGAATTTCAATTTATCGATGCTCCCAGATTTACGATTCGAATTTCGATGACCATATTAATCTGAGTCGTGACTGCGAGTGACGTCCGAAGTAGCACGCGACTGGCGATGCGTCACGGCGCGGTACAAAAACGAGCATCGAAGCGCGCTGCCGGTTCATTCTTCTATTTTTCGTGGCGCCTCCGTCCTATTTTCCCTTTCCTAACTGGCCTCGGTCACGCACAGTATTGATAAAGGCGATTGATTCGCTTTCGCTTCCTCGATGTCGAATCTTGCGGTGTCGGGTGGCGACACGACCGGCCCTTGCGGTGTGACGGACAGCGTTGCGACACAGGTGGCAGCGGCTGCATTACAATGGACATAAACTAAGCCATGTTTCAACCTAAATCACCTAATGCAGTGCCGTTATCTAATGCAGATCTCGTGAAAATACCAAGTCTGAGCTGTTGCCATTTCAAGTTGACGGATTTGCACAAAAGTAGATTCGGAGATATTATTAAAGTTTTGTGTAACACTAATTTAGCCTGATGACGGAAACAACTAGATAGATATAAAGGCCATACTGCAATATAACTCCAGAAATATGCATAAAGTGCACAGTTATGTGGTTTCTTTCGGTTTTAAGGATTATTAATCAACATTACCTATTTCTTACCCTCTCCATCTATGTCTGTGACCCTCTCCCTTCTGTTGAATAAATAGATACCTAAACTCTTTATTGACACACCTTAAAATTAACCAAAAAAGAACAAAAGGAAATAAAATAGCACTAGTGTAACAACGGGCGTCCTTATCACTAACAGCGATCTCTTCCAGGCAACCATGATTCTCAAACTACAGCCAATTGTAGCGTTAAACGGCCTCATGTTCTTTGATATTATAAATAAAGGAAAGTGGAAAAAAAGTAGGCGAGATTGTATATTAGCCTATACCTTTGTATGTATTAATTTATATTTGATTAATGCAAACAAATTATTGCCATTCAATGTGGCAATGTAATGGCATGCTGGGTACGCTGACAACTGGTAATGGGTTTGAGCAATTGGATTGTCTTTAGACCTTTATCGGTCTGGCCTGATTTTTGTGTAGTAGTTTAGTTAGCTATGTATGTGTAGATCATATTTTGTATAGTGTTTTTAATTTGGTTGTGGTTAATTTGAATAAGCAATAAATGTTATAAAACTTTTAAAGGAATATATTGAAATATACACAAATTTGAATATATAATCAACATATTTATAGATGTGTCAAACTATCTCTTAATTATTTATAATTTTGAACCGGAACCTGCAAAAAATTATGTCCAAATTATCGTTCAATCTTTGATTTGTAAGAACAGCATTATTTTATAGTCATACAGCCATTACACCTTTCCTTAATTTCATAACGCAAAGGAAACAAAAGCCATTGATACACATTCGAAAACTCGGTCGATCTGCAGAATTACTTTATAAACGTACATTGCAAAAATCGGAAACGTTCGTCAATGTTAAACTTTAAGAGCGTCAGAGCGGTAAAGCGAGCATATACTTAAGCGTTAATCGTGAGAAAAAAGCAAATTAAAGCCTCTTCCGGTATTAATTTTTAAATGTAGAATTTTAGAACGCATTTCATTCCATTAGCGGTCGACACCGATAAGGTTACTTCACGTTTTAACAGGATAAAGCACAAAAGAGGCCTAATAATAGAAACCTATCTACATTTGATAGCGATTTCTCGGTGTAATCGATCAGCGGCCGCCGTAGGCGACTTCTTGCGTTATCGCGGCGTAGACTCGGAACAAACAAATTCAATTAGGATTAAGAAATTAAAGTTTGTCTTCAAAGAGACCGCCGAACGCTTCCAATGACGATCTGGGTCAACGTTCGTTATCGAATTTCGCATAAATTCCGATGCAGCTACTGGTCTTTCAACTAAAAGTAAGTAAGTACAACTTGTAAGTAAAGAGTTTAAATTGCGTTGTCGCCATAGAACATTAAGTTTCCCATGATTTGGATTTATTGCCTGTCATTTAATCGTTTTGAATAAGATAGCATTCACTCTTTTAAATTACGCAGTACAGCTTACGTAAGTATTAGAATTATTTTATTATAATGGTAAGTATAATAACTACGAGAACGTATGTTAAAGTTAAATACATTTATCCTTAGGAGATTAGAAACAACTCAACACGCTCAATTGTTTCAATCAACCTATCTTTACGTAATGAATATTATTAGAAACATCACGTGACTGTAATACTAGCAATTCCAAATTATATATTATATATTATTATTTATATATAATACTTAAATAATAAAATTCAAGACAAATACGTCCACTCAGGGTTACAACGTCGCATTTCATATCAATAGAAAGCCCTCAATTAGAATATTCCAAATGTGTATAATTTACCAATGTTATTTACAAAAATCGTTCATTGCTACAAATATTTTTGCTAGATTTTAATTTATGAACTTATAGTATGTACTAGCACATACGTTTTTACAGAGAAAAATTAAATAAACTCTAATGCGTCACGTATGGACGAAGATATGACGAAGACTTTTGACATTGGAAACATCAAATTCGTGAGAATTTTAAAACTTATGACACCTTTGACACTTTGACCGCCGAGTAGTAGACACAGAAGTAATTAAACGTCGACACCACGTAACAAAAAGATATGTTACGTGCCACATGATATTTTTGATGTGACAAACCAACATTCACACCGTTTAAAACTGTATTTTTATGGTAACAGTCGTCTGGCAATGTCTCATGGTTATTGCCGTGACTCATCTCAAACTGGCTGGTTTTTGACCATCAATCATTGTAATTTTAGTAGGTTTAGTGTTGCCAGCTTCATCAACTTTTTAAGACTTTATTATTGCCAGCGTTACACTTTTATGAAGAACATGGATGTGACATAATCTTTAACCTAGATAAAAAAATATTGTAGGTTATTATACTTTTTTACTATATGAGAATTCTGAATTGAAATAAATTTCATACTTGAAATATATTATAATCAAGTGACTTTTACCTGCTGTTTTATCTTCTTATGATAAAAATACTAGGTTAGTAAAGAGTTCTATTAATTAAGTAAAAAAGAAAAAGTCGTGGTGAGAGAAGAGATATATTCACAGTGTTATTGTAGAACATTTTTATTTAATTATTATTATTTAATTTTTGTTTTCTTTTCTTTTGTACAATGCACCGCCTTAAGAGGGAACGGGGAAGGTCAGGAAAAAAACAAATGAAAGTCATTACCTCACAACTCTCACTAAGAAGTAATGATAAACGAGTTTATATGTTGATTAGTGCGACAGCTTGAATACTAACACAACTCTGGTATTGACGAGGCAAGTGCAAAAGGATGGCAGTTCCGACGGCTTTTCCAGATCGATCATGTTTTCTCCGCAACCGGTCGCATCGGAAACTGTCGTTCTCGAACGCGAGATGATTCGCCTTATCAAATTGCCGGTTGCTTGAAGATTTTCCCACATTTTCTCATAGTCGAATGCTGTCTGGATGATATAAATCAGAGTGAAATTGTTGGTTGCGGAGATCAACGCTCGAGGCTAGTAATGGGCAGTTATTTGAAACTTTTCACTTGCAGAACGTTACGCGCCGTCGAGCCATTTGTCCGCACAGCTGTGGTTTTGACGCCGTTTTTATGTGTTCTTACTTTCGATTGTCTTAAAAAGTTAATGAGGACCTCGTTAGCAGCTAGACGGAGCAATCAGAAGCAGAAGTAATCAGTACTTTCAAATTACACGAGCTAGTTTGCCCAATTTTAAATTACCTAGACTTAGGTGTCAAAAATGTAAATGAGAAAACATTTGTTATTTTATTGTGTTGAAAGACACTATCATCTTACATTAGTACCTAAATGCATAATATTTTATACACTTTTATATTCCAGATCAGTTTGTTTATGAATTATTCCAGTGATAGATACGGCCGTGTATTCGTTATTGTTGTGACAGAGCATTCCTAAACTTTAAATGTTTATATTTTGGAGGTTTATTGACCGATCCAAATATTTTTTAGTTAATATATTACATTTTAGTATGTTATCAACTAAAACTACTTTTTTTATCAGCCCTGTTTGTACAAACTTTCCCACTGCTGGGAACGGGCCATCTTCTCATTGTGAGAAGGGTTAGGTCATAGTCTGCCACGCTGGCCAAGTGCGGGTTGGCAGACTTCACACATCTTCAAGATCATTGAGAACTCTGAGACATGTAGGTTTCCTCACGATGTTTTCCTTCACCGTTTGAAGTTGACGGCAATCAACAATACGCACATAACTTCGAATAGACAGTGGTGCGTGCCGTGGGATTCGAACCCAGGACCTGCGGATCGCAAGTCAGACGGTCTCACCACTAGGCTGCCGGGAAGTAAAACTATTATTCCTATGAAATAAAATTCATGAATAAAAAATATAATTAAAGTACTATTATTATTAACGGGATATTTACTGTGGTTCACGTTAATTTTGAGCTCCCGATATTTCTGGAAATATCGGGAGCTCAACATTAACGCGAACCACAGTAAATATCCCGTTAATATCTAATAATAGTACTTTAATGAATGCTCCTGATAGTTTAAAAAACATTATAATTGCCAGGATAGTTTTCTATTCTCTTTTCAAATAGACTTTATCACGTGTGTGTTTTATTTTATATCATATATAAGCGATATAATCTTGCTTATATAACCTTTATCTCATTTATTACTCAACAATCGGTCTCGGTCTCACCTACCACCTACCACCTACCGCAGCGTGACAAATGATGGCAAATTAATTAATGCTCTTATATTAATGAATATGGGATAATTAATGTCTAGTCACAATGTTCAATCAACAATGAAGCTTATGACTATGAAGTTAATGATGCGAATACCAGAGCGGTAAAACTAGATCGATGATACATTTGTATTAACGTATAGTATACCACATAGAGAAAATAAAAGTCCATAAGCACACTTAACTTCGCGAAGAATCGCGAAGTCTCTATTTTTTTACCCGACTGCGTAAGAAGAAGTGTTATGTTTTTCGAGTGTATGTATGGATGTTTCTATATGACAGCCTACAGTCTAAACGGCTTGACCGATTTTTATGTGCGAGGTTTCGATAGATTTTTCTTCACTCCCTGCTATAATTTTTTGTAATAATAATAATACATTTCTCGCAAAAACTGAACCGATCTTTTTCGTAATAAACAAACGATTTTACTAGAATGCGCATTTAAAATATTTTACGCCGATTTCACGTATACTTTCTCACAAAAAACGTACACTCAACAGGATATCACGAATCAGAATCGTTTATTGAACAACTGTCAGTGAATTATTATGCTAGGTGGTATTGCAATATTTAGCTTACAGTTTACCCACATCGGGCCAGGGATCGTAAACGGTTAATGTATAAGGTTATGCTACCGGTATAAATTATAAAGGTAGACCGAAAACGGTGATAATAACGGTTAAGGTGTATAATAATAACTAACGATATTTTGTTATTTTGGTACCGAAATCACCGCGTTGCACAGGACCTCTCGCTCTTACGCGTTTGCATACGAACGGGGGATGGCAATGCGCGGGCGGTCAAGGTCAAAACCTTTATTTTTCGGTTACGGTAGCGCAATTTATAATGATATCGTTATTTATCGGTACCGTAAAATTCCTATACCTTTATTTTCAGGTATCAAAATAAAAAGGTATGACGTCATACCCTTAACCGTTATAATCTTTATCTTTTCGGTATGAGACCCCTGCATCGGGCATTCAATATTCAGCGTACCGAAATCGTAGGTTAGACTGTAAAAACATCTTTTCTGCAGTCGGGTACTTTGTTTTTCTTTTAATTTACATACCTACTTGTTCTTTTTACGCCTGAATCTTTAATAAAGTAATAGTAAACATAGTTCATGTTTACTATTTCGTAATTCAAGTTTGAAATATAGCAATAGCAAATCTTTGCATATTTCATACGCTATAAAGCAACTACGCCTGAGTCCAATCGGTTTTATTAGAGTTCCCGATGTAAATGACGGCGTGGAACGGGACCGGTGAACCTATTACGCGAGTTCACGACCGCCCCCGGCGACGGCGCGCGCCCGACTGAGGAAGTGACGAGGATCGGCGCACGCGCAACCGCAGGGGTGCAGCTTCCGATAAGCTTTTCTGATAATTTGACTAGTCAAATCCCGTTATTAATGGCTGGTTGGAGGTAAGGGTTTACAACGTTTTGCAGCATATTGATAACTAAAGATTTAACAATATTTTTTTTTCTTACAAAAGGCAGCTCGAATGCCGTGACAGAAAATGGAATGACGATCTTTGCTGATCTGATGCCGTCATGCCTTCACTACGTTACCATTTTCAACTCCTTTGCATGCGCATATACTATACACTTAGTTACTGTTGTATGTTTGAGATGTATACCTATCTATTGTATTATAGTATATTGGATGCATTCTCCGCTTGTATACACATTTTGTATTTCTGTCAATATTACCTTTTTTCCATTATCTGCCTATGTCCTATGACGGCTTACCAACTTTTATTACACTTTTTAACTATCTTTTTTGACGTGATAACGTCTTATAAATCGATGAACGCCAGCTGCACGCACAAAAAAATGACTCATTGTCACGTTCCACCTGAGCCGAGCGTGCAAGCGAGAGCGCGGAACAAGCGATAGAGGCACGATCGGCATCTATCATGACGTTATCACGTAAAATTATCGTCCGTAAACCGACTTTACAGACAACCATTTTTTTATCTAAATGTTATGTTTTTTTTTTTAGTTGGCGTAAAGTCGTTAAAAAAAAGGAAGCATCCCTAAAGTAGCTAGGTTACGCATAGCCCACAGGGCCGCAGAGTATTTGCACAAAGCGGGCCGCACCGCCCTCAGCGGTCCGTGTCATTCCGCGGTTTGCCATTAGTTCTGCAATGACAACGTATGTATTGTCTGTCTAAATATAGAAATGGATTATAGAGGTTAGACGAGGTGAAAATGTATTTTGCTGCAGACATCTTAATGATATGGTATGCGTTTAAAATTGCTGTGTGTTTTAAGTTGTATTCATTGTTTTCAAATATTAATAGCGACCTGTAGTTTTATTAGCTATATATTCTACTAGAACCATTCTATTTAATTTTTTTTAATATAATGAGTATCTATTTATATTTATCTAGTAACAAACATGCACACAAATACTTTCGTATTTATTGACCGAGCATAAAAATAGACCGGTACGTACCAAAATGTGGAAGAATATAAATAAATAAATATTTGTGGACATTTTACACAACACCATCTATCCCAAACTAAGCAAAGCTTGTACTATGGAACTAGATGGCTGATAGAATACATATATACTTTTTTTTTTTTTTTTTTTGTAAATATATACATATGATACATAGAAACACCCAGACACAGAACAAACATCCATGCTCATCACACAAATGTTTGCCCTGGGTGGTGATCGAACCCACGACCTTTCAGTTCAGCAGGTAGATGTAGACACACTACCAACTGAGCCACAAGGCCTCTTATCTACATATCGATTCGTTGTATTTAATTCAATCTTTGTGAGAAATAATTCCAGTGCTACTACAAAATAGTTAAAAGACGCAAAAAACAAATGCCACTTTAGCTACAACGCAATAAAGTGCAAGTTAGCTGATACCGGAGCTTAGTGCTTATTTATATAATACCCCAAAGACACTTAATTATAGAGTCAATCTCGGTCTATCGTGTAGCTCTTTCTCTTGTGTAGCGTGCGGCGAATTACTGAAGGGTTCACTACAGTCGGCAGGTCATAATGTACTAGTAGCATTATGCCAAAACTGCGGTATGTCTAGGCCTCCTTGTACTCAGTTACAGCATTTCGTGTTTTGCATTGTGCGTCAAATGCGCCCTCAAAATCATCCATCACATCCCGAGTCCATGTTTCCCCAGACAAGCGCGACAATATTCCTGACACTCAAATATTTAAAGCATTCTAGCTCTTATCTACATGTTTATGGTCTACCATTTACAAATATTTGTATGCATATTTTGCAACGACGGAAAACATAGTTGTTAGATGACCGCAGCTCCACTCGATAAACTAAGACATTCTTGACTCTCAAATTGCTTCCAAATAGTTAACGATCTAGATCTACGATAAAATCTGAATACAGGACTATCTCGGCTTTAAATCTGTATTCAATTATGCCCGCGAACACTTGTTTAGAAATATTTCATTCTTATACTGGGTGTTTGGAACGATAGACATATTCGAAAATTCTAGAGCTTATGTACGTAAAAAATGAATTTAATAAGAAATTATGAATACAAAAAAAAACACCACCAGGCAAAGTTTTATTGGTTTGACCAGGCATTTGGGTTTGGCATGAACTTTAATCTGACGATTCTTTTTTTAATCGAAAATAGGTTTATGCTAATCCACCAACACAATGGAGTTGCGGTTCACGATAAAGCGTCTTTACCTCCAAGAAAATTCATTTACAATTTAAGACACTTAGAGCAAACCTTTAATAAAATATCCCCTCAGAGAGCCTATATGGCTCCGTTAATTATAATTTCATGTATTGATTCTAATATTAATATAACCGAACACCTTGTATAAATACTTATCTCTGCGATAACGGCACCATTTTCGACAAGAGGAATAGATTCCGCGACACATTTATCAAGATCATCGCATGCGCATCAAACCAGACTGAATATTAATTTAACAGAAGATAGTATCAAGCTGTTATTTTGCCATAATGCAACCATTAAATATCTACAATTCACTATATTTGCCATATAATTTATGTTAAATTAGTTTATGTGAGATATAGGCGATAAATACGCTGATTTAGGGAAATTGCTGGCGCGTCATAATTGTTTTCTTGAGAAATAGAGAATAGTTTTCCGTCCGCGTTGTAAATTGTGTCTCTTTGCCGGAATCCATGATGCAACTCGAGTTTGTATTTCCTTCTTAATTTCTAATACTGGCACTACGGACTGAATGGTGGCCTACTATAATCTCTGAAGCATCTAAATTGGTTTAAATCTATTTGTCTTCTTTAATAGTCTATAATTGTTGATTTTTTTCAAACCATTGTGGCGTACAGCGGTCAGATCTGCATAATTTTCCTTAGAAAAGCGTAAAAGAGATCTTTTTATAGTGAATATTCAAAAAAAACTCTTTAGTAAAATGCAATTAAAGTGTTGATCTATCTCATCAGTGTGACTCGTAGTATGAATTATGCCCACTTCATTTATCCGGATTATACTGTCTCTGAGGAGTCTCTTTTTCTACAGATTTGTCACTCTGTAACAGATTTCAAATAATGTTAAATTAGTCACTTTTAAATTTCCAATCAAAACTGTAGAGTGTAGACAGTTATTTAAACAACCTGTAGTACATAAGAATACTTTTATCTTTATAAATTTGAGTAAAAGTGAGCGAGTCTTATTATGAAAACTAGTGTGGTAACCTACACATTTTCATTTTGAACAGACGGGTTACTCACGTCTATTTTGAAAAAGACCCCCGTATGCGGTTGAAACTATAGTTGAGAATTCGGCTCATAAAAGACGTGAGTTTGTTCAAAATAAAAAAGTGAGTGAGTCCTTTAACTCACTGGAAGCGAAGCTCTAGGAATGAGCCTCTTATCTCTTTTTTATTATTTGAACCATCATGTATTATCGCTTTCTTTTAGATATCAGCTTCCTGGACCATAAAATCGCTTAATATCGGGTGAGTTGGCGGTCAAGCGCAAATCTTTCACAGTATATTTTTTGTGGTAGGTCTCCAGGTATGTAAGTACGAAGTAATGCACGCTCTAAGACAGTTTTCGTAATATCACATCCGCCAGTACCGCGGCGTACATTAAGCTTCAGCATTAGCTGCGCGTGGGCAGAACGTCCACATTTCTATGATGTATCGCGCTCAGCCGCCTTGTGTTACAAAATTCACTACAATTTGCATAGATACTATCCTGTCATGGTGTAGGGTTTGAACTTTAGACAAACAGTTTAGTTCTTCTAAAATAAATAAAATTTAAAAACACAACATGTTTTTACATATTTTTAAGTAAACGTATGTACCTACTCGTATTTCATTTTATGGATGTCAAGACTTATCGATAACGAGAAATGACAACTTACTCCAAAACTTATCTGTAATTTTAAATATGAAAAAAAAGATTATGAACCCTCTTGCCTATGACGCGGAAAAAAAAAAACAGATTGTGTGGGATTGAAGTTTCATAGCTCATAAGCAAGTTACGCAGTTAACTATAAGTATGTATATTTAAAAAAAAACGACTGTAGAAAAGCCGGTTTTACTGTCTAACTTACGATTTCGTTACGCTTGATACGGTGTTGAGTGTACGTTTTTTGTGAGAAAGTATGCGTAAAATCGCTGTATAAGATTATAAATGCGCATTCTTTAGAATAATTCTAGTAAAATCACTTGTTTATTACGAGATAGTTCATTAGAGGTTACGAAAAAACTCATATTTTTTTGCAAGAAATGTATTATTATTGTTACGAAAAAAATATAACCTATGACACTTTGGAAGCGAAGACAAATCTAACAATACCTCGCACATCAAAATCGGTCTAGCCGCTTAGGCTGTAGGCTATCATATATAAATATACATACCCACATACATACACACATACATACTTGCGCAGTCGAGTAAAAATACAACAAAAATTAGACGTTTTCTACTCGCATTACAAGTGCCAACCCTACAGTTCCCCTGTAACTCAACCCGAGTAGTCTATCCTTCCAAAAATCTCTGTCCCAACCCACTGCATGCAATAATGCGATCCAGTGACATACCCTGCCAATAGTTCACGGCTTGTAGCTACAAAATTACCAACTTATTTTTACAACTGATTGATGGCGCCACCATAGCAATACCCAAACAAGAACCAATTTACTTCAGTTTTACCTTTTGACCTACGGCAGAGATAAATTGGTAGTTCACTACAAGCTTTATTTATTGACCGCAGATAGGCATTTAAATGGCGGACAATAAACTGGCCAATTGACGCCTACTTACAGCGAGTGGCTCGGTTACTTAGTTGTAAACCTGATTGATGGTAAATAACCATGCAAATTATTGTTCTTTCGATTCGAGAATCGAATCAATTTATAATTTTAACTTTGTAAACTAATGTAACTTTTGTGTTGCCTTGGAAAGAACCGCAACCGCCCACCACCTCCGGAAGCGGCATAGGCAATATCATTTTTAAAATTTTATTTGAGTGAGTACTAACAAGTTCATACATTGTTTCTTACACTACCTATAGATTGAGCAACATTTGCTGCATTTCTAGAAATTACTCTTAATTCCATTGTAATAAATTAATATTATGTAGGAAGTGCTTTTACTCGACATTACAGTAAGTATGTATTTAATGAAACTGAGTTTTTTCTATTATGGTGAATATTCACTAGTCGGTAAAAAAAGAAAAAAATGCTTGGATATTGGTTATTTTTCCGAAAATCATTTATAGTGAGTTAACGCAACTTATAATAAAATTATACTTTAAAATTACTTATTATAAAAGTTTCATTAAATACATACTTACTTTTTATATAGGTTTTTCCCTGCTAGGCTTAATTTGTCCACATCCATCGAGCACAATCCGTCGTCAACCCACAACAATGTAAATCGTTCTACTTAGTCAAACGCAATCCTAATAACAAATTTATAAAAAAAAAGAAACAAAACTGAACAAAGGACAGTGAAAACAATGGTCGCTGGTCAAATGTTGGTGTTGCGAAAGGAAGGCATTAGAATGTCAGTGGTAATGGAATGGCGCGCGCGCAAGATTGATGGCTCACGTGGGCGGGAGGCGCGATGAAAATACACGCGAAATTACAGACACGAGCCTATAATGTTTTTATGCATATAGTGTGCGTCAAATATTAAATTTTATTATCAGCTACAGTAGCTGACAAATGTTTAAATACGGGATAGATACATATTGTAAGAAGCCTGTCTGATATATATTTTACACTCTGTGGTGTCGAACATCAGGAGCTCTTAGTTAGCACTGACATTGACAGATACTCGTTGCTGACAGATAATTTTGGAAGTCATCACTTTTTAAATCAGAGGACTTAATTTTTTTATTCATCATATAATAAATCTAAGTAGGTATATCAACGCAATTCAATTCTGAGATGGGACCCAATTACATGTAGGTACTCTTTTTATAATACAGTTTTTAACTGTGAACAAATATGCTATATTTTTAAATACAAATAGGGACATTAACGTCTATTTATAAACAACATCTATAGTTATATCAGCTATAGTTTCAAACGCTATTATCATTGAGATAAACTGAGAAACAAATACCGTCATTATATGCTGGAGATAGTGTAATTGCAATTAA
Source organism: Lycia hirtaria (assembly GCA_947563715.1). Taxonomy (NCBI): domain Eukaryota; kingdom Metazoa; phylum Arthropoda; class Insecta; order Lepidoptera; family Geometridae; genus Lycia; species Lycia hirtaria. The sequence continues at coordinate 11,277,640 of OX387377.1, read as the reverse complement.
CACGTGCTACAATGTATTGACTCTCGCTTGCCCAACATTGTAGAAGCGGGAAATAGTGCTTGTTGGAATAAGTCTGGTGATAGAATAACTTAGGGCTCTCACTTTTTTTTTACGCAATATAGATCTACGATTGACCACCAACTCGCCTAATGTTAAGCGATTTTGATGTTAAAAGATTAAATTTTAGTAGTTAAAAATTTACTTTTATGTGTCATAATGTTTCTGTAAAAAAGTTTATACCAGTTATTTTCGAAGTTTTAATCTACTATTACCTTTTCTTATTTACAAAGTTAAATTCCTATCATCTTGCGTTAACTTTTACTTTTGTTTATAGGTACAAAAGAGGAGTGGTACTTCCTGCCAACTTCTTAAAATATTTAAATTATGTAATAGTTAAAAAAAACAATATTAAAAACAAACATAACCTAAATCTTTAAAAAAAAGCATATACTAAGCCTAATTTGTACTATTTTTAAGCCGCTAACCCTAGGCCGGTTATCAGATAGAATATTAACCAGTATAGTTAGTAACGTACACTGTTTCGAACGTAATGGCACATCGAGAGACGCACGCGCACCGCACGCGCCGTTAATGATCTACGGGTGGATTCTGCTATTTCTTGGGTGCTATAAAAATAAATATTTGTTCAAAAAGCTTTAACAATATTTGTAGTAGTACAAAACACTACTACTGTGCACATTCTAAACTTTTTGGTCCAGTACCTTACGTAGTTAATTTTTTTCAGTGTTTTTATTACCTTATTTCACAAGCTGCCAGACATTATGTTATTTTTTTTAAGCCACTCATCAACACAAATCTGTCTCCTGAAAAAGTTACTTTAATTTTTATAGAATTCGGTCAATTGGTGAAAAAAGAACGAGATTTTTATCATTGTTACAAAATAAAAATATTCCATATAAAAACAATTATTAGAAACGAAAACAAAAACCAGAAGCTAAATTTGAACATGATTGTAAATTATTCGTATAATATAATATTGTTTTACCACCACTTTATTACAAAGTCTTCATCGCTATCTTATCAAGTTAATAACTTAACCAAGGAAGCAGTTATAGGCAATATGACTACTACCTGCTAAAAGGGTAGTAAAAAGATTACTACATTTACGACGCTGTTAAACGCCAAAGAAATCTATATTTAATTCACCTTTCTTAATATTCGATTAAGTTCTATCGTGTATTATGGATATTAATATCAATAATAATACTTTGACTGGCCTTGTGGCCCAGTTGGTAGTATGTCTGCTTGCTGAGCTGTAAGTCGTGGGTTCGATCCCCACCCAGGGCAAACATTTGTGTGATGAACATGGATGTTTGTTTGTTATGTGTTCGGGTGTTTCTATGTATCATATGCATATATTTACAAAAATAAGGATATATGTATCTATTCTATCAGCTATCTAGTTTTACAGTACTACTTATCTTTGCTTAGTTTGGGCTAGATGGTGTTGTGTGAAATGTCCACAAATAATTATTATTATTAGTTATTTATTTATTACTATTTCTCACGACTTTGCACGTGTAGAAATAAAGCTTGCACTTCTTATAAATAAATAAATATTGGTGGACATTTCACACAACACCATCTAGCCCAAACTAAGCAAAGCTGATGACATATGGCATCTAGATGGCTGATCGCATACATATTATTACATATATACTTTTTGTATGTACTTTATTTTAATTTTATAAACTTCAAAATACACAAATAATTTAATATTATGACTATCCTTTACCTTCTTATTTTGCCTTGTCGACACAGTTTTTTTTTAATACATATAGATCTACGATTGACCACCAACTCGCCTGATGATAAGCGACGATGTGGCCGAGGATGGAGCTCGTCGATCTAGAAGATTCACTCTAGCCTTCTAGCCTTGAAAATTCCAAGATTGTAGGTCTCAGGAAACAGAGATGGCGGCAAAGAATTCCATTCTTGTGCAGTACGCAACAGGAATGTGGATCGATATCGCTGAGTACAGATTTTTGGCATTTCAACGAGAAATTTATTCTGTAATGCGTTTATTGTATTATATGTCGTTTATTTTGTGATTCAGTGATTCAGACTCTCCAATTTACGCAAATTTTGTAGGAAAACTTGAAAAACATACTTAACCCTAGTTTGTCCGACCCAAATGTCAATGTAAAAAATTGTTGTTGTCAATGTCAAATGTGATGTAGGGTTTGTTTGGTTTGGGGTGTATATTAGGATATACACCAACCTGTATTTTGGAGTTTGTAATGATATTAGGATTAGATAATTAGTTTTCAATGAATATCAATCCGAAAAACCTAATATATATTTATATTTATAGGGTGTCACTGTCGTAAATAGTTTTAAAATTATTTTACCAACAAATTATTGCAGAATGGCCCACCCACCTCTAACGACCTTCCAATGTGGCACGAGTAACATCCATCTCTTTAATCTATTTAAGTTCATTCGATCGTTCATTCATTCTCTCATTGAGAACGACTCGTGCGTGAACGAAGACCTAATATTCTGAATACGAAGGTAAATAAGCAAAACAAATAATGTTCAGTATTTACGAAATGTTACCACGTTGCAACATATCTGATATGTTTTGTAATTGCGTTTATATCAATCTATCTGTCGTCATGTTCATTCTTTCATTGTGAAAGAGCCAATCAAGCCTTTTCATTTCCATTCAGGCTTGGCAAAGCTACTGGTTTGTTAAAATTCAAACATGATATTGCGAGCACACTATACTGAGACTTATTAACAAGACTGTCCACAAAGGAGCTTTATATTTTTCTAGTAAATGTAAATACATTTCTGTATTGACTCCTGTAGTCTATATTATGAAGTCACAGATTATGATGTTATGAAAGGTTTTTTTTACATTTCGCGTTACCTCTTCAAGTGTCCTAAGCTAATATTTTGCAATTGGGAGTTTCATTGTTCTTTGGATTATATAAGTCAAGGAATAAAATAAAAGTAAGTTAAATACTTGAAAGCAAAATAAACATGTACAACAATTTCTTCTGCTTTCTTAATTATAAGCTGACTATGTATATGTATACCTAATATATTTTTAAATAAGCACTTTATTTTAATCGTGAAGTATCCTTAAATATATTATGGAACATTATAAATCTAGTTTATTAAAAGGAAAATATTGCGTTGACTAAACTCTAAATGTCGGTATACGTTGAACATAAACTTGCTTAATAATTAAGAGTAATGCCCCCGGCCACGTCTACTTTACCCGGAATCAATTGATTGACCAACTACCCACATTCCGTTTTATAGACTGAAAGCAGAGTCCGTGTCCTAATTTATTCATCAGGACCTCAGACTAGTTGAAAAGGCAGAAGGAGAGTTATTTGGTTCAAAAATCTAAAAAACTTTATATAATAAATATTACAAATATAAGTGTAGATTTAAAAGAATATACTTACATATGATTGTTAGACTAGAGAATATAATTGAATAGCACGTGTAGATTAACACAGATTGAATTATATTAAATAGATTAAATTATAGAATTAATATTAGATTAAATTATATTTAATTTAGTTTAATTTAACCTTATTTATAAATTTACATATGAAATTATGGAACTACGACATAATAAAACTGTTAATATCTCAGAAATATCCAGCTGTCTTACAATATGAGCTATATACAATTCTATATCCTTCGTAAAAATAGCCCACATTTACAAGTTCTGTGCGTTCCATCTGTCTATTTCTCTATTCTGAGATCAGGACACGAATAAATCTTCCAAAGAACATAACTGAAGAAGCTTAGTAATTACTTGAGAACTCTGCTCGGGGCTAAAGATACCTCTATCTGTTTTATTTATGCAGTCTGTGGGGAGATGTTATTTATTTATCATTTGAATAAGCGTGGAGAATATTTAATGAGCGTTGGAATGGATTTGTTAATTTGTGATGATTGCAGTGGTAACATTGGTAGCTGAAACAAATAATATGCGAGGTTTTAAATTTCTACATAATGATATATGTATATAGTGGCAAGACTTCTGCAGACCCCGCCTGGGGTAGTACCACACCTTTGCTAGTTATTGAAACGCCAGCAATACCTACTTAAATACGCTTGCTTGCGTCAAGCGTATTTTTAGCACGCTATTATTAGCTTCATACGTATGTATGTTGTTATGTATGTAACGGAAACTTTGAACATGATTTTGACCCCCTTCAAAACGTCGGATTAACTCGAAATTTGGCATACTTATCAAGGACCGATGACAATATAATAATTTGATTTTTAAGCGTGTTTGTTTTTTAGTTTTTTAAGCTATTATACTTATTTAACGATTTCTTTCTTTTGATTTGTTATGAATCAAGGTATCCAAAATACTTTTTAGGAACTACTTTTTATTGATTCAATATAAAGTGCTTAAATGACTAACAAGTATAAGTTTAGAAACCTCAAAAAATACCCACAAAAAAACGGCTGGACCGATTTTGATGATACATAGCTAAGAACAGTCTCGACAAAATACACTTTAAAATGAAAAATAACTATGTCAAAATTGGTCCATCCGTTTGAGAGCTACGATAACACAGACAGACACAAAGATACACAGATGCACATATACATAGATACACACGTTAAACTTATGACACCCTTCCATCCTTATGATGGGTCGGGGGTTAAAAATTAGCACAAACAAGCAAACCCATAAGGCAGCTAAGTCACAGTTAGAAACACATCATAAAAGTAAAAATTATTACGGTAAGCGTACACTAAAATGGCTAATACCTAGATTATGCAACGAATTACCGGTAGGATACGAAAACAATTTAGAAATAAACAGGTATATCTAAGGTAGCATTAAAAATATGTTGCTTACATAAATTACCAGAGTAAGTTAATACGTATGTAAGTCTTTTTAATGCCATATACTTAGCTTATCTTATTTGTATAAAAAATAAAACCGGACAAGGCGAGTCAGACTCGCCCACCGATTTTTTCCTATATGTGTACTATAACACAATGATTCTTGCCAAATTTCATAGTTCTAGGTCAACCGGAAGTACCCCATAGGTTTTGATTCCCTTGTGAGTGTCAAAATGTGCGTTTTTTTCGACTTATTCTACTGTAACTTTTTGGTATGAAAACTGAGAAGTTTGATTTTTCTCTCTGCAGCAAGATACTATGGATCTGCGTATATGGTTTTAGTTTCAACTCGATACCTTCACGCGTTCCCGAGATAAAGGTCTTTACACCCGGACAGACGGACGGACAACAAAGTGATTTTATAAGGGTTCCGTTTTTTTTCTTTTGAGGTACGGAACCCTAAAAACACTCTATCTCTACTAAATTGTAAATCACCTACAATCGAAATTATTGTTATTTTGAATGAGAGTTTATTATCTACAAACTGATATACTGTTTGGTAGAACAATCTTGGTATAGAAGGTATAATATAGGAACATAAATACAAAATTTACCCATAACTTAAAAAATTGATGTCTGTAAAGTCGGTTTACGGGCGATAATTTTACGTGATAACGATGCGTCACAAGCCGAACGCTTAGGCCGATCGTCTCTCTATCGCTTGTTCCGCGCTCTCGCTTGCACGCTCGGCTCAGGTGGAACGTGACAATGAGTCGTGCTTTTTCGTGCGTGCAGCCGGCGTTCATCAATTTATGACGTTATCACGTCAAAAAATTACCCTCCTTTTTGAACAGTAACAGTAACTAACATCGCAGTCTAACAAGTACAAAAGAGCGTTCTAACGGGTCGTTCTCGCAATAAAGCCGGCTATGCACGGGACAGTAAGAAGGTTACCACACTGATCTACCGCCGCATCAGTTTCAGCTTAGACCGCACTCTAGATTTACTGTTCCGTAATTCATACGGACACAATAACCCCGTTTTTGGGGAACGAGCGGTGAACTTGGAGCGATTCATTATACTTAATTAAGTTTATTTTCGCTTTTTTTTTGTTTTTATGATTACACATTCCTGACTAGTTTTTGTTTGTTTGCTCGGAGAAAAATGTGAAATGTTTACGTCTAGACACATAAACATTATTGTTTTTTTTTTTATAACTACGTGTTTTAGTAAAAAATGTATCAATTTAAAAAAAAAACCTATTAACTAAATCGAAAGCAATTATAATTTCATCCTAATTAATCATTCTGAAATATAAAAGTTTATAAATAAATTTGAAATACTGAATGAAATTGGATCAAACTTTTAGTAATTTTATACCTTTACAAACAAAACGTATACACCGCGTATGAAGTAATTGTGACGTGAATACTCATCTCAATCATTTCAGTGCCATTACTATATTAGTGATTGTTTATGATATATTTTAAAGTCAAGTAAGTGGTTCGTCTCTCCTTTACTCCTTACCTTTGTTGCTTTTAATTTCTATATAATCATAAATAATAATCGCTTATGATTTGGACCACTTATTTAGCTTCATGTAAATTGTGCCTAAGTAAGCATTTAGCTGATTATAAACTATGAGCTCTCATAGGCACAGTTACTACAAATTGATTATACATATATATATAATTTTCAATACGTAATCCTTACCTATTTTACTTATAGCAGGCTATTTCGTTTGGCGATTCTCTTTAAGAGGATCATTTAGCTAACGTTAATAAAATTTATTCATATTTGTAAAATTTATAAGATTTCGACAAAGTATGTCGTTGATTATTTTGTATGTAATTGGAATAATTAGGCTTTTTGTATCTGATACAGATGCAAAAAAAGCAATAAAAGTAATTTAAAAAAATTAAATCAACTTGAAAACTTAAAAGGGTGAAATAATAGCAACTGTTACATATTATCGAAAAATTAAATCAAAACTGGACGTCTACCTAAGTAAGTACATACCCCAACTAGCTTTTGAGGTCGGTGTCTGTCTTTGACTTAGTCGGTGACAATTTAGGGCCTCCTTTTTTGAAGTCGAAAAAAAAATATGAAAATTTGATAAAAAGGAAAACTGATGTCTTCAATATGTATAAAAGTCATTAAAATTAGGTAACGTTTAGGGTTAAACAATTTTCACCTCCTCTATGGAAAAACAATCTTCTTGGAATTTTCAAGGCTAGAGTGAATTGATATCTTCTAGATTAACGAGCTCTATCCTCGGCCACACCGTCGCTTAACACTATTAACACTAGGCGAGTTGGTGGCCAATCGTAGATCTATCTCATATATAAAAAAAAAAACAAGAACTTCTACGAGCACAGCGATTCTCTTAAGTGCAGGCGGTTAAGTCATGATTTCGCTATTATATTAAAACACGCTCAATCATCCACAGGTCAAGCACTCGTATAGCTTATTGCTGCAACTAAAGCGAACGTATTGAAGCTGTCACTTATAAAATCATTAGTTAGCTATCCGTTTCCACCGTACCTCTATCGTAAATACGGAGATACGCTAGTCGATTTAATTGTAGGAAAAAAAAAATGGTATAATGACGCTGTACATATTTTCTCACCAAATGATACACTCAACAGCGTATTAAATGAAACAGTTATATTACCGCAAGTGTATAGTAAAAAAAAAATGCAACCAACTTCAACATTACACTACACACATACACACACACACACACACACACATTGGACTACATTGGATGAGTATTGTAAGAAGGCTTTACAAGCTCACTAAATTCTACATGGTTAAATATAAACTTTTTTCAAAAAACGACTGTCATCCGCGCCCGCTTTTCGATGTGTCAAGAATAGAATTTGTCACCGATTGTCAAAAGCTTTGTCTTCGAAGAATAGAAAATGTGCAGATGTTTACAGAATAATCCTCAACACTTGTCACTTTTTTTTTTTTCAAAGAAAAACGTGTCGATATAACTCTGCGATTCTATAATCTGAACCACTTCACTGAGGCACCCAATAAAAATATTCATAATTTTTGAGATTATTCAAAAAATTATAAAGCAAAGTTGATAAACTAAGGGACCACCTCGGGAATTTTCTCTTTATAATTATCCAAGAAATACAGAAAATGGTTCACGGATGACGCAGTAATCGGTGAACATACATAAAAAATACTAGAAGACCTAGAAGACTAAATGATCATATAAGTTTTCCATTTTTATTATTTGCGGGACGGAATCCTAATTACACAAATTATAACAAAACCTAGTTTGCATGAAGGTAAACGCCCGCAAATAGGAAGAGTTAAGCGTAACCGAATGAGTACACGACGCGATTTTAAATCGATACCGATCTGTCCAATGAGTCGATAAGTATCGAGTTACAAACAGAACGGGACTAGCCGGTCGCCGCAGTGACACTTTATGAGGTAAAGATGACAAGTTATGTGCCCTCCGTCTCGAAATGTGACTTACTGGGGTTAGCACAACTGCCATATTTAAATGTATGTAATTATTTATTATTTATAACACTTTAGATCCTGGTTAGTTAAATTTTATTAAAGATTTACGGTAGGTATAGGTTTAATTTGTACTGCAAGGCAGGCGTATAATAGATGTCGAAAAGTCAAATCTTCTACCTTGACTGAAGGCTTAGAATTGATTGGAAGCTTGAGACGGGTTTTTGGAGACATAGCAATACTTAATTTCAGTACCTACTGCTTTTTTTAGATTTTCTTTCATACAAACTAGACATTAGCTTATCTGGTCAAGTACGGTGTAGAGAAAAGTACTTAACACACCTAGCCCAAGAGCGGTAAGTGGCTCTCAAGTGAGGCTGACGCCAAAACACAGTATTCGATCCTTGGTGACAAGGTTTTAAGTTGAAAGCTTCTATAATGCTTGTTTCCTCCTGATATAAACTTTGGAAGCTCTAACTTTTGCTAGCAAAAATTATGTGTCCATGGAGTCAGTGGCACTTTAAAAAAAACCCCGTAAACAAAAAAACCCTGCGAAAAAACAAGGATTATTCTACTCACTTAAAATTTATGGTTTCCTTCCTTGCAGTATTCTGTGAAGTCCCAAGGGCACTCGTTAAGGTGATATCTTGGATTTTCATCGACGCATTGAGATGCATTCTATTTTTGCTCAGAAATACCAACGGCCTAGGAAGTTACGAGTATAAGTGAGACAATTATTGCATATTCTGAGTCAGATGATGACTCAGGCGTATTTTCCTTTATTATCTTCCTGCCTTAACACTTTAAAACATCTTTTAAAGTGCACTATAACGTGCATTTACATATTTGCTCTTATTCAGTGCTTTTGAGGTGCGAATTTGTGTTTAGAAAGAAACTGGTTTATAACAAAAATTGTTTTCCATTTTTTTATATTGGATACGTTCTTGCTATTGATCTTAATTGCCCATTATTTTATTTGTTTGTATTTTGCCTTTTAACTTTTCGTCTAAATTAAGGCTATGAGTATAGTTCATAAAAAAATGTGAGCAAGTTGTCGCGGCAACTTTCGCCAGTAAATTACACGTTTTTCATACAAAAGGAGAAAAACTATTTTTTACCTATAAATATCATCTGATTTCGATTATACTTTATAAATATAGTTGGTACCATTTATGGCTATGATGGTAGGATGGCAAACCATGGTGTTTGCTTTTTCAAAATATTGACTTTTCTTAGTTAAGGAAATTTAAAAAGTCATACAGTAGAGACAAAGTCAACCTGACAGATCAACCAGATATAAATAAAAAATATGAGATATAAATAAAAAGATATAAAAATATCCAATCAGATAAAAGTATTTTATCTAATATCTGAGTTGGTTGTCAATCGTAGATCTAAAAAAAAATCTTTTTTTACACAAGATAGATTATTTATTGTTTTTTTTCCGAAATCGGATAATATTTAGGGGTAAAAAACAGATTAATCTCCAATTAATTAGCAAATCTTGTGATTTCGTTATTATATCGAAAATTGGTGAAAGCAGACCGAATGGTTCTGGCGCTGTCTTTTTTTTTTGTGGAACTTTTTTTCCAAACGTCACATTGGATGAATTAAAAAACAATATATTTTTAACTACGCGTGCATCGTACTTCGACGTATCGTGAAGGGCATTCTTAAAAGAAGAAATCAGTATTCGCCTTTTGTATCGACAAAATGTGCGTTAAATGATTTCAAAACATACAATTCAACAATCTGGCAATATTGTTTATATTGCCAGATGTTTTTATCCTGATCACTTCAGTTTTCATATTTGGAATCTTCAACAAAACAATACTTGTTCCTTACACCTACAGCCGATAAACTGGTGCGTGTAATTGCAGTAGCGTACTTTAGCCGACACACGAGGAACCAGCCTGCGTAGGCGCACTGCTGATGAACACGTTCATTTTTGTTTCATTTATATCGATCTGTAGAACTACAGGATCAATATTGAGTGTAAACTTGTTTTTTGTTATGTTTCGATGACTAAATCATTTTCATATGTCATATCATCTCATTTTCATATGTCAGGTTCATATGGTCTAGATTACTGAATGATTAATAGTTTAGGGGCAAAATACAAACCAGCGCAGTAAAAATAATAATTACTGTTATTCATACTGCATAAAACTTATTTTTACAAAATGCATAATATTATCAAAATATAAAAAGATTTATGTTGATCTTTTAGGCTTATTCAAAGTAGAAAATACAAAAGCTGCTTTTTTAAATACATACACAATGCAAGTCTAAAATTTTTTAAGTTACACTAATTTATTTTTAAAAATATATCATTTATCGGTGTACAAAAAATGTATTTAGTGTCTTAGTTTTTTTCGCGTGAAATCCCCAAATCATTCAATACACAATATATTTTTCTCGGCAGCCAGCCTCAGACTAGTCCCATCCCCTTGATTTACGCGCACATTCAATACGATGTCTTCATTTACAGCCTTCCGGCGAGTCGTGAGAGGGTGTGCCACTTGTGACCCTAAAAATTCCCGATGAAGCAATAAATCAAAGTTTCTGTTTCATAAAGTCTTAATACTCTTTTGTGCGCGTGTCGGCACATTTATCATCGCGATCAACACACCTTGTACCGTCGTACAGTCAGCTGCGTAATTTAACAAATACGGGTACGCTACTAGTACGTAGTGTAGTACGGCCTGAGACACGATGGAGTGACGATATACGGAAAGCAGCTGGCAGTGGCTGAAAGCGGAAATCTGAGGATCGTGCTAAATGGCGTACAATGGGATTGGCCTATATCCAGCAGTGGACTAAAGCATGCTGATGATGATGATTATGATGATGCTACTAAGCCGTTTAAACGTAGCTTACTGCGCACACTAAGTGTGCTACTGTGCCGCTACTTACGATATACTTTTAGTAATTTGATTGTTTTAGATGTTTTAGTGCTAAACCTCGATTGTTACATGTACAGGTTATTATACTATTAGACAATATGAATACGAATCCTTAAATCGGAGAAATTTATTTCATAAAATAATAAATTTAAACTAAGTGCCTACATAATAGACACAAAAATGCACTATCAGTAACTTCCTGATTTTTTAAAGAGAATGAAGACATAGAGAGATTGTCTATAAGTGCTATAAAAATTTAGAAGACCTGAATGGTGCATAATAGATTTAAAAGATAACAAAAAAAAATAACAAACTTGTCAAACTAAAGTGACGGCATTGTCAAAACCGACAATAAATTTTATTAAATTATTAAATATATATTATTGGTGCTGATTGTACAATGTCCAACAAGTTTAAAATGTGGAGATTTTCGAGGGTCGTAAGTATGCGCCAAAAAAGAGTTGAACCTGCAAAGAATGTGATACGACAATGTAATTTCGCACCTTTGAACTCACTCGAAGCGTCTTGTGAATTATTAATCGATTTTTAAGATATTCAATACTGGCTTCTCGCTACAGATTTCAACGGAATATGAATGTGGTTTGTATTATTTTTTATTTATTTTGTGGCTTATGACAATTCTTATGAAAACAAAATCTAATCAGAAACATGCAATCTTCATGTTCAACCACACCGACAGTGGCTTTCGGCGCGTTTTTCTATAAACGCGGATTCAAATCATAGATTCTGATAAAATCATTCGAAAATAAATAAAATATTGTTTTAGAATCTGTTTAAATTTTTTTAATACAATGCAGTTAAAATTTTTTTTTTTTTTAAACCTGTTAATTTACCAAAAACATAATGATCATCTCAGCCATAAAAGGTCTACCGACATATGCCTCCCCCATGGAGTTTCAAAGGAAGTGAAAGTGGCTTGAAAAAAATTGTCCATCTCGTGGCCGGTCTACCTATGCTGTGCTCGCCGGTTCGTGGTCTCCGCTCGAGAACTTTTCAGCCCCATCATCGGTTATCAGTTATACGTGCTATAATTTTTACGTGCCTTGCTCACTGCCACTACAAATACATTAAGACGAATCACTTTAACATTTCATCCAAATTATAGTTTAAAAAACTTGAAACAAATCTATCGCTAAAATTTTTGCGCGTTAAAATTTCATTACACTGAGTAACAATTGTGAATACCTTAGAAAACATTAATCAATTGACTTCAAAACACGCAATTTTGTTTTAAAAACGGAATCGCACAATCGATTTTGATGACTTTTTTTCTGGGATCAATCTGAAATTATATCCTTTCAAACAAAAAATAATTTTCGAAATCGGTTTATAAATGACAGAGTTATGGGCAACAAACAAAAAAAAATACATTCGAATTGAGAACCTCCTTTTCAGAAATCTAATGAAAATAATTAAAAATATATTTATTTACATCGAAGAAATGTTCACATATCAAGCGATTCAATTTGGATTCAATTCTAAAACGTAGAGAAACGTATGTATTTAACTAAACTCACTAAGTATTTCGCTTCATTAGCACGCAAGCTCGTCCATTCCGACATACTCGGCTGTAAACATCGCAAAGGGTAAGGAATCGAAACCTATCGAATTTCAAGTAATGCTCATGACTCGGATAATGTTAACTAACGCTTATTTGTGAGATACAGTTCTGTGTTTGTAACGAATCGAGTTTAACTGCGAGTGTATTTTGTTTGTATCTCAGTCAAATGCAAGCCTTACCAGCATTATGGTTAAAAAAAAACTGAAACAACCGACTTACGAAATACGCAATTTCTTGCAATTAATCAATTATACGCAATTACTTGTATGACATATTTTTCCAGTTATTTTGTTATAAGTACCAAAGTATTAAACCGATTTTGATAAAATGTATATGAGACTACTGTTGAAGTATGATTTACCAAACAAATAAAGAATCATCAGAATCAATTCATAATAGCCGAAGTAATCCCTGAACAAAAAAAAAAAAAATGTGAACATTTCACACAACACCATCTAGCCCAAACTAAGCAAAGCTTGTACTATGGAACTAGATCGATTAGTATGTATTATATTATATATTATACATAGAAACACCCAGATACAGAACAAACATCCATGATCATCACACAAATGTTTGCCCTGGGTGAGGATTGAACCCACGACCTACAGCTCAGCAGGCAGGCATACTACCATTTCATGGAGTCACAAGGCCAGACGATATTGTTTTGTTGTAGTATATTTAAAGACATTAAAAGCATAATTATTAAATACAAAATACAACCTCGAAACATAATTATATTTCTGATAAAAACGAGTCCTGTATTATTGTCAACCTTAACAAAGTTTAGTAGCTGTACCAAAGAAAAACACGCTCAGATGGTCGAACCTAGCCGGCCTACCTAGAAAGTCGAACTAAATAACCATACGACATTTACTATCGATAACCTGATAGCGGCACTTCCTTGTCCAGCCATTGTAGTCCGACCATTCTTACGAAATATCGCCGCAATTTGCGGTACACTGCTTACGTGCCATGAATAACTGAATTTGATATACGCCGATAGAGAAAATAAAATATAGGCCCTACTATAACTCCATTTCTTTAAAAAGGAGCATCGAGCATCGAGGAGTCTTAAAAAGTATTTTATCTCTCTAGATTAAACACTTTCTAAGGCGACAATGCTCCTTTTTAACCGACTTCCAAAAGTATTCCCGCATCATCATATGAGAGTCCCTTCCCATTCCAGGCTAGATAGATAAATAAATTATTTACTGTACACGCAAAATTAAATACATATAATAATCATCACAACAATGAGTGCAGCAACGAGCGGCCTTATCGCTAAAAGCGATCTCTTCTAGCCAACCATGAGATAAGATTTACTTACCATCTTGGATGTGACGGCACTTTGGATTAGTGAAACTGTCGTCAAAAGCCTATCAATTGTAAAAAGCGTCATTATTTAAGTAATAAAAAAAAGATTTTCAATAAAAAATTCAAAATATTAAAGTTTAATAGATACATTTCAAACATTTTTATCCACTGTATGTATGCATATTATAATGAAATATACAAATAAACCTACAGACGAAATTATCGTGTAGTCAGACCTTCGTTTCACTTGTCACTTAAAGCCTTAATCTTCATCCTGACGAACAAACCACTGTGACTGAAGCACTTTAAACATAGGTTCCTCGACCAACTGGTAACAGCTTGTTAGGTTACAAAATGATTAGCCTCGGTGTCGGCACGCGAGTATATCGCGATTCAATTTAAAGTAGACAGAGGGCAGTAGAGTTGTAGAGTACACCATTTTACCCGCTTACATAAAATAGTCTGGTCCATAATATGCAGCTGTCGTGAAACACATAAATAAAATAAATGAGCTAATGGGCTCAGTTGACCACTTTCAGTTTTTTCAAACAATCCTTTAAGGACAACTGGGCCTGTCCGTCAACCACTTTCTACACTTTTATCTTCATGCTGACAAAAAATCACTTTAAAGCGCTTTAAACATAGGTTCCTCGACCAACAGGTAATAAGTAGCTTGTTAGGTTACAAAATGATTAGCATCGGTGTTGACACGCGAATACATCAATCTACTGGTTGAACTGTAGATCAACAGTTTTCTGAACCTGTCTAAGTTTTTGGAAAGTTTTCTATTTAGTAAAACCCAAGATTTACATTTAACCTAAGAAGCTCTGAGCTCGAGGCTAACAATTTAACGAGGTTTGTAATTTTTTTACATAATGCTCTGTTCTTCTACACAAAGAGCGCAATCTGTTTCATATTTTCTCTCAACCAATGACAAATTAGACAGACTAACAAATTAATTTTGTCTACGATTTTAGACGATAAATAACGAAAATTCCAATTTGTATTATAATATTTAACTTTATTGTAATTAAAACTTATTATATTTATGATTCGTATTTTATAATTATTTCAATTTTCACCATTTTTTGACCCAAAAACCTCAAGCATAAACTTGAGATATTTTTTTCGATTTTTTTAATGGCACTCTGCATTTTTTTCTGTAGAGTAGGGCAACTCAGCCTCGATCATCGGCACGCGAATATATCGCGATCCAATTCTAAGTGGACAGGGGGCAGCGTCGTTGAATGCCCCGTTGTGCGACTTGCATACTTTCACCGGCTCCCGATGGGCTTGCTTCAGGCTAGGGCTAATAATAGCACTTACTAGAACAATGTACATTAACTGTTGAGTGTTGAGAAACTAACGTTTATCAATGTACGAGTTTGGTTGATTTAATTTCACTAATATTCTAGAAGAAAAAGTTTGTTTATATGAATATAGCTGGATTTATATGGATATTGTTGACGAATTTTACAAATTTGTATGTTGAATTTTACAGTTGACTATTTATTTATTATTTTGACATTGAATATTGTTTGAGCTCACCCTACCGTGACTATCGCTTTATACGTTTTGCAACATCTAACAGGTAAATTACTTTTACGGAATAAATGAATATGAATATGAATGATATATTTTATCCCAAAAAAAGTTTAATGTACCAATGGAATTTATTTAGTTACCGCGAGTGAAACTGCAAGGCGTAGTTAGTTTTTTTGATTTTTTTTTTTTATTTCTCTACCATATAAATAAAAAATCTCGCTTGTTTTTGACCGCCTACGCATCTGCTACGATCGTTGCGGTCTACGAAAGCGAAATAAATGATAGAATACCAAACATGCTAATAAATTTCACAAAAAAAACATTTCTAGTTTTCATCACAGTCTTGCCCTTTCCTCACTAGGTGGGGTTAGCTCAGCACGTTCCCTTTTGTCACTTATTTGTGGTTTTAATCTTATAAATTTGAAATCTATTAAAATAATTAAAGTTAGTAATTACGTACGTAAATAAAACGTAATAAGTACGCTATCCCTATAGCTACTACCTATCTTTGACATACCTTCAACAAACACAACTAAATCCTTACCTCCTCACAAGATGATCAGAATGTTTTTCCATTTGTTGTGCACTTGCCACACATTACTTAGACTCAGGTCCGCCGGAAACACAGCAACAAATGGCCGCAAAGCCTTACTCTATTCTAACAAACAGAGAACAGTATCAATGCCTTTATTTATACCTTTAAACTAAGTACGAATACTACAATCTCAGTCCGTAAACGGAGAAATACATTTAACATACTCGTACTAAATGGTTCTTAATTCACAATTGTTTTCAAAAAAGCAAATAAATTTTACATACCTACTGCATATACTTTTACGTGAATATACAAATATTAGTTATACTATACTAAATGAACTGAGTCATCAAAGGTACCAGTTTTATGAGATTTCTATAATTGAATACTTTGTTATAAGTCAAATCAGAAGCAACATAAATTACTTATTCTAAATCATCTGATTTCAAAATGTTATCACAATCAGCCTATTACTTTAGTCCCTTGGAATTGCATCGATATACTTAGTGCTTTTAGAAAAACAAGTGTTTTTTTTTGTTTACATAGTTGATACAGGACCCATTTAGGTAAAATTAGATTTTTTTATTAATTCACAACAATAATTCCTTCTTTATTCGATTCGAAAAAAAATCCATAAAGAATGCAATACCACAAAAGACATTAATAATAGTACATACCTTTATTTCAATGCATATAATGTTTTCCATTAGAATTTCCCCAAAGGGAAGACAATAACGGTACCTCCACTATTGCAAATTATGAGGAAAATTTAAACAACAGTCTCACGGATAAAAAATACGATATTTTATTCATTAATACATACGGTAAAAAACAAGATATCACAGAATTCCAGTTACCAATAGATTTTCTTTCGACATTTGGTAGACAAAACTAATTTACTTTTGGTCAAGATCACATAAAGACAAAAGAGAAAATTCAGCGCTTAATGCTAACATTACTTTTATTTCACTGCGTCAAATTTTATTACTAAGTGGGCGAATTAATTCATTGTTTTAAAGTACAGAAAGAGAAACCTTTATAAGCCTCATAAATCAATGCAAAATATAACACCCGAGTTTAGGAGGTGAAAGTCGGTATTTAGCTACCTTTTTATGGCTAAAAATTAATTAAGCATAGAAATTAATTTGCGCAGTGCGAATTCAAGTGACGACTGTAATAATGTCATACAATATTTTACGTTCATTAAAGAGAATGTATGTAGTAAAGCGAGGTGAGATGTAATCAGTCAGGTCACAGTCTCATCTTGCGCAAGAGTGAGACGGTTTCAACACGGCTGTAAAGTACCAAAAATAATTCTTCGGTCAGCGTGTAAACCGTACAATTTATGTGCGATTCGCTCGTTTAAAATGCGAACTCACTTTCCTTCGTTGAAAGTTAATGGGTGAGCGACTTGTATTATTTTGGCGACTTCTGAATTCGCTGCGTACTTTGCGATTGTCATAATTTGACTCATGTTTCACTACCTATAACTGATGTTTCATTTTTGTTTATTTCTTATAGAGCTCCGTACGAGTATGAAGTTGCTTCAATAATCTTAATATGATAGAATCACTGACCTTTATCCATGACTGAGAGCTGTCAAACTATGTTTGTGCTTTTATTTGATTGTCACCATTTCCGAGCTGTAGGCAGATGCGTTCGATCCATGAATCCACACTTTGACATCTGTGATAACTGTGGCAGCTATTTGAAATATGTACTTACACGTTCAATTTGTTCTCACTACACTCTCACGTGGTGTTGCAAATTTACGTGCCAAAACTGTCCCATGTATTTGAAGAGTTTGTCCATTCCTAACAAATAAATCAAAGTCAGTGCACAGAATAGTCTCTCATGGTCATCGCGGTTAATGCCATACAAATGAAGATTACTTTCTTTTGAAAGTACTCATCTGATTTCAATAAAATTTGAGATGGTATCTTATCATTATTAATATGTAAACATAAAAAGAGACAATACGCCCTTAATTCACCCCATTCTAAATTAATTTCACTTACGTACATTCCGTTGTGTTACTTTCTTAACGCTGTTGCGACAACCTTTTTAACTGCAAATTGACATTTTGGTTTCATTAAAACCGCGGACATAAAAATGTTTCGCTATTTTTTTATTAAAACACACATTATTTTTCGAAAAAAAATGCAAAGATTAAGAGCGATAACTGAATTCCCGATCGGTGTCTGATTGAAATATTATTACAATATTTTTGATTGAGCATAATTATTGTTGTGACAACTGATATACTATAGCTTTAAGTAAAGATATATCTTACAAATAGGCTCATAACTTACTGAGACATTTATGAAAGAAACGCTGTAGCGAGTTAAGAGCTTTTAGAACTAGTATATTGGTTGATGTGATATTAGCTAGGTTAACAGTTGTTTATGTTATTTATATGTCAACATCATATCAAAATAAATGCCTGCCCTCATCCTCGTAACCCTCTTATCTCCTCGTATACCCTATCCCCTCCATATAACCCTCTAATCAAGGTCAGATGTGACGTCAAACGACCATTATATTTTTTGGTGTTCTGCCTACCCGAGGGAAAACAGGTGTAATTAAAACCGAAAATTTTAATAATAATTATGGTTTAAAAAACTGAAGCAACCAACTTCTCATGGATGCCATTCTCAGAATCGGACCAAATTGAAATGGGACCACACGGGAAGCACCAACTTTCAAATAAAAAAATAATCATCAACATCGGTTCACCCAGTCCAAAAGTTCTGAGGTAACAAACATAAAAAAAATACAGTCTACTGGAAAGGTTATTGGAAAGTGCTAAGATGGAGTTTGTGCTCATTATTTTAGTCACTGTAAGTACTTTTATTGCAATATTATATATATTTATATATATCTTGTATGTAAGCCACAAAGCAGCCGCCCCAGTCTTAATTACAGTGTTTAAAACTGGCATCGCTCAGTGTTGAGATCTTCTTGATACTGCGATCTCTTCATATTGCGGTATATTACTCATCACGCGCATGCGTATTAAGTGAATATTGTAATTGAAGCCTTCTGGTGAAATAATTTTGATCTGTGTAATAAAGCTAGGGCTGTGTCATATTTTTAACCGACTTCATAATGGGAGTTTTTTCTATTAATCTTGTTTTACTCTCGACGCAAAAAAATAGCATTATACAATACTATTAATTTACGTGTATAATAATAATGTTACTTTGTCTGTGACCTCGTAAATAAACGTTTTTTTTATACCAATTTAAAATTATTTTTCTGTGTTACCCAATGGTATCGCTGCAATTTTATCAATTCATTTTTAATAAGAATAGAAAGTTATAAAACATACGTAAGTACTTTTGCGTCCTGTCACCTTGCCGCCACCCAGCAATCCGCTGGTTCTGCCTCCGAGGCGTCGCGTCTGCCCAAGGAAAACACACAATTTACGACTGCCTGGAATCAGCGTATGACTTTATCCTTTTGCAGTGGAAATAGGCGGCTGTGAAGTTAGAAACCAGTAAATTCGTGCAAGACCTGGACCAACGCTTGCGGGAGAAGGGCCGCGAGCCCAGGTCTGGATGGTATTTGATACAGCAAATTTCCAATGTTATCCAGCGAGCCAACGCCGCTAGTTTCATGCGAACCTTTATATTTTTAGCGTGAACTTAATAACAGTAATAAAATATATTTTAATATTAATAAAAATATTTAATAATAAGTAAATATAATATTAGACCCGTGTATACATTTGAGTAAATATGTATGTATATAGCATGTGGATAAGCAAGTAAAGTAATTGCTTTATACACCTAGCTGGTAAGTACGCCAAATACCTCAATTCGACCATAAATAAAGAATTTCCGAGAAGTGGGGCACTTTTATCAAATATTTATAAGATACCAATCATACGCGTTTACGATTTTATTCGTTGATTTATTTATTGACTCGAATTTAGAAAACTTGTTATAGAATCCGACGAACCTGGCCTGAGACCTACTATTGAGAATTACTAAATACACAAGTGCCTTACAGAAAATAAAGGGAACTTTAAGTACATTTTAGGTATTTATTTTATACTTTCTGGGGAAGTTTCAACAATTTCTTTAAAACTAATTTTCAATATTTTTTCTATTGTCATCTACATTTGTTTCCGCTTCTTCCGACTTTTGCGTGATTCATGCAATAAGATAAAAATAATAAAAAGAAAAAAGTTGTCTAGCTAATGGTTCATATTCTAATCAAAAATATTTTTTTTATTCGTAGGTAGGCTTGTGCTTGATCATCAATTCGCTTGATGAGATGATTATAATAGAAAAAGAGAGATACTCCATCAAAATATAATATATTTTCGTCACTGCGGTTAAAAAAACAACGAAGTAAAAAAAGTACTCTGTTATTTTCTAATGGATTTGGATTCTGATTGTATAGATCAGCTAGTCTCACCTATGACCACAGACTCTGCAAAATATTCGAAATGTCAGGTCATACAATTATGTAAAATATACGCGATAAATCCGTTCAAATTAGTTTATTTTCATTTTAGAATTTCTAATGAGTAATCCCGAAAACCTTAGAAAACATAAATTACATGTGTTCTTGTAATATCGCCAAACCACGTCTGTTTAATAAACACATCAAAAAATAAAAATCACACTAATACGTAGGTATTTGCTTCTCATTTACTTATCAATAATATTCATAATCTGCGATCTCGAACTAGTAGTAGCGCCCACTTCAAATATTTTATTAAGTCTTTTTCCTTGCTTTTACGACTACTGGCCATAAACAATCGATGTTTATTGAGTATCATCTAAGTAGCCGACCGGTAATAAAGTCCTCAGTCACTAAAAAACACTAAATTCAATTCAATCAGAGTTTCACGATCTGTATTTGCCATCAAACATCCTGTCAGATCTGAAATAACCTCAAAATAAGGTGTAATTTCGAATGTTTATATTTACATGAAGTTTGTACAATTTTATCTAAGTTTTCCTCGAAAAGACATTAATAAATCCTCTTAATTATATATTTTATTGATAGATAAGTAAGTCCTTAGTTTATATTATGGATTTATCTTTTAATTTGGTTCGATATACTTTAAAACAAGATAATTATGGGTTAAATTAAATGAGTAACACCCACTTATTAACTTCTTTTGTATTTCCAAGGACTTTTAAGTAAAAAATAAATTATTGAATTTGAGCAGCTCATAAAAATATAAATTTAATGTGTATCTTTACTTAATTTTCATTACTTGACTTTTAACAGAATCGCTAAGCGTGCAGTTGGTGCAAGTACATAGCATATTTTTCTATGCAACTACACCCCTCTTAGCCATTTCTACGTCCCAGAATCTTAAGATCCATTAGAAAATAATAGATTACTTTTTGACTTCGTTGGTTTTTTTTTTAACCGCGTTCAAGAATATATTTTTTTGGAGTATCTCTTTTTCTCTAGTAGGTATGTGTATCATCATGTCATCAAGCGAACTGATGATCAAGTGCAAGCCTACCTACGAATTAAAAAAAAAAAAGATTAGAGTACATAATTATGAACCATTAGCTAGACTTCTTATTTTTGTTTTTTATTATTTTATCTTATTGTAATTTGTATGAATTACGCAAAAGCCGGAAGAAGCACAAACAAATGTTTAAACAGAAATCAATTTTCTCTTCTCCAGATAAATACACGCTAACTGATTCTCTTAATTCATTTTGTGACATTTGCCACTCGCAGTGCTTGTACGTTTATCCCTACATCAGATAATCCCAACGCAAATTTATCAATAATTATATCTCCCCAGCATTATTTCGTCTTATTAAGCTCAATCACTCCACAACGTTAAAAGTAACGAAGCACGTCACTGAATTTCACAATGTAGGTATGTTTTAATTGCCGACTCCTTTGTCGCCGATGCCGCGAACAGATTAAAGTCATTCTTAATTGAATGTGTTGTTAATATCTGAATGTCGCTAAATATTGCACCTGGTTTTAAACTGAACTGTCTTAACAGCTTTTTTTTTTGATGTTGGCATCATGCTTGCACATTTGTCATTTGTCGAGTTTATTCTTAACAGCTTTTTATTAGTTATTTATGAATATTTATAAAAGTTGACAGCGCGACAAATTTTATTATGTTTTTGATGTTTTTTGCAGATAATAAAACTATAAAAATATGTATTTAAATTAGAAAATATATATATATATATATATTGTATGATGCAATTATTAACAGTAAAAAGAGTAGATTCTAACCTAAATGTCTCCAAATCGCAAATGTATAAGTTCCTTCTAGGCAAACGCTCTCCACCGTAGGCCGCAAGTTCTTTAAGACTAGGTGAGTTAGCGGTCTAATACAAGTTTATTTTAGAATAAATATAAAAAGTCATCGAAATTGGAAACCCCGTATAAAATTGTGTGTAAAAAATAAATAAATATCAGGAATGACCTCAGTGACATATCTTTTATCAGTAGAGTTTAATCTTTGCTTCAAAAACTTAAATATTTAAATATATATGACATCGTTTTTTTTACATTATTGTGATTTATAAGTATAATGAATACATGAAATGAATACTTAAAAAATGAAAATGTTCACAAAAGTTAAAGAACGCGTTGATGTCTTTTCTAGGTGAAAAGTACAATGACATCAGATGTAATAAATAATTTTCTTTTAAAAGCTACCGACAACAACCGATCTAAAAACACCGACTTCAAAATACGTTATTTCGTTTACTTGTAATATTAGTAAGGATTAGGATACATAAAGTTCATATCATCATGTTCAGTCGGGTAATAATTAATCAAGGCGCTCAAGCATTGAAGTAACGCCGCCTTTCTCCTTATACACATTGGATGAAGAGTAAGGTTTTACTTTTCAAGCTCACTAAATACTTTATGATTGAAAACTTGTTAAAGAGACCTCTCTTCAACCACTCGTTTTTCTTCTGTCTAATGCTTAGTCTTCGAAGATTAGAAAACGTTACATTTTTGTACGATAATCCTCAACATTTGACACTTTTGCAAAAATACGTGTAGATGAAACTCTGCAATTTTATAATCTAAAGCTCTTCACTCGTCACATGCATCCAACAAGAATATTCATATTTTTAGAGATTATTCAAAAAGTAATAACGAAGTGTCTATAAAATAATTATGAGACCAACTTGGAGGCTTTCTTTATACACCAATTCGAGAAACATAAACATTAATCCACGAATGACGGAGTAATTCGTGTACATACATAAAAAATAATTACGCTACGAATTGATAACCTCCTCTTTTTTTGAAGTCGGTTAAAAATAATCGATATTTTGTTTCAATTTACTAGTATTTTTAATTGAATCAAATAGATTCAGAAACAAAATAAAATCGTATATATTGATTGACATCGGGCAAACGGTTAGTTTTACGAGTCCATTATCGAGCCGTAGAGAATCAAAGAAATATTGCTATTATATTTGTGCTTCGCGTTTATGATACATAAATATTTTTATAATCGAAATCACTATTCTAGTATTTACGACCGTTTTTATTTCGACTTTAATTGAACCAGTTTAAACAGCCGGTGAAAGAAGCTAATTGGTTATATTTCAAACAAGAGAATGCAACAAAACGCTAAGCTCACTCACATTGATTTATTGATGAATATTTTATTGTGCTCGTCGAAAACATAAAAAATTAACGCATAAAAATTCAAATCCGTTACAAACAATCCAATCCGACCAATGAAAGCGGAGGAGATAATAAAACGGACCAATCACGGAATCTCGCGCCATCAAATATATAATTATAGATTACTGCATTAAAACTTTAAAAGTTGCATATTTTTCATCCCGCTTTTATTAGTTGTAACCTTATTTTTAACTAGATAGCTTTTTAAAAATATGGCTTATTGACATTACAGAAATATGAATTGATTCAAATCATGATTTAAATAAATGTTGTTTATTTATTGTAAGTTAAGGTTTTATTTTTTCTGTCATGTAACACTTCTTGTCATGTTAATAATTTTTCTATTAAAAAACCGACTTCAAACGCAACTTACTAAATCCTTCACGCCCTTCACGATTGTAAGCTTTTTAAAGAGACCTCTCTTCACTCGCTCTTTTTTTCTTTTGTCAAGAATGCGAATTGTCATTGAATTTCAAATGCTCGTCTTCGAAGATTAGAAAATGTGCAGATGTTTATACGATAATCCTTAATATTTGACACTCTTGCAAAGAAAAACGTGTAGGTGGAACTCTACGATTCTATAATCTGACGCACTTACTCAGGAATACAATGAAAATATTTTCATTTTTAGAGATTATTCAAATACTAATTAAGCGATGTTTATAAAATAATTTTGGGACCAACTTGCGAGCTTTCTCTATACACCAATTCAAGAAACACAAAAATTGGTTCTAGAATGACGGAGTAATTCGTGTACGTACATAAAAAAATATACGGTACGAATTGATAATCTCCTCCTTTTTCGATGTTGGTTAAAAAATACTAAAACTTCTACAAATTAAAATGAATAAAAGCAATACTAACAATAATTATAGTTAAAAAAAACTGAAAAATATGACTTCTAGATACGCAATTTGTGTACTTAGATGATTTTTTTAAAATTATTTTGTTATACAAACCAAAGTATTGAAACGTTTTAGATAAAATTTATATGGGACTACTTCTCAGGAATTATCTATCAAACAAACAAGAATCATCCAAAACAATTCATAAATAATTGACGGAGTAATCGCAAAAAATCGTCCTTCTTTTTAGAAGTCGGTTAAAAATAATTTTATTTTAACAAAATACGAAAAGTAACAACTATAGCCTTAAATTCATAAAGATCCCTGTACGGTATTAAGCGGGTACAAAAGCGCGAGTGAGTCCTGAAGAAGAGGCTCTATTAACTCTGAAACCGATCAAAGGATCAAAGACTTGTTCCTTAACCGCAAATGTTGTTTATTCAAATACTAATATTAAAAGGAATTCAGAATCGTATTAAATGTAACTAAATTTAATTTCATCTGACAAAATTATAACTGCTTGTACATAGTTTTCATTAGTCAAGGCGCGAGGCGAGACGCGTTTTGCGCAAGTGTGTAAGGTCCTAGGTTTATTGGCCACATGAAATATTATTAGCTTAGAATCTCGTCCGCTTGTCCGGCTGTCCGCTCGGTTGTCGCCGGATGCGGGTACAACTAAATTGATGGAACCAGTCTACGTGCCGAAGCCAATTTCGCCCGACCTGTATTTAATTGCACTACCCATATATACTTCATCGTCAGGTCGCCATAAGGTGGGTCGCCATGAAGTTTGCCTAATCATGTTTGACACTTCAAACTAAAAAAATGCACGTAGTGCACTAATCTCTTTTTTTATTCATCTGATTTTCTGATATAAATAACAGTTTGGCACACCAATTTGAAAAGTTTCGTGCGAATGCACATGGAGTCAATTTGACGTACAATTCGAATGGTTGTCACACTGTCAATTCGGACATCTGTCAATGTCACTTGTAAGTCATGTCTTGCAGAATTGTAGCCTCGCCATAGTATCTTAACACGAGGTTTTAATTACTTGTGCTTTATTAGCTAGAATTCAACAGCATACAAACTACGTATAAACACATAAACAACTAAAAAAACAACACTAATTACAAACATACAAAATGAAATAAATTTATAACTTACAAAAGTTTACTGTAGATTCTGTTCAAAAATGTATAGTTGAAAAAATAATAATAGCAGACACTTTTTTCAGTACCAGTATTAAATATTTTAAATGAATGTTTTTTAAAGTAATTCAATTGAAAAAAAAGTTTCTTTAATCACTTATTTAAAGAAATAAACATTGCAGCAATTTCTCTCACTCCAGTCTTGTCGCTACAAAAACTATCACTCAGCGACCGCCGAGATT
Organism: Lycia hirtaria; assembly: GCA_947563715.1. Taxonomy (NCBI): domain Eukaryota; kingdom Metazoa; phylum Arthropoda; class Insecta; order Lepidoptera; family Geometridae; genus Lycia; species Lycia hirtaria. Next base: position 11,251,527 of record OX387377.1, on the reverse strand, counting down.
TATACGTCCAATTAAATTAGAGGCAAAAACAACACACGTAATGAGGCAATCAATAAGGTATTTACACTCTTGTATGTCCGAATTCTTTTAACAATCGAGTTTCCTCTTAAATCCCGCATTAAGTTTCGTTAAAATGCCGTACGGTGCATATTTTCTTGGCGACAAAGAATTTAATGACGAACATAAATTTTGAAGGGAGCATGGTTTTATCTTACAATCAGAAGTTAACAAGACAACTGAATCAAAAACAATGGGTGGTCATTGACATGCAATTGATTTGTATTACAAGTTTTCGGCCCTGTTGACAGGAATGACATGTACTCGAATGAATATAGTTTAAAAACCCGAAATAATTTTAACCAGCACGTTCCTGAACGATATAACCATACAATTGGAGCTGTAAACTACTGAAGCAAAATTTATACATTTTTATAGGACATTGAGCTGTATGTACTTACGTACGAGAGCAGACACCACTCATAGCTACTTTGTTACATTCATCTGCGGCGACAGCGCTGCACTTCACTCAGTGACTTACTAGTGAAGTGAGTGCTTTCGACGTTTTGTTGCCAAAAAACACCATAGATGCAATTCAGCGTTTCAAGTATCAATCGTATCTTATAATCGTAGATAAACGATGTAATTATTATTCCAGCGCTGTAACGCAGTTTTGTTTACTTTACTAAAAAATGTGACATTTTACTTCAGATGGCTCTGCTGGCCCCTCTGGTACGTAAGACTGCTGGACATAGACATCTATGGATTAGATAGACCTGATGGAAGCGGCTTGCATCCAGCATCTTTCTGTCACTTGTATGAGGTTGTCTGCCCATCTTGTAGCTGGTCTATCTACGCTTGTCGGTGCGTGATTTTCACTCGAAAACTTTTCGCCCCCATTGGCCATCCGTTTTACGTGCTATTTGCCCTGCCCACTGCTACTTCAATTTACGCTTTGACTCCACTTTCATTGTGCGTACCGCCAAAATATTGAATGCGCTTCCTGAATGGGTATTTCCGAATATATATAATCTAGGTGTCTTCAAATCGCGAGTGAATAGGTTTCTTCTAGGCAAGCGCGCCATCGTAGACCGTAAGCAGCAATCAAAACAAAACAGCTAGTAGGTAGGTAGGTAGGTATGCTACAAGCAGTCGACCTCCATCACCAATCCTCACCATCAACCGCGATTAAGTAAAGTTTTTCGAACTTCATTTGTTCTTATGTGCAATATTTATGATGAAATATGTAAAGATTGTATAAATTGTATCCTTTAACACATAACTCTCTAGCAAGCGTTCGAAGTCGAAGCTTTCGATTTATATCCAGTTTTCCTCTGACAACCACGTCCACCTGATTTCAAATGATTTGAATAAAGCGTCTCATGTAATTTAGACTTATGTAACGTGGTAACGCAGTATTCATAATATCAGTACTCAAAGTGATTATAAAATAAGTATTTATGCTAAAATAAAAACAAAGATATCCGACGGCATAAGTGCTTTTTTCTAAGTGCAACTTTTTTTTTTAAATTTGATCTACCACAACCAACCACCAACTCGCCTGATATTAAACGACGAGGTTGTGCGTGATATGGTGTTAAGTGTACGTTTTTGCAAGTATGCGTAAAGCCTGTACGTAATATACATATGTAAATGAGCATTTAAAATATTTTTATAAAATCACTTCTTTGTTACTAAATAACTTTCTAACGAAAACTTCGTAGTCTCACTTCGAGGTCACGAAAAAGCAATATTTTTTTTACGAGATGTACATGATTTTGTTACAAAAAATGTTCTTGGCCTTTTACACATAGGGTGTGAAGACGAATCTAACGACACCACGCACACCAGAATCGGTCATACCCACACATACTCGAAAAACATAACCATCTTTCTTTTGCAGTCGGGTCGGGTATTTAATATTTTACTACTCGTTTACTCATTTTTTCTGACTCTAGGTTAATGGTTTCTGACAAAAGGTTTTTGAATGTATAAATTCAAATATCGATGTTTCCATATTACCTGTACAGTAAACGGTTTGATTCTAATATGCGTTAAATATGCGTTAAAATCGCTTTTATATTTCGAATATCACAGAGATATTTTATAAAAAGAATAGTTCGCAAGAATGAATCGCTAGCTTTGGACTGAGCTAAAAGTAATAGAGTTTTCTATATTAACTTAAATTCTTCTACACATAATTATTTTAGTTTCCTTATTTTACTATGTATTGAATCCAGCATCCTGCATGGTTACGTCATAGAAACTAAATATGAGACTTTTTTGAAAGAAACAAATTTCATGCAAGAAAGAAGAATTTGTTAACCAGTATATTAAGATATGATACTGTTTAGTCAGTTTATAGTGTTGGTGAAGAGAAAACGCGATCATGTGCCGCATGCGCCGCAGATGTCCCTGTAACAAGAGTGAAGTGTCTAAATTCCACGCGACGAGCGAACGTGCGCGCGCGCCGGTGAAATCATTAGGGGTCGCCAACATTTTCACACTTTATCGATAAATGCGACGTTAGATCTGAGACTCTAATAATATTGATAATATTGAGAGTATGCTGTAGACGTAAAACCAAAGTATAGAACCTCTTTGTAGATATATGTATGTCAGATATTTGTGAAATGTACATGTTTATGCTCTTGTAGATGATTTCAATGTACCTAACACGTTAATTCGACAGGCCTCATAACGACAGTGCTAGTACGACTGCCTCCTGAGCTATGGGTCGTGGGTTCGATCCGCACCCACATTTGTGTGATGAGCATAAATGTTTGTTCTGTGCCTGGGTGTTTCTATGTATCATAAGTATGTATTTACAAAAAAATATAGATACATATATGTATTATATCAACCATCTAGTTTCCATAGTACAAGCTTTGCTTAGTTTGGGCTAGATGGTGTTGTGTAAAATGTCCACCAATATTTATTTACAATCTTTTTGTATACATTTATTGATTATTTGTTATAATTTTAACGCATATTTTTTAAATATGACATTGAATTTTCTTGTACGATCTTTCGATTTATGACTAATATACATTATTTTGTTACAGGTAATAATAAAAACAAGAACTCAAAATGGATGTCACTGGATCATATTATGATTAATTAATTGATTGGTAAGATATCATAATAAATAAAAATAGTTTAAAATAAGTTTTGGACAAAAATAACTTTATATAAATAATAGGAAATTTGCATCGCAAAACCTGTGAGGAGCGCAAGCAATATCGTTAATAAATCAAAAAAATCACGGCACCAAAAAAGAAAATCGATTACGGCGAGCTGCAAAAAGCGTATCCGACCGCCCATTCATAAATTAACAGGCAAATAATTGTAACGTTAATCATAAATTAAGGATATCGATTAGTATGAATTAATGAATGAGAATTTATACGCGTTTTTAACGGTCGATTTATAATGAATTGTTTACCGCCCCGGATGGTTGCGCACCTCTGGCAGGTTTCTCTTAAACCAGTCCGGCCGGGCTCGATACGATTATATGTATCGGTAAAATATCGACTAGCTAATCGTAATTAACGATGGTATCCTGTGAAATGGAATTATGTCGACAAATCGATTTGCGACAATCGATCAAACATTTGCATTACTATCTCCGGTTTTAAACATGATATTCTTAGAAGTCGGCGGCTTTTAGCTGAAACGTGGAAAATTAGTGTTGTTTTAATTTAGTGGACTTGGTCGTGACTTATTTTGTGACTATTCAACTACGACAATACTACGACTATATAACTACCAATGAGATTTTGTCTATAGAGAGGTCATACTAATTGAATATGAAGTAAAAGTATTGTAAATCTCAGTTCTTATCACTTTCTAGGATAAGATAAATAAATAGATATTGGAGGACATTTCACACAACGCCATCTAGCCCAAACTAAGCAAAGCTTCTACTATGGAAACTAGATGGTTGATAGAATACATATATACTTTTTTTGTAAATACATACTTATATGATACATAGAAACACCCAGACACAGAACAAACATCCATGCTCATCACACAAATGTTTGCCCTGGGTGGGGATCGAACCCACGACTCGGCTCAGGAAGCAGTCGTACTACCACTGAGCCATGAGGCCTGTCGAGATACATTATTAAGGCTTTTTTTTTAATTTGGCCTCATATTAACTTTATATATCTTGACGTCACAGGATAGAATTATCACTGTTCACAAACGACGACACAAAGCCTATAATAGCGTCGCCCGACGTGTCGCGACTGAACACGAGTCGGGCTATTGACTTTACTTGAAGCTTGTCACACAGAATCGGGAATAACCTGTCTATGTGTCTGTTGATGTATATCTGATGTAATCCAAAAACTTTAAATCAATCAATGTGAGTCATTGATTAATTGAAACAAGACGTGGGATACCAAAATCCTTTCAAGTCGAAAGAAGAAGTTGAAGCAATTTTCAAATTCAATCACATAACTTTTTTACCCATTTTTTTTAGCTTGTAGCCTTCTTTCCAGTAGGTCTCAAACTCATTAAAATAACTTAAAGGAAAGCTACTCCATAATATTGCCGGGACACACTTTTTACACAAATTGGAGTATCGTGCCCACCCCCTGAAATAACATCGCGGCCAACTTAACCTGACCCTCAACGGATTCATACGAATGATATACAAAATCATACAAATTTTCAACCGAGAACAGATCACAATAAACTGGCCAGGGTAATGATCTCTTTGCGTGTGGTCCGAAAAACTTCCGAGTAAGAAAATCAAATTCGATTTTATGAATACAATTACACTGCGCTCGATAACTGCGAATTAACATACTAATGCTCTAACTTCGATCAGCAATTAACTAAGCAACAAAAACTTACACAAATTACGTGCCAATTAGAGTTGAATTCAAATTAAGTATGTTGATCATATAATTGCGTATATCGATGTCGATGAAATGGCTGTTATTTTGTGCAAAAAGCGACGTATCGTGCTAAGACGGAATGTTTAGTATTTACATTTCTTTCTTGTAGCAACCTTGCTCGGTATATGCGTTCAAGTGCGTGATCGTGACTAAATAAAGAGAGGATCCACCGTTAAGGCCACTGCATATCGTATTAAATATCCCATACAAGTTTTAAGAGTGATTGACTCGTGAACAATTTTATCGATAGTCCACAGATGTACCTACTCACTTACTTATATAAATAAAATGAAACATTTACAAATGTTCCTCTTAAATTACTACTATTTCAATTATGTGTAATAGAATACAATTAATAGTCAATCAAAAACATAATACTACTTAATAGTAAAAAATACATCAATCAAATAACCCATCCCGTGCCATCCTCTGCATCATAGCAGAAGCCGGTACCTTGGAGGCCACATAATCTCACCCGATGAGATAAAAACCTCACTGACTCACATGCTCAGCATTGGATTTCGAGAGGTGCTGTAAGTAATAGGGGATGTCACAATAGATCTGTAAAGGTCGCAGTGACCAGCCGGGGCTACCAAAGTTCATTTGGCCCCCTAACAAAAAAAAAAAAACCCATCCCGTGCCATCCCCGGCGCTATTTATTAAACTATTTGAAATACCAATAAAATTTAACTTTGTTAATAACAGAGCAAAAGAGAAAAACAACACATAGATAATACAAACTAAATTTCAGCAGTGTACTTCTTCTACATTGAATTGTATGTCAAACCATAATATAGTGAGAAAGTTATTTAAAACGAAATATGTACAACATATCCATGTTATTAATTAGTTCAAATTAAAATTTGTGTAATAAATTATTGAATATCCATATTAATAATTACTATAAGTGTGAAAAAGATCTGAGCTTCGATATTACAATTGTTTTTATCGATATAATATTTTTTATCAATAGAATAGTCCCATCTCTCTGAATTAGTGCACAGTCTGATGGACTGGATGGGTATGTAAATCAGGTGCGAGGTTGCGCCGGGTAAGGCGAAACGACATCTCCGAGGTTCAAGACCATCAGAGAAAGTCCTAGAATAAATAAATTACAATTTCAACTTATAATAGAACTTTAGTTATTCGATAATGCGTAGAATCATTTCTGATTTTTTTCTTACAACATGGTTTCACATAGAAAATAACGATGTATTTACACCATTTTTTAAATATTTTTTTAACGATAAACAATGTGCTCGCCGAGAGCACATTCGAGAACCAATTTTTGTGTTTCCTGAATTGGTGCATAGAGAAAGCTCCCAAGTTGGTCCCATAATTATTTATTTGCAGGCTTGTCATAAATTTTATTTATACTGGACTAGCTTTGCCTATATAGCTTTTTCGTTAGGTAGCACTACGGCGCACGTTATAATTTTAGTTTAAAAAACTGATTTCAAAATACGCAATTTGTATCAATAAATACCAAACTACTGATGCGATATTGATATTTATATGAAACTACCTACCTACCAAACAAAAAAAATATCAAAATCAATTCATAATTGGCGAAGTAATCACTTAACAACCATACAAAATAAAATACAGCCGAACGGAGAAACTCCCCCTATTTGCGAGTCGGTTCAAATAGCTTATTAATTAACAGCAATCAAAGCCAATGTAACTGTAACAGGTCTATCGAGCGGACTCAATTATTTCCTCTCTTATGTGGTGGCTTGTGGTATGTTAATAGAAACATCCTACACAGTAAATCGTCGATGCTCTAGATCGCGTCCGGTGCGCGTAACGAGAGGCATTCAACGATTATTTCGTAACGACGTCAACCAATACTTATTTTTTTTAGGGATCCGTAGTGAATTGCGGTGACTTCTTTTACTAAGCTTCAACTACTAAAAAGGAGATAGAACATGTTTACATAACTACTGAAAGAAGTCTACATTTAGATAATACGCTTATTATTGTGCTTATTTTTTATATACAAACGTCTTTAAGGGCAGTTCTGTACAGCAACATAAAGATGTTTTATTCTATTGCTTTTGAAAAGTATCAAATGAGCGTCAACGACTACAAAGACATGTATTTTAACTAAATATTAATACACCTTTTCGGAATGGAACAGCTGATATTTTTTGATTATTTCTAAAAGTATTAACAAAGTCCCAGTATAATGTTGTAACATGTTTATGACACTTATTCTTACAGCTGGCAACCCCGGCAGCGTAAACAAGTGTTGTGATTACCTTTGCGAATTTATTTCAGAAATAAATAGTAAACAACAGTTTTGTGAAACTTACAGGATATAAATAATTACCACGTATCGTAGACATCGACTCACGATATAAGATCAAATTTGTGGCTTAAATTTTGTAAAAATAAAAGATATCCAAAGAAAAATAATAAGGTCAGTAAAGTTCACCGTCATTGATTGATGTACATAGTACTCAATAAATATCTATTGCCATTTTAATTTTACTATACATATATTGCATCTATAAAAGATGAAATATATATTTTAAAATTGGATTTCTACGTGCCATCTACAATTAACTGTGTAGCGTCCTTACATTACAATTCTTAGATTCGCGCTAAAATTTTATCAGCACTAATCATTTCGTAAGTTACATAAACGGTACCTACATTTCCTACGGAACCACCCTCGCAGACACATCGCCCTTGACTGATCCATTTCTTAATTCAGTGAAACAGGAAGACAGCCGGTTCGAAATATTAATTAGAGCCATTACAAAATCGTCCGAAGTGAAGTCGGTCTATTTGATACTCTTTATATAGCCTACATGCCTCTAGATAAACTGATCATTTAATAGATTACTGTTTTGATAAGGGATACCAGTAGCCGGATATTTTAGTGATGGCAATAAAATAAAATAGATTTATTGATGGCAAGCACCCGCTGTCAATTTTAGATTTAGAGCTAATTAGTTAACTCTGTGGTTGAGGTTGGCCTGAGGGTAAATTTTGGATATGGTTGTGTGAAATAATTATAGCTGCTGATTTTATCTTGTTTTGTTTAACAGAAAAAAAAACAAGAAATAAAGTGATTTTGATGTGTATTTAGACGAAAGTAATTATAATGTCTAAATTTTTTCAGCATTTCATTCTCATGACAGAAATGACAAAAAAAAATTTTTCATACAAATACAAAATAATTATTGTTTATTAAATTTTTATACGCACACACAATTATACGCTTTTGACACTTCGGAAGCTATTTCCCCAGCCATCCTTCTTTTTTTTAATACATTATAGATCTACGATTGACTACCAACTTGCCTGATGTTAAGCGACGGTGTGTCCGAGGATGGAGCTCGTCGATCTAGAAGATATCTATTATATTAGGTATTTTCTTTTTATTTGTAAAAGTTATGATTAATTTTCAATAATCTGAAAGGCTTTTTTTACCTGTATTTTGGTAACACCTGTATGAATTATATGTAATCTGTTATAAATGAACATAGTACCATGCTACTACAAAACATCTTCTGAAAAGCATTATTTTCTTGTAAAATATAGAATATAACCAAGTTTTGCAAGTGAATAAACAGCTTAGAACAAAACAAAATCGTCGAGCAAACGTATCACTGAATCCAAATTCTAATTTCTAACACGTTGGTCTTTTCAAGGTCAGAGTGGATAAGTATCTTCTAAGTCTGCGTGCTTCATCTCCGATCACATAGTCGTTTTCAAACAGAAGAGTTAGTGGTCAAATGCGGACTTATTCACGTCATGTTCCCCTCGTACACACAGATGCTTTTCCAACACGTGCTAAAAACGCAAGAAATAAAAGAACGCCAGTTTCTGTTCAAAAGTTACTGTGAAATTTGTACAGCATGATAGGTTTATACTACTAGACTAAATTACTAACGTTATGTGAACAAAGCTTGACTGTCACGGTTTATCAGGAAAGTTGGTGGTTAAATGTGGACTTATTCGCAATAAAAACACTTCACTCAATCATAACAAAACAATACTCCTTATCAACAAATTAGTAAGCCAACTACCGAAATAAAACTAAACAAATATTAACATTAGAAACAAGTAGCTGATCAATACTGACTTGCATCGGAAGCGAGCCCGCCTCCGCGCTATTGTGCGCTCTTTATACAAATCTACTTTGTACTACATGTGGCTTTACTAAGTGTTCTAGATTTGTAACCACACACTGTGCTTGAAAAAGCTGGGATAGAAATATTTAATTAATCTTAAAAAATTATTACTTAAGCTTTTTTACCTGAACTATTTCATAATGTTCTCGAGTGAAGACCACGCACCGGCAAGTGAAGCGTAGGAATACCAGCCACACCTGGACAGACCTGGTGGGCAGAGGACTCATGCAAGTGGCAGGAAGACGCTGGATGCAAGCCGCTTCCAACCGGTCATTATAAAAATCCATAGGGGAGGCCTCTTGAAATGGATAGATAAATGAATGAATGTCACATACTATATTTTCCTTTTCCTCCCAATCTACTATAGAAGAGAGCTAAAAATAATGTATATTTTATTATTGTTCATAAACATAGCGATCGAGTTCCCCAGTGAGAACAGTTATTAAGGGTGTACAAACGGTAAGGTCCGCGAAAGCCCATTATTACCGCGATCATTTCTAATAGATACCAATTCTCTTAAGAAATACTACTTGGCCACCATTTATTCGTTCTTACGGCTTTAATTGTCTGCAGTTTATTCGACGTTGTTCAATGTTTATAGTTTATCTTTGCGGGACAGTTACGGTACTTTGGGCCTGGGTGTCTTTAAGTTGCTAGTAATTAGGTTTCTCCTAGATAAGAGTGCACCATCGTAGACTGTAATGTTGCTCAAAATCAAGCGATTTCGCAGTCAAACGCAAGTCAATAAAAAATGCTTAAAAGCCTTTTATGAGGCAGAATTTGTATTTTTAATGCAATTAGCTTACGGTTTGACTAGAATGAAATGATGATGATAAAATGTATTATTGCTATCTTAGTTAACTCTATACCGAATTTGATCGAGATCGAATAGACAGAGAAATAGAGTTTCTTTCGCTTTTATTCTTGTTCAGTGATTTTAACTAGATAAAATAATATGATATGTTTAGGAAAATTATATAAATCTGTTATTTTGGGCATTTATTTGGGTGGCCTAGTTTAATAGTTTTTGAAGGCCACGTTCGTAAATTAGAAGGTTTAATTTAAAAGAGTTAATTTTAAAGTAAATAATTACTTAAATAGTGTTGACATTGAGTATAGTATAGGTTTATGTTGCGTTTTACATAATTACACATTTTTATTCCAAAACGGAAAGATAATTTTTGTGGACTGCATACAGCCCACAAAATTGACCAAAAAGAAACATAAAAGATCGTTTTCACAATATTAGCGCACAGTCAATTACCATTCCATACAAAGCCATTTTATACGATCAGGCCATCATCTGAATCGTCTCCCTTCACCCAAACCTCATTCTTCGAAGCCCCAAATCACATAAACATACATATTACTTCACTTGACCACATGAATTACAAAAATGTAAGTCATGTTCTGCCAATTAAGCCGACATTGAGTGTCTCGTTGCACAATACTGAAGGTAATTCAGGATTATCGAAGGCTTTAAGGTTTCGAAAGTAATCATCCATGTAGGTAGACTCGAAGGGAACGCTGCGATGCCTTTGTTTTTAACACGCTTTTATTAGGTCGACCTGTATGTAACTAACTATGTAATGAAATCTAAGGTAACTAATTTAACCATTTTCCTAGGATCGTAGCGTCATGAAAATTGGCACCTGAATGTAGTTCTGATGACAATACAATAATATGGTACTGTCGAACTGATCTGATGATGGAACCGGAATATATGGACTAGAACTTCATGATGGAACATCGTATCATAGCTGTGTTTGGATTTGTTAGAAAAGTCTTGTAATGAACTTTGACCACAATAATTTGTAGCGTGTTTTTTAGTTTTTTAAACTTTAATTTATTTTTATCAACAAATATCTATATTAAAAGAAAAACAATATATCCGACTGTAAATAGATAGATAACTCTTTATTAAAAGACCACAAATACAGAAAAAGAAATCTCTGTATTTCTTTTTCTGTATTAATTATTATTCTGTATTAAACATAATTATAGCTAGGCTTTTAATTGGCTACCTTATCGCTTAGAGCGATCTCTTCCAGGCAACCATGAAATTGAAGCTGAATTCATATATTTTTCTTAATATATTAGTAATGTCGGTTCTTCTCCACATTTTAGTAATATTTCACTATTTGTGCTATTGTGCAAGCTTTCAGGCAATGTACCCACGTGCTAGAGGTGACTTGCAAGCCGTGCCGTTATTTATGGCACATTACTGCTGACTACTTGCGAATTATGTGTTTGATGTATGCGATCCTAATTTGAGTTCTCGTTAGGAAATCGATATTTGTATACAAAGGATATAACTTCCCTATGCCAAAGTAGTATTAGTAATAAACTATGTGTGAACTAGAAATTATTTCTTAGTGGACACTTATCATTTGCAAGGAAGGGTTTATCGAATATTTGTTTCTTATTTCATAGCACCATCCGTTAGTCAGTCATTTACGACAAATCATTTTGTAGTTATATACTTACATAACTTTAGGAATTGTAACACAGTCAACATTTTAACCCCACACATGGTTACCTCTTTAACAGACATCTATATTTGTTAAAACACTATTATTATTAACGGGATATTTACCGTGGTTCGCGTTAATTTTGAGCTCCCGATATTTCGGCACAGTTATACGCACAATGTTCACGAGCGACTGCACTGACTGGGTGTCGCCCGTGAACATAGTGCATGTAACTGTGCCAAAATATCGGGAGCTCAAAATTAACGCGAACCACGGTAAATATCCCGTTAATAATAATAGTGTTTTAATGAATGACCGTGATAGTTTAAAAAAAGTGATCTATATTTGAAGGGTACAGGCAAATATCAGGGAATGTCACAAATTTCAATATTTTTTTGTTTTTTAGTAGAATCATATCTTTGTCTATGGTACTTTAAATTCCAATCATTAGAATTCAAGTCAATTAATTAGGACATTCCCTGTTCTTTGCATGTACCCTTCATTTGTTTTGTTTATTTCTCAGCCATCTTACATATAACGTTAATGCAATAATACATTGACAATAAAACATTACGAAACGTCGTCTACTTTGTCACATCATTGACATTTCGCGTGACAGGTCGGGCGCGGAACTAATGTCGTGTGTATTGAATGCTCAATGCTCATCGATATCAAATGTCGAAAGTGCCACGAAAATGTAAGTAGATACACCTTCTCTCTCACATACAGAACATAGCAGAAGGATAAGTTACACGAAACTAAATATAACGAGACAGGAAACAAAGTTGGATCACTTTGTCTTCTGTTTTCCTCTCTTAACTTAGAAAGGGAAGACTAATGACATTTCTGTTATTAGTGGTGGTTCTGTAGCTAGATCGTTGAAGAATTATGTGGGAATATAAAGAAGCTCCATAAGTAAACGAGTCGGTGAGGAAAACAGTTCGCTCAGTAAACCATAATAATAATTTTATTATGGAAATTACTGTGTTAATCAAATTTTAAGCACAAAAAAGTTCACTTAGGTTTGGCGCTTTACAAAACCATTGGCAATAGTTTCAATTGCATTCATCGATATTTTCAGGAAGCAGCGTGCATGTAAAACCTTTTACTATCGGATAGTTAGATACAAGAAGAATTGGCATCGTTTTATGGTGGATATCCCAAAGAGCTAATTGAAAAACTTTAATCTAGGGGCACGGCATTGGCCCCAGCCAAGTCGAGCAGCAAGGCCTCGCCGTACCGTCCTTTTCTCGAAGCCATTCAGGGTACTTTCGACCCCCTGTAACTTTGTTGTGGATTCCATTTTCTCCTTCCGGATTACCTACTACATTCTAGAATAAAAATAGAAATTTAAATAGCCTTGTGGCTCAGTTGGTAGTGTGTTTACGTCTACCTGCTGAACTGAAAGGTCGTGGGTTCAATCCCCACGCAGGGCAAACATTTGTGTGATGAGCGTGGATGTTTGTTCTGTGTCTGGGTGTTTCTATGTATTATATGTATATATTTACAAAAAAAAAAGTATATATGTATTCTATCAGCCATCTAGTTCCATAGTAGGTACAAGCTTTGCTTAGTTTGGGCTAGACGGTGTTGTGTGAAATGTCCACAAATATTTATTTATTTATTTAAATCGGGAGTAAATCGGTTTATTTTAGGTAAGCACACTTAATCGTGGACCGCATGTTCTGATATATCATACATATTTGTACCTGACTTAGCGTATCAAGTAGGTATAAAAAAGAACACGAAGTTTGCAATGTCAGTGTTTCCGTCACAAAAATGCGTAAACACGTAGGTACTTTTATCATTATAAATAATCTTGGTATACAATCTCCTGTTTGTTTTTATTTCAACGTCTGGGAAGTACCCATTCTGTATATTTATTTTCATCGCCTGTCAATATCATCTTCTATATCAGGCAGACATTTCACAGAATGCCAAGGTCTGTCTGTGGGCAGTCCATTGTCAACTATCATTGTTAACTTTTAATATATCTCACCTATCATTGTGCCACTGTTATAAATGCTCTATGCATATGAAAGGTGATTTTGATGCAAAACTTGTTTAATAACTTTAAGTGTTTTTATATGTAACGAATTAGTCACAGCAGCATTCTAGATTGTCTATAGTCTAGACTGCTAAGCGGAAGCCTTGTTATGGTCTGACAGACTCATTAATTTTACAAGAAAACAATATATTTAGAGCGTCCGCTGTGAAGAGATGCTGCTTTAATTTATTGTGACATTTTTAATTAATAAGTAATCTTGTTTTAAACTGATTTATGAAATGTAAATGCGGATGGCATTTAATTTAGTTCTAAGTACCTATATGACTAGTTAAGTGTCTCACAAAATTAATGCTAATAGCAAGAATTTGAGGTTTATAATGCCAAATGTTTGTATCTAACGTATTTTATTAATAATATGCTACATCTATGTAATTGACAGTAATCATACTAAATACCAAATAAATACAAACCCTATAAAAAAAGGTATGAATACAGGTAATATATGTACAAAAATAACAAAAGGTGTCAGCCCAACGAATGAAATTGTCTTAGCTTTTAATTTCAAAAGACACCACTCATGTCTCATGATGTCTCATGTTTGGCCTCTATACTAAACAGACAAAAGTAAATTAATAATAAACTAGCTAGCTTAAATTGGAAAAAAACGTATTCCAGCTTCACTTTTCTAGTAGGTAAATTTATATTTAACTACTGGAAAAGTGGGTATTTTCAAGACTAGAATGCATAGGAATTCCACGAGCATACGTGCTCCATTTTGAACAGATCATCGCTTTCTATTAGGTATATGATTTGTGTTCAAACGATAGTTCGTTTAGTCATTTAAAAACATCTATTCATCACATCAGAAGCTTTAGAAGTACCATAACTAGTTATTTATATGATCTAAACACAGCTTTGCTTGTGGTTAACAATTCACAACAATCCTAAGTCTGCTAGAACTTATTTCCATAAACCGCTCCGTCACCTGTCATTACAGTATCAACGCATGGAGATCTTGACCTCTAATACGGGTCTAGTAAACAGACATTAAGGCCCGCTCACTGAATGGGCCTGAATAGGACCTGAATGGTGCTAGATAGGACCTAATGACAGCCCACTAGACTAACTTGCGTATCAGAAGGTCGTGGCGGCGCTTTTGTTACAGTGCAGTCGTATTGAAGTGGGTGATGTTGTGTTATTAGGTATTGTTTGGATATATGTATGTGTAAAGCTTTGCAATATCTAAAAATATTGAAAATAGTCACAGAAAGAATCATAGAAAAGGAATTATTAAAATAGTAGGAAAACTACCAGTCTATAATAGTCATAGTCATCTCTGTAACACAGTGAAAACAAGATTATTGCAAGACTGATTTCTTCAGTCTTCTTTTCTTCATATGTCATAAAAAGATTCTGGTGAGGATTTACTGGTGTATTATTTTTGATACAACATTACTACTGGCTACTATCAAGACAGACTTGTCCACACAAAAATCTCACAGAAATAATTATGGGACCGACTTGGGAGCTTTCTCTATACACCAATTCAAGGAACATAAAAATTGGTCCAGGCGTAATTCGTGTACAATTGTACATACATTAAAATATTTTTTCTAATAAAAAACCGACTTCAAACGCAACTTACTAAATCCTTCACGAATGTAAACTTTTTATGAAAGAGACCTCTCTTCACTCGCTCTTTTTTTCTTTTGTCAAGAATGCGATTTGTCATTGAATGTCAAATGCTCGTCTTCGAAGATTAGAAAATGTGCAGATGTTTATACGATAATCCTCAATATTTGACAATTTTGCAAAGAAAACATGTAGGTGGAACTCTGCGATTCTATAATCTGACGCCTTCCTGCAGGAATACAATGAAAATATTTTTTTTTTAGAGATTATTCAAAAAGTAATAAAGCAATGTTTATAAAATAATTACGGGACCAACTTGGGAGCTTTCTCTATATTCCAATTCAGGAAACACAAAAATTGATTCTCGAATGAGGGAATAATTCGTGTACATACATAAAAAAATATACGCTACTAATTAATAACCTCAACCTTTTTCGAAGTCGATTAAAAATAAACGTTACGAATTGATAACCTCCTCTTTTTTTGAAGTCGGTTTGAAAAAGGCACCAGCTATTTTTGTGAAGTCATTCTTAGCGACAAACTGCATTTAATTTTATATGGATTTGGCTCAATTAGTAATTTATTGTATTGTATTCATTTCCTATATAATTAAATTATTACTTTTTTTACGTGAAAACCCAACAATTTTTCCTCATTTCAAAACCACAAATGTCAATTCACTGCTAATTAAGTAAAATAACTTCAAACTTGCTAATTTCTTTAACATTTACCATTTTCTCTGTTCTTTTGGAAAAATACTTAATTTACGTAATCATCAGCAAACTCTAACTCTCAAACGTCATAATTTTTAACAATAATTTGTAGTTTTCATGGAAAAGAAACTAAAAAAAATCAGTAAATACTTGTAATTTTTCGAAGCTCTTGTGATACAAGTTGTACTTATAAATAAGATAGGAAAGACCTTTAAGATAATTACAATCATTAATAATATTTTTCAAGACAAGATGCAGCGTATCACAAAGATAACCGGTTTTAGCTTGTCGATCTACACAGCTTGTGCATTTGTGTAAGTATTTTGTGGTCTGTGCTTATTACGAACAGAAATCTCAAAGGTAATTCCATAGAATTCAGTATTTACTGACAATATTTTTTAACCAGCTCCAATTAGTATAAATAAAGCACATTTTGGTCTAATCACCTAGTCGTCTGTTAAATTAAGCCGACCCTCAAGTTTTTAAAATTACATAAATTCAATTTTATTGGTACCAATTAAGAAAGGCAAATAAATGATTAGGGATGAATTACTTAGTCGGTAAGATAAGTAAATTCTTATTATCAATGTTCTAAAGCAACTATAGAAAAGACTAATTTAAAAAAAAAAAAGGTAAACTTCTCCGTATGATGTCATAATGTATTATACGTCAACTCACCTGGTGGCGACAGTTACGGTCTACGATGGAGCGCGATTGCCTAGAAGAAACCTATTCACTCGCGATTTAAATACACCTAGATTATATCTACTCGGAAAGACCCATTCAGGAAGCTCATTCCACATTTTGGCGGTACGCACAATGAAAGTGGAGCCAAAGCGTTTCGTACGTGTTTTCGGATATCAACCATGTAACGATGTTGCTTTTTCGTGCTTCTTGCTGTCCGATAAAAAATAGGCATAATGTACTAGTATGATAGCTATAGAGTACTACAGATGTACTATTAAGTCGTAATTACTGTAACGGCCACCGATGCAAGTGTATTCAGTCATTTACATACATGTCCCATATTGTTATCACTACTGTGATCTTATAATTGTGTTAATGTACCAGTTTTATATAAGATACAGGAAAATTTTATCAACTAAATCACATATGTGATGGTGGATATGACTATACGAATAAAGGTTTGTGAAAACAAGATATTTTTATTTATCAAAGTACGATTTAGTTAATTTATATCTCAGTTAAATAACCGACTATTTCAAATAATGTGTAACCTGTTAGGCTTATAGAGGTTTAACATAACCTAAAAAACATAGCATGATGAATGAGTGAAATTTTAATATTGACAGATTGACTCATAAAAAAATGAATTACTTGCATTTAACATGTGTTTTTCCGAAAGCTCAAATTAATTTCGTAATGCGAGTGATTTCTTAAAAATTATCGTTTAAAAATGAGCTGATAAACAAGATCATCAACGGAAAGGTCAACAGTACTCGTTCGCAATTACCGTTATTGAAGATGACATCATAGTTTACGTGACCACCAAAATTGGTAATGCAGCAGCTTTAATATTTTGAATATTAATAATTTCCTTCTAATTTATAGGAAGACCAGCCACAAGGTGGACAGAAGATATCATATAAGTGGCAGGAAGACCCTGGATGCGGGCCGCTTCCAACCGGTCTTTCTGGAAATCCATGGGGGAGGCCTATGTCCAGCAGTAGACTTCTTGTGGCTGAGATGATGATGATGATGACTAATTTATAATTTATTATCTAAAACTGTATACGCTCGTGGTGATATTCTGAAATAAATTCGCTATCGTTTCTTTTTACCAGACTGCACAAAAAGAGGGCATGTTTTCAAATGTTTGTTTGGATATTTCTTAATTCCTGTAATTTAAACATTTTAACCAGTCATGACATACCGTTACATTTGTCTTTACCTCTTGAGTGCCATAAGCTATGGTTTTCAATTTCTTATTGATTGACTGGCCTTATAGCTCAATTGATATTATGCCTGTCTTTTAAGCTGTAGGTCATGGGCTCGATCCTACACCCAGGACATATATTTGTGTGATGAACATGGATGTTTGTTCTGTGGTTACTATGTATCATAAGTATCTATTTACAACAAAAAAAATATCATTGGTTGTTAACCCTACTAAAATTTACGACATTCAAAAACTATATCTTATTTTATGTTTATCTCATCCGATAATCACATAAAAATACTTAGTAAAACGTATAAATCTCGCCTTGAACAGATCTTGACCACTCTGATACGGAGCCGAACGTTGCAAATGACTATAATCATCTGCGCATGCGCAGCTCTAAACATTTCATAACTGCACGGGTGTCATTACGCACATGTTATCCATATAACTGCTGTTTAGTTTTCTATGAACAGGTGGCCTTTTTATTGCTTTACGTAATCATCATCAGCATCATCAGATTAAGGTGAACAGACGCCCTCAGCCCTCATACCATTAGCAGGAAGACACTGGATGCAAGCTGCTTCCAAGAGTTTCTTTGAACATCAATAAGAGAGGCCCACGTCCAACAGTGGACTTTCTGTGGCTGAGATTATGATAATGATAATTCTTAGATCAACCCTGTACCTACATAAACTGTCCCACCTCACTAACGGTCGCGAGCAATAGTCTGATTGGAGATGGGTAAGGCCATATAGATTTAAAATTCTCAGACATTCAGATTTTCTTACGATGTTTTCTGAACCATTTCAAGCTGTGAATGAAACTTGGATCTTGCGAATCCTAAATCAGACGGTCTCCCAACCAAGCCAATCATCATCATCTGTAGGTCTGTGGGAAAGCCACGTTTCAGGAACATCATCTTTTTGTAATTGCGAAATATCAACTTAATTTGCCAATATTTCATTATTCATAATTTACAAGTACAAAAATTAAAATAAGATTTATTTACAGAAACGACATGTAAGAAAAAAATTATACCAAGAACTATAACTATACCTATACTATATACACTTAAAGACTACATAAATAACAATTTTAATATATATATATACAAGAAACAAATAAAATAAAAGTTTATTCAAAAAGTCCACTGGTAGTAGGAAAAGTGGCCAGAATGCTGGCAGCATTGCCACGTTGGATGACAATGCTTACTTTTTGAGCAAATTAGGAGCCAGCATTCTGGTCACCCGTCACTTCCACTAAGCGTTTGGCTATTTCTTTGTACAAACTCTGAGCGGTAAATTGATGATTGAAAATTAAATTTATAAAAAGAAAAACACTTCATGTTGTTACACTGCTTATATTTCTTTGATCATACAAAAAAAATGGGTAAAAAACGAGGCGACATCCGAAGAACTGTCATGGAAAAAATTTCAAAAAGCTCATCGTGCATTGTGATTGACTCTTGGCCAGACCAGAACGCCGCGAGCCGACTCGCTTGCGATTAGTTTACAAGTAAACTTGACAATCGCACACAAGTTCGTTAAGACAAAGTGAATCTCTGTTCAACTTTTATTTCTAACTCCCCGATGCAACAAAAGAGCATTTCATCTAAATTCTTTAAAATGGTTTGTGCTGAGTGACAAACAGTTAACGTACCAGCCATAACAGGTGGTTTTGGAGACATGATATTATTATGTGTGTAAAATGTGTATTTTTGTGTCGACCACTAAGAAAGGATTTATTGTTCGCCGGTAAAATCGGATGATGAGATTACTTATATTTATGTGAAAGTATTTGTTTTTAGCTCCAAACGGATGAACCGATATTGTTTTTTTTTTGTTTAAAAATTGACTATATTGAGAGTGTACTTTCTTACTTATGAATTGATAATCAAAAATGTTATGGTGTATACATCGTCGGAGGTTTTTCGAATTTTAAAATTCAGAAGAGGCGAGGCGTCGCTGGTCTTGCGCTGAACGATATAATGCACTGCAAGCTTAGACTTTCAAGCCTTCCTTACGTCTCACACTGGCCTTCAGTCTCCACATCAATAATACATAATAACACACATTGCCCCTAGTGATACATAATAAGTATAATAAAACATAGGGATACATGCTCATGTTATGAACTTGCATGAAAGGAGGGGCCAGCCTTGCCCGACTTCTCGGCACGATTTACATCATTGGTACAGATTTACGATATGTGATGTGGTGATTAGATGTTATCTCTTTATCAATACAAACACAGATAATAACAATGGCTAAGTAACAAAAACAAACGGATTCAGTTTTACTAGAATAAAAGCATTTCATGTTTAGTTGGATACCTACTGAAATTAATCCTTCTGAAATGTAAGCTATAATTCTATGTCATTGTACTTAAATGCAAATTTGAATATTTCAGTTTTTCGTTAAAAACCCCACGACAAAAAAAAGTGTTATAAGTAAAACATTTGAGTATCTGTGATGGACCGATTTTGGTATATCTTTTCTTTTGTTTGAAAGAGAGTTTGATGGAGAGTGTTAATATTATTTATTATTTCATCAAAATCGGTCCAGCCGAATTCTATATCAAGGGTTTTCAAGTATTATAAACTTAATTGCTACCTATTCAACTTAAAATTAAATTAATACTAGTGGCACTCCAAGCAATAGACATAACGCTTATAAATTATTTTATATACATTCGCTAAATAGTGCACGAAGTTTGAACGTCTACCATTTCAAATACTAAAATTGCATATCCATCCACAGATCTCTTTCATACGTCATCATAAAAAACTAGTTCACTTCGTTAAATTATTAGCTAGTAATTATTATGTTACTAGATCCAACGCGACAGGATACACTAGTAAATACAATGTATCTTAACAACCAGTAAATAGATCGTTAACGCCTTAATAGGGTCATAGCAACACTGGATCCTCCGCAACAATGCTAACTGCTTGATTAACATAGCGACCACATAATGTATGGTATAACTGGAACATGTGGAAGGTCGGACTGCCTCTAGGGCTACCATGGTTTCTATTAAAAATATATAAAATTAGAAAAATAATTGCCATATTCTAAATTAATTGCATACAAGTAGAAACTTAATAATATAAATGCTTGCACGCGCACTGTGCGGTGCGTGACGTCACCTGCCGGATCCAACGGAAGACCAGCGCCGGTTGGCAACAATCGCCAACATGCTGAGCTGGAGCCGGCTTGTGGCAAAAACTTATTTTTCAGTTTTTAGGTTTAAGTCATTTAAATATTTAAGTTTTTGTCACAATAAAAACATTGTCTATTGTCTATTGTCTATAATAACGTATAACCCACTACCAGTACGCTGCCAACTTGTAGTGGGTTTTCGCATTCGGATTGTCTTTAGACCTTTATCGATCTGGGGTAATCGATATGCTTTTTGTGTAGAAGTTTAGTTAGTTGAGTCTGTACATTGTTTTGTTGTAGTAGAAACTAATATAAAGACAAAATAACAAATAAAAAAAGGTTTTTTTTGATCCAATAAAGAGACTTTAGATTGCTTAGATTTATTGCTTTTAAAACGTCGTTGTCACATCACGTATCAACAGCTAAGCATGGATAGGACTTTTTCATGCTTACCGTCAAAAACAGGGCATTTTACTTAAATAAATTAAAAAATGTTGTCATTGTTATTAGTTTCTTTTTTAAACAAAAAATGGCAGACTTTTTTGACAAACCATCTGAGCACCTTTGAGCCCTCAGGTTCTGGATTCAAATCGCACTTTCTTCTGTCTTTTTCCATGTTAAGTGCCTATCATTACCATTAAAGTTAAACAATGAAAAAACATTGTGATAAAAACTCCATACCTGGAAGTTTTTAACATTCTTAGAGATGTATGAAGTCTGCCCACCCGCACTTAGCCAGCGTAGTGGAGTTATGGCCATACTTTTCTCACAACGAAAAGATCTCCCAGCAGTGGAACAGTTTATACAAATAGGTCTGATCCATATTTAAATTTAAATTTAAAATCTAACCACGACAGAAAAAGTAACACTACACATAATTCCTAGCTGTATTTAAATATGGTTTCCGCAGCAACTAAGTATTCATAGCTAAATGTATGCGAAGAAGAGACGCCAAAGAATCCACTAGCATCGGATCAGAGCTTGATTTAAGAGTTTGTAGTTCGTCTGTTCGCATTTTTTTTTTTAAGACAAAATGATTGAATGATTTTATTAAAAAATCGTCGCACTAAACCCTAAAAACCAGCCAAGTGCGAGTCGGACTCGCGCACGAAGGGTTCCGTACCATTATTTATAAAAACGGTAAAAAAATCACGTTTGTTGTATGGGAGTCCTCTTAAATATTTTTTTTTTCTATTTTTTTAGTATTTGCTGTTATAGCGGCAACAAAAATACATCATCTGTGAAAATGTCAACTGTCTAGTCACGGTTCATAAGATACAGCCTGCTGACAGACGGACGGACGGACAGACAGCGGAGTCTTAGTAATAGGGTCCCGTTTTACCTTTTGGGTACGGAACCCTAAAAAGCAACATTATACATTTTCGCAAAAATAATATTTTGATCCAAGTTAATTTTCTTTTAACAAATTATTTATGTAAATATGAATTAGGTATATGTATGAAAATTAACTTGGATCAAAATGACATTTTTGTCGAAAATTTGTGATATTAATTTTTAGTGTTTAATTCGACGACTTTTTTTAAAATAAATAAATATTTGTGGACATTTCACACAACACCATCTAGCCCAAACTAAGCAAAGCTTGAAAATTCGTTCAGTCATTTTATATCTTCAAAAATGTTGTTACGCTCGAACTAGACGGACGAAGGTAGAACTACAGACTCTTATGATATTATTTTAACGCCACAAAACAGGCATACGTCCATACAAGGCTCGAGGTGATCTTACAATGGTAAACATGGGATAGGATCAGATAAAAACCCGCAACTGAATGAATTATTCTGAATAGGGGTGTGGATGACTGGCGTCATATAAAATTACAAAGTAATATTCCAAGTTTTTGTGGACAGATTTCAATTACAATAAACGTATACGTATTACGATAAACGTATACTTTTTTACAGTGATGTTCCTAATAAGTTATGCTGTAACATATCGCGATGGTTTTTCTCTTAACATTTTGTGTTTATCGTTAAGAACTCTTCTGAAAAAGAGAATTTCAATACGTAACCCCTAGGGAAAAAAATAACTCAAACAGGCCAATTTAATCATTAAGACGCGTCGTTGAGAATAACATTTTGCTTGTATAATTTGAAAACATTTCTTATTTTATTTTATTCAGTTTATTTTTATACTCTTCATCTTATTCATCATTTTCGCATTCAGGTATATTACTATTCAAAACTATAGCAATCACGTCTAAAAAATAAAAGAAGATCTCAAAATAATAAAATAAATTGAAATTACTAAATAATGATTAGGAGTTCCAATGAGTTTTCTACTTTTTGTATGTACCGACTGTATTAATGCGCTCAACTTATCTCTTAAAACAAATAAAATCTTGCTTAAATAAATACAAGATCCGCCACACTTTCACTTGTCAAAAGCTACGAATTATAGTAGGCGCTTTAATCTATACCATAATAACATAGAGTTGCTCTATCGGATGTAGAGTTCACTTGTCGCGTCCGGCTATGATCGCAAGGTAATATCGATCTATATCTCGATATAGACAAATCGATCTACTTATTTGGCTAATCGATTTAACGTCCTGTGCCACACATTGTTCCTTTTCAAGACAATGTCGGATATGATGATGAAATTCTTGAATTTTAGCTAGTAAAAATATTTATTTCAGATATACATATTATCATATATAGACATTTAAGAGAGTACAAAAACAATATGGAAACAATATATAAAATACCTACATTCTAATTCTTAACTAATGTTAATGTAAGGCTGCAAGTCCCACGCATGCAGACCCTGATCTGAGAGTCCCCATCACGCTCGCGGCGTTACCGCGCTGAATGGCCAAGGAAATTTGTTGAACTAGGTACCACCCAGATCTCGCATTCGCCGCCCTAGATCTTGAACAAATTCCCTGGCTTCTGAGCCCCAAGGTCCCGCTGTCTCAACGGCAAACGGGACGAAATCATACGTTGATTCCAGGCAGGCATATTTTAATCGTTTGCCTCTAGCTGCCGCCTCAGCACCAGCACCAGCAGACCGTTGGGTAGCAGGGAGGTGGCAGGACGCAAACGTGCTGACGCACGTTGCATCCCTTATGAGGCAACGTCCTCTCTTCCACGGAATCAACGTGAGTCCATCAGGCCGTTTGCCGTCCGAGCGAAATTCTTGAATTAAAGATAGCCTACAGGATTTTTGGATATTTTAGAAGTTATATAACTAGCTACATATAAAAAAGCTATTTCTCTTTAGCTCTGTTTGCTTAGATATTACTTAGATAGCTAGATAAACTCTTCATTGTATATACACTAAAATTCACAATCAAGAGAAATCAATTTAAAAACTGGTATACAACTATCTCTTACAGATAACCTTAGTTTATTATTATGGTCCTATTTTTTGGTTTTGCTTCAGAATCATACATTGATTTGACTTAGTTTGAATACCATCCAATCATAGTATTTCCATCGCTTAACCAAACATCTTGTATAAAAAAGTTCCGGTCAATAAACAATATAACAAAACTGAGACTATAAAAGTCACCTTCTATGTATTGGTGGTCAGTATCTGTATCGCAGTATATTTAACTTAACTGAGGGAGTTCTACCTATCTAAGTAAGTAAATTACAGTTGGGTTATATGAAGTTTCCGGCAGCCTAGTCGGGAGACCGTCCGACTTGTGATCCGCAGGTCCTGGGTTCGAATCCCGCGGCACGCACCTCTGTCTTTTCGAAGTTATGTGCGTATTGTTGATTACCGCCAACTTCAAACGGTGAAGGAAAACATCGTGAGGAAACCTTCATGTCTGAGAGTTCTCAATGATCTTGAAAGATGTGTGAAGTCTGCCAACTCCCACTTGGCCAGCGTGGTAGACTATGGTCTTACCCTTCTCACAATGAGAAGATGGCCCGCGCCCAGCAGTGGGACAGTTTGTACAAATAGGGCTGATAAAAAAAACATTTATTGTACATAACACTTGTTTCTGTTTCATAATTTTAATTTAACCCTATAGGTTAAATTGTTCAATTTGATGGGTAGATTAATACCCCTAAATATTGTTACACAATTATTTTGTAAGCTACATAAAAAAGCTCAATAACACTATTTTCTAATGCAAAAATGATTCACCAATCAAACTAGTCAAAAACCATCTTCATAGGAAACCGTCTAGCTAGGCAATTTAAAAACTGCGTCTCGCATTAATATTTATTCTTATATGCCATTATTACTTTCGTAATGAAATGTTAATAGCGCCATAAAGTGCCAGTTTCTTAAAATTATTTCTACATTTGGCGTTCGCTAATCATTTTCTATTGGTTCAGTACAAACAAGCCAATTTTATTTTGCATCACACGCTAGTGCTACTCCACCAAACTAGTTTTCAACGGCAGTGTGTAATCTTCGAACGCAAGGATATAAATATTTAATTTCAAATTACGTTTTATAATATTTACTAAGTTAATTAAAAGAGAAATACTCGTTTATGCTAGAATATATTATTTCTTTTATATGCTATGATCAATCATCATTTTGAATCAAGTTTTACATATACAACGTGTTCTGTAAATAAATTATAAGATCTATATTTTGTTCTGAATCGAAACTACAAAAGATGAGATTAATGTGGTTACAGTTTTTTTTTAAACTCCGATGCAAAAACGGGTGTTATAAGTTTGACGTGTCTGTGTGTGTGTCTGTGGCATCGTAGCTCCCGAATGGATGAACCAATTTTTTTTTTTTTTTTTTTTATTGAAAGGAAAATTAGTCGGGAATATTTTAGCTATATTTCATTAAAATCAGTGTAAACGTTTTTTGTCGGAGGTTTTTGAGTTTTCGAAACTTTTACTTGTATATTTCATAATCATGTGATACCCCACATGATACCATCCAAACTGTAGCCTATATCTGTTTCGTGAACCTCAGCTATACAGAGATACAGACAGACAGACAGACAGAATTACTTTCGCTTTAATAATATCAGTGGGAATCACAAAAGTTATTATACAACATAAGTCTAGCATCTTCCCGTACATTCCTAGCATCCGCTATTCCAGAATTTATGAAGGGTAAGTATAATAAAATCCATCGGAGCAGCAGCGGTATTGTAGCATTGATAAAGGCGTGACCACCTACGTGCCACGTTCTGCGTTGGCGACACGAGACCTTATCTAACGACACGAAAACAGTATGGGTCCTTGAATTTTTAAATATCAATTTATTAAGGACTTAAAGCGCCTGGCGATTATGCTTAGTCCTCATGAATACATTATCAGCTATTTCAATATGTGATACAGAAATGTAAATAGTTTACTCTTTGCTCGCACCTTGGCAGGCCCATCTTTCTCTCTCTCTCTTTCTCTCTTGAAGGCAATTCTGCATGCAACGTGCTTAGAGACAGTTGATTAATGTAAGGAATTTTAATGTAATGAATTGAACTAGTGGTTATTTTACATTAAGTCGTGTAGGAATTTAGTTGTTTCATAAATAAATCAAAAAAGACAATATATTCTTAATACAATATCGATACAGAATTTCGTACATTTCGTAATTAAATAATTTTATTGGTTATTTACCATTTTAATTAATTGATAAACAATAAACCTTGAATTACGCCAACCTCGCGAAAGTTGGAGCAATGCAGTAAATATGAACCGAGGTGTATGAGTGGTTATTATACCTATACCGACTTTTACTAGTCTTGTTACTGGTTAAAAAAATCTGCTTGCTACTTTTGGCAGAGCCAAAAATTCAGAACACTACAGTTCACTTACAGTTTATATCGCAATATTGTTTCAAATTATACAATTTCATAGCCTTGAGGCTTATCACCATCTTGCTACTTTTTTTTTTTGTTAAATCCGGAATGGCGTACCCGCCTTCGAAACCATAGCCTACGAGATTATCCGGAAGAGTTCTAATATTGAAACATCATAATTCTTAAAAGTCAATGAATTATCATTATGTTAAATCATTGTTAAATCAAGACAATATTTATAAATTAATTTGTGCTCTAAACATAATTGCAAATTTTACAATATTTTCCAAATAAAAATAAACGCGTCCAGAAACTGAATAACTATGAATCAATTACATTTTTACACAAAAACAATTAGTCTATAGTTGGTCTATTATGCTATAACCTAACACTACTAAGTGTTTTTAAACAAACTATCGAATGAATATTTTTCTCATGTTTTACAGGTATTATGTATATTTACTTTTACTTTTAACAACTTTAGCATTTATATGTAGCATCCATACTGGACACTGCGTAGTGTGTACCGCTCTGACTTTATGGTACTCGTATACTGCATCTCGGTTTTCCGTACAACCTGTTGCGATTGTAAGTTCATGTTGGACGTTGCTAGCTAATTAATTAAAAATTTGTCATTCAAATGTATATAAATAACTGGCCAAGCGCGTGTCGTGCCACGCGCAAAGTAGGGGATCTGTAGTTGTATAAAAAATTTAAAAAATTAAAAATTTTTTTTTGTCAAGAGTTTGTTCTAGCGTTTTGTTGGCGTAATAAATATACCCATACATAATTACCATTTTATAGTACTCGTATAGTCTTTGAGCTAAGCACCAGACAGACGTGAGATGGTCAAACGTCACTGTAGACAAAATTCTGTGTCATTTGTATACTTTTTTGTCTATGATTGGCAATTTAAGTACTGTTACAGGAGTTGAAATACCGCTCAAAATAACCTGGAATCCCGATCTTATAGCCATATTTAGAACTGTCTAGTATCTCCCGGAACAGGTTGCGACTTCTCCGCAATCAAACAGCCATAGATCATTTTAATACTGGACGCGTCACCGCAAATCCGAATCTCCAATGCAAATGTAATGCAGTGAATTTAAACTACACTCTAATGGTGGCCCATAAATTATGGGACAGCCTGTTTTGTTATCTACCCGCGTCTCTGTATAGGATTTCGTTGAGATTATACCGAGAATACGTAATGAAAATGCATTATTCTGTTGAAATTGTTGGGTTGGGCGTCCTGGACCGTAGTTTTGTCGGCGTAGTTGGGAGGTTGTCTTACTTGCGATCCACAAGTCCTGGGTTCAAATCCCAAGGCACGCAGCTCTGTTTTTTCGAAGTTATGTGAGTGTTATCAATTGCTGTCAACGTCAAAAAATTAAAGAATACATCATGAGTAAATCGGTAGATATTTCTAAAATTCTTGACGTTTTAAAATGGTGAACGTCTATTATGTTTTGTACCCGAACTTGCCCAACGTGGGCGGTGGACTTGTCTAACACTACTCATAATGGGAGGATGTCAAAATACATTTTTTTTTTAATTTTTAATTCATTGACTATTGATTTGTAAAAGGGTTATCTATCACCCCTCCCGATTTCTCGGGCACCTTTAGTAAAGTTGTTGGGCCCTGTCTAGTAACCATGGAAATCGTGACCCTGTCTCTTCTACGCTGTCCCTTGCTACAGGGCACGATAAGTCGGGTAGTGTAACAAGACTAAAATCCTAATAAAAAACTTTTTTCTCAATATTTGCTTAAATATATTTTTATTTTTCTGCATAACCACAATAAAGCAACAAATAAAAGTATTTTTATTACTAAAATTGCCGTTTCATATTACAAATCGACATTAAACGTATAACTGTGATGCGTTTGCGCAACTCTTCCGTTAAAATGACGCGTGCGATCTTATTTTACGAGATGAAGATAATTAGCTCGAAACCGCTACACCTGTAATAGTTGTTGCAATCACACGATTGCGCACAGCCTTTATTTGTGTTAGTGTCGTGTCCATGCATGTGTGAGTGGCGCCCGCTGAAATTGCCAGGGACACACACTAACGCAATGTGCACACATTTAATACCACACGAATATCACGTGTAAGGGTTTACACGCAGTAGTAAATTGCAGCAACTGTATTGAAAAAATGGAAGTTTGAAGTTAAATACTGGATTAACGATTTCCTTCCGTTTCCGTTTGATCTGCGTTGCTATTAGTTATTATTACTAGAAAAGTTTCAAGCCAAGTCCTAACATTATAAAAGTGAAATTAACTTTAGTTTCCCTGTCCATTTGTTGCATTTTCACGACTATATGGCTGAACAAAGAAGTGTGACATCATCAAATCTGATAACTAAGTTTAATATAATTTGTAAGAAATAGTGTAAATTACAATGGCCTACACCGGGACGCGAAATTCACAACTATATCGTATACTATAACACCACAGGTGCACAATAATAATAACTATAGACTGGGACAGAATGCACTCAGGTAACTTCCATATTTATTATTCTTAGACATTGGATAAGTTTGTATTTATTTATTTTTTTCATTCGAAAATTCCACATTTTGGCTGTACGCACAATGAAAGTGGAGCCAAAGCGTTTCGTACGTGTTGTTGACGTTGTTGATGAATCCCAAATGGTCCCGCCCGACGTGTGATCTGAAAAAGCCCCGACGTGTGGTCTGAAAAATCATACGTAAAGTTAATAGATCTAATGCGCGAAAAAATGTACTGCGCAGTGAGTTTATCATCCGAGGACATCTCGATAAATCTCGTTCTTCGTAATTGCGCCAAATCGGCATCAATAAATATAATTGCGGACGCCGCTCACATAACTAATAGCCGGTAAAAGGAGCGCGTATCCAACAAGGTACGGTCAGAAAAAAAGGTCCCGATTTCCGGAGGTTCCCACGCGCGCGTCGCCCCGGTTCCCACATGCAACCGCACTAAGTCTGCGCATGCGAGCCAAATCGATCTGCCATTGGCTAAAACGGCCTACGCCATTCAAAATATTTATTCGAAAATACATCGAATTCCGTTCTGATTGGTCCAAGCGGGCGTGTTAACGGATTAGATAATTATTTGGCATGGTTCGAACATCGGCGCATGCTTCGAATACGTAAAGCTTTTTGGGTAGGTCTCTTTCGATAGATTATTCGTCGACGACATCGCTTGAATAATAACGATCGAGTCATTTACAATCGCAAAGCAAAGCGGTTCTACACTGAGACGTGCAATTTAAATTACAGTTGTCGCTATTAATTGCCATTACTTTTTTAAACGATTATTTTAAATAAGCATCAAATATAGTATAAATAATGTTTATTAACCGAGAACGGAGAATAATTCACAGAAAAACATACAACAAACATAAATTCAATCCAGAAAATACCTATGTATTTACGTACATAGTACACCTATTGGAAAACCTAGATTCGAAAATCGCATTTTGTAACTATAAAATATCATTTGTTATTAATTACCGGTATCGTTTTTGATATTGATGGATTAATTCAATTACTTGCATTGACAGAATAACCTATTATTCGCCATAAATACTCAACGGAGCAACTCTACATCAAATCCACAGCCTCACGACACCATCAAATTGAACGTATATGAAAATAATCGAAACGTTTTTTCCTAATCGGTTTCTAAATATCGTCTACAACCATATAGGAAAACATAAATATGAAATAAAAATCTCATAAATATCTTATACAGAGAGATAACATTCAACGAAGAAGCCTTAAATAACATGACCAGATAAAGGTGCAAGTAATGTGAGCCTAACAGGTACGGTTGGTTGTGGATACACCGCATTATGCGACTCATGATCTGCGGACATAATCGATCCATCTAACATCAGAAACTATTTACTGGTACTTCTAGTTTTGAATCCATTGGCGAGTAATTTCATATCAGGCCATAACTACATGTTTCCTAAAATAGTGATGTGAAATAAATCAGTCGCAATTCTCGGCGAGATCGTATGAAAAAGTCGCCAAAGCGTGTGAATCTGCTTCGATAGCGATTCTATGAGAATAATATACAGAATTCTAGCTATAATGATGCTGACTTTGTTTGACAAATGTGTGAATGTCATTTTATCATTTTTATACTCATTTTATTATTGTATATTTATACCTAAGCAGATGCAGAACGTCTAAATCTTGGAAGCTATAATAAGAACCATATCCACCGATCTAATTACGTTAAGAT
This sequence comes from Lycia hirtaria, assembly GCA_947563715.1. NCBI lineage: Eukaryota > Metazoa > Arthropoda > Insecta > Lepidoptera > Geometridae > Lycia > Lycia hirtaria. Next base: position 11,220,601 of record OX387377.1, on the reverse strand, counting down.
TTCGTATACGTAACTTCGATATTTAAATTTGACAAATAGGAAATGTGGAAGCCGCACAACGGTAACATCAAGAAAAGAAAAGAACTTCGGAATGGAGCCGGAAGATTGGCACGGTTGGCATTGAATCTCTCTCATCTGATATAGTAGTGTAGATGTGTTAATTTAGTGTTCATTTGTTTAATTATCATTATTTTATTATTTACTATCGGTACATCGATACACACCCAAGTCCAAATCTTATACGTTTTGACTTCGACTCGAAAGAAAAAACCGGCTTCAAAATGCACAATTTTGTTTTAAAATCAAACGACTGAACCGATTTAGGTGAAATTTCTAGGAGACTAATCTGAAAGTATATTATCAAATCGGTTTATATATTACGGAGAAAAAATACAGCCAAATAACCTCCTTCTTTTTGAAGTCAGTAAAAATCACAAAATCTACGTCGTTGTTGACGTGACAACGTCTAATAAATCGATGAACACATGCTGCACGCGCGAAAAAGGATGACTCATTGTCCCGTTACGCTCTTTGTAACGTTTGCATTTCATCAAATTTTTTGTTATAATGTTGTCACGTTAAACTATCGTCCGTAAACCGACTTTACAGACAACCAATTTTTGACGTGACGACGTCTAATAAATCGATAAACGCCGGCTGCACGCACGAAAAAGTATGACTCGTGTCCCGTTACGCTCATTGTCCCGTTATACCATCATTATCATCATTTCATCAATGTTTTGTTATGATGTTCTCACGTTAAACTATCGTCCGTAAACCGACTTTACAGACAACCATTTTTTTTTATAACCATAAGATCTTATTTACATCACATTCACAAACGAAATAATCCGGTAGTCATTTTTTTACCGATAATTTTATGACATTTCATAGTTGAATTGCGAATACGTTCGTGACTACGCAGAGTTGCAAACGGTGGAACCAGTCTCATTTTTTTTCTATCGATACGCATTGCCGACAGTGATGGTGGAGCAATCTCCGTTCTAGACCTATTGTAGTTTTGGCTCACGCTTTTTTACATTCAGGAATCATTGAGATTGTTATGAAATGAAGACATTGTTGCCGATTGTCTGTAATTTGTTGGCAATTGTTGCGTTAATTGTTTAAATAGGAGTAGCATTTATAATAGGAATCAAGCAAGCGTAATACAAATACGCATTCTCAACGGATTGGTGGCCAGGCGTGACGTCTTTCATTGGTTGGGGACTTGAGGCATATATCACCAGATGTTATAGTAATCTTCATGCTGATTGGCTGAATTCTTTGTACAAAGGAAGAAAAGACGCTATATAAGGAGTAGTTTTGTATAACACTAAGTCAACATAGTTTTAAATTTTTGTACTTATGCTGACACCGTCGCTCGCTTACTTATCAGGCGAATTGGTAGTCAATCGTAGATCTATTATGATGTTTACTGAAAATATACATTTTTAAATTAAATCGGTTAAAACCATTTTGATGCACACAGTTTCGGCTTCAAATAATACTAGAAACTATTAAATAACTGGACTATCAGACAGATATCTATGTGTTTTGGTTTGTACAGCTTAAAAAACTAAAACAAACGACTTCAAAATAGGCACTTCGTTTACTTGGGTGACATACCTACTTTTTCAGTTATTTTGTTATAAAAACCAAATAACTGAATTGATTTTGATAACATTTATATGTGACTACCTCTAAGCCTACCAAACAAATAAAAAAAAAGAAATAATTAAAATCAATTCACAAGTGGCGAAGTAATCGCGTAACGTACGTATGTTTACAAAAAAAAACATACATTCGAATTGAGAACGTTCTCCTTTTTGTAGTCCATTAAAAAAAAAATTGATGTACATTTTCCTACTAACTCGAAATAAGTCAATCCAAAAAAATATTCTGGTGAAGAAGCCTATATTATAATTCTCAAGGAACAGAAAAGCTTTACGAAAGATTGCTATATCTATTCAGTCAAATCAAATTTATGCCTTCCATTTCAATAACAATTTTCTTGCTATACCTACATCCATTCAGCATCCTACATTATATCTTGAAAGACCCACTCCGTATTCCACATTTTTCAGTACACGCGAAAAAAAGTGGGGTGACCTGGATTCTAGAAAATATTGGAATCTATCATTAGTGACTACGAGTACAATTTTGCAATTAAAGAGATTTTAATTCAATTTGACTTCAGGTTTACGGTAAGTTTTGTTACATCATTTGTGGTTTAACCAACCAGTTCCTAATGCGTCGTCGGCTGCATTGAATGATTAAGTATCTTGAATTTAATTAATTCGTACATACTTAATAGACTCGTCTCGATATTCTCTTTCTTAAGCAATGCTACATTTTACGATTTACAATTTATTCATGTAGTTTTTTCTATGACGTCATATATCGCGCGAGCGAAGTATCTAATGTACAAACCCAAAAAAATAATTTTCTTATACGTCTATGAGAGTGGGAGTATGTCGTCATCAAATTATTCCAACGCCACCTAGCGAATTCTTATTGAACAATTTGCGAATAAGTTCCGCTTACTCGCATAGTCCATAGTTATATTCAATTGATGTTCCTTTTACAAGACAAATGTTTATTTTTGTAGGTGTTATATTACTTACATAACGGATTAGCACGTTGAAGTGGTATTGGGCAGGGCACATAGCACATAGAACTGACAACCGGTGGGGCTGAAAAGTTCTAGAGTAGAAATCACGAACCGGCAAGCTCAGCATAGGAAGACCAGCCAAAAGGTGGACAGAAGACTTCATACAAGTGGCAGGAAGACGCTGGATGCAGATCGCTTCCAACCTATCTTTTTGGAAATCCATCGGGAGGCTTATGTCCAACAGTGGACTTCTTGTGGCTAAGATGATCATGATATTACTTACTTTTTATCATAATTATTGTTTCTTAAGGCCGTCGCACACGATGAAGATGCTATAATATGTATTTTATGTTACTTTAGAACATGTTTCAATGTTACTAGTCATAGGTACATTTGAATGATGTACCACACACGATGAAGATAATGTTATGATAAGTGTATTATTGTATAACTACATATAGATATTATTAATATTCAAAGAAGATTTTGAATTATTATTACCCTGCTTAGTACGTAACACATGGCCACCCCACTCAGATGCCTATTAGCCGGCACGCGCTAGCAAACGTCTGCGTGAGGTCGAATTAGAATGTTTGCCCAAACATCAAACGCTTACACAACCATAATTTAGTATCGATGTTTACATAACGCAGTGGGACGAGGCGAGGCGTCGCGCCTATTCGGAATGCGTGAAATCCTACAAAAGTGGACGGAGTGGCTTCGAACGAATAAGCGATTCAAATGCTAATATATCACGGCGGCGGCGCGGCGTGACGGCTCTCATTGGCTACGGTATTTACATTAACATACATAACGTTGGTCGCTCCGCCTACTGCGCGTCACGCGCTTCCTAACGCCGTTAATTATGGGTAATTAGTAGGTCGTGACTGCGGGATGAGCGATCTCGTCGTGCAGATGTGTTCCGCTACGTGCAGCTATAACTGTTGAACGCTGTTCCTAACTGTCATTTGTCCGTTTTTATGTAGCTACATTATTAACACGTTGGATGTGTCTCTGTCATACTGAATGTGGTCGATTATTTTTTGATTTCTATAATACGTAATCGTTACAAATCATAAAGTTACTAGGATTTTTAATCTCAAGAATTTAAGCCTGTTTTATCAGCATAAAGCCTGTTTTACAGCTAATAGGTTCGCGCTTGACCGCTAACTCACCTGATGTTTAACGACGTTGCTATCTACGATGAAGCACGCTTAACATCAGATTAGACTGAACTACTTCAAACAATATTCTTTGATTATTGTTAAATTTAAAGTATATTTTTCATGGAGCTTTAAATCTGTGTTCTTCGTGATCAAATCAAAAATCAAATCTTCAACCATGTGAGATTTAAAACTACAATAGATCCAAAACCTCGCGTAATTCGCAGTACATTACGTCATCAACCTTAATCTTAGATGTTTTTTCTGGTGACTTTATTGTAGGTGCTTTATTCGTAAAATCAATTGGTAAACGTAATAGATAGGCACAAATTCGACCATCAACACGCCTGAAAATAAACGTTATCGTTGAGGATGGACCACGTCGATCTAGAAAAAATCCAACGGTTAACGATATATTTGAAAAATGTACAGCTCTTAAATAGCAAATAAGTACTCTTAAACAGATAAAAAGGCAGCACTATTTCCAGAACCCTATACATCTCCATAGACGACCTTCCGACCCTGTCACCTCTCTACACCAATCTAATTTAAGCACAAAGCGTCCGCTAGTCAGAAAGCGCCACAAATCATACCCCGGTCGGGAACAGGGCAGCACACGATCCACCCAAATACGGCGTTTGGACGTCGATAGCACGCTCTGTAAGCACTGTTCAATGGATTTATGTACGCTGCTTTTGGCGCAAATTAGCGCATGCGCTTGTTGGCGTGAGCGAACAAATTTGTAAAAGCACTCGGTGTGCTTTTAATACGGTTTTAATACTTTTCGTTAGCTGCTTTACTGCTGCAGTAACGCTGGACATTATTTCGTAGACCTAAACTAGAATAAGTGTTTGGTTTATTGTAGCACAGAATGTTTGATAGCTTAATACTTAATACAGAAACAGAAATCTCATTCCACAAATATTCAAATAAATAGCGACTCTTGCTACAATATAATAAAGTGGAAATTAGCTCGCAACGGCGTGAAATGCCTACTTTTATATTAGGTAAAACATTTGTCGGATTTACCACGTTATTAAAGCAAAGAAGCGAAGTGCTATTTACGATAATAAGGCTACATTAGTGGGCATAGATTCGTGTCGCGTTGGCGCGCTAAATAGGTCGTGTACGGGCATACGCGATGTTCTTGTCTACATTAGGTGGACTAAGATTCGTGTCGCGTTGCGCGCCAGTTTACCGACAGTGCCCCGATAATACATCGTCTTCGCCCGAATACTACGCGTTGCAACGATCTACCCGGCCACACTCATCGCGTTAATACGAATATTCGCCGTAGCCCGCTAATGAAGCCCCAGCATAATCAAGAAACATTCTTCGTCCATCCACATTTGTAGTTCAATTCCAGCAGGAATATAACGTAAAATTATCCAGCAATGTCTATCTACTCATCTATTTTTATTCGAAATTTATTATTTTTTGCGAAATCACACTACCTTTAGAATCAAATATTCTGTCATAAAAATAATCATACAAAACACACCTAGCAATCGTTACGATATTAGCGAACTAAATCCAATAGTAGCAAGACCTTTTAGACTTCCTGCAACTTAAATCCTACTGACATTAATCTTCTTAACGCCTACGTCTACGATAAATTCTAAAACAAAGGCATGTCGGTAAGGCTGCGTTATAAAAACGAAGCCGATTTATCACCCTAAATAAGCTGTAATTATAATGTAATATGTTTCAAGTACTATTGGTGACGAAAGTTACTGAGGTTTTTTGCTGGGAGTAGGTTGATAGTCGTGTCACAAAGAGTAGATTGTATAATAACATTACAGTACGTATGAAAGACACAAAATATTATACGTACGTTGTACACTATCAAAGCCACACGTAGCTAAAACATCGAATGCAGCAAAATTTTAATGAACGTTCTTAAAGCAAAAGTCTGTGGAGATTTATTTTGTCAAATAAAAAAGCCGTTTGTTGGTGCCTTTATGCAACTAAATGGCTTAATATATTATGACAATTAAGTTTGTTTACGGGAGACCTTGGAGGATAATACAAACTATATTTTACCTTTTTTTTCTTAATTTTGTATCACCACACAAGTATAAACCACAGAGCACATCTTGTGTTCATATTTAATTGTCCTAGAATAAATGATGTAATACCTATGAATAAAAATCACACCTCATACTCAACCAAACATATCGGATTAAAGTAGTTAACAATTAACATTAACCATTAACAAATAGTTAACATCAATCTTCCAGTATTATTTTCAATAAATAAACTAAATTTCATGGACTCCAAGAGTCCTTGCAACTAGAAAAATTATATACATATTTTTTTAAATGCTATATTAATTTGAGTTAGAAGGGCTATTGCGTAGTAAACTAAAATTTTCTTGATTATCCTAAAAAAAATAAGATTATGTACTGTATGTTTAGTAAGTTGCGTCTAAATTGATCGTCGCCCGGCTTCAGTAGCATGACTCGTGAGGTAACGTGGGTGATGCGCGTCGTCGATCGATCATCAGAATGAAGTCGTCCAATTTATCGACCAAGATTATCGGATATTATTTTTGTAATAACGCCTATCTGTTCTAGCATTACGTGGGCAGAACTATTGTGCGGCGAAAGGGAATCCGTGATAGTCATTGTTATTATTACTACTACAGGTGTCTTTTGTTTGTTTGTTTATTTACCTATATTTTCTGACGTGAGCTTTTCATAAAAAAATAGAAGTAAAAAATTTAACGACCCTATATAATTTTAAATTCTCATTTTTTAGGGTTCCGTACCCAAAGAGTAAAAACGGGACCCTATTACTGAGACTTCGCTCTCTGTCCGTCCATCCGTCCGTCTGTCACCAGGCTGTATCTCATGAACCGTGATAGTTAGAGAGTTGAAATTTTCACAGATGATGTATTTCTGTTGCCGCTATAACAATAAATACAAAAAACAGAATAAAGTAAATATTTAAGGGGGCTCCCATATAACAAACGTGTTTTTTTTGCCGTTTTTTTTATAGATAATAATACGGAACCCTTTGTGCGCGAGTCCGACTCGCACTTGGCCCGTTTTATTTTATGTTCCTAGCAATTATGTTGGTTATGTATCGATTACGATGATTCAGTTTTCATCAGGCAAGGGCTACTTTAGATGTAGTTTCATAAAAATTTCATCAACTTCGATTTAGTAGTTTTTTAAACACTTTTATTTACATGAAAAGTCTGTTAAGACAAATATTTAACATTTTATACTAATTTGAATAATTTCTCCAAACGTTACTGATTAATTTAAATAGAATCACAATTACATAAATAATTTATTAATTATATTACTTTTACTTACGATTGTCGGTAGAACTCAACTTGTCCATATATAAAAGACTTCAACGCGCAACCGTCCGCTTCTCACAGACCGATTACAAAAGTTTTCCGGTCTCCTTACGACTTCCACAAAAGCTCACAGCAACTTCGGATGCAATATATTTCTTAGGTCGAATAAGGCTCGTTAATAATTTGCTAAAAAACACGTCGGTTTCGGTAGCGAGTGCTCCAGTTTCGATGTCGCAAGCTGTGGGCGTGCGTAGGAGCCGATCGATCGGACACCCACCCCCGCGCCCCGCGCGCTTGCAACACTGCCTTTAGCATACTGGTGCACTGATGGGGGCAAAGATCAATACTCTATTGCGACTGAATGGCTGTGCGGTTAAACGCAATGAGTAATTGTTTTAGGAGACATTTTAGAATGTTTATGTGTTTTTTTTTTCTTTATTAACGTGTTTGTTGTATTGTTGCAGATCGGTGGCGCACGAGCCCGATGAGCGCGTGCGCGGCGATCGCCATGCGCGAAAAGCATGCGGCACCGCGCCGCCTCGCGTCTCCCCCGACGTCGCCCATCGAACATCCCAGCCCTCTCGGCTCCCCGCGAGCGGACGAGCCCCTCGATTTACGAGTCACCCACAAGCGCCCCCCGCAGCGTCTCGAGGATGAGAACTGCAACCTCATCGTACCTTCACCGCCTCCGCACCCTACGCACCACACGCACCCCGCACATCCGGCGCATCCAGCGCTGCTCACCTTCTGCCGGAGACTCCCTCTCGCTTTGCCGGCTTCCTTCGGCCGCTACCCGTTCCTCCCCGCTGCAGCGGCTACTTTACTCGCCCCGGGTGCACCTCGGGCCCCACCAGTGCCCCAAAACCCCGGCGCACCGCGAGCGCGGGACCGCTACACATGTTCCTACTGTGGCAAAGCGTTTCCCCGCAGTGCGAACCTAACGAGACATTTACGGACTCACACGGGAGAACAACCGTACCGTTGCAAATACTGTGAACGCTCGTTTTCTATATCATCGAACTTGCAGCGGCATGTGAGGAACATTCACAACAAGGAGCGGCCGTTCCGGTGTCGCTACTGCGACCGCTGCTTCGGCCAGCAGACGAACCTGGACCGGCATCTGAAAAAACATGAGGCGGAGAACGGGGACGATGTACGTAGAAGGTCTCCCGACGAGACGTACTTTGAAGAGATCAGATCGTTTATGGGCCGCGTAGCGCCCGCGCGCCGCGCCGGCGCCGCCACGGCTGCGTCTCCCGCCGACCACACTTGATAGTGTACATGTGAGACCACCACGCCCTTTACAATAATCTGGTCGTAGCATCCAAGTGACTGTGTTTACTGGACGTCTCAGTGTGTTAACTCATGACGTGAACGAAGTTATGTTAAGTTATGGTGCGCTTAATATTTTTTCTACACCTGGTACAAACCTTTTGCAAGTGTTGACGTTGTTAATGGACGCTTGAACTCTGATCTACATCCGAAAAAAGCCTTGTTACCGTACAATATTTTTTTGATAAGCGTGATTATAATGAACAAAATTAAATAATAAATTTTGCCACCAAGTCGGCTATTAGATATATAATGTTTTGTATAAATAAAGTGATATCACAATTTTGTGTACTTAATGTAAATATTGGAACTAATTTTAATTAGAGAATATCGAATTTTTACTACCGATAATGAAGACATAGATTTTATTAAAATAAATATATTCCTTGTCAATATTAGAGAATTATTGTAAAGTGTTCAGAGAGTATTCGCTATTTTAGAATAGAGCTATACGTTAGTAATATTGTATGAATGTAAGTATTTTCTAGTAGTATTTTGTATGTAAATTTTTGCTTTATTCGAAATAAAATAATTAGTATTATTAGTCTGAGAGGAAACGCCGGTTACCAATTAAAATAAAACTTGTTGCTTATTGAAGATTATTATAAATATTGTCTTTTAATAAAATGTTGAAAGTTTAACGAAACAAAATTTCTTTATTTTTTTCTTATTTGCGTAAATTTTACGGTACCTACAGTATCTGTGATCCGAAGTATGATTGTTCGAATGTTATTTGCCCGAATCCGTTTGATAGACTTTTTTTTTTATTGCGAATAGGTCCACGTTTGACCACCAACTCGCCTGTTGGAAAGCGACTGTGTGGTCGAAGATGCAGCACGCAGACCCAGAAGATACCTATTCACTCTGACCTTAAAAAGTCTCAAATTGTATCTTTCAGGGAACAGACACGTTTGATTCCAGATATTTTATATGAGTTTCTGATTCCATAAGTCTGTTACCATAAATTATATTTGTCTTAACAACTATTTGGTATAGATAATTAATTTCTTTTATTTGAACTTACAAACCACATTACCATTAAGAGATGGTTATCAGATGAGTCGTCAAATGAGATTTCGCAATTTTGATAATGTCTTTTAAAAAAGAATATCGTTTTCGAGGAAATGATATTCGAAATTCCATACTTTGGATCGTAGATAGGTAACCCGATTTTACTTTATATCGTTTTCAGGCTCAGCTGACTCATTTGTATAAGCGAGCCTGTTTGTTAAGTTTCAAAATATTACGCAAAATAAATGTTATTTTGAGATTCTTTAGATTATAGAGATTAATACGACGTTTGTAAAACAATTTTTTCCAAAAGATTTTAAATTAAGAAAATTTAAATCTGTGATTTAATTTATTTGCTGGCCTGCAATCGGATATGTTCTCCAATATTACTACATATTTAATGTTTTTCAAAGAAGTTAGTAACGTTCCTGTAAGTATAGATAGATCTCTATCATTGTTGCTAGTGTAAAGTTGATTTTATCTTATGGTGGTCCCACACTACGTGTTGTAAAAAAAACTATAACGTTAACGCATTTTCTTTATTTTGTTCATGAAACAACATTCTACACTTACATATAATGAAAATTTTTGTTCATGATATATAGTATATAGAAAATTGCGTATAAATTCCACCCGAAACCGATCTAAGATTTTGTAATAGTATTCGATTTACAACAAATTGCTTTAATACATAAATAATTTGTTGAAGTTTCAAAATATGTTTAGAATACTGAGTATTTTAATGTAAATTACAACAAAAATTTGATAGTATTATGAAGAATATTTAACAACAAAGTGCTAAACAACATTATGAACTATTGCAACATGCCGTGTGGGAACACCATTATATTAACACATTCAAAGTTTATCAGATATATCGAAGCAAAGCTCTCTTGTAAGAAAGTTGGTTTGACTGTTTTTAACTTATTATGTTGCTATAAACATTCCTTGTCATATTATACTTGGTTTCTATCACATTACTGATAATTTTATTTTCACCAATGTTACCTATACGACAGTTCATATACTTAGGCCAAGAGCTACACGGATTTATTTCTATAACAATAATTGGATCATGGTAATGTGGTACTACATGATCACGATCCAATCACATAAGTAACAAACATAAGGTGTGACTAATATAAGGGTTGCTGTTTTTACCCCCGAACCATTAAGAGGGATGTTATGTTTGACGTGTGTATCTGTGTGTCTGTCTGTGGCATCGTAGCCCTCAAACGGATATACTAATTTTAATCTAATTTTTTTGTTAGAAAAAGGATTTTGTCGAGAATGTTCTTACCTACGTTACCAAAATCAGTTCAGCCGTTTTTTTCGGGAGTATTTCAGTTTTCTAAACGTATACTTGTTAGGCATAGGTTTTTTTTTTTTTTTTTTGTAAATAAAGCAAACTTAGTAATCATGATTCAACTTGAGTTGATGTTTTATCTGATTATTGCATTTTTTTATTATTCCAATTTTTTCCATAATTTATCTGTCACGAACATAATTAAAATAATCTGTTGTATATTTAATTTATCCCACTACAAACTGAATCATCAAAATGTTTGATTTTAGTCTTAAATTTCGATAAGACTTAAGAAATATTACTCATGTGTTTTATATCCTGTAAAAACTGAAATTTTAATAAAATTTGTTATTAAAATCAAACATGATCTCAGCCGTAGCTGTTTAAAATATTATAACTATTTTAACTGATAACCGTATTAATAGTAGTAATTTTTTTTCACCACTTTTAATGTGCGCAGAAATGATAAATCCACGTGGCTCTTGGACTATCTGACATCAAATAGTACCAAAATCTTGCTTTAGAGAAGCTATTCTTAACTTATCACCGATAATGATAAGAATAGAGATTGTAATGTGTAATCTTTTATACTTTTGATACCTTCTTAAAGGTCACTGATTACCTTGTCATCGTGAAATAAATCATAATAAACTTTATGTTATCTTTTAATTTAACCTTTAAGATAAATAACCCTTATGTTAAATGTGAACAAGAAGACTTTTTTGTATATTCATTACGTTTTGTGCGTAATGTGTACAAAATGTATTTTCTTACATCTTACATTTTCTTTTATACAAATCAAAGCCGCTAAGTTAAGAATTTTCAAGGCTAGAGTGAATAGATATCTTCTAGATCGACGAGCTCCATCCTCGGCCACACCGTCGCTTAACATCAAGCGAGTTGGTGGTCAATCGTAGATCTACCATCTATAAAAAAAAAAAAAAAGTTCAAACATCAAAGCCGCTTTATGCTATTTATAGTTTAAAAAACAGAAGCAACCGACATCTCATGAATGCCATTGTCGGAACTAGACCAAATTGAAATGGAAGCATCAGCTTTCAAATAAAAAAAGAATCATCAAAATCGGTTCACCCAGTGGAAAGTTGGTAATGTGAGGTAACAAACATAAAAAAAATACAGTCGAATTTAGAACCTCCTCCTTTTTTGAAGTCGGTTGAAAATGAAAATTAATATCTAAAAAAACTATAGTCTATTTAGTATAGTTTTTTCTTACAAGCATGTTAAATTTAATTTATCCGAAATATCCCTCTATTTATAAAAAAAAAAAAAAAAAAAACTATGTATAAATACTTATCTTAGTGGTTCCCCTCATGAGCAAAAGTCTAATTTATTAAATACTACCTAAATTAGAATCTAGTATTTATATTTTTTTATCTTGTTCCACATATCAACGTTAATGATAGGTATTACGAAATATTTGTTACGCAAAAAAAACTAAATATTGAAAATATCTTGAGGTACAAATTTAACCTTAGAACAAATAATCTTCGGGTTTGATTGTTTTTGTCTACTTTAATTTTAAAATAATATTTAGTTGAACGTTTATATTGTCTTTTAAGTATATTCAATTATTATAAAATCGAAAGTCTCTTGTCTGTTTGTGTGTTTCACAATTAAATGGCTGAACCGATCATTATGAAATACAGTACACAGATAACTGAAAACTTGGAGACCAACATAGGCTAAATTTCATCATCATCACCATTTTTAACACTACGCAAATGAAACTCCGGGACCTGGGATACAACTATGTAGTAAAATTATATTTTTAATAATTATAGTTTAAAAAAAACCCTGAAACAACAGACTTCAAAATACGCAGTTTCATTTACTTTGATGGTATTTTTCCAGCAATTTTGTTTTAAAACAAAACTACTGTACCAATTTTGATGACATTTCTAAGATCTTTCAAATCAGTGAATGACGAGGTTATTCCGTAACAAACATAAAATAAAAAAATACCACTGAATTTAATTGAACTGAACACCTCACTTGTTTAGTATGTTAAAAAAGTTAGCGAGCGAGATAGAAGATATACTAAAATCGCCTTAAGTAAACCGTTTCCTAGAAGACGAAGTCTAGTTTAAACCGATATAAAGTAAAGCCAGTCTCTCAGCGTCATGTTACAAGCGCAGCACCCGGGGCTTCGCCCGCGTCACGAACTGCGATATGATTGTGCTTTATTACCATTCATTTGCAACAAGCGAAACCGCCCCGAACTATCGCATCGCCAAATTGGACGCTGGTTTCTGCTAATAGGCGAATATTGGCCATAAACTCGGTCACTAAACATAGATAACAAATCATAAACGTAGCTAAACGTGTTATTCCGAACTGCAACGGAAACTGCAACTGTAAGTCTAAAGTTTTAAAGTGCAGCGACTATACCTTGCATTCGCCGCATTTGCCGTAATAACTGCCGATTTCTCGATGAAGAAGCGAAGATTTATGACAACTACGTTAGTTTCCATAATAAAATAAGTCTGCTGCTTTGTATTTAATGATTAATGATTTTTATGTTTAAAGAAGCGTGGTGGAGGCAGCCATGCGCCGTGACAGCAGTAAATTGCAATTAAATATAATAAATATTTAAATAAATATTTTGGGGACATTTTACACAAAACCATCTCTAGCCCAAACTAAGCAAAGCTTGTACTATGGAACTAGATGGCTGTTATAACACATATATACTTTTTTTATATATACTTAGGATACATAGAAACACCCAGACACAGAACAAACATCCATGCGCATCACACAAATGTTTGCCCTGGACAGGGATCGAACCCATGACCTACAGCTTAGCAGGTAGACATACTACCAACTGAACCACATGGCCAGTCAATAATAGTCTGGATGTCTTCGAATCGCGTGTGAATATTCCTATTAGGAAAGGTCGCTCTATCGTAGACTGCAACAGTCGCTTAACATCGACGACTCAATGGTCAAACACAAACCTAATTATCGAATTAGAAGATAAAAAAAATTAAAAACTCGATGACCCCCTAATGTCAAAGTTTATTCTAAAGTCCTTTACCAAAGCTCAAAACTGGCAATGATCTATTAATCTACACAAAAAACAACGTACAATATACTACGAAATATTGAACTTATACAATCTACTTCGCTACCGGCCAGATCTTATCAACTGAAGGCCTACACAACAATTCAACTGACCTTTGGCCATCAATAAAATAAATTAGGTTATACCATACCCGCCCAAACCGAAATAATTATCAAAGTTAATGAATAAGACGTTATCTGAGCACAGAATCTTGTTTTTGATATTGTAACACCGAGAATTAGAAAGGTAATACACATTGAAGGACACTTATAACATTTGGATCTGACTTTTTACGACAATAGATGGTAAGAATGTTTTTTGTGAGATGTACGTAACAGCTCGGGTGGAATAGGTGCGGAAAGTGGACATAACGTTTAATACTGTAGTAGGTTTCTATTGTGAATACCAAAGTTGGACAAGAACGGTATCACTTAGGGGCTGGTTCAAGTGAGGAGTTTTTGACGAATTGTAATTGGTTAGTAATACATAATTTTATTATATACTTACGCTAATATACGAGCTAACGTTTCAATGTGTAGACAACTGTGCTTGTGTAAGAGGGGCGAACGCGTTTTTTTTTTATTACTGAACTTCTAGCTATGCAAGCGGAAATTTGTTTAAATTGTGTTTGACGACCAACTTTAGAATTGTCTAAGGATCTTTCCTTGAGAATTCCTTACTAGAAATAAATTTGACTGAATGTATATTACAGGAGTGTGACGTTTACGAATTCTAAAAGTAATTTTAACTGGAATCCAGCAATTAACTGAAAAAAGAAACACACAAAACATGCTAAACAATAGCATAGGGGCAATGTACTCACCATTTCCCGGCCATATCGTTGGTAGATATGTAGAGGTCTATTGGTTGGTGTTGTTTATTGTCAGCATCTTGTTTGGGCGTTCAATTAAAAATATGTCGTGCTAATCAATAGCGAGGCAATTGCGTTCAATCTTATATTTCAAAATCAGCCCTTTTTTTATAAACTCTATCCCACAAGCGAGTCATCTTCTCATTTTGAGATGGGTAAGACTTGGTGGTGACCAATTACCTGCACTTGGTTAGAGTCACCACTCTGACCAAGTGCAGGTTCATAGACTTCACATATCTTCAAGAACGTTACGAACTCTCAGACATGTGGGTTTTCTTCAACATTTGAAACTGGCGGCAATCAACAATACAACATTAATTAAATAAGACAGAGATGCGTGCCTTGGTATTTGAACCCAGGATTTGCGGCTTGTAAGTCAGATGGTCTCTTAACTAGGCTGTCGGAAACTTACTTAACAGGAACTCCTATGCTCCCCACAACAAAAACAAAAAAAGAGCAAGTCAATATTCAAATAGCAAACTCTTATGACATGGATCATAGGCTAGAGTAGCTAGAAGTGCCGCAGCAGGGTGGGGCAGTTGCGCAACGATGGCACGGCGCGGCGGCGCGCGGCACCGGGGCTTGTTACCGCGCGGCGCGCAGGCGCAGGCCTTGTTACGGCGCGGCGCGTGCGCGAGCCTGCCACCGTTGCAACGCAATATTTATTGCTTATTGAAAAACAACCTTTGCTTGCCGCCTGGGCTTTTGCGGTCGCTTTCGTTACACGCTTTTTGTGATGGTTTTGTATAGATAATTGGAATGGAAATTGCGTGTGACGTAAAATAGTCTCGTCTATAAGTTGCGCATTTTTTCTGTGGTCATATGACTGAGGGAATTGATATTTTTTACTAAGCTAGGTATTGATATTATTTCATTTCGCAACATCTTGTGGTTTCAATATCTTGATGCAGTGGCTGGATGAGTTGGGTCTCTGATTATCGGGCTGAAAAAAGATTACCTAACCGTATGGATGTAGATTCAGTGTGAACTACTCATTTATTTTTATACTCGCTATTACTGAACAGATGCAATGTATCCCTTGTAAGTTTTAAGTCCTGCCTAGTTAGAACATTTGTAGGTGTTCATAATATTCATTAATTTATTATTTATGTCTAATTAGATGAATAGAAAACATGCTCCAACAATATTCACAATTATTATGGTCACCGATCTAACAAATTGTACTCGTTATTATACACGACACTATGAAAGCTCTTATAAGTCTTGCCTCTATATATTATACTCAGCTTATAGTAAGCATAGGGGCATAGTTGCGATAGGATATTACAAAATCTAGGCCTAGCGTGCTTTGATAACGCCGTGCCCTACCTTCTCTTGTACCTGTAGTATTATCATAAAGTTTAATTTATATCTTATTGTGCCTCTATGTTACAACTAGCGCTAAAGATGGTGTCACAACAAGGAATAATAACTACCTATCATAGTTTGAGTTCAGGGTTTTTTTTCCTATGGTGTCCTACTTAGGTATCCTTGGATTTACACATTGTTTCTTTTTAGATCCAAATTAACTTTAAAAAAAATTACTTATATCATTACAACCTCTTTGTCAGTTTGCCAAATTGTGTTGAATTTCTTGTTTACCTATTTTATCGAGATTTGTTGAAAAAGCGACCTGTACGCGATTATCAAGATCCAAATACACAAACATCTTAAAAAATTACAGAGAAAGCAAATTTTGCCAAATGTTACAGAATACAGTAACAATTTTACCATTATGTATTCTATAGAATTAGTAAATCCACGCCACACCGAAATCACCGAGTCATCTGAATCAACTGAACAACTGAAAATTGGACAGGAAGGTGTGTATTAGGAGAGGTATAATATCCAGATTAGAAGTGGTCTTAGGTAGTTACACGCTTGACTACCAACTCGGTCACTTTTGACTACGAAAGGAGCGCATTTTAAAGACACTCAATATTAAATATATTTATTTATTCGAAAATAGGCCTACGCTTGACTCACCTGGTGCGACAGTTAGGGTCTACGATGGAGTGCGCTAGAACGAAACTATTCATAGCATATTTTAACGATACTGTAAAGATGGAATGAAAAAAAAAACAGGTTTTATAAATAAGTACTATTATGTGCGAAACGTAGGTAAGCTGAGTAGTAAGTAATGTAAATCGGTTTTACCAAAAATAAATAATAATAAATAAATAAATATTTGTGGACCTTTTACATTATATTCATAAATGAATATGAATATAATGTAAAAGGTGTTTGATGATGTCCAAGATGTTTTTGTTCGACTTTGATTATTTATAAATCTAAATTAAAAAAATACTTTAGTAAAAAATCTCCAGAGCGACCTTCAGCCGGACACAGTCACGGATCTTGTTGTCAAAGTTGAATTACAAAATTAAATCGGTCAGAGCACATGCGGTGTTGTAACATAGAACACGTCATTTATTTACCTGGCGTTATTCAGTAGAACATATTTATGAACTGCAAAAATATAAAAGCATATATTTTATCATGTAAAGTAACGTGGTTGATACACATTTTTGATGTGAAAACATCTTTAGCGGCGTTGTGCATTTTTGGGATTATGTAAAAAAAAAATAACTCGCGTCAGATGTCACGTGACCTGATTCGTAAGACGGACGGATTATTTTAGTCAGAAACCTATTCTAACGTTCTGCATTTAAAGTTCATTGTTGTATGTACAAGTTTATCCTTTTCAGAAGATGTTGAGTTTTCTGTTTTACAAACAACCCCTACTCATTGCTGTACACGAAGCGTTAGCGTGTTTTAAGACTATATAGCGCCATCTAGTATGTTGTTCTATAACTAACTTTATTACATGAAGTACAACACTTAGTTCTTTAGGGTTCCTCCAGAGGGGAAAATAGCGCTTTAATGGTTTTGCTTTCTCGCTCTATAGTTTTCACTTCTGCCGGCACTCCAGAAGTGCAACCCGTTGTTTTTTATTTTGAACAAACGGGTTACTCACGTCTATTTTGAGCTGAATTCTCCGACTATAGTTTCAACCGCATAAGGAAATCTTTTTCAAAAGGAGCAGCGCAGGTGTCACTCCCGAACGACGACTCGTCTGGTACTGGAAATAGTCGTGATAGACGTGAGTAACCCGTTTGTTCAAAATAAAGCATACATTTTAGCCCTCTTCCAAAATGAGGAGGTTCTCAATTCGACTGTATGTTTTTATACCCAATTACTCAATTACTCCGGTTTTTAATAATTAAATTGAATTATTTTTTGTTTGAAAGATATACTTTGAAATTAATCCTATAATTTTTTTATCAAACATCAAAATCGGTTCATTTACAAATTTGCGCATTTTAAATTATAATTATTAAAACGAAGTCCGGAATCCGTAAGGGGAAAATAGGCGAGATTTTATATATGCATGTACCTATATCCTAGGCAGCAATGATATCGTGGTCATCTAAAGCAGTTTAACTTTGACAGCGTCTGATCGTAACCTAAGGTGTAGAAGTTAAATGGAAACAAAAGTAATGTTTTTTAAGGTTTTCACGATATTACTAATTTAAATTAAACTGATCTGAGATATCCGTTGACACCGTAAGCGACTTCTGCGTGATTATAGTCTAGTAAAAATAAACCCGTTTGTATGGAGCACATCACAGTATTTGCAACTATTTTCTTTTGCTGCTATTTTCCTATCATAATTTCAAAGAATCCCCCCGGATTCTTTGAAATTATGATAGGAAAATAGCTAAAAATCATAGATCAACAATAATCCCCGATTTATAGACTAGCTGCGTTCGGCGGTTTCACTCGCGTAGTTATGAAAAACGATGATGATTATGATGATGATATGTAGCTTATGTCCGTATCCAGGTCCAAAGCTATCTCTATACTAATTTTCATAACGATCGGTTCAGCCGTTTGAGCGTGTAAAGGAAACAAAATTATCTTTTATAATATCATTATGAAATTGTGTCAAATGTATTTCAAAACACCAGTACATTCATTTAAATAACAATATACTTAGTTGTATTTTATGTTGTCACAAATCTAATTTTTACTAGACTATTAGGGAACGTTTTGCATAAAAATAATAGGCGGTAGTAATTAATATTTTCATAACAAAAAAGACAACTGTCATCTAGTCTCACCATGAACGCTGCAAAGTGTTCGAAACGGTCATAAAATTATAAATCCGTTAAAAATTGTTTGATTTAAAAAAATCATCTAGCTAATCAAATTACTTTGTAACGATTGGTTTGTTAGAATAACGGCCTCTCTGTAGTGTGGTAGTAGGCCGGTCAGTGGTGTGATTTTGAGATTACACTGACATGATACCAGAGATATAAATACAGATATGGAAACGGCAATAAATTCAATACGAAAATGGTCAGAACAAAATCAAAAGTGGTGTTAGGAGGTCGTTAATGTTTCTTCTTTTTGTTTGAAAGGATATACTTACTTTTAGATGTGTTTCATAGAAATTACATCAACATTTGTAGTTTTAAAGCACAATTACGCTATTTTGAAGTTTTTGAACTATAAATATTAAAACGTATTTTTTGTAGTTAGACTGATAGACCTGCATCAAAAATGAATACGCTATCATATTCATATGATAAATAAATAATCCAAAACGTAAATCCTCATCATCATAATCATTCCTGAGCAGTCAGACAAAAAAACAGTAATGATTTTTTTAACTATTATTTTTTGTCTGTAATGCTGGGGCTTCATTAGCGGGCTACGGCGAATATTCGTATTAACGCGATGAGTGTGGCCGGGTAGATCGTTGCCACGTGTAGTATTCGGGCAAAGACGATGTATTATCGGGGCACTGTCGGTAAATTGCCGTGCAACGCGACACGAATCTTAGTCCGCCTTATGTAGACAAGAACATCGCGAATGCCCGTACACGATGTTTTTAGCGCGCCAACGCGACACGAATCTTTGCCCGCTAACGTAGCCCGAGCATTACGGATACTGTAGTACAAACCGGCTCTTCCATTCGTCAAACGTCAGAGTAGGTGCAGGTGACCGATCCATCACGAGTGACCAGCGACGTGGCTAATTAACGGAAAGCAAGGTCGGTGATGAAACAGGCCTAGAGCACCCACTTGTCAAAAATATGACGCAACCAAGCGTTTCACTGTCTCTTCAGACTCCTCTCACTGTGTAGGCATTATTTTAGAAACACAAGTGACAGATACATAGTCATTGAGAGATTATTTTAGGAAAACAATTGTCACTTGTTTTTTCACATACACACATACATAGTCATAGATTAACTGTGAACCTGTCACAGGTTGATTTTAATAGATCTTGCAAAATTTTATAAAAAGTGCGTTAAGCACAATCCACGTTCAAAATTCTGATTTTCGCATCGTAAAAAAAATTTATACGATGCGGACATGTAAGGTTAGCTTTATTTATAAACAAAACTGATTCGCCTTCTTTTTAGTTGAGTCAACACTACGAGTACGTGTTGTCAAATTGACAATTATAATTTTTTATGCTTACAGTGAATACGTGGTTTTATTCTCAGAATACCGGTACCCCGCGGCTTTGTTTATACGTGAACCTAATTTGGTAATTTCGTTTGATTTTCAAGTAAACTTCACTAATATTTTGCATACCAAATTTTAGGGATAAAAATTATTTTACATAGTAGGTACATATGTAATAATCCTGCCAAACCTTTCGAAGCCTTTCGAATAAAAAACATCGTTCAAATCCATTCAGTAACTTTAGACAGATAAACAAAAAAAAAATGCTGTTTTGACTTCTGTACCGGTAGTTGATCTAAGCATTATTTAGTGAAAATTATCGCATGTATAGGTTTTGACCCGTTACATTCTTATTACATATATGTGTATATCTAAATAATAACAATCGGATTTGCTCTTAGAATCAACCGTACACTGTATCTATAAACGTACGATTCTGAAATATACATGTATGAACATATATTTACATATAATATCAGTCAGATTTTTAATAACTATTTAATTTAATTTATTAATAATTTGTTCATGAAGATTTTATTTAAAAATATATCTATCGAGTGAAAATCTGCAATTCCTTTGATTTTCACGTAGTAAATGTTAACTTAACCATAACAAGATTTGTGCACAAACAAATCTTAAATTAGTTATATAACTAGAAAATTGCTACATATGTAAAACAAGATAGTGACTATAATTTTTGTATAGTAATAGTAATTACATAAAACCGGACAAAGTCGCCGACATACAACATAAGCAGTTGTAAAAAATTACGTTAAAATTATCTCAATTACCGAAATGTAGTTTCGGGTGAGAAAGTTAAGTAAATGAACTGTTGCTCGGTTAAGAACGAGTGTTTTCCACAATTAATGTCCAAACGGATGGATATGTTATTATTTTAAAACAATAAGTAACACGATATCTTATTGATAAATAAATAATTTTCGTTTAAACTAAAAAAAATATATTTCAAATCAGTTTGTAAATGACGAAGTTATGCGAAACAAACATAAAAAACATAGAACCGAAATGTTAACCTCCTCTTTTTTGAATTCTATTAAAAATATGCTAGACCACCCAAGCCTAAGCGAAATCAGAACATCACGAATCATGAATCCAAGCCCACAGGACATGACTGCTCATCTCCTCGCGAAGTGGCCAGCATATCGATTCCAATTACGGCTGTGCCCCGCTTTGGTACTGCTTCGTGCCTTGGGGGATATTTTGATGAGCAGATAAATTAATTATAGAGCCGTATGAGCTCTAATAAACTGGCAAACTTGCTTATCGTCGATTCTAGATATAGACGGAGTAATGAACCGGGGTCGAGGAACTTAGGGGAAAAAGTTGATGCTGGTTGTCTATTTTGGCCAAAAACTTAGGGTAGATAGATATACAAGGATTTGCCATTTTCCCCTCACTAGGAAGAGAGAAAAAGAAAGAAAAATTAACACAGGTGTATTTGTAGAATATTATATATAAATAAATACGTACAGGATTATTTGTAGAAAATTCTGTTTTTTTTTTTTGTTGAAATTTCTATATTTTGAAATAGTTCCGAGTCTCGTTAGATAGTGATTTCTTTAACTGTAGGTATATAATATTATCTCATACATAAAAAAATTAGACATCAGTACTTACTGATACTTGTTCCAAATTACAAGATAATTACTAAAGCTCTATTACAAAATATCGATTATCAAATTGACTTTTAGTATTTTTTTTATTTATTGCTATGTTTTCGTTAACCGAATAATTTAATTATATTTTTACACATTTTACGAAATTCAAGAAATTGTTCCAAAACATAAATATAAAATTGACATGTAACGTTTCGTTTATTAAAATGATTTATTGACATTTGACAGTTATAATTCAAACGTCTAGATAAGGCGCGGCTCCAAAAATAATACATATAAATGTATAATAAATTTAAATGATGTGATAACTCGATCTTTAGCTTATTAAAAGATTTTTACGTTCATAAATCGTAATAAACAAATTAGACGGCCGACGCCCGAGGCGGCCACTCCGTAATTATCTCAATTATTCGGAATACACATGAACGTAATCCATAATGGGTCTTCTATAGACGGCACACCTGCATTATAAAGCCGTTCGTACATGAAGCTACAAAAATGTTGGGTTCACTACACGACATAAGAATTTTTCTCCCATTCCATGCTGGACTGGAAAATATGTAGAATGTAGCAGCTGCTTCTCTTCCCGGGCATACTGTAAACATCAGTTAAGGGACTTGAGGGAAATTGGCGTTTACAACAGGCTGACCTTCTGTCACTACAAGCCAATAGGACATCTTACCCTCTAATCAATCAAATGTGACGTCATACGGCCTCGTGATCTCTGGCACTCTGTCTACGCAGTAAAAGAAAATAAGCGTGATTGATGTATAGATATATTATAGAGTGATGTATGTATGAACATAAGCGTTAAACGCGCCAAAAATTTAACGTAAAATACCTTTTCAATCTAATTTAGACCAATCTAATTTAGACTTTTTTTGTTTTCAATGGTGACAAAATATAAAATGATATTCATGGATATTGACTGGCCTCACAGTTCAGTAGATAGGACGTCTGCCTTCTAAACTGTAAGTTGTGGGTTTCAATCCCCATCTAGGTAAAGTAGTAAATTAGAAGTAACGCTATCGCTGAACAATGCCAAGCCAAACTACCAAATATAAAAGGAAGTGTCGAGTAGTAGTAGTAATATAAATAGCCCCTAAAATACCTCCAGCACATTTATCATAGCAAAATCCAGAAATGTGTTCCTGAAAATATAAAGAAATACGTAGGACTGGAGCTTAAACTTGTATTGAAAACTGGATACTTACATCGCTTTATATCCGAACAACCTTAGTTAAAAAAACTTAAACTTTATGCTACAATGTATGAACGTACATATGTAGATAAGGTAGCACCTACTTGTCAAAACAGATTTATAAAATTGGAGAATATAATCTTATATATAGCACCATTACCGAGCAGCGATGACTGTTTTTACATATTATTTTCACAAATCACGACCTCTATTCTGACGTGGTAGATATTATTTGTCACTCTCACCCTTATGACGTTTCCACGAGAGTGACAGTGACCGAGATTATATCGAGCGCGTCAAGATGTTGACTGCAAAGTGGGACAGTATCTGTAATAAGTGCGCAAGCATCGATAATTGCACGGTAGCTGTGATGATAAGAGTTGCCACTATTGTGCATAATATCGTCCAATATTACTAAATTATACAGTAAGCGTGGTACTTGCCGTGGAGCCGTCAACCGGTCGTCAGAACTAGGGTACCGTACGAACTGTTAAGGAAGCCAATATAATATCAATGAGATTCTATGTACAGAGATTATACTCATTAAATTAGAAGTAAAAGTATAGCAGTACATTCGAGTGATAAAATACATTGTTAATGCCTTTTAGTAGGTATAGCTTGGCCTTATATTATATTTTAGTGTTGCTATACAGCTTAGTTCAAGAAATGTATTCTCAGAATTACTACGAGCGACATAAAGTTGCGTACGAAGGCGCAATTTCTCGGGTACTTCGGCGTTTCGCACCGCAAGCGGTTCGAACCGCGGTCCGAATCACCCAAGAGCTCTTTTTCTCGACACTTATAATTGATAGCTAAAAAACAATCCTATTACTTGAAGTTCCTTTTGACATTTTTTCGATATGATATGAATGGTAGCATTAAAATTGTGACGTTATTAAATGAGCTAAACCTGACTAAAAATATGTGACCAAATAAAAATATATGAAAAAAAACTCTTTCAAGGGTCATGCTCTGCCTTAGCCCCAAATTTCACTGTTTTTTTTTGACCTGAATCAAAAAGAAGACACTGCATAGCATCTTGAAAGACCTATTCTATAACCTAACCCTACAAAATATTCCTTGTTACCAACAGACTACGTCCTGAGTGTGATCTGATGAAGGCAGCATGCATTAGCTGAACATACGGAACCCTCGCCATAATCTAGATGTTCCGACTCGAGTCGTCACACTCCATTATAAATTCAACGCGGGCGCAGCCAGTTTTTCCGTTTCGCTCCATTATATTACCTTCAACTTTTTAATGCGACGTCTAAACTAATCTGCAAACTTGCGAAGCTTATTAGCGAATATTTTTAAATAGAAAACCGACAAGTACGAGTTGGACTCTTATACCGAAGCTTCCGTACCTCCCACCAAAGATGATATCATCATCATCATCATCTCAGGCACAAAAGTCCCCGATTGGAACCTGTGAAGGTTTCCTCCGTGTATTTCCTAAAAGTCTAGTTGGAAGCGGCTTGCATTCAGCGTCTTCCTGCTACGTGTATGAGATCGTCTCTCTACATCAGTCGGGTATTTTGCTTTTCTTTTAACATAAACACTTGTTGTAAGTTGCCGGCAGCCTAGTGGTGAGACCGTTTGACTTGCGATCCGCAGGTCCTGCGTTCGAATCCCGCGGCACGCACCTCTGTCTTTTCGAAGTTATGTGCGTATTGTTGATTGCCGCCAACTTCAAACGGTGAAGGAAAACATCGTGAGGAAACCTACATGTCTGAGAGTTCTCAATGATCTTGAAGATGTGTGAAGTCTACCAACCCGCACTTGGCCAGCGTGGCAGACTATGGCTTAACCCTTCTCACAATGAGAAGATGGCTCGTTCCCAGCAGTGGGACAGTTTGTACAAACAGGGCTGATAAAAAAAAAAAAAAAAAAAACACTTGTTTCGGCTCTTTCTTTTCTTTTTAGAAATCCTAAGAAGTATAGACGATATTCAGGCAGGCGAACATCGAAATAATTCTATACCTATAGCTTTACTTTTCCTCTTTAAAGTGCAGAACCCTAAAAATTTGGTATTCTACATTTCATGTTATGTAGGTAGTTGACCATTTTGGGGTTGAGATCCAATCATTTGGTTAGTCGCGTACATTTTGTCGTTAATTTGATAGCTTGGCAATCCTTTTTAGTACTTTTTCATTCAGTTTAGGAATTATAATTACGACATTTTAATTTTCTAAATATCCATAATATACTATTTAGGTTGCAGACATAATGAAGTTCCTCCCAATAAAAGAAATCTTTCTTGTATCCATGTACCTATCTATAACTACCTAATATATTTCTATATCACTCTCTGTGACCTAAAATTGCCGTGTTTAATATCTATTTACACAAGATATCGTTAGATTTACTTATCTTTGTCTCCAAGTGTAATTCATCACTTGATATCTCGCAAACCTATTTTTTTACCTAGATCAATATGTATTGAATCCTAAAAATTACAATCAATTCACTAATTATTACAGAGACCATAATATTTTGGATTGTATTTTAGCACACTCCATCGTACGTCTAGGTTAAGTTTATTTTGAAAAAAAAACATCGCTAATGCGTTTCATCTAAAAATTACAATCAATTTACTAATCATAGCAGAGATCATAATATTTTGGATTGTATTTTTAGCACACTCCATCGTACGTCTAGGTTAAGTTTATTTTGAAAAAAAACATCGCTAATTCGTTTCATCGTGAAGGACTTTGACAAAATTTCCATAATACCTGAAAATATATCCTTTCAAACAATAAAATAATTTTAATAAATAATGGAGTTATGCGGTAACAAACGCAAAAAATTTAGTAAAATGGAGAACCTCTTCTTTTTCGAAATCGGTTAAAAATCATATTCATATTTATAATTATTTATTGCGTATATGGGTAAGTACAAGGTGGAACATTCATTAGGTGGTTCTCCATATTTTGCCTTTCGGCGTAATCCAAAAGCCCAAAGCATGTATAACCGGCAGTGATTTTATACAGTGTTCACAGAACCACTACACGTCGCTTCCTTAATTCGTGTTATTCCATTTGTTCGAGTCCAGTCGTGAAGCAGTTGCATAACGGTACCCAAAACTGGTAGGATGGACGGCTCTGGAAACAAGAGCAGATTCCCCAGTAATGAGGCGCTGGAGACGCGCGTGTACTGCGTTTCGCGTGTAAGCAGTCTGCGAGATGGGCACTAATTAGACGCAAGTTATTCCGGATTGGAGATATTTTAAGCAGGTTTTTAAATCATTTTGCGCCGCGCATTTGGCCTTAAAAAAAGAAAATGATTAACTTTAACCCCTTAACGTTATCAGATTTTGATATTTTTAATCGACTTCTATAAAGGGAATTTCTCAATTCGACTGTATGTTTTTATTTGTACATTTGTTTTGATTTTGTTGATTTTTTGTTTGGTAGGTACTTCAGAGGTGATCCCATATAAACTTTATCATAATCGGTTCAGTACTTTGGTTTTTAAAACAAAATAACTGGAAAAAATAATTCGTCAAAGTATAAAGTTATAAATTGCGAAATTTGAAGTCGGTTGTTTCAGTTTTTTAACACAATATTATAATAATAATACATTCATTATATCAAAAATATTTAAATACAACAAAAAAGTTTTTTAAACTATCATTATTTATTTATATGAATCTTTGGCTGAATGAATGGTTTGTATTTTAAAACCTTAGAAAACATTAAATATTACGCAAAGGTAAATAGTAAAACAGTTAAAATAAAATATATACCGAAGCCAATTTCATTTAATAAATATTTAAACTGAATAATGTTTAGCGGCAGGAGACAGTTTTTTTATTCGTAAATAGGCTTGCGCTTGACCATCAAGTCACCAGGTGTTAAGCGACAGTTACGGTCTACGATGGAGCGCGCTTGCCTAGACAAAACCTAATCACTCGCGATTTGAAAACACTTAGATTATATCTATTCGGAAAGACCCAATCAGGAAGCGCATTCCACATTTGTCTCCTGTTGTAAAAAATGAGCAATGACGATAATGATGATGATAATATTAAATTAATGCTGACATCACAGCGTGTCATTTCAATATCCCGAAGCCCTATCGTAATACTTGTCTCAGGTTAAAGAAGGGCAAACAAACAGCCTACAATACGATAGGAAATACCTCCACTCGACAATAGCACATTAGAAGTGCAATTATAAAATGAACTTCCTTATTAATTTGCAAATATATCGCTACATGTTAACAATGAACAGTTTCCTCCGACATTCCTATGATTTATCTAAACATAACGTTGGATTCCAATGTAAACAAAATTACTTGATCGCGAACTGAATAACACCCTTAAAACGCTCGAGGCTTCGCTCACGTATCAGAATAATAGACATATTGATAGACCATGATAAACTATACCGACCGATTTGCCTCGACCTCCCTGTCTAGAGTCTCTTCTAAAATTACAGTAATGTGGAAGGGGTCTCGATTGTATGGTCGATCTAGTTGCCTACGGCTTGTTTTCACTCTCTATGACTTCCCGCTATTTTCTACGGTGATACAGTTTTTCATTTGGTCATCGCTACGTGGCTGGTTTCACTGATCTGTCGTTATTAAGGTACGTACTCGTACATACTGAGTAAAAATAAACAAATTAATCTGTTAGAAAAAAATAAATTGGATTTGTTCTTTTTTTGTGTGTTGACAGCAATTACTAATAATAGGCTACCTTCTTTTGATGGACTTAATTTTAATGTTGTAGAACACTTAATTTTGAATACTTTGCTTGTTTTGTCGTGAATATGTCTTAAATTTGTTTAGTTGTGCTTAGTTTGGCAATTAAAAGGACTGATAATAACACAATTAAGTACCGTTTGGTATTGTTACATCTAAAACTACATCTGACTTAATTACACCACTCGATTGCTAGAGGATCAAAGAATTAGTTATTTTGACTGAAAACTGTGACGCATAGCGCACGGGGGACTAAGTAGCCTATATTAAAGTCATTTCTACGTACTAATAAACACATTATGTACACGATTTCCACGTAAAACACGTGACCCAGGTTACCTTACCTTAGGGTAAAGACGGGATAGATGCCCCAGTGGGATAGATGCCTCTTATTCAAAAAACCTAACTTCCCAAACTCGCGAATAAGAAACAATAGTATAACTAAGAGCCGCAGTCACCCCGCATCTAAGATAGCCACCGGTCGTCGTGCGGTGAGGACGCGTTTCGCTCGTGTGTTTCATCTCCGCGGCGAAATTTACGAAAACGTCAAAGTTTTATATGTTAGTATTTGCCGTCGTATAACTTTATAAGTAGTCTTTAATTCCGTTATATTTTTTATTACGTCAATATACTGTTTCATCAAGTATGCATCTAGATAGTTGCTCTTTTGTTTTTATTTCTTTAAAAAATACTCTGGCATCTATCCCTATCAAAAAAGATAGTTGCCCTGATTTTTTGAGGTATAGATAGGTGCCTAGGGGCATCTATCCCTCCATACACCATGTGTACCCATATGTGGTTTCAGTGTATATTTTGAACATATTTTTGTGTTCTGTTATATTTTTTATGTGTTTACGTATAGGTATCTATATTTGAACTTTTTACTGATTGTAGCAGAACCATGCCACGAAAATACAAAAGAAAGGAAGGAGTGCGAACTCGAGTATGTTCTTGGGCTACAGAACAATTGCAGTCAGTTTTCGACGAAATGGACAGAAATACCATATACCAATAAAATTGTCCTCAAAACCTCATAAAAGTTTGGTTGAGTTTTTTGTTTATACAGTATGAAGGTCATCTATCCTTCTTAGCATTTTCAAGGTGGGGCAACTATCCATACGAGTATCCTCAAAAAAGGAGTTCCACAAAAAGCTAAAATCTGCAAAATCTGTAATTTATAGGTCCAAAAAAACAAATCACAGTTAAACATAAAGGATAAAACTAGCTACATTCGTAGACATTATTTATATAAAATTAATATTTTTTAAATTAGGAGGATATTTCAAAAAGTGGGTCATCTATCCTGGTTTTACCCTACACCTTTTTTCTAATTTTTTACCGTATTAAAAAAGGGAGGATGTTATCGATTCGGTTTTTTTGTATGTTTGTTACTCATAACTCCGTCATACCTATTGGAACCATTTTGGGATATTATTTTATTATCTAACTGAAAGGATATAATTAATTTTAGATTGGTTCCCATAGAAATTTCATAAAAACCGGTTCAAATTGGATTTTTAAAACAAAGTAACTGAAAAAAATATCATCATCATCATCATCTCAGCCACAAGAAGTCCACTGCTGGACATCCACTGCAGACCTCCACAATGGATGGATGAAAAAACATGTCATCCGAGAAAACGAAATTACTTATTTTGAAGTCGATTGTTTCAGTATTTTAAACTACTATATTATTTATTGACGAAAAACTGAACGTAAGTTACTTCAAAAATGTTCTTATTAAAGAAGCCAACTTTCACGCGTCGAGAGAAGTGCGTAAATTCTTACAGTAAAAAACTTGTTAACAGAAAAAATAAAACCAAAACAAACTGTTTACCCAAGCTGGCCAGCAATCTATTTAAAAAGTTGCATTCTTCATTTGAAATCTTGCGCTATTGCGTGGTGCGTTCTGAATTATTTGATTTTTAATAGCTGCCAGTAAATTATAGAATTAGATATCAATGGAGACCTTTTTATTACCTATCAATATTCATAAATAGGTATCAATAATTACAGGTCGTTACAATGTCACAATATCTTCATACCAAGATCATAGAATCACATTGATTGGTTTGAAAAAAATATCTTCTCATGTCAACTTCGCCTGGTGAACTGGATTGCGCATTCTTGCAGACATTTACTATGAATTCTTGAATCAAAACTATTCATAAATAATTATAACTTTAAGTTAAACTAAACTCCCCGCTGTGTGTATTTTAGCTGAGGCAGTTCAGTCACGCAAACGCTAACTTAAACTTTAAACAAGTGTCAAATTTCAACAATTCAGGCATAGCTAGTTATTAAGTATTTAAGTACCTGCTTATATAAGTATCCCACTGAGAATAGCTAACTTACTTACTCAATGAACTTAAACATCTATGAAAAAATACGCAACTTCAAAATAGTTTATTAACAGCTTCGTAGTTTCATCCACGTAGTGACGAAAAATGTTTTTGATGATGATGATGATTATAAATTAATCTCTGACCAAAAAAATAATATTTCTGACCAATTCAGTATATTTAGTTAAGTTGACCAATTGTAGTTTATTGACCAATATTAGATTATTTTTATTTATTATTTTTGACGTCCAATATTTTATAATTTATTTGTTCGCTCAATTAATACATGCTGTCCCCATCTATAATTATTGTGGCAATTGTAATTATGTTATAATTATATAAAAATATTGCGAATATTGTTGTTGTACACAATGTTGATGGACTTAAATAAATAAATAAATAAAATATAGCCTATGTTAGTCTCCAGGTTCTCAACCATATCTGCACAAAAT
Source organism: Lycia hirtaria (assembly GCA_947563715.1). Classification (NCBI taxonomy): domain Eukaryota; kingdom Metazoa; phylum Arthropoda; class Insecta; order Lepidoptera; family Geometridae; genus Lycia; species Lycia hirtaria. Next base: position 11,190,093 of record OX387377.1, on the reverse strand, counting down.
GTAATAACAATCAATTTACCCGGTCGTGAAAATGTGATAAACAGAGAGACAGACAGATTTAATTTTTATAATATTAGAATAGGCTTGTTGCCACTAATAACAAATTGCTTGGTTTATAGTTTCTAATTATAAATGAAGAGATGTAGATAAGAAAATAACAGTCTATTTCTCATAAAAGTTAAAGATAATTAATATTTTTAGAAAATAAATTCGTAAAAAATAGGCATTAAGTCACATGATAACGAACACCAATCAGAAAGTGTTACGTCACGCCACGCAATTTGTTGTTGACGTTTTCCTACAATAGAACCGGTTACTATGGTTACTCCGTATTGTTTTGACACTTGACACAAATGTAAACAGTTTGATTTCGCACACTGTGACGTCATTCAAGACGCCATGACACCATTCATCGTTTTCAAAGGAAATCTAAATTGTTTTTTTTTATACAAAATACTTACGTAATGTAAATATTACTTTTTCTTTAAAATATAGATTTTTTGGGATACAATAGATAATAAAGTATATAATTAACCAAGTTTTCAAATTTAGGCAACTAGCTTAATTATTAATAGTTAACTAGCTTAATTATTAATAGCTAACTTAACTATTAATAGTTAAGATCGATATACGAATACTGTTGTTGTAGTCCTAGGGTTTGCCGAGTGTCGGATTCCGATGTTAATTCCGAGACATTGACGCGATACCGGCGAGTTAGTATCGGACGGAAGAGACGTAGACAGCCACTAGAGTAATTAATGTTTATGGATAAACTTTGGAGGAAACGGGTAGAACGCAGCCAATTTGAATTTCTTTATTGGTTCTCAACTGTTGTACACGTAGGAAGTGTGGGATAGGCGGGGCGGTTGTAACTTATAGCTATATATATAGGTATAAGTATAAAAATCAATTGCTGTTCGTTTGTCTCGCTAAAACTCGAGAACGGCTGGGCCGATTTAACTGAATTTGGTTTTGTAATGTTTGTCGTAGTCCAGGGAAGGTTTAAACGTTGAGAAAATATCGGGTCCACTCATTGATAGGTGATACGAAGTACGCCGGGTCAACTAGTCACTAATAAATAAAAGACTGGCCAAATACAAATTTATTTATACATCGGGTTCTAAAAATAAGCTTAACATTGTACTTAAAAAAAAAGTACGCCCAATCTAATTACGATAATAATTTGTAATTGCACTTTTTTTTTACCGACATCCAAGAAGAAGATTACGAACCATCTTCTTCTTGGATGTCGGTTAAAAAAAAAGTGCAATTCTTTATTCTTTTTATTTATTTTATTCGATTGTGTTTCGAATTAGGTACTTTTGATTATTCTTTTTGTTTGGTAGGTATAGTAGTAGTAGATAGGTAGGTAGGTATATACCTCAGAGGTGGTCCCATATCAATTTTATCAAAATCGGTTCAGTACTTTTCTTATAACAAATAACTGAAAATAATTCATCCAAATAAATTAGTTGCGTATTTTCAAGTCGTTTTTTTTTCAGTTTTTTAAACTGGAATTATACGTAACAAGCATGTTTCTCAATCGGCTCAACCTAACCCTATTTTTACTTGTTAATGGAGTATTTTTTAATTTGAAAATAGACTTGTACTTGACTGTCAACTCGCCTGGTATTAAGCGACGAGCTCTACGATGGAGCACGCTTTGTCTAAAAGAAACCTATTCACTCACGATTTAAAGACACCTATATTTAATAAATAAGATATTTCTTAAATAAATAGGCTTTCTTCTTTTTCTCAATAGATCCAATAAGACGTGTGCTCTAAAGGGCGGTTATCACGAAACGATATTGTAATCACACGTTTACGAATGTAGCTACATTGGTAAAGTAAACGTGTATTTTATATCAGAACCCGTGGCTGTGGTTTCAAAGGAAACCATCTGCAACCACAGCGATAGATTTCTATTATCCACACACCATGAAGCAGACGTATAAACTTTACACAGGTAATCACATCTATACTAAAGTAAATAAGTTCGTATAGACTGAGTGGCCAGCCCTATTGTCAGAGTTATTAAGCCACCGAAAGGCCTCTGACTTGGCTTGACGATTGCTGTTTTTAAGAACAAACAACCGGGACCTATAATTTAACGTGTCATCCGACCCACGGTAGCGCTCAGACAGAAATGCCACCGATTTGTTTTTTTTTATTTCAAAGGATATACTTACTCTCAGTTTGGTCCAACAGAGATTTCATCATAATCGGTTCATTAGTCTGGTTTTTAAAATAATATGTAATTGAAAACAGCTAATGTAGTTCTAATGCTACAGGTACCATTGGTACCCACCAATCGATACTTTATCAAAGAGGAGTACTGTTAACTTTTACTGTAAGACTTGGAAAACTGCAATTTTAATTAATCAAGAATTTCTTATGAAGTAGAAACTCTTTTTTATTTCCCGAGATTAACTTCCAACTCCTTAGTTCTGTCTAACGCTGCATTGGTACAGCCTACTTTTACTTTGATACCAAGAAAACTACTAAGTATTATATTATTTTCTAGGTTTTGGTACAACATATGTTTAAAATACACAAAACCGTTAATATGGAACGCAGTACACTTTGCACACTAATGCTTGGCAGTTGAATAACTTACCCAGGTCGATTCTCAAAAGTCCTATCACAACTTCATGTACTGATTCAAAATATTCTGTCCCACCGGCCGTCTATTGTACGGACCGTTCCATTCTGCTCTGGGAAAGCAATTTGCCACCGATGCCAGTTGCCAAACTGCGTATAATGCATTACAATTGATTCATTTTGTAACCAACACTTATGTAAGATTAATTGGATACGATCTGGCAAAAATCGATTATAAACCAATGTATTTCATAGCTACGAAGTGAAATTGTTTCTTTCTGAACGAGGGCAGCATGCAGCAGACTTAGTCACTTGCTGATTTCATGGAAACGTCATCAAAGGTGAATATTACAGCATTAATATTGGTTGTCTTCACTTGTGTGAGCATGATCTAAGGAATCGTATTGTTGGGGAATTGAATTCACAAATAAAGCTCGGTATGGCACCTGGAAAATATCACCTGGGTGCATTAAGTGCCAGGCACGGTAGAATAATGCACCTGGGTTATCTAAGCATAGCTTTCAATAAATTTAAAGCCGTACTCCGCTAGATTTGATTCACTTACATACACTTAAATAACTCAATAAAAGTTTTACGAATTTTTAATAACACAATGAAAATAATTATATTGGTCACCTGATTTACATATACTTTTTATTATGAAAACTAACGTGGTTGTTATACTTTTTTTTTTGTTGACCAAACGAGTTGCTCGCGTCTATTTTTGAGCTGGATTCTCCGACTATAGTTTCAACCGCTTACGACGATATTTTTCTTTTACATATACTTGCAAAATTACAGCTCAATCGGAAATCGGGAAGCGTGTCAAATTTGACTAGCGATAATATCTGATTACAGACTCCGGGACAGTTGAAACTAAATAAAAGCTAGTAAAATGGTTTCAACGATTAGAGAAAGACCTACACCCATCAGGTCCATCTCATTCTATTTCTGAATGTTTAAGAGATCCTATATTTATTTTAGCTCCTCTTCTTATGGATTATTTGATTACCTTTTTAACCGACTTCCAAAAAGAAGGAGGTCTCAATTGAACTGCGTGAATTTAACTGCGGTTTTTATGTATGTTCAGCGACTGCTCTGCCAATTATGAATTATATTCTTTTTTGTTTAGTAGATAACACCTCATAGGAACACAAATTTTATCAAAATCGCATTTTAAAAAACTACGGGTCACTCACGTAGTAGTAGTTTTTTTTTAAATGTGTGAAAACCACGTTAGTTTCCATAGTAAAATTATCAAAATCGGTTTAGTACTTTGTTTTTTGTAACAAAATAACTGAAAAAATATTATCCAAGTATACGAATTGCAAGTTTTGAAGTCGGTTTTTTTCAGTTTTTAAATTACAATTAAAATTGTTTGTACCTAAACAATTTTAAGAAAGCTTTTAATTTAATTTAGTTTATTCACAATGAAATAAAACAATAGTTCCACTCCACTAGATGAAACAATCATACATAAAAGGCACAAAACCACCGCGGAAATCTAAATCTATTAAACCGCACGATATCATGTACAACGGTACTGAATAAAACATTGTTACACTTGCGAATGAATTCCCTAAATAGCTAACCGCAACCGCACTCGATGCATAGTTAATGCGGCTGAAGAGACGAACATACATCATATTTATCATATATTTTATCATATTTATGTATTATTCATATGACGAGTTGCGATTTTGATGTCGCAAAATGCACCGAGCGTGTTTTTGCTGGTGCGCGGATTTATATCTAAGCAATAAACGTATCATAAATGTGGATTGGATCTGTGTGTTCTGTGTGTAGAACTGGTCTGGAGTTTGTGGTTGTTTCTGCGAGCAAATATACCGTACATACGTTCAAATTTTTACCAACAAATATATAGATAGATAAACTCTTTATTGTTTACACCACTATACTAAAACATAAATTAACAAGAGAGAGCTTATACGCTAGCGAAAACAACAGGAGCCTTATCGCTGAAAGCTATCTCTTCCAGGCAACCTTGTGATGAAGATTCGAAACAATAGAAATGATTGACGGGGTGTGCAACAAAGAGAGAAACAGAAAGAGAAAATACATAAATAAATAAATACCTAACAATAAATAATTAGACAACAAATAAAACACATTAGACAATAAATACATAGATAATCTTATATAATCTAAAAATCCAACTAATAGTCTAGTAAAAATAAATCCGTTTGTATGGAGCAGATCACAGTATTTGCAACTGGAGGGATTCTTTGAAATTATGAAAGGAAAAGGACTAAAAATCATAGATCAACAATAATCCCCGATTTATAGACTGGCTGCGTTCGGCGGTTTCACTCGCGTAGTTATGAAAATCGGCGATGATTATGATGATGATAAATAGCTTATATCCGTCTCCAGGTCCAAAGCTATCTCTATACTAATTTTCATAACGATTGGTTCAGCCGTTTGAGCGTGTAAAGGTAACAAAATTAGCTTTCATAATATAATTATGAAATTGTGTCAAAAGTATTTCAAAACACCAGTACATTCATTTAAATAACAATATACGTAGTTGTCTTTTATGTTGTCACAAATCATATTTTTACTAGACTATAATACCTATTACAAAAGTTAAAGCAATATTGTTTCCATCCCTTTGGCTGTTTATTTGTCACCTATTCGAACGGCTGAATCGATCATAACAAATTAAATAAGCACAGAAATGGTGGTCTGGATAGGTGTAAATCAGGATTGACATGGGCTACAATTTATCATCATCAAATGTATATTTCTACTTCTAGCCAAAGGGTAAGCTTAGTGCCAACCTCTATTTAATTCTGGAGTATTTTAATTGATTATGATGATTTTAAAACAAAAAATACAATTACAGTGACACGTAGCATCTTTTAAAAACTTTTTTTTACGCAAGATAGATCTACGATTGACCACCAACTCGCCTGATGTTAAGCGACGGTGTGACCGTACAATAATCATAAATTTAATATATTTTTGAAGTCTTGGAAGTTAATTCTAATCCAACCTATTTGCCAGCGTAAGTCTTTAAAAGGTTGTTTCTATAACATTTCACTTAGACACACATACTTATATTAAGCAAGCGTATAAGCTTCCCTAATCAGACAAACTTTATTCTGTTACTTGTGTTCTGTTACTTTACCGTTTATTATAATTTTACGATTTTCACTAACATAATAATATCAAAGCGGATTAGCAAGTTCAAGTGGCAGTGGACAGGGCACAAACCACATAGAACTGATGGCCACTTTCAAACGGCAGCCTATATCCTAACTCTTCTCACAATGAGAACGCTTCTGCCTACCAATGGGACAGTTTATACTAACAGAGACGACTATAATACTTATTTATATTAAAGTACAAATTACTTTAAAAAAACCGGACAAGTGCGAGTCAGGCTCGTCCATCGAGGGTTCCGTACAAACTAGTAGATAAAAGGGGGAAATCATAATTTTATTTATATTTTCCTTCCTATACCGAAAAATATACATCGTAAAAATATTTAAAAATCTGTTTTAACTTATGCTAATTAAGCTCTTTCATATGATACATGATACGGTTAAAGAATTTTAAAATTTGGAACCTCATTCATTGCGGAAAGACACTATTTTTTGTGATTAAATTAAAAATGCCCAGTTTACGGATTTTTTCCTATATGTGTATTCTAACACAATGCTTCTTGCCAAATTTCATAGTTCTAGGTTAACGGGAAGTACCCCATAGATGGTGGTTTTTGATTCCCTTCTGAGTGTCGAAATCTGCGTTTTGACGGCATATTCGGCTGTAACTTTTTTTTACGAAAACTGAGAAATTTGATTTTTCTTTGTGCAAGAAGATACTATGGATTTGCGTATATGGTTTTAATTTCAACACAATACCTTTACGCGTTCCCGAGATAAAGGTCTTGACACCCGGACGGACGGACAGACAGACAGATAGACGGATAACAAAGTGATCCTATAAGGGTTCCGTTTTTTTCTTTTGAGGTCGGAACCCTAAAAATATGCTTTCACGTTTCCCTATATCATGATCTCCATCAAAAACAATTTCTCCATGTTGAGCACCCTGCCTGAACTGTACTAATGGGTTGATTACATAAACTCAGCACAGCGTCGTGCCATCAAGATGGTGGCCGACGCGCGACGTGCGACGGAAGCTTCTGGAACAGGCACGCGGGGCGCGTCATGACACATCTCTTTATTTTAACTTTATCTCACACGACTATCGCATATAATTGTTTAGGCTAATTCCCTTTCATGCTGGAGGCTATTTAGAGAAGGTATTATTGTAAAGAGTTTATTTGTGGACTTTCTCTTCTTTGGGTAATATAATTTGAGGATAAGCATGTTACCCGGTGATAAACGGTTGATTTTAATAATTTGAGGTCATCTAGAATACGGTGCGTAAAATAATGTTTCAAAGTATTAGTTTTATTCCTCTAATAAAATCTTTTAAAAATTTACAAATCTTTGATATTGTTACACCATTTTTATAATTTTAAGCTTTTGTGAAATGCTTGATCTCCAAAATTTCGCCTATCTGTCTCACATATGCAGGAATACGTTGCCTTAAAGTACAGACATTATAGAAGCAGTCATTTTGGGAAGAGGACATTATTGGCCTTACCGGAAAACGTTACTTAACTTTAAGCATTGCTTAACGTATTTTGTCAACTTTTGGCTGATACGTAATGACACTTGCGGAAAGAAGACAGAGAATTTAAGACGATGGTTAAAATGAAGTAACGTTTTTCGGTAAGGCCGTATAAGTAAGAGCGCGTTTTAACCGACTTCCAAAAAGAAGGAGGTTGTCAATTCGTTTTTTTTTTACTTTAGATTATCAAAAAGCTGTCAGAGTAGTTTTACCTGAAAGGATCTTTAAATCACCCCTTGATTTAGAAACTAAATAGAAATAACAAGTAAATCGTCTAGTTCTAAGCATAATTTACTGGCCTTGTGGCTCAGTTGGCAGTATGTCTGCTTGCCAAGCTGTAGGTCGTGGGTTCGATCCCTACCCAGGGCAAACATTTGTGTGATGAGCACGGATGTTTGTTCTGTGTCTGGGTGTTTCTATGTATCATATGTATATATTTACAAAAAAAAGTATATAAATGTATTTTATCAGCCATCTAGTTCCATAGTACAAGTAAGCTTTGCTTAGTTTGGGCTAGATGGTGTTGTGTGAAATGTCCACAAATATTTATTTATTTATTATTAATAGCGAAGTCCAGTGTGCACATTTGGAAAAAAAAATATAAAACCGGAATTTAAAAAAAAATTACATACGTCAAAGTTTTCAATAAAAAAAAGAAGCCAATACTGAATAAAACAACATTCAAGTATACACCCACGTACCTAATTAAACAGATTAAACAGATCAGAATCTAGAATTAGTTTACCATTATTATGCAACGATTTATTTAGACATATGATGGGATATTACACCAATTAAAGAATCACAATGTTGGTACTCGGTACTTGTAAAAATGTCTTCAGTTAGAAGGATCATTAAGTTAATGACAATAAAACTCAATAGGCCCAATAGTTATAGAAGTTTACGATCGTATTCGTAATCCAAAAGCGATACGGAATTAGCTCAGGCGGATAGTCTAAATTACTTGATTATCATTCGTTTATACCTTTGTCATGGGTTTTAATGGTATACTCGATTGCTCGATAAGCCCCTACATAGACAAGTCATCGACACAAAAAATTAGGAGTCGTGTCACCCGTATCGATATCACGATCAGTGTTGCCAAATCAAAGTTTTTATAGCTAGATTTAGTGGTAACTAATTAACTTTATCTGCACAAAAAATAGATTTGGCTGTTCAATTAATTATTTTTTCTAAGATTACAGCAACTTTTTTAATATACGATCTATCGTTACTAAGTCGGTACTATAAATAAGCTTAATAAGCTCCAAATTGCATTACCTAATACATAATAGGTATAATAAATACGCCTAACTAAAACCCGTGTAGGATGATTTTTCAAATCTGTTTTTTTTTTTCAAAAATATACCTAACTATGATTTATATGAATTTGCTAAACTTTTACTAAAAACTCGTTATTTTAACTATTTATATCTAGCTCTTAGAGTTTTTTTATTTAAAAATCTTTTTCTTTGTAGTTTTATAACAATTTTACACTTAATCTGACCGCTAACTCGCCTTATGGTGAGCCACATTGTAGTCCAAAAGAACTACCTTAGCCAGTAAATGGGTTTCTTCCTGACTGTAGCGTCTTCGCTATTAGTTTTTAACCGACTTCCAAAAAAGAGGACGTCAATTACCGTCGAATTGTTTGTTTTTTTGTATGTTTGTTCTGCGATTACTTTGCCAATATTGAATTGATTTTGATAACTCTTGTATGTTTAGTAAGTCATACTTCAGAGGTGGTCCCATATAAATTTCATCAAAATCGGTTCAGTACTTTGGTTATTATAACAAAATAAATGAAAAAATATTTCATCCAAGTAAACGAATTGCGTATTTTGAAGTCATTTTTCATTTTTTTTACTATAATTATGTCAGATATATTTAAGCAGCTACTGTAAGAGAGCTGGCAACACTGATTACCATGAGCGCGGCGACAACTCATGTGGCTGTGATTACACGCACGTCGAAGGCTCGTGACTGCACGGGACGGCCAGTAGGCGCATATTTATGCATTCAAATACAGCATCCATCATTCTAATGAGTAGACAGTCGGTAGGCCAACGCAAGCGTAGCCGCCGGCACTCGTCGTAGCGCGGACCGCTCCATAGTGATGTCCCGCTTCAACGAATGATTTATCGACGTAAACGTTACGCTCTATCGATACCTCATAAATCTTTATTACAGAAGAAAGCGACACACACTATTCTATCTATATCAATGAAAATTTAATCAGACCTTAATTACACTCGATAGAAACTATCTAGACCTTCAATTGCACGTTTCTGCATCTCCAAGCTCGTATGTCACCATGACCTGGCTTTCTAATCGAATCATGCAAACATATAAGATTTGTATCAGAGATGCCGAGATGCGGGTCTTGTTAAACCACTGTCTTGGAGACTATTTGCATAATTGGTGTAATGTATTTAATAGTTGAAGCTATTAGAATTCAAATAAGCTTAGATTTAGAGTCTTTATTAAATGCAAGCAAAGGGAGTGGCTCGAGGCGACCGCTTATCGATGTTACATGAAATATCGATGTCGATGAAACTGGTAATGCAATATGCTCTATAAAAGACAGCAGCAGTATTCCACTAACAAGTTTAGTTGCGGAGGAAAGAAAGCTGCCCGAAGCGTCCGGCGCTATTCACAAATTGGCACGAGCTAGGCACGCGTGGTGATCTCAACACAAAATGACACATATAATTTATCAATACAGACAAAAATAAACCTTAACACGTCTGACTTGAGAATATATCAGCTTAGTAGAAGATATGGAAATAATCCGCACTCACAAAGAAGATGAGTTAGAAAGATTGAATGGCATAGCGCAGTGATATCGTGGAGCCATTAGTAAGAACAAAGACCGACGGATTCGTTCAATTCTCGAGATTGTTTTTTATTATTCATACAAACCTTTATTTAAGACCACGCGGTATTTGTATGGGTGGACCGCAAACATCATAATCTAATAGACGGTATCACAATTTCCAGTGATTTGATCACATTATATAATATATATATATTATTTTATTCATCGCGGAATCTATATTATAAATTCCGCAATGAATAAAAAGTGCTTAATACAAAAAAGACAATTTTCGGGTCTGCTTGGCGGTAACAGGCCGCGGAGTTATATGGTGAAATCAGTGGTGCTTCGTCCCAAATAGCGAATATTCCTACTATTTTCGCAGAAAGTTTCGCAGATAGTAAATTCGCTGACAATTCAACAATATAGTACGCAATAGAGACAGAAAGATGAAACTGCCTGATGGAATAGAGCATTCAAGTTCATACATGAAGTTCTGACAAGGAAGACAAAAACTCGACATAGGAACTTACAAATGAAAATGATAGACCCTAGTATAGGCTAAAATTTTAATGAACGTGAGCACTTTTCGCTGCATAAATAAAAGCTCGTATGTAAAAAGTTATAAATAATAATTTTTATTCACTGGTGAATAAAATAATAAATTTTATTCGCTTAACAAAGTGATAGGGTTGCGTCGATATCGATAAAACAATCTACACTATCGATATATAACTGGAAAGGATTAATCCATTTTTAATTAAATAATCATACTTAATTCTTCAGTATACCCAGTAGTTAGCCCTGTAGTTGGAAATTAATTACGAGCAATCTTCGTATCAGCAAGCTTCTAAGCTCGAATAAATAGAATATAATCCACTCAAAATAGAGAGCGAACCTCATTTTTCCAGCGTAATTAAACCCTTTAAGAAAACGATTGGAGTAATTAAATGTGTCAGATAAATTAACAGCTTATTAACTATCATAGTGAGCTGTAAAACTGGCAATAAAATATAGGTGCAGTAAGAGAGGCTTAGAGTTTTGAAAAGTAATTTTGCCACTCTAATTTAAGCAATGTTTATACACGGGGACACGAGCGGCGAGCATGTCACGTATAATTTTTTATTTTATTTTCTAAAGACTACGGGTCACTCACGTCTGTTTTGAGTCGAAATATCCGACTATAGTTTCAACCGCATTCGGCGGTCTTTTTCAAAGGAGCAGCACACACGTCACTCTCGGTCGGTGACGCGCCTTGTGCAAGGTCTGTGTCAAAACAGACGTTAGTGACCCGTAGTTTTTATTTAAAAATGTTATTTTCTAAACTTACTTGTATAGCTATTTGAAAATACTGTACTGTACTAAAGTAAATAACTTCACAGTCAGTTAAACATGCCATGCCTCAAGCTTTGAAACTATGATACTAACATTTCAAGTAATTAATAAATAAATATTGGTGGACATTTCACACAACACCATCTAGCCCAAACTAAGCAAAGCTATAGGAATTAGATGGCTGATAGAATACATTTTTTTTTTGTAAATACATATATAAGATACATGGAAACACCCACACACAGAATAAACATCCATGCTCATCATACAAATGTTTTTCCTGTGTGGGGATCGAACCTACGACAGCTCAGGAGGTGGTCGTACTACCACTGAACCACGAGGTCTGCCAAAAGTAGATTCCTAAGCGATCATATAAAGTATATAAGCTAAGTACACACTGCAAATAAGGTGAGCAAGCTAAGTGTTTTATAAGTGCCGTTTGCGGCATGGTATTTATTGCAGCTACTCATCGCTCGTTTCATAATATTTTAGACACGTGCCTCGGCGTCTGCCATCAATCAATCTGTTATAAAATTTCACTTCTCGAGCGTTAATGATGTTAGGGTTGTCGCGACTGCAGTTTATAATCATTTCATTGTGGCGAAAATCATTTAGCAGCAATGCATGTACTTTCTCACTAAATGTATTCAACAATATAACATCATTGGGAAAATCGATGATATTTCGAACTTGGTTGCGGAATTGTATATATTTATTGATCAATATGGCAGCTTGATATAATAATATTAGTTATCACTATATATACAGTTTCGTCAAAACCTCTGTAAACTTTTTGTTATTTTTGCATTTTTCATTATTATTCCTATGGTAGCAAAAGACAGAATTCACCTTCAAGTAGCCTAAAACTTCTAATTCTAAAATTACAACAGAACTATCAGACAAAAAGACCGACGTTTTTGTCAAAAGTTGCAATGTTTGTGAAATGTTTATACATTGCTGTCAACCCTATACAACGATGTAACAAATTACCTCTCCAAAAGTCTGTTTAATTATGTATCAAACTATGATCAATATACCAGCCCTAATAATATACCTACTTCATTATATGGTAATAGTATTGTACGAAAGTCGTTGTGTATGAAAATATACATTTTACTAAAATTAGACATCTAATTAATAAAAAAATAGACCTCGTACGCCAGTAGTTCGATCCATAATCGCTAGATGATGCTGAAGCAAATCGACTACAACAGACCCATAATATAACCCAAAAAGCTGAGATAACCGACAACTTACACAGACGAACTTGAAACTTTTTGAGGAACGCAATAACATTTTGAGTAGGAACTCAACTCTACTGGAATATTCCCAACAACCAAAAAGATGCGAGGAAGCTTCTTAGCAGATCTCTCAGAGGAACCGGCGGCGACTGGCTGTTCACCCTTTACCTCACCGCCTAACCGATGACTTCTGGAGCTGCCGGCTGCCACTGGCAGCTCGTAATGCCAGATGAGACGTCAACTGACAGTGACGTCTGCACTGATCGTTTTGTAAAAGACCGCCAAATGCATTTGTAACTATTGCCATAGATTTCGACGCAAAATAGATCTAAATCAATACCTAGCACAAAGAGCTTTACTGATAATAATATTTATTAATTTAAATTCAGAATAATTTACAGAATCGTATAATCACTTACTGATTAGTTTAATGGGCCCCAAACTAGGCTAAGCCGTATCTTGGGCGCCCTTGTTGCGGTATTACTATTAGTGATTTAATGTGTTACTACTGTAATATTTCCCTATGCAGAGTTTTGATTAATTCTTTGAATTCAGAACTTTGAAAATCAATATCGTTTCTACCTTAACACAAACTAAGCCTCAATGTAACACCTAGAAGAACTAGCTCTACTCTGCGGTTTCACCCGTGTGGTGATGATTATGCAATGTGTTTATATTCTCTCCACACACCTATATTTATCTCAAATTTTGCTTACGTAACCAAAAAAGCCGCTTAGTCATGAAAAAGTTACAACAAACAGACACACTTTCGCATTGTTAGCATTCATCATCAACATCATCATCACCATCATCTCGCCACAAGTTACTGCTAGATATAGGCCTGGATTATTAAATAATGGATTTTTTATAGAAATAGCATATTAGATCATTGTTCCAACTAGGACCAAGCTGTGGGATAAAAACCGCTCATCTAAGAATTTGAATGGGTTTCACTTTGAGTAGACAGAGCAAGTAACACGCGGAACAGGAGGGCTATTCAAAGTCCATCGATTTGGATTCAATTCAGACTTCATATCTTCCTCTCTATCATACACTTTCAGATTGATAGAGAGAGAAATGTAGTTAAACGAATCTACTGTTATTCCGATAAATTTAAAAATACCGGTGCTGATTGCCATTAGGGCCGAAAAGTTTTGGAATAAAGATCACACATCAGCAAGCGCAACGAAAGACGACCTGCTACTAGATGGACAGACGATCTCATACAGGGAGAAAAAAAATACAACAATATATTCAAAAACCTCAAATAACTACGTGTATGCAATTGCGTACATTTCTGTGAAGTGATTTCTAGTATTTGACCACAATTTTCCTGTCGCTAATAGGGATGTGACGTCTATCCTCACAACCATTTAAAATAATATCGACAATCTCCTCTATTTTCATCGACACTTTAATTTTGTCGTGCGCTACATGTTTTAGCGATGACTAAGTGCTCCTTAATAACCGTTTTTGAGATATTTATGGTCGTAAATTATGACATGTACGTACTAATGATGTCAGTACTTGCGGCAATTATTCTTATGGCAACATACTTCAATACACTCAATTCATCAACTATTTAGTAAAATAAGGTTAGACAAAACTCTGCTTTTACGTATTACTATTTCGAATTTTCACGTATTTGAAGCGAACTTCTAACAGCTTTATGAAGCTTTGTGCAACACTTATTTTTAGGGTTCAGTAGTCAACAAGGAACTTTTATAGTTTCGTCATGTCCGTCTGTCTGACCGACTGACCGTATGCTACCAGAATATATTATGATTAAATTAAAAGGAAAACTATCACGCCTAAGTAGGTATTACAAATTATCGAGTTATAGTCGATCAACTCAAAATAATTACATAGACAAGTCAAAAAATTATTAACATAAGTTAACTCATGTGTTCGTACGTAGTATCAAACAAGAGACCCTGTTTTAAGATCACATAAATTATATGTAACTAGGGAACACTATATTGCGCGTGACAGGGTACGCACTTGGCCCTTTATTGCCGATATTATTACCGTTTAACTCAAAACAGAAATTTAATAATGAGTTTTTTATTTAATTTTCTGTTATATTGTAAATCGTGCCCGACAGACTGTCACCACAAATCAACATCAGGAAATCCTCTACAATTTATATTTTGATATCATTAAAATCACACCAACTGCCTTCCAATCCCTTATTATACGCACAATGTAACATTTCCAAGGCTCCAGTTCTCACACGCAGCACGTCACTCTTAACGAGAAAGGTTCTCTTCATTAAACAATAAACAAACAAACTCGCTTATAATTCCTGCGACATATCCACTGAGGTTACCGGGACCGGCTGTACCCTTAATGATGTCAAAAGGCAACATAATGTGATCGCCTTAAACGGAACACCGGTTCGTTACTGTCACGCTATAGTGACATCTCACTGCTCGCGAGACAAGAGCATGCTGCGAATATAAGGACAAACAGTAAGGGGCCACACCCACAAAACGTTTTCCTTTCAGATTTTCTGTTGTTTAAAAGTTATTTTGAAAAATTGTATTTAATGGGATACTAGTCCTTTTAGGTATTTTGTTTTATCGTCTATTCACTTATTGAAATTAACCAAATTTTGACGGATATATCGCGTATATTTTACATTTCTTTTAATTTTTTAATGAATTTTATGATTTCCTAAGAAATTTATAAATAGAAAATAATAAAAGAATACATGTGGCACATTTTGGATTTAAATGTGCCTGATTTTCACAAATTTGTGGAATAAATAAGATTATAATAATGTAATTCAGAAATGTTTCACCGCTAACCGAAAAACTCTGACTGGATTACTGGAGCATTCTACAGGTTCAAGGATATATATCTCTTCAAGGATATAAATTTGTTTGAAAAACAGTAAAGTTTCATACTTTGCCTTAATTAAAATACGTAATTTGCCTGCGTTTTAATTAAATTTTCCATAAGACAGCCAACGAAGCTAAACATCGAAGTATAGCAAGAGAATAGCATCGAATTCCATCATTTTATGAAATCCAGTTTATGCCTATCATTTGACTTAGGGTGGCTAACGCCTCTTTAGCTCAGTGGCAGAGCACTGGTTTCGTAAACCAGGGGTCGTGAGTTCAATCCTCACAGGAGGCATCATAAAATCTCTTTTTTAGACCTCTATTAGTCGGGGTTAAATTAATTGTTCTTTTGTGCAGTTGTTTAAGTACAGTAAGTTCGTGTGTGTTTTTGTTAAAATTAGTAAAGGGTCTTTTGAGAAACCTTTAAAAACAGACCGTTTTAAGTTTTTTTTAAATTAACATTTGGAGCCTGAGTAATTATCACATTAAACTGTACAAAACTTTAAACTATACAATAGCAAATAACTAGAATACAATACATAAAAATTAACGCTGAAAGTTTGACTTAGTATCAATAATTATCACTAATAATATTAATTATCTATTAATTACTCCGCAACTCCGCTTCAGAGCTTAGCAAGTCGGCGTAAGTTTTACAGGGTGCATTTTTTGGAAAATGATCAAGTTACAAATATGATAACCATTAAGTAAAGGGTCATTCTTCCCTTTCTCACAACAAGACAAGGTAGAAAACGAATAAATAATAATTTATTATTACTAATAATATCCATTATTTATCTATTAACTGCTCCGCAACTCCGCTTCAAATCTTAGCAAATCGGCGTAAGTTTTTACAGGTTGCATTTCTTGGTAAGCGTTCAAGTTATATGATAGTCATTGAGTCATTCTTCCCCTTCTCACAACAAAAGAAGGTAGAAAACATGAATGTCATCCATTCTTGTAGATATGCCACTGTTTTATATTTAGTGGTTTATATTACCTTCTTAATGCGAATCTATCCGAAATGAAAATCTACCGCCATCCTTGTTTCATGAAGACAGAAACCTGGTCTGCATATTTAAATCTAGAGTAAATAAATTCCTTCTGGCTATCAATGTTTCATCTTCAGCCATAGTATCGCTTCTCTATCAGGCATCTTGACAGTCGAACGTTGAGTCAAACATAAGTCTATAACTAATATTAATCAACGAAAAAAAAACAAATTTTCATAATACCCTTTTTT
This sequence comes from Lycia hirtaria, assembly GCA_947563715.1. NCBI lineage: Eukaryota > Metazoa > Arthropoda > Insecta > Lepidoptera > Geometridae > Lycia > Lycia hirtaria. Next base: position 11,173,350 of record OX387377.1, on the reverse strand, counting down.
TTAATTAGATTTGGACACGCTTAAAACATTTTCAAGTATTAAGATTTCTTCAAGTTTGAATAAAACGAGTTATAAATGTTCTAGTCACATCCAAGTCACGTTTACAGTCATTTTCAAATTCAAGTCGTGCTTCAGTAAAGTGGTGGCGACTGTACTGGAAGCTTCTATGGAGTTTTGTCAACAACGTGAAAAGACACGTTTCATCGCTTTATTTCACTTGTCCACACTCACACACTTGATCAAACATTTAATGAATAAAACGCCACCATTTTTATAGCATTAAAGTTCAAAGTAACACAACAAAGTTTAGGAAAATAAAATAAAACAACAACATGTTTCTATGACGTTCCCGCCAAAACTCTCCATAATACCCTTCTTCTTCTTTTTTGTATTGGACCCGCATTAAAGCATTTGCCAGTGTCAAGTTTTAGGATTTTTTCGTTTCTTGAATAAAACAAGTTGTAAATGTTCTAGTCACAATCCAAGTCACCTATACAGTCAATTTATAAGTCGAGTCCTGCTTCAGTAAAGTGGTGGCGACTTTACTAGAAGCTTCTATGGAGTTTTGCCGACAACGTAAAATCACACGTTTTACTGCTTTATTTCACTTGCCCACACTCAGGCACTTTATCGAACACTTAATGAATAAAACACCACCATTTTTATAGCATTAATGTTCAAAATAACACAAGTTTAGGAAAATAAAACAAAGCAACAACACGTTACTAAGACGTTCCCGCCAAAACTCCCATAATACCCTTACTATACTTGGATTTTTAATTAAACGGAGTAAATTGACAGAACGAATGTTGCTACTTTTTATAATATGAAAATAGTGCTTTGCTAAAAAGAGTTACTAAAATGAACTAACTTATATAAGTGATCTATTTCATTATTGTTAGTATTTTATTATTTGTTATTGAGTGTTTTGTTTTGTGTACCTAATGTGTAAATAAATAAATAAATTACGTCGTATTCTAAATCCTCCTAAAAATCTAAATATAATTGTGTATTTGCATACTAGTAATAAAGATATTAAAGGTTTCAAACTAAACTATTACATACCACGATCTTCTTACATGTTTCTTAGGAAATAATACATCATCATCATCATTTCAGCCATAAGAAGTCCACTGCTGGACAAAGGCCTCCGCCATGGATTTCCAAAAAGACCGATTGGAAGCGGCTTGCATCCAGCGTCTTCCCGCCTCTTGTATGAGGTCTTGTATGGTGGTCCCTAACTATGGGCCTTATAAGGAAGCTCAAGGTCGCGCAACGAGCTATGGAGAGGGCTATGCTCGGAGTCTCTCTACGAGATCGAATCAGAAATGAAGAGATACGTAGCCGTACAGGAGTCACCGATATAGCACAGCGGATTAGCAAGTTGAGGAAATAATTATTACACTATAATTATACGGAGATACAATTATGGAATCACTTCTTGCCTTTCTTTCGTTGACAACGGTGAATATGTAATAAGTAATTGGATGGAGTAAACATTTATTATGTTTATAAAGTATTTCCGGCGTGTTCGCTGGCTCACATGGCGGAGGAACGGCTGTGCCTCCAGATCACGGAAAAGATAGGTTGAAAGAGGGAATTATTTAGGCCACACATAGATACACCAAGATATGCATGCAGATACTGCGAATACCTCTAAGGTAGCTGCTGACTCAATAAAAGCGATTCGCTGACATAGACATTTCAAAATGTATTTATTATTTTTCTATTATTTTCATATCGTGTTCCGACCTTTTTTGAACTATATGTGACTCAAGTCCCATCACTATGATTTGAGAGTTGGTGTCATTATTTTGAAAAGTGACATTTTGCCAGTTTACTCCGTATAATTAAAAATCCAAGTATAATTATAGTTTGACAGACGCATTCAGCTTCAACCGCATTATTTAAAACAAACTCAACGAAACATAAATATGTAAACGATTGCTTTTACTGAATTGTAAATTGTACCAAACAGCTTTGGCATTATAAAAAGATGACGCCTTCTCATAAAATCTCGATAAAGGAAACCGAATTCATAATTCACGAGGTCTTAACAAATTTCGTAATAAAAATTTTTATTGCAGGGAATCTGAGTTTCGACCTCGTATGATCTACTTACCAAATTGTTTGCCCTTATTTAGAAACTGGCATTGTAATTTTCTGAAGCTATTTTTAGATTATTGCGCAGAATTGAAACGATATTTACTTTCTCAACTGATAATCGGTAACCTATTGGTGATCCGAAATACGTTTGTTTGAATTTTACTTGCCCGAATCCATTCCATTGTTGTTATTACAGATGTTTTTGACACGACTTGACTTGACTTGACACGAGTTTTTAATTGCTTAACTTTGTTAACCATATGTTTAATTTATTTAGTTTCGTAGGCTTTCCGTTTTATTATATCTAGAAACCTTTTTATTTACAAAGATTTAATTACCAGTTACATCAATTCTTAAGTTAGGTTTCTGTTTATTATACATAAAAACTTGCGCAATACAAATATTCGGTTATCAGACGAGTTGTGAAATGAGACAACGGGATTATGAAGTGTCTTCGAAAAATGAAATATAGTTTGTTTTCGGGAAATTTATATTCGATATTTCTTAATTCGTATTAAAGATAGGTAATCAATTATTACCAATGCTATTCACTCGGTTGTTTCCGCTAAGAAAGTTATTTTACTTCAAACGGGAGATAAAAGATCTTATGTAAATCCCATGATTTTGTGTAAAATGATTATATACTGCGAAAACAATTTTAAGCAGGAAGGAGAAGTAGATCAAAACCTTCTCTAAAATATCTATTTACGACATAAAACTAAAAGGTTTTAGGACGGTAGTGATAGTACCGAGGCGTTATCAGGACGGGAGCGGGTGGAAGTGTACATTTTTTTTTTGGCAAAAGCTAATTAAGAAAATAAATACATTTTAAAACTTCATCATTTAATTGTTTATTCGTATCGATATTTTTAATGGTAATTCAAATGCAATCACCGAACGACCTCGTTCGATCTTAATCTGCGCAAGTCGAAAATCTTATGAATAATTTGTCTTCCTTTTAGAGCTTGTTGCCAGCATCCTGTCCACTCGAATTACAACAGCTAATCGGTTGAATTATCTGCTTTATAATAAGAAACGTAATGGTACATTTCTAACATCCTTGCTTTAACTGGACTTCGCCTAATTTGGAGATCGCGACAGGTATGTAATAATGTAATTTTTAATGACAGTTTAAATAAATCAGAATCAAAATTATTTCGTATATTTCACAACACACTCTTCAAAATACATATTTCTTTCTATTAATTGCTAAATAACTTTATTTTAGAAACGACACAAACTCTTCTGAACGCGTTGATGTCTTTTCTTAGGAAAAAAAATACATTTGCTTATAATTATTTTGTTCTTTTTTTTACATTTTCTTATAGATGAAACAGAATTTGAGATAGGCCTCATTGCTCAGTGGTAGTACTACTGCTTCCTGAGCTGTAGGTCGTGGGTTTGATCCCCACCCAGGGCAAACATTTGTGTGATGAGCATGGATGTTTGTTCTGTGTGTGTTTCTATGTATCATAAGTAAGTATTTAAGAAAAAAAAAGTATATATGTATTCTATCAACCATCTAGTTTCCATAGTACAAGCTTTGCTTAGTTTGGGCTAGATGTTGTTGTGTGAAATCTCCTCCAATATTTATTTATTTACATTTGGTGTAGCCCACAACTTGTTAACTGAAGACTACTTATTGAAATACAGTGAGATGCTTTTTCAATGGATTTTAAGGTTTTCATGATTGCTTTTATTGTTACATCTAATTTACATGTTACATACTCATATAATTTATAGTGTTCGTGGTAATAGGGGACCACGAACACTATAAATTATATGAAATTTCAAGTCTTAATATTATGATAAATATACGCGACTAACCGCATTCCCTCGCGATTTAAAGACACATTCAGGAAGCGTAATTGTTAAAACTTAAATAATAGTTAAACAATTTAATAATACCGTCAGTTATTGTTTAATGTAGCTTGACCATCGTCCATCTCGCTCGTGCATAAAAATATTTTTTAAGATATAAATAAAATGACTGAATACACTTATATAAAAAATAGTCCGTTAATAATTTGGAAACATCATTTGAAAATTTTGCCGAAAAATTTGATGTTGCTTTCTAGTGTTCTGTGGTACTAATTTGTAATAAATGCATGCACTTATTTTATATCTTAAATAATTTTGATATGCGCGAGCGAGAAGGACGATGGTCAAGCTACAGACTCTTAAGTAAATGTTTTTTTCTATATCTCTGTCAAGTTATTTCAATAACTTTTTTTACAACGTTATAAAAGTTAAATCAATTGACAACAACATTTTATTCGACGACAATACACACAACTTAGACACTACAAGAACATTCTTGTGTATCTAAAAGTAAGCCACATTACTTGCATAGATGAGCAGCGCAGCGGCGATCCGCACAATAGATTCTAGGGCGCGTCAGTTCAACGGATGCCTTCTGGCTACTGTACCTTATAATTAAACGATATGGATACGATGCGATATCGAGAGCTTCTTGCAAAACTACCTAAAGAACACATCACCTGGAACGGCACCTATATCACATCTATGACAAAGAAATATAACCCTTTGTGTTCTGCGCTTAAACCATAATTTTCCGTAAACTTTAAATAGGACTTATCGTATAATTGTTTAGAACAGCAGATAAATATTCGCAGAAACTTTAAAACACGTGCTTGATGACGTTCAAACGATAATAGACTATATTGTTACTAACTCAAAGTTAATAATTGGTTGTGTATTTGAATGTTTTATATCATTTTGTAGGAGAAACACGCGTGTTATAATCAGGACGTTGTAGCCGCCTGAACTAAGCTCTAATTATAGTAACACTATGGGCTTCATTGCAAAATTAAGACTAGTACCTCCGGGGCACTGATTTGTACTTCTAGTACCTATAGTACTACAATAGTAGTACAGTTGACTATCGTGTTATATAATTATTACTGACAAGCTAGATACTTCACTTCAGCTCGCCTGAAATTAAAAGTATAACCAGTCCGCGCTTCCAAGATAGGTGAGTCTGGAATGAGGACTGTCATCCAGCTGGAGGCGTTTGGAACATTCAGTTTACTGGCCTTGTGGCTTATTTGGTAGTATGTCTACCTGCTAAGCTGTAGGTCGTGGGTTCGATCCCCACCCAGGGCAAACATTTGTGTGATGAGCATGGATATTTGTTCTGTGTCTGGCTGTTTCTATGAATCATATGTATATATTTATTTAAAAAAAGTATATATGTATTCTATCAGCCATCTAGTTCCATAGTACAAGCTTTGTTTAGTTTGGGCTTGATGGTGATGTGTGAAATGTCTCCAAATATTTATTAGTTTATTATTAGTTAGGTAAGACAATAGGTTTTTGGAGACCAGAAGTCAGCAAGTGCACCTATATAGACAGTCTGAGACTCGTATAGCAGTAGAAAGTAGCAAAGAGCTGTAGGAAAATCGATCGGCCAAGACAACAAGGGATTAGGAGATGATACTAACTCCTACGGTGCGCTTGCCGGTGCACGGTCTCCACTCGAGAAATTTTCGACCCCATCGGCCATCAGTTCTGCTTGATATGTGCCCTACCCATTGCCACTTTAACTTGTTAATCCACTGACTAGCCACAGGGTGACAGACGTCCTCACACAGGTGGCAGAAAGTAGCTGGATGCAAGCCGCTTCCACTGGCCTTATTGGATATCTACGGAGGAGGCCTATGTTCAACAGTGGACTTTTTGTAGCTGAGATGATGATTATAAATAATGATTGACCAAATAAGTGACTGTAAGATATCTCATAAATCCAACAAACTAAATAATTTAGTGGGTTTTTTTATTTGCGTGTTAATAAACCTATCGTATGTACTTATAGGTCAAATCCTGACCTATCCTAGGTTCCTGAGACTTACAATCTTGGAATTTTCAAAGCTAGAGTGAATAGATATCTCCTAGATCGACGAGCTCCATCCTCGGCCACACCGTCGCTTAACATCTGGCGAGTTGGTGGTAAATCGTAGATCTATAATGTATAAAAAAACAATGTATACGTACATTGAAATATTTGAACAAGACTTATGTCGTGGCTCATGCGCTCGCGAGGTCTACTGCAGAGCGACGTAACAACTAGATTGCTACTCTCTTACGCCTCCGGCGCATGATAGTGGTCGATCATTAAAAAGCTGGGCACGCTCACTTGTGATGTCGGCTGACATAAACAATACGATCTTATCGGACCATCTCAACAATTTCTAATTAATCTCAGGCATTCCCCATTAATAGGTATTATGAAAGTTTAATTACTACGCATGGTTAGTAATGATAAATTTCATCAGAGAATTTCATTGGCCTACAATACTTATAGAGTCACAATAATGCTAAAAGTCTGACTCTTGGATTAATTTCAACCATCCAAAAGCAGACTATATAGCATCGCGATATGCGCCAAACTGCTAAAAAACAACCTATGGTATTGATATTAAACAATATTGAAGGGTCATAAAATCCAAATACAAGTAAATTTGTCATTGGTTACAAGACAGTTGACATTGACATATAAGTATGTATAACGTGCTCGTATAGTTAATATTGTTTATATATAAAATCAGTATTTCTGTGGGTAAAATTTATTATATTAATTTTTCTTTGAAAATGAAATTCTCTATTGAACATTGTTTCATTTTTTCATTTGTTTGAGTCTATCTTTCTAACTATTAGCCGTAGCATTTCTAAACAAGATCTTGAAGAGACAACACATCCTAAAGATACCTTATTATTATCTTAACCATATCGACACAAAATATTCAAGTTAGTTTTGATTCTGTAGGTATTTTACCTCAATGGAGAACTCACATGAATTTTAATTGAATCACGCTTATAAATTCCTTGCTGAATTAATTGGGTTAAAGTTGTAGTCGTATATTATGAACTAATTAAATAAGTGATACAAGAATATCTACTTAGCTCGTTTGCTGAGACAAATGTAAAAAACTCAAGCTAGTTTAATTATCACCTAACTATAATAATTCTTAATGAAATTCTCAGGGTTCAGCTCCAGAAATATGTCAAGACCCTATTACTAAGCTTTACACGACTTTCGGATATCCGCTGGAATCAGCGAATGGCGGATATCTTAACATTTATTAAATGAATACGTAGAAATTATAATACGTATTTTTATGCAATACAAATCAGTTTTTGACGACCAAATCATATTGAGTGATAGTAAACTTCATGCAAAAAACTATTCACTCCAGCCTTGAAAACATCAAAATTATACTAATTATATGAAGACACACGATGTATGTTTGTAAGTTGTATTAACTTTGAGAACAGTGCAGCAAAAACATAATATACAAACATAAATCTTTGTACCTATGATGAAATCAATAAAAATATACATACTGATCAATTTTAGTCAGTTTCCTGGTAACAAATGTAAGCTAAGTAAAATAGATTTTAATGTGAAATAAATACACATTTCATACCGGCATGTACCACTTTAACATTTAATTGGGTACGGAATCCTTATTGCGGGAGTTAAACTTGCACTTACTCAGTTTTTTACAACTCATATTAAGCTGCTAAATGCAGTTTCAATTATTCAGCTGTTAATTAATGGATTAATATTCATTTGAATAAATACTTAAATTCAATTTCATGTTTGTTTTCAAATTCAATAATCCTGTGATACATATTCATATTATATAATACGTTAGCTAGGATAACTACTTATTACTTGTACCACAGAATACATATTAATAACTGGTACTAAAGGTATGTACTCATATGGCATTGCAATAGTGGTAATAAATTGCAAGCCTGCACACGGACTGGCTGATCTAATAATGACAGGAAACACTGTACTTCACACAAAATTGGCATTATATAAGGACTAGTTTACACGAGATACAAACGTATTATATTTACGCAGAGCGTAGATACCAGCCACAAGATGGACAGATGACCTCATACAAGTGGCGGGAAGACGCTGGATGCAAGCCGCTTCCAATCGGTCTTTTTGGAAATCCATAGGGGAGGCCTATGTCCAGCAGTGGACTTCTTATGGCTGAGATGATGATGATGATGATGCTTCTAAAATAGATATTATTTATTATATAATACATAATTATTGTATAATAGACACGGTCGAAAAAACAAAAAAGCGGTCCGCTTTTGCTTTCATTTGGGCTTACTTTTTAGTCATCATGACTAATCAACTCTTGAAAATAATATAAAAGTATTAGTTTAATTACTTACTTAAGGAAAAGGTGTTCCTATATATTTTTTAATTTTAAAGGTTAATAACTACTGTAGTGTTTTGAAAGACAACATTTCACATTTCTAATTTCTGGTTAATTTTAATTGAACTAAATTATGACATTTACTTAAGTTGTATCTTTAAAAATGAAATGTCTAATCAGTCAAGATACGGGTGATTAAATTCACCCAGTTTGACGGTTAGCAACTCGATCATATTGTACTGTTTTTATTGTAAGAATAAATGAATTGAATTGAATTGAATTTTCCAAAATTAATTACTGGCATATGATTTAAAAATGTATAGCGTGATATTAAGGTTTCACAAGCCAACTTCTCTAATTATAGCCGTTTTTTTTTTTTTGTGAATACCAACCATACCAAAAACAACAAAGAAGCAAGGTAAGAAAGAAGAAATGTTTCAAGAGATTCCATATTAATTATTTCTTCTAGAATTTCTTCTTCTTATCTGTCAACAAGATGATCATTAGGTACTGGGCAAAGACTGCACTCAACAATACCTACAGACGGTCCTCGACAACAGGTCTCCAGGACCAGACATCCAGAAGATTTGCGAAGGTCACAATCAGGTCACTGATCCACCGCGTCAAAAGTCTCAATTTTTTTTTATCATCCCTGTTTGTACAAACTGTCCCAATGCTAGGCACAAGCCATCTTCTCATAATGAGAAAGGTAAGGCCATAGTCTACTAAGCTGGTCAAATGCGGGTTGGCAGACTTCACACATCTTCAAAAGTCATTGAGACTTTTGAAGATGTGTGAAGTCTTCACGCTAGTATTAATTTTATTGGCGTTGGTACACTATTCATAGCGTCAAACGGGTTCGGTCTTTAATGCTCTGTATGACCTGTAACGGTAAATTTCGTGAATTTAAGAATGTAAGTATATAATAATTTTAACATCGGTGTAGAGTAAGCTTTATGTCGGCGAGTCAACTACTAACTTCCTCGCCTCAGTTAATAAGTGGGCAGTTTCGTTCTCATGCCCTATAAAGGTAAAAACCTACTAGGATGGACTGTGAACTCAAACCTATATGTATAAGCGCAGTGTTGCCCTGTATTTTCGGAAATAATTTCAAAAATGTATTTTAAAGCGTAGAAAAAATATACATACATACATAAAATCACGCCTAGTTTCCCTTACGGAGTAGGCAGAGCATCATAGACCATAAACCCATTTGACGCCACATTTGACATTAGTTTAAGGGTAAGATGGGAGGGAGAGGGAATTAGCGGGTTGAAGAAGATAAGAGGATAAAATGTATTATTTATTGTAATCTTTTCTGGCTTTAATTCTAATTACTATAGGCAATTTTTTGTATAATTTAAGATGTTTAAAGCTGTTGATTACTGAAAATAAATAAATAAATATTGATTTGCAATGACAGGGGGTCAACCCATTGCCTGCATGAACACCGATTTTCTTCAAGCCCCATAAGGGATTTAAGTCTCAAAGTTATAGACCCCTCCAAGATTCCTCTATTTATATACATTCGATATATTTGTGAAACTACTGGACTAAGTATAGCCAGCTATTTTGTATAACTTAATTTAAAATTTTAAAACAACGTTTTTAACTCTACTGGGACAGAAAAAGAAAAACATAGAATGTATCAGCTGCTTCTCTTCCCAGGCAAACTGTAAAAGTTAGTTAAGGTATAGTAGATGTTTTGTTTTTGATAAAACAAATTGGATTTATATTTGGTGTTTTTTTTTTTTTTAACTTCCGACCAATCTGCTTTAAGAATCATACCTAGAAGCTGTTTTCGAGGATTGACATTACCACAAAATATCTCGCGAAGATTCGACGAGTTTCATCCCCTGGAAAAGGCCGAGTTTCAAAATTCGAAGCGGCTATAGAATCATAGACCACATAGACATAATGGGGCTGATTGTACAAAGAATACAATACAATAATACAATCGGCCCAAACCAAAACAAATGAGCAATGAGCTTCTCATAGTCCAGCAACGCTTAGCAAGCTTGTATATTATAGGAAATTTACCAAGCTAAGTACCTAGTAGAGATACCAAACAATACACAATTTTCAATTAAATAAAATACATCCTATGTCATGACATGTTTCTTCTCATTTTTAAACAAAAACTACGGGTCACTCATGTCTGTTTGGTTGAAACTATAGTCGGATATTTCGGCTCAAAACAGACGTGAGTGACCCGTAGTTTTTGTTTAAAAATGTGTGAAAACCACGTTAATTTCCATAGTAAAAATGTTTCTTCTCCATAAACCGTACTCTAATATTTCTGCAAATATAAAAAATTCACACGGTATATTATGTATAAGTATTATCAGCAAGGTCATAAGCCAAATACCGCGTTTTTGTTAGCCTAAAAATTTGCATTTGCTAACTTGTAATTTATGCTAATTGCAAGCTGAGACAGGACGTGCATTAAATCCCTGTTTACACTATTAACAATTCATAAATCAAATGTCGGTATCAGTAAGTAATAAATTCCAAATGTAACTACAATGCGTACGAATGACACATGGACACCTAGCTGTAACGGCACGCACGGAACGGATACAAACCATTTACAAGCTTTACCTTATCCTTTTCCCTCTTTTATCAACTCATAACGTACTAGTATTTCTGCGAATAGTAGACCTTGCAAACACAACATGTTAGCCATTAGCTGCTATTGTCAAACCATATACGTAACCATTATTATAGGTAATAATAATAAATATCTGTGGACATTTTGTGGACATGAAAACTAACGTGGTTTTCACACATTTTAAATAAAAACTACGGGTCACTCACGTCTATTTTAAGCCGAAAAATCCGTCTATAGTTTCAACCGCATTCGGCGGTCTTTTGTATAGGAGCAGCGCAAACGTGAGTGACCCGTAGTTTTTATTTAAAAAATTGTGGACATTTACATGTATCGTGTGTTAAATAAACAACTTACATGTAATAAATATTTTATTGTATATCATACATATTCATAGTGGTGTTCAGAGGATAGCTGTGGTCGTATGCTACTTTACAGAATGTATTGTTTTATTACAGTAAGGATTCCTTATTTACTACGGAACCCTACAAAAGCGCAGCAAGGTAAAAAATACAGTTGTTCGAATGCTTACGTGACAGAGAATGAAGCACGCGCCCAATATGAATATCGGCATTGCCTCATTATAGCATTCCTTTTATTGCGCTTTAAATAAGTCCGCTCGCCAGCCTTTATTAAAAAAGCCTTTCGCCAGCATTTGCAATAAGCCAACTTACGAAGCTTTAAGAGGTTCGGTGCACTTGTCCACGTAAATTGTAAAAGGAGAATTTTTTTTTCTATCCCTGTCTCTTTACAGCTTAGGATGTACATTCATTTGTATGTTTAATCAGAATACTACACATTACTAAACATTCACAAGCATTCGCCAAGACCTAGAAAAAACATAACAGAAATGAAACGGGCAAAGTACGAGTTTGACTCGATGCGAGCGGCTTCTGTACCATCATGTTTGTTACTCTACACATTTTCTTCCAAAGGCGAGCTTGACTTATTCTTGACAGTTTTTCAGTATTTGCTGTTATACTTTAAACTGAAGTCTATAATCATACGACTATTATTATCGTTTTTACTATAGAGAATAAAAAACAAGTTTCTTATAATGAAACCCCCTGTTTTTTTTTCTTTTTGTATTAATTGATAAATCCACCGTAATATCACAAATATTACATACTTTGTGAAAATTTCAACTTTTTCTATATTACCGTTTAAAAAGTGTAATTATTTAAGTGTAGGATAAACAAATAGACGAACAGACAGACAGACGGAAGGCTAAGTTGGACAACTTAGGCTTAGTAATAAACACATTTTGGTACTGAAACCTAAAAGGAGTATTATTTTATTTTATGAAATGGTTCACTCAACATAGAACAAAGTCGAAAACACATTCATCAATCAATAACACTTTATTGACACCTCATAAAGTAATAAGACAATAAACACATAATAAAATAGCACAAAAGGTGGTCATATCGCTAAAAGCATTATTTAAGAAAATTGTTTAAGAAAGTGCGCGATGTACCAACAACAATTCAGCGCTCAACGTTCACCTTAAAACAGGAGAACAAAAGAAATTCTAATCAATTTTTGCGTGTAATTTTAAAGCGCTTTTGAGCTTAATAATCACTTAATCTGCTTTTGTTTATGGGCAACATCGTTTTCTTCAAACTATGGGATGGCGTTCGATGAATTGAATTCACATAAGCCAGTATTAAGACATCATTAAAGTTGCGTGTGTAAAAGAAATTACCGCTTTTGGCTTTAAAATGTTGAACCTTGATCTCATTTTCAACTAAATTTGATTTAAAAGCAATAAAATGATTGCTAAGCGCCCTTTGAGAGTTAATGAAGTATGGTGTGATTTGTGACAGAAAACACTGCTGCCGATATCAATAATATGGACAAGGTGTCGTAGACAGAAGGGCCGCACCAATTTATCACTATTTTTTGTGATTAAATTAAAAATGTCAAGTTTTCGGTTTTTTTCCTATATGTGTACTCTAACACAATGCTTCTTGCCAAATTTCATAGTTCTAGGTCAACGGGAAGTACCCCATAGGTTTTGATTCCCTTGTGAGTGTCGAAATGTGCGTTTTTTTACGACATATTCGGCTATAACTTTTTTTTACGAAAACTGAGAAATGTTATTTTTCTTTCTGCAGCAAGATACTATAGATTTGCATATATGGTTTTAATTTCAACTCGATACCTTCACGCATTCCCGAGATAAAGGTCTTGACACCCGGACAGACGGACAACAAAGTGATCCTATAAGGGTTCCGTTTTTTTCCTTTTGAGGTACGGAACATATACATATGTAAAAACATATGTTTTCTTATCCCTCAACCAATTTTAAAGATATCGAAGAAAAACTTGTTTTTAAATATTTCTCCTGTCTAAATAAACAAATTCTTCTCTCACATTTCTAATATCCCTATTGAATGAGTTTATAAATGTTTAAAAAGGTTGAGATACGCGAGAGAGATAGCTGTGCGCGTTGAGCGATTTCTTAGAAACATGCTCTGTCAAGCAACCCGCCCCTAGCGCATTCTGATGCAAAGGTTGTTGCGTCATGGCGATTGCCAACTTTTGCACCAAAAACATACCACCGGAGCGGGAGTCACGTGTTCTTTCCCTAATATTTTATTAAGATTATTATTTTTAAGTTTAATAATAAGCTATTGAACATATTATGTATGTAGGTTCTCCTCTTTGAAGTGAAAACTTCTGGGCGCTGTGCACTTTATATTGTGTGTATTGAAGGAGACTGAGGCATCACGCTCGAATATGTAACGCTCGTACTGGTAAAGTCGGCTAGAGTCGAGCGTCTAGCGGAGCGAGAGCGATATAGTCAACGCATCACTGCTATCTCGTATTATTAACGTCGCGTCGCCTTGATGATGTTTTCACTTCTGTCGTGTGGTCAGTAAGCATACACCATTTATTTACTTAAACATATTTTATTGTGCAATAAACTTATTCAGATGGTTTGCTATGCCTTAGGCCATCATATCTATTCAAAAAACCAGTAATCCCGCGCGTTAACCAACTCTGTATTCTATCGTGTCAGTTTTTATACATCAAATATTTACCACATTGAACATGTAGCACCTCCCTAGACAGGCGTCAACAACTATAAGGCTGTGTATATATTGTACAGGCTTATATTTAGGTATTTAGCTTTTAATTTTAACAGTTTTTTTTTTAACTTCTTAAGGGTTTTATTCATCGAAAGCGAATTTTGGCGAACAAATTAAAAATGAAGATATTGTAAATGAAAAAGACTGCAAAAGACTCTTTTGCAGCCATTCACAATTCATCCATAAACCGTTTAGTCACGATTCTACAAAAACCTGTTTCTCGCTTACTTCCTACTACTAAATGACAGTTTATCATTTAATATTAAGACCAAAACTAACAAGTGACTTTAAAAAAAAAACATTATTATCATCTAGAGAACTCTTCAGAAGAGAGAATAGAGTCCTTAACACCGTCAAATATAACTATGTTATGTTATTGAAAAATCTATTTACGGATATTGTATTCAAACCCTTACATTTATAAGGCGTATTACAAACAAGTCAAACAGCACACCGCCCTTGAAAATGCTCACAAGTAATAAGCGACACCTTACGACATCGCAACGGCTTACACCCACAAATATCTTCTGTCACATCTCTAACAACCTCTAATAATCATATTACTGTATTAATTATGACACGGGTCGAGGCGACTCAATTCTTACTCCTCAATCTTACTTAGTGCAACCTAGCTGAGAAATAACTGCGAAAATAAAAAAGTATAATAGTTTAAGAAACTAAAAAAACACGCTTAATCTTATCAAATTATTGTATTGTCATCGGTCCAAAAGTATGCCAAATTTCGAGTTAATCCGACATTTTGAAGGGGGTCAAAATAATGTTCTAAGATTCTGTTACATACATACTAACATACGTATGAAGCTAATAAAAGCATGTTAAAATGGCGATGGTATCACGTTCGTCTACCTTCAGTAGATTTCACATATTATTATTTTTCATTTCACTTACCATCTAATCTTGTGCAAAAAATTGTTTTAAATGGAAGATATAAACCAGATTTGACAGTAATATTAGTTGCACACTTTGATAAAGTTAAGTTTTAACTGTTTAACTGTTAAGTTTAAGTTTAAATAATCTGTTGCACAGAACGCTAAAATTTTAGTTGGCAATTTTACTATAGTAAAAGGGAAGAGTGCTTTTTAAATAAATACTACGGTTCACTCACGTCTGTTTTGTGTTGAAAAATCCGACTATAGTTTCAACCGCATTGGGCGGTCTTTTTCAAAGGAGCAGCGCAAACGTCGCTCTCGGTCGATGACAGCTCTCACAGGTGCGAGGCGCGTCAAGCCGAATGCGGTTGAAACTATAGTCTGATTTTTTGATTCAAAAGAGACGTGAGAGACCCATAGTTTTTATTTAAAATGTGTGAAAACCACGTTAGTTTCCATATGGGAAGAATGCTATGCTATGGAAATTAACGTGGTTTTCACACATTTTTAAATAAAAACTACGGGTCACTCACGTCTGTTTTGAGCCGAAATATCCGACTATGTGCAAGGCGCGCCACCGACCGAGAGTGACGTGTGTGCTGCTCTTTTGAAAAAGACCGCCGAATGCGGTTGAAACTATAGTCAGATATTTCGGCTCAAAACAGACGTGAGTGACCCGTAGTTTTATTTAAAAATGCTATGCTATACCTGAATATTTAAGTTGGCAAGGTTAGTTAGGTACACTAACACTTGTCACTGTCATTTTTAATCGACTTCAAAGAGAAGACAAAATTCCTCTGTTATTTTGATTTTTGGTTCTTGGTTACCTTTGTTGATTATTTTTAAATAGGCAAGGGATACTTCAGGGGTGATCCCATATTTTTGCCCGTTTCAATAACTCGTGATTGTGTATATTTTGAGCAGTTTCATTAATAATATACAAATATGAATCTTGATTATTGTTTGAAACCACTTTTCTGTTTGAATCTATAACACATGTTTGTTAACATTATATGTCTATTAAATTTATATAAACAGCCAAACAATAGTAAAACCTTGATTGTAAAAGATATAACTCATCTTTATGACAAATGTCTCACCCTAAATAAGGCTACAAACGAATAACAACCTTAAAATACAGATTGACGGCAAACAAAAAAGAAACTCTCGACTGCATTAAAATACTTCCCGGTATCAAATGTGCGTCGCGGCGCGTCAAGAGCGACCGATGCCACCCAAACCTGCATAACTGGGGATCCTCACGTGTCTCGCAGTCTCGGGGCGAAGTCGCCGTGAGAGTCAAACATGTTTGCTCGAGTTATACTGAGAGGCCGCTATTAATTACTTGTTGGAAGTATAGGTGCCATGATGGTTGGAATGACATTTCTTTTAACCCCCGACCCAAATAGAGGGGTGTTGTATTGTAAGTTTGACGTGTGTATATCTGTTTCAGTCTGTGGCATCATAGCTCTTAAACGGATTGAAGGATTTTGATCTATTTATTTTTTTGTGTGAAAGATGATTAGGGCGTTTCTTCAAAATCGGTTCAGCCGTGTTTGTTTGTCGGGGATTTTTGTGTTTTCTAAACTTATACTTATTAGTACATTGTTCTAAGGTTGCTGGCTCTAGAAAAATGCATGAGATATGTCCAGACCGTACTTTTCGGCAGCGATATCGCGAAGAAAGGCTTTGCCAAATAAACGCGTACTTAGCGCACGTCAAAACGCTTGCTTGTATTTTACTATAGATGGTATTCACTGTCAAACATCTCTCCTGTACTGTGCTCTGCTCCGCTAATACCATGAGCCCTGATTCCACATCGCCGTTGGACGTGTTACTAAGATTTTAAGTTTAAAACACTAAGTCTAATTTTCAATGTCAACACATCACGTTACGTCCACGTAACGCGATGATCATACGGAATCAGGGCCCTGTAGTACCTACAACAAAAATTAATAACAATGTGTTCCTACAGCTCTGCACTACGTGTGATTTCGTTTTAACTGACTGCGCGAGAAAGAGTGTAACATTTTTGGCAATGTATATGTATAATATAATACCTCCTACAGGCGATACGATTCCGATTCAAAATATTTATAGACATTGTACCTTTATAGAAACGCAGCTGTCTGATAATCTATCCCACATGACATTGGCGGAGCTGTGAAACATCACCACAAAAGCAATAAACCAGAAGTTGAATTTGACAAACGCATGGTAAGCCTACAAGTAACATTAACTGCACTCAATTTTTTTCACTTTTACCAGAAATAATGAAGCGCGGTTGCGGGCCTCGGTGCCAATTTGCGTGATAAATTGGAGCAGAGCAATATTCCAGCGGACCTTGGGTACGTCGTCGTCCGCCTCGCGACCGACAATTATTTCACCATTATGTAATGTCTGGTCCAGTAGTAGCACGGCAACTCAGTGCTATAACTTTACGGATTACATGACGCACGCACACATTGAAAGTTACATGTCACTACGCACACAAACGTTACGATGCTGACAAGACATCGTCACGAGTTAATACACGTCATGTAATTCCGGCCGGCCCGACCCGGCTATTTATTTAAGGACTTCGCAACCTATGTCCTGTCAATCTTAATCTCTAATCTTAATATTGATGCGCGAGAGAGACACCAGAGGCCGTACCACAAGCGTTCAAATAGTCTTATTTCTATATTACTTTGTCTCGCTCTTTCTACAGTTGAGAGAGCAAGACTTATGTAACTCCCCTGCGCGCTTTGAACCCAACCATAAATTATTCCAAGACACTGGGACATCTTACATACTGACTCACATTCCCAGCAGTTCAGTTACAACGCAATTATTAGAGGCGCACTTGTCGTCGCCACGAGACACAAATCGACTTCTCGTTTTCATAAATTCGGCCGGTTTACGCAACACAATAACTCGAGATATTGCACGTAATACATAACTGTGGAATTGTAACGCGTTCACGCGTCATCGCCTGCAATCACGCTTTTATAATGTAAGTACTTTTTATGAACTACCCTTCTTGGTAGAACCGATGAGATATTTTCAGGTAATATCAGTTATTTAAGGTAAATATAATTATTCCCCCATGCCCGTTTCTTTATCGGACAGCAAGAAGCACAAAAAAGTGACATCGTTACATGGTTGATATTCCGAAAACTCGTACGAAACGCTATGGCTCGACTTTCATTGTGCGTACCACCAAAATGTGGAATATGCTTTCTGAATGGGTCTTTCCGAATAGATATAATCTAGGTGTCACAAATAGCAAGTGAATAGGTTTGTTCTAGGCAAGCGCGCTCCATCGTAGACCGTAACTGTCGCTTAACATCAGGTGATTTGGCGGTCAAATGCAAGCCTATTTTCGAATAAATATATATATATATAATTATATATATATAATATATAAGTTATCACGTGAAGACCATGCTTCGGCAAGCGCAGTGTAAGATGTTCAGATACAAAATATATACAGCTTTATAAATGAGGCAGGAACACGCTGGTCACAGACTGATTCCAGCCGCTTTTTTTGAAAACCCATGGGGGAGGCCTATGTCCAGCAGGGACTTGTGAATGAGACGATGATGATGATGACTTACATAAGTAATGCAAGTTGGGAAACCGTCTGCATTCTTATTCACAGAGCTAAATTTAAATCACATAGCACGCACCTCTGTCTTTTCGAAGTTAGGTATGTCTACGTAAGTATTAATTGTCACCAACTTCAAACGGTTCAAGAAAACATCGTGAGGTCACTCTCATGTCAAAGTATTCTAAACATTCTTGAAGATGTGTGAAATTTATCAACCCGCATTTGGCCAGGGTAGTAACAATGGCCTAACCCTGGACAGTTCATACAAACGGGGCTGATTTGTATTTGGTACTTCCTTTTTGTAACTTTTAATATGTTATCCTGAATTTTAGTGTCAATTTTTCTAACAATTAAAACACATTTCCATGCGTCATTTTTACAACTACGTTTTTATATATAATAGTACAATATTGATTTCACTAGCACATGCAGATTAAAATTAATATTATTTTAGAGAAATTCGATAATTCACTATGGAATTTAGTAGGCGCAACTACTGACTGCGAAAATAGGTTCATTTAGGTAGAAAAGAGCTAATTCCTAAAGACCGTAAATAAATAAATTGAAAAAAAAAAACTTTAAATGAAAACTCTGCTGAGAAACCTACAAGTACTTATGAATTTTGCTGGTTCTAATTTATTCTAATTTAACTAGTTCTAGAATTAAATACTCCACCAGAGAATTCTTTGTATCTTTACATTTGTAACAATCAATCGATTGATAACACTACATAAAACAAAATAATGGCACAAAAGTTCTCATTGCTAAAAGCAATATATTCCAGACAACCTCTCAAGTTGTGCAAAAAGTAAATAAAATAGTGGTCTACATCCTTCATCTCCAATCGCATAAACCGGATCATATCAGGCTAGATGATAGTAGATTGCAGACTTGTTCCATTTAAAAAAAAAAACAATCTGTGAAAAAAATCAAGTATCATTATAGTAATAAAATGACTACAGAGAAGTAAAAGTAACTTTCCGCGGCTATCTGAACCTCACCGGCCTCCACCCTCCGCCACCGGTCCTCATAAAGCTAAAGGGCGCACCAGTTGATTGCTCAACCGCGTTAATCCTACCAACGGACGGCTTTTGGGTGCCGACGTCCTTAATTAAGGCAAAAGTGAGTAACGGGTGACCGCGCGGATTAAAATATCCGATTTGATTTTGATTGATATTCTGACGCTGCGATTCAGCGCACTTGCCATCTGCTCTCACTTTAAGGTTGAAACATACCGAGGAAACTGAATTCAATACAATACAAAAATACTTTATTGACACCATAATAAAATAACAATAAGTACATGATTAGAGCGTAAGAAAGGCACAAAAGGCGATCTTATCACTAAAAGCGATCTCTTCCAGAAAACCTTTAGAAGATAAAAAAGGAATATTAATGTAAACGCTGACGGTGGTGAGATTACACATGAACAAATCTTATGGCCAAATATAGAATATTGCCTTACGAAGAATAATACTAGTATTGTTATTGGTAGACGTAGATAGCTACTTTGTATTATGATTTTGTGCGTTGGTACTTACTGCTGAAATATGGAATACCGAATGTCTTTCCTAAGGCGGTCTCTCCCGATACTTAAATAATAAATATGGCTGTTTTTAAACACCAAGTATAACTGATTCTTATCGGTCTTGTAAGTATACCCTCTATCGTAGACCGCAACGTAGCTTTTCGTTCGGCAGCAGGTGAGTTGGCGGTCAATCGCAAAACTGTCATGAATGATATCATGAAAAAAACAACATAACAGATAGATAGGTAGGGAAATTCAAGTATTAAAAGATTATACAAAATAGCACATGTATTGTCTGACTGTTTGATGATAACAAAAGTGTTTTATCATTAACTCTAGATGCTACAGTTAATGTTACTAAAATACTTTTAAATATAGAACCCATACCCGAAACCTCCAAATTATCATCGCTTACTGCATTTGGTACATATTATTCGATTTCCATATAAAAAATGCATCAAGCTTACCGCTAGCACACGTGTGTCAACAACCTTATATCTTTAATCTTCTTCGAGTCGAGAAGATCTGACACGAAAAAGGATTAAGTTCGACAACCGTTATTGTTTACGAAAATACGGCGCGATGGCGATCACGATAACTCTGAATCGATGAGTTATTTTGATTAACATCATGTTAACGAAAACCGCATTTGAGATGAGAATTTTCATATCTTGTGACATTTCATGATGGAACGTACAGCTGATTAACTACTGCAGGTGATGAAGATCCCGAGATTATTTTAATTGAGTCAAAATTCTGAAGTTGTCGAGAAACATCAGCCTTTTGATAAATAATCATAATCATAATCATTTTATTAATAACACATGTTACAAGTCAAAATAAATAACTACATAAATAAATAGTCAAAGTAAATAACTACATGTATACATACAATACATACATATATAAAATCACGCCTTCCGGGTACGCAGATAAATTCTGTGAGAGAACTTGACATTGAGGTCTTTTGATATTATGTCAAAAGCTAATAACTAAAGCTAAGCTAAGCTAAGCTATGTAAAAATGTTGATAGCATAAAATAACTAACTGTACTAGCGCATAGTAAGGGACTTAACAAATACTAGTTGTCTATGTCCAGAAAGTAGGCAGTAGTTACATTATTTTATTTGAGGTATTTGTTTCCTTTGCAACTGAATGATGAGAAATAAAGTTCAACTGATAATAAGCATTAAGGCTATCACAGATGGTAAAGATACTACAATATTTATGTTATCTTAGAACATATTTGTAATATTGCTACAGTGCGTCCGGAAATTCGGACCCCCAGAGAAGATAAGGTTTGATTTCTTTTTGTTTGAACTGACAAAAAAAACATGTAAAAACAATCGCGGACTTGTTCCTTGAACAAGTATATGTATTATAAATATACGTTTAAAATCAATACTGACCAAAAATTGTACATTGAAATTAAACTATTTTTAAAATAAGTAAATACCTATTTATTGTCTATACAGTTACTGCTGTAAAAGTGAATATGATTATTATTTTATTGAGTTTCGCGGCTAATTAAATATAAATAAGTAAATACAAACTCTATTTTCTAATCAAGTATAAAATTCAGGAAACATTAATAAACAGGTATAATTTTCAGATTTCTTATCAAACTGTATCTTGTATAATCATCCCAACTTACAACAAAGTACCATCATCATCACCATCAGATGGTACCAGATACCATCATTGATTATTGAGCAAAAGAAGCGAAAGTTTGCAATCAGGAAGCTTCTATTACCTAATGATTCTCTATTTCAAAGTTCCAATGAAACAGACAAATGATTCAAACATTTCATAATACCCCCATGATCGGTGGTGTTCCTGCCACATTAGCGATAGTAAAGAGACCAAGAATGCAATTCATCTCGATTAGTCTGCCAGGTCACGATATCATCGTGACTGGACCGCATGTGCTCGCAGGTAAATCGGGAATTGCAGATTTGTTGATTGTTTGGTTTGATGTTTTTGAAGATTGGGTGGCTAGCGAGCTTTTGACGAGCTCGCTCAATCAAGTGGTAATGTCTGCTCTTTAAAAACATAGGACGTGGATCAATATCATAGTACGTGGTATTATTATGTTTTGTGTCGATATGACTATAACTGAGCACATAAAACATACTCTTTAACATTTCTAAATTAGGCTTTAAAACTTTACACATAGACAGTTATCGACAGTTAACAAATATTTCATAAAATATAAGCATTTTACACCCAGATTAGGTTTGTCTTAACGATTTACTGTTGTTCACTTACTCGTCTCATATTATAATGTTAGTACCTGGGCGAGCGAGCTCCACTCGGATTTTGTATGACTGAAAATACGAGCAAACCCGGGTTCACAAAAAATAACACTTAGCAAGATCGATTTATCGTCCTCTAATCAACCTACAAACCAAATTTCATTAAAATCGTTGGAGCCGTTTCCGAGATTTAGATTATATACAAGAATTGCTCGTTTAAAGGTATTAGATTACTATAGGTATTTCGCTACTCATGAATAAATGTATGTCTAATTACTACACAAACTGTTTCCCGCTTGAATAGCTCTGGCTCATCTTATTTTGATGAGATCTGACATTATTTTCAAATTGTTTATGATCTATCAGTCATAATACCCAGACGATTCACATAAAACTACCGTCATGATGCGATATTCACTTTCAAAACGTGTCATATCTCCAACACTAACAGTGTAAAGTAAACTCTATCTGCTTTGTAACTAAGTGTAAGATAGCGTGAAAGTTGGTTACAAAGAAAATAATCCTATGATTTAAGGGTCCATATCTGTCAAGTGCCGTCGATTATGTGAATGTGTTCGTGGACAAATAGGTTTATTGGCTACCGTGGTAATAAACTAGCGTGATTTATCCACGACGGTGGCGATCTATACTGCCCTCCACTCCCGCAGGATCTGATGCCTTCTCTCTTGGAAAGTATCACGTTTCTGTGACATTGTTAGAATAGAATTAAGCACAGACGGGTCACCCGTGAAGAAATAATAAGAAAATCAACCGGCCAATTTAGGGTTTCACGCAAAAAAAGAATGAAGAATGACTTCCGTAAAAATGTAATAGATATAGTATGTAATTAGCAGATATGAACAGGTGTAAGTAAATAATAGAATTATATAAAATATGTAAACGAAAGTTAGGTAAATAAGGTATTAGGTTAGGTTAATTAGGCCCCCTGTATTACAATTCTTAAATTAATATTAGGGTCCTTTTTGATAAAAAAAAGGACAATAAAATACACCATAACCTTAGCGATTCCAAAAAGACCGATTGGAAGCGGCTTGCATACAGCGTTTTCCTGCTACTTGTATGAGGTTACCAGTTTATCGTCACTGACAACTTTACAGCTTGCCGGTTAAGCAGCTGACTCTAGTTTCCGACACCAAAGAGATAGCTGAGCTGAAAACCCGGAGATAAACATAGGCTACATTTTATCATAATAAGTACCGTTCCACGTCAACATCTTTTTTCATCAGTGAGCGAGTGAAAATTATCCAATAAACCAATTATTTAAATTGAACAACATTCATGAGTATTCCCAAAGAATATTTATTATTAAATTTATTAAATAAATAAAGCCTTTATTCCCAACATGGTTTTCTACATTATAACTTACAATATAATTTATGTAATAAGATGTACTTAAAAAAACTAATAAATGTTATTTTGTTCTGTTTTTTTTTAATTAAATTTATTAGTTACCGCAAATCTGAAAGCTCATCATCGATCAGTTTGTCGTCAGTAAAAAAGCCGTAAAATCACGAACTACTCAGATACAACGGTCAGCTGCTAGATGATTATAGGTTTTTATAACACATAATACAAACACAATAATTTCTATAACCAATTGCCAAACCAATAAAATAAGAACCAATGACGCCATCAGAACATCACCGAATCTTTATATCAACTAAAAACACGGAATCACACAAGAACTCTCAGTGAGAACCGCAGTTTTATTTGTATAAAGCGAGATGAATTCATAAAATACGGAAATTTAGCCCGATTGAGCGGTATATTGAGGTCATTTTTACATTGAAGGTTTTTATTATATATCGTAAAGTTAATAAAAAAGTTGTAAAGTCATCATAATGGTCATGACAAGACCGGTATCAAAAATAGCGGCTTTGTGTTGTGCAAGTCACATCTTGGAGTAAAGGATCAGCCCTCAAGGTCCTGGCTGCTCGTGCGTGTCGGGACGTGAATCAACTCAAATTATAATTAAATCAGACACTATTGACAAACTGATCGATTCTCTGTCTGCAATAAGAGATTCGAAACGCTACATCAAGGATGTAGCCGTGTTGCCGTGGGGTACCGGCTTAGAATAGTACCTCCCCCTCTCTTCCCGTGGGTGCCGTAAGAACCGGCTAAGGGAAATACTACCAGAGATGGGCAGCAGCATCCTCTGCGGAAAACGCTACCCACTGCGCTCGCCAACCCGCATGCCAAGCGTGGCGAGTAATGGCAAAACCCCCCCTATGACAGACGACAAAAATACCAGGCCCCCAGTCCCCGGCAGCTCCGCTATTCCGGACTACGGTAGCGGTCCCGGTCACGGCGGAGCAAGGGGTGCTAAGAATCTCCGGAAGAGATCCGGCTACCACCCCCTGCATAAACGACGACTGGCCCTGGTAACACACAATATTCGCACGATGAGGACAGACGAGAAGCTAGCTGAGCTGGAAGAAGAAATGAGTAGGTTACATTGGGATATCCTGGGGTTATCGGAAGTCCGACGAGAGGGTGAGGACACGATAACCCTGAAATCCGGTAACCTACTATACTACCGGGAGGGCGACCAACAGTCCCAAGGTGGTGTCGGGTTTCTCGTCCACAAGTCCTTTGTTAACAACATTCTTGCCATCGACAGTGTATCGAGCAGGGTTGCGTACCTGATACTCAGAGTATCCAAGAGATATTCGTTGAAGGTCATCCAGGTATACGCACCGACCTCGGCACACTCGGATGATGAGGTGGAGGTGATGTATGAGGACATTAGTAGGGCCATACACACTTCTGAGACCTATTTTAATGTTGTTATGGGGGACTTCAATGCGAAGCTGGGCAGGAAATGCGAAAGTGAGTTGAGAGTGGGGCAATTTGGATATGGACAACGGAACCCCAGGGGACAGAGGTTGGCCGACTTTCTGGAGAAAGAGGGACTCTTCATGATGAACTCTTTCTTCCAGAAGCCACCTCATAGGAAATGGACCTGGTTGAGTCCCGATGGTTCTACGAGAAATGAGATAGACTTCATCCTGACCACCAAGAAACAAATATTCAATGATGTCTCTGTGATCAACATGGTTAAAACCGGAAGTGATCACCGAATGGTACGAGGCACTTTGAATATTAATGTTAAACTTGAGAGGTCCCGTATGATGAAGTCTACACTCCGACCCACTCGCGCCCATATCCAAAACCCCGAGAGCTTTCAGCTCGAACTATCAAATCGCTTCGAGTGCCTGGAGAGCTGCGCATCGGTGGATGAGATCAATAACAGGTTTGTGGAAACTGTCCGTACGGTGGGCGCGAAGTTTTATAAACCCCACCGTACAAATAGACCGCAAAAGCTCTCGAGCCATACCCTCGACCTCATGGCTGAACGACGCTCATTGCAACTGCAGTCTTCCGGTGACGCCGAGTCATATAGGCGGCTCAATAGACTCATATCAAAGTCTATGCGACACGACATCCGTACCTTTAATACTAATCGTATTAAAGAGACGATAGAGCGGAATAAAGGCTCCAAAGTGTTCGCAAGAGACATGTCTATTGGGCAGAGCCAGTTGACGAAGCTGAAGATGGAAGATGGCAGTATAGCGTCGACCAAAGCAGAAGTCTTGAGGGAAATCGAGAGGTTCTATGGACAGTTATACACATCGGTCACAAAACCTGTTAGCAGTTTGAGCAAAGATCCAAGAGCCAAACTGACTCGACATTATACCGAAGATATCCCGGACATCAGCCTGTACGAGATTAGGATGGCCTTGAAACAGCTCAAGAACAACAAGGCACCGGGCGACGACGGAATTACATCAGAGCTACTGAAAGCGGGTGGAACACCGGTACTGAAAGTCCTTCAGAGGCTCTTCAATTCCGTCGTGCTTGAAGGTACAACGCCAGAAGCATGGAACAGAAGCGTGGTGGCGCTGTTCTTCAAAAAAGGAGACAACACTTTGCTGAAGAACTACAGACCCATCTCGCTTCTGAGCCATGTCTATAAGCTGTTTTCAAGGGTCATCACGAATCGTCTTGAACGCAGGTTTGATGACTTCCAGCCTCCCGAACAAGCCGGTTTCCGAAAAGGCTATAGTACCATAGACCACATCCATACGCTGCGGCAAGTGATACAGAAGACCGAAGAGTATAACTTGCCCCTTTGCTTAGCGTTTGTGGACTATGAGAAAGCCTTTGATTCGATCGAGACCTGGGCGGTGCTTGAGGCTCTCCAGCGATGCCGTATTGACTATCGGTATGTCGAAGTGCTGAAGTGCTTGTACAACAACGCCACCATGTCAGTCCGAGTACAAGACCAGAACTCAGAGGCAATTTCATTGAAAAGAGGCGTGAGGCAGGGAGACGTTGTCTCTCCGAAACTGTTTACCGCCGGTTTGGAAGATGCCTATAAGCTTCTGGAATGGAAAGGGCGCGGCATTAATATTAACGGCGAGTACATCACTCACCTTCGGTTTGCCGACGATATAGTAGTCATGGCAAAGTCGATGGAAGAGCTCAGTACGATGCTCGAAGACCTCAATAGAGTTTCCCAACGGGTGGGCCTCAAAATGAACATGGACAAAACGAAGGTTATGTCGAACGCCCATGTAGTGCCCACCCCAATATCTGTGGGGAACTTCACTCTTGAAGTTGTTGACGAATACGTCTACTTAGGACAGACGGTCCGATTAGGCAGGTCCAACTTTACGAGGGAGGTCAATCGTCGTATCCAACTCGGCTGGGCAGCGTTCGGGAAACTTAAAAGCGTCTTCTCGTCCAATATTCCCCAGTCCCTCAAGTCGAAAGTTTACAACCAGTGTGTGTTACCAGTGATGACATACGGCACTGAAACGTGGTCCCTAACTATGGGCCTTATAAGAAAGCTCAAGGTCACGCAACGAGCTATGGAGAGGGCTATGCTCGGAGTCTCTCTACGAGATCGAATCAGAAATGAAGAGATACGTAGACGTACAAAAGTCACCGATATAGCACAGCGGATTAGCAAGTTGAAGTGGCAGTGGGCAGGGCACATAGCACGCAGAACTGATGGCCGATGGGGCCGAAAGGTTCTCGAGTGGAGACCACGTACCGGCAAGCGCAGCGTAGGAAGACCAGCCACGAGATGGACAGACGACCTCATACAAGTGGCGGGAAGACGCTGGATGCAAGCCGCTTCCAATCGGTCTTTTTGGAAATCCATGGGGGAGGCCTATGTCCAACAGTGGACTTCTTATGGCTGAGATGATGATGATGACATCAAGGATGTGAAACGGCCGTCATAGAACGCTTACGGACTCAGATGTATGATCAAATTTAACTACATATGTCACATAGCTATACCATTTCAGCCAATGAGGTTTTATCTATAGAGAGGTTATACTCATTGATTATGAAGTAAAAGCATGGCAAATCTCAGTTCTCAGCACTTTCGAGAATAAGACACATTCTTAATTAAGGTCTTTTAGTATCTTGACCTTATAAATCTTGGTGTTGCACTTTCTAAGCACTTATGATGGCATTGTCACTGTTCACAAGTCACGGCACGAGTCTAACTACGTTGCCAGACGTGTGGCGACTGAAGACGAGTAGGGTGATTACCTCACTTGAGGCTTGCCACGCAAGGCCGGTAAAACTACGTATAATACATCATTGGTTCCAGCCGCCTTCGCAACCGAAATTCGCAACTAGTTGCGAAGGAAGAGAGTACTCTACTCGTCGCTACCTTCAATAAAACAAGAACTCTGCGTTTGTCTGTTACACCAACTTTGTTTCCTGAATATCACAATCTGGAGATCTTCAAACGAAGAATATTATATAATTTATCTTCCGGCTTTTGAGCCAATATTACGTATAATATACTCGAGTTGTCAATTTCATTGGAACTATAAAAGTTGATGATAGGCTTTGAATATTATGAGGATTATCGGTTTCTGAAGATATACAACCTACGGCCTTACCGAAAAACGTTACTTAACTTTAAGCATTGCTTAACATATTTTGTCAACTTCTTGCTGATACGTTAATTACACTTGCGGAAAGAAGACAGAGAAATTAAGACGATGGTTAAAGTTAAGTAACGTTTTTCGTTAAGGCCGTTAATGTTGAGTTTGCGCGCCGTCTCGCGTCGACGGTGTTTTCAGACAAATCGCGATTCTGACTTGCGTAGTACCACGAGGATGAGTGACGAATTCTCTGACGTCATTCTATTTGAACGCCCCCTTAATTAAGATTTAATTATAAAGCTTATTAGTGACTACTGAATGACAGTAGACCGGTTATATCTTGACAAGAAGCTACTTAGTCTCGAGTACATGTCGGCGAGTGCACGCATGAGCTTCACAACCTTCCACCCTCCTCATCCCTTAGGTACTATCTAGAGATTAAAAGCTTATTTCAGACAGTGGTATCAATAGTTGTCAATAATAAACAACTTTTTTTTTTTTTAATCAACCGACTTCATTAGAACACAAATTCAACACTAAAAAGGAAAAAATAACTAAATACAGATTTAATTCAAGACGAAAAAAATACATAGAGTCGCACATAGAACCTCCTCATTTCTTGAAGTCAGTTAAAAAGTATCTCACGTCGTTGTCGCAATATTTTCTTCCCATTCACTACGGGTGCAATATTTCTTACCGACATGTTCATATTCATCCACGGAAGATTCCTTTCAGTAGTGAGTTAGAGTGGCCCACACGGAAGTTATTAAAACGACCCAAGGCCCGAGTGAGCCGTTATAAAGTTTAATATGATTCATGGCTAAGTGGGGTACAAGTGACTCGGTTTCTGCTTGCTGTGGGTAAACTAGGGATTATCTGCATCGATTCTCTAAAGTGATCACGTAAGTGAAAAATATATGAGTTCACCTAGGGGCCTAGGTGAACTTATGTTTTTCACGGATGAAAACTAACAAAGATACAACTATAACAACAACAAAACAACAGGCGAGTTAGTGGTCAATCGTAGATTTATCTTCTATAAAAAAAAAAACTATTTTAGTCCACTATGACGTCATATGCTATGATTGTAAAGCAAACGCTTTTTAAAAGAGGCAAAAAGAAAACTGAATAATTTCGTTATTTCTTGATGGATTACATTCGTTATTTTTTAACTTATAATTACATTCGATTGAAAAAATTAAATAAGGTAAAAGTCAGTAAAAAGATCATACGGCTATTAAATTATTTAGAATAGCAAATATATGCTAGCTTATAGGTATGATTCATACACCCTAGATATATTTGATTACTAAATAATTGTATTTCATTATAATCACTGTATTTATTTATACTAAGCTCTGAGCGCTGAATTTAATGAGACAGGAATATTTTCTGAAAGCGTTCTACTATTAAAAACGTTTTCCAGTACATTATTTACAATAAAATTAGCTTAATCATTACTCAGATTAAAGGTATTATACAGCAATTATACAGTGGAGTAAATAATTAATTCTATAAAAGGTCCTACTATTACAAACCGTAAAATTAATTACTTGTATTCCATTCTGTAACAGCTATAATGCAACGGTTAAAAGCAGTATTTAAAAACTGAACCATAAATATTAACTACAGTAGCAATTAACCGATATTCTAATTTTTAGGGTTCCAAGCCGCATTAGAAAAAGAAATCTTTATAGAATCGCATCGTTATCTGCCAGTCACTTGCAAACAAATCGAAACCTATAAATTAACTTCTTGCTAACATACATAGAATCATGAAGTGTTGTATTATACTATATCACAGAATATAAGTAAATGTAACTAATCCGAAAATAGTTTATTTGTAATAAGCATCAGCAAGTTGTATCAGATGGAAGCTTTAGAGTCGGTTGACTGGCGTACTATGGGGTTAATCGATGACGATTAACTGATTGCCAAGAAGCTACTTAGTCTCGAGCAGCGACGTAAAGTAGCATATTAATGAATCCTATAGATTTTTTTTATCCAAGATAGATCTACGATTGACCACCAACTCGCCTGATGTTAAGCGACGGTTTGGCCAAAGATGGAGCTTGTCGATCTAGAAGCTATCTATTCACTCTAGCCTTCAAAATTCCAAGATTGTAGGTCTCAGAAAACAGAGATGGCGGCAAAGGATTCCATTTCTGTGTAGTACGCATCAAGAATGTGGATCAATATCGCTCCATATGGATCGATTCATTTCGGCGAGTATGCGCAAGAGCCACAACCGTGTTCCACCCTCCCCATTTCACTACAAGACTAGTAGAAAATCAGCGCATCACCCATTTCTCATTAAAATGATAAAAAAATTGTTCCCAATAATTTCGTTTCACATTCTTGATGCGTACCGCACAGGATTATAATTCTTTGCCGCCTCTTCTGTTTCTTAAGAACTTGGAATTTTCAAGGCTAGAGTGAACAGATATCTTATAGATCGACAAACTCCATCTTCGGCCACAGTCGACCTAGATAAAAATCTATTATGACATGAATACACAGCGGCGAAGAGCAACCCAAAATTTATTTTGGTTTCTGATAAACTATCTCATTCTTCCTGATTTCCGTGCTGGCCGAACACTTACATATCTTATACAGAACCTTCGTGCAAACCAGACTCGCATTTGACCATTTTTTTTAAATTACAGATGTATAAGAGAAGATTATTGCAAATAATATAAAATATTTCAATCAAGCACGCGCCGACTCTGTTTCGTTCGACTTCGTTAAATGTTTCCGATACGATCTAGACATATTAATTTAATACATAAATTAAACTAATATGCATGTAGGAGTCTCGAATATTCACCCATTATAATTAACAGGCAATTTGGACTACTATAAAAATTTATAAACGGTAGAAAATGACTTATGTTTACGG
This sequence comes from Lycia hirtaria, assembly GCA_947563715.1. Classification (NCBI taxonomy): domain Eukaryota; kingdom Metazoa; phylum Arthropoda; class Insecta; order Lepidoptera; family Geometridae; genus Lycia; species Lycia hirtaria. Next base: position 11,142,238 of record OX387377.1, on the reverse strand, counting down.
TGGAGCATTTAGCTCTGTAGGTATTGATTTTATCGAAGCTTGTTTTGATAATGTTTATTAGGAAATCATCTGGTTCTCTACATTTTCAAAATACATATTTGTACTGGGATGACCAAGGGAATAATGCTAGTCAGTCCCAACGGAAGACCAGCGCTGGTTACTTCAACCAGCATTATGCTGAGCTGTAACCGGCTAGGCTTGTGACAAAAACGACTTTTACATTTGTTGTTTTTGTTTATATTATATATTTTTAATGTTGTTATAAATATTTGTTTTTTTCCCTATTAAAAATATGTTTATGTGTAACGAATACTAAAGCCGAATGGCGTTTTGGTCTAAATGCTATTAGAGTGAGAGAAAATGTGTACCTACCTGCAATGACCTACATGTGATAGATACGTTAGCCATTTCGCAAATTAGCCAATAATTAGATCGAAGCCACATTTCCTTACGATTACCAATGATATTAAAAATTATAACAATTAAAAATAGATTTTGAAGTGGTAGATTACATGCAGACGGGTTTTTAATTAATGCAGTTATTTTACTATTATTTTCAATATTATCGTATAAATTTTCTAAAAGCTCAATAGATAATTTATTTAGTATATTCCAATATTTAATATTTAACTTAATTAAATATAATATTAAATATGCTACAAACTAACAATTTTAAAAGCATGTAAAAAAGTAATCAATTTAAATTAAAATTTCGTCAATTGAAACCCATCCTGCGTCGACCTTGGTGGAAAGGTGCCCATAACGCAAGCAGCATTGCCACGCTGTATGGCAATAGCCAACCTTTGCACCAGGAACGAAGCAGAACGGGAGTCACCACTGTTGTCCTTCAGTCTTCGGCCAATTTCACTGACGAGGCCTTTGGCATCCGCTCCCCAACTGCGATGGGTACAAAATAATATTGTAGCTCCATTGCCGCGTATTTCTCCCGCTTTTTGCTAGCGGCATCCTCTGCCGCCGCTGCCGGTGAGTGGACGGTACGACACAGGTGTGAGGCCGCGACAGTGTTGACGCAAGTAGCGTCCCACACTAAGCATCTGCCATCATTTTCTAAATATTTAAAACGTCCTTTTAATAGACGCTACTGAAATTAACACCAAACTTCAGTAGATAGCTTCAGGTATCGCCTACATCGTCATCAAATTAATAAAACCTTATCCCGATACAGATCTGCCACACAATTAATGAGCGACTTCTGAACATACAATACTTTTATATAAAAAACAATTGGTTGTCTGTAAAGTCGGTTTACGGACGATAGTTTAACATGACAACGTCATAACAAAACATTGATGAAATGATGATGATGTAACGGGACAATAATCGTAACGTAACAGAACAATGAGTCATACTTTTTCATGCGTGCAGCCGGCGTTCATCGATTTATTAGACGTTGTCACGTCAAAAATAATAGGCGGTAGATTACAATATTTTTGTAACATTATTTATGTGGCCAAGAACTATCGAGACATGTATATAGTATGGTTTCGTAGCTAATGCTGTACCTAATCCAAATAAAACCACTTGGCAAGTATTGTTTATTTAGACTACTTTGCAAAAAGTTAAATCATTACTGTACTATGACGACTTAAGTGTTTTACATGTTTATCGCTATATCTCGAAAAGTTGTAAGTCAGAGAGTGTTCAATGTATATCATATTTTTCGTGGGATTATTTTAAAATGGTTAATGTTGAATTTCTAGGTCCAAATAGTTTAGAAATGCAGGAGGGATGTCACCCGGGGGACACAATTTTTTCACCTTTGACGGGCTATATCTCTCATACATTACATCTGAGAAGAAAATGATGTGTGCAACCATCATTTTGTTTTAAGAAACCTTTTCGACGATATCCCACATTTATAAATGACGAAATTATGCAGTAACAAACATACAAAAATACATACAGTCAAATCGTACCTAAACGTTCCTTTCTCCTTTTTGGAGTCGATTAAAAGTGGTCCTTAGCGTAATTTACTTACTCTAGCAACATTTTCGTGGTTCAAAACTGTTGTCTAAGCTAGCTCACTTGATACGTTGTCCTTAATTGCAAATATATTTTAGTATCAGTAATTTATTTTTTACGAACTCATGTCAAATCGACAGAGTGCATTGTTCCGAAGGCCAAAAGGTAGGCGGAGACCAGTTTTTGCTCATTCAAGATTGCATTGCGATAAATCTTGCAATAAACAATCAATTACCTGTTTATTTGATGTCATTTGTCCAGTTTTTTTTATTGGTCTCGAATCACTTTCAATTTAGACCAGATTATCGATCTAGAAATCTGTTAAACTCGAATTTGTGCATCTTTGCCCTACTAACGTAATTCGCAAGAGGTTACTGAAATCAAACAACTGTTAACGGATTTATCGCCAAAGACAATAATAGGACAATATGAGTAAGAAAAATATGTCGCCCAACGATATTGCATATTTTGAAGTCGGTTCTTTCAGTTTTTCATGCGTTATTGAAGATTGAGCTTTTCAAAGCACTGTAATGTAGATTATGCAACAACGGGATAAATTTGTAGTGTTTTATGTCACGGGCGACATATTGAATCCCGAGTGTAACGTAGGATTCTAGGGTTAGCACCCGAGCGTAGCGAGGATATTAAAAAGTAAAATCCCGAGCGAAGCGAGGGATTTAAGACTAGAATCCGAAGTGTAACGAGGGATTCAAGGTCGCCCAAGACAAAACACATTTATCCCCGTGGTGTATACTCTACTTTTCACACCTACTGCGTGATAATAGATAGAAATCATCATCGATCTAATCATCTACATTATTTAACAAAACAGAGCCCTTTGTTGTTATTTTTAACGTCCGAACTTGAAGAATTGCAGCATAACCTACTTACCTGAATGAATTTTCTTTGATTGACATTATTATACCTACATTATGTATCAGGACGTCGCAATCGCAAGTAAAATAGAGTTTTTCTAGATAAGCGCGCTCCATCGTAGACCGTAAACATCGTTCAAAACTAGCGGGATCAGTGGTCAAGTTAAAGTTTCCCATAATAAAATATATATTAAAAACAGCCGTAGTATACCGCGATTAGCGATTTGCCAGTGTCAAGTATTGAAATATTTTCAAGTTTCTTGAATAATATAAGTTAAATAGTCTTCTAAGTCACGTAAATAGTCATTTTCAAATTTAAGTCTTACCTCAGTAAAGGGATGGCGACTTTACTAGAAGCTTCTATGGAGTTTTGCCGACAACGTAAAATCACACGTTTTACTGCTTTATTTAACTTGCCCAAACTCACGCACTTGATCGAACACTTAATGAATAAAACACCACCATTTTTATAGCATTAATGTTCATATTTTGAACATTAATGCTATAAAAATGGTTGTGTTTAGGAAAGTTTCACAAGTTTAGGAAAATTAAACAAAGCAACAACATGTTACTAAGACGTTCCCGCTAAAACTCCCGTACATATATCATCCTCTTTGGTTGCAGTATTCGTGCCTGTTTTATTTCTTTTTTATGTTTTATTCTCAGTTGCCAGTTTGATTTTCGAGTTTTTGTTATGTGCCGATATGGTAGAAGTATTCATCTCTGATTGGGCTTTGACAATCTAGTACGCTTAGGTTCTAAATTCAATTCACATTATATCACAGTGTCATGGAATCCCATACAACATTACAGCCCAAGGGCTTAAATGTAGTACTTTGGACCCTCTGTACATGATATAAAAAGGAACATTATTAGGCAGGTGGTGTGAAAAAAATATAATAGTTACTACACACACAAACGTATCGTACTGTCTACTCTGCGATATTGTTATTATAGTAGTAGTCTGTTTAAATAAAGAACTATCACAGAAAAACATGGAAACTAACATCAAGGATGGAATTATAAACTACTATGGTATTCTGTGGTCTCGACTGAACAAGATAATTAAATTTAATATAGGGACAGCAACGCTCTCTGTGCCACATTAGTTCTCTAGCTGAACAAAAACCTACTATAAATATAAGCCTCATCTTCTGACGCTCTCAATTCAATTTAGGATAATAACAACTTAGACTAGATAACTAACCAGAACGATAAACTAAGACAATAATTACAGTAAGTTGTGTCTCACCTAAATTAGTGCTTCAGGAAATGTATAAGTACCTAAATGGTACCTTTTTTACGAGTTGCGAAACATGACGAATCGATTTAAAAAGTGTCATTACTGGTTCACTTTCGGAGTGCTTGGCCTTGTCTCGTCTTTGTACCGAGTCCCCTCACTCCGAAACGCTCATACCTACAGCTGAGTTGACCCTAAGGTCTCTGTGGTGAACCAAGGTGATCAATTACATGACTATCTTCTGAGTAAACCACTTTTTATACTATATTTTGTTGATCGAGTTAAAATTATTGATTTTATTATGAGGGTAGATCAAAGCGTGTCTATCGCGCCAACGAATCTTTTAACCGACTTTAAGTGTTTTGTGGTTACAAACTCCCATAATCCGGTTGCATCCCCAACGTACAACACAGCCGGGCCCTTGAATGATCTTCCCCTTATCAAGAAAAGGTACGCCACCCATGATTATACTATACATAATAGGTACCTAAGTACTTTATTTATATCGTCAAGGATGCCACCAAACTATTATGCCGACACATAATATCCTATCGGCTGATCATAATTCGCCAATAATGTACATTGCGACAGTAATGTTCAAGGACAGGAACCTATTCTACTAGTCTAATTTAAACAAAGAGGGAAGTCCCAGCTATTTCACTACTGGAACCAAATCGGTACCAAATTGCTTAGATTAATTTAGTACCTATTTCAGCGAATAGTTTTTGTCACATTGAAATCTCAAAACGATGTTTTGCTACTGACAAACTGGTCGCCTTCTACAATGACGACCTTGATGATGAAGGTCGGCAACTTAATAAAAGACGGGATTGTTTGTGATTTTTTTGGGGTCCGTAGTAAACAAGGAACCCTTATAGCTTCGCCATATTCGTCTGTCTGTCTATCCGAGGCTGTGAACAAATACTTTTAATACTAGAAAGCTGTAATTCGGAAAAAATAAATAAATATTGGAGGACATTTCACACAACCCCATCTAGCCCAAACTAAGGAAAGCTTGTACTATGGAAACTAGATGGTTGATAGAATACATATATACTTTTTTTCGTAAATACATACTTATGATACATAGAAACACCCAGACACAGAACAACCATCCATGCTCATCACACAAATGTTTACCCTGGGTGGGGATCGAACCCACGACCTACATCACAGCAGAAAGACATACTACCAATTAAGCCACAAGGCCAGTCAATTAAATCCAATCAATCCATTTTACACTAAAAATCCGGTTGTCTATGTTTACGTTTAGGCGAAACAAGGCGCCTTTTGCTCCGGCGCCCATGTCGGGAGCCGTTCCTGCCACCTGCCCGCTTCGCCACTCGCTTCAGTATCAGCTTTATCGTTTGTCGTACTAACGTAACTCCAATTTTCGACAGCGCCTGGTGGCCTGCAATACGAGTCCGTCTGGCCGAAGAAAAATGCCCAGTAAACCTGCGGAGACTTATGGACAGCTACTTACAATATAGGAAGGTCATAATTAGATACGCTGGCGAAGAATATGCCAAGAGTACCGCAAAAGGATGCGTGCAGGGCTCGATAGGGGGTCCAACTCTTTGGAACCTCCTTCTTGACCCCTTACTTCAGACGCTAACAAGACGAGGCGATTACTGTCAAGCTTTTGCTGATGACATTGTCTTGGTGATTGACGGAGACACTTCATCGGACATTCAGCGAAATGCAAATGATGCTCTCGATCATGTTTTGCAGTGGGGTATAAAAAATAAGTTGAAGTTTGCACCACACAAAACTCAAGCAATGGTGTTAACGCGTAAACTTAAGTACGATGCCCCACTGCTGAGCATGGGAGGGATCGCCATCGGAATGTCACGAGAAATAAAGATTTTGGGAGTAACCATCGACGATAAGCTAATCTTCAAGAGCCACGTAACTAACGCCTGTAACAAAGCTATTAACATCTATAAACAGCTGTCACGAGCTGCCAGAGTCACATGGGGCCTCCATCGCGAGGTTATCCGTACTATATATGTTTCGGTAGTTGAGCCAATTATTATGTATGCGGCTAGTGTCTGGGTGTCGGCCACTGAAAAAATAGGAGTCCAAAAACAGCTGGGAGCAGTCCAGAGGGGATTTGCTTTGAAACTGTGTAAGGCGTATCGTACCGTTTCCTTGAACGCGGCGTTGGTGCTGGCCGGGATGCTTCCCCTAGACCTTAGAATACAGGAGGCAGCTGCTCTGTATGAAGCCAAGAGGGGGGTCCCCCAACCGGCACTAGGTGACGGAAGAGTCGAGGAAATGGTTCCATACGTCAGAACACCTCACCCAGCGGAGCATATGGACATGCAATTCATGTGCTTGTACGACCAAGAACTGGTGGACGCTCATATAAAAGCAGTTAACATATATACCGACGGCAGTAAAATTAATGGCGGAGTTGGTGCAGCGTTATCCATTTGGGATAAGGCTGTGGAAACCAAATGCAAAAAATTGAAACTGTCGTCTCACTGCAGCATCTACCAGGCAGAATTGCTGGCCATATGCACCGCCACGAAGATTATTTTGAAAAGCAAAGAGACCAGTTTTGGCATATACAGTGACTCCCGCTCTTCACTCGAAGCAGTTACAAACATTAGGACTACTCATCCTCTGGCAGAAGAAACGCGCAAAAACTTGAAAGCAATCCAGCACCAGAACAAAGATGTTTCCTTGTTCTGGATTAAAGCACACGCGGGACTGCCAGGGAACGAACGAGCTGATCATCTGGCCAAAGAAGCTGCCCAAAAGCTGAAAAGGGCACCTGATTACGATGTGATACCGATTTCATTCGTAAAAAAGACGATCCGGCTAGACACGATCGAAAAATGGAACCGGAGATACATATCTGGCAATACCGCAGGAACTACCAAAACATTCTTCCCAAGTGCTGCAATCGCGTTTAAAACAATAAAATTGCTACAACCTACCGGAGTATTGACCCAAGTTCTAACAGGGCACGGTGGGTTCTCTGGGTACTTGAATCGCTTCAAGTGCAAGGAGAACCCATCGTGCATCTGTGATTCCGACATGGCCGAAACTATTGTCCATGTTCTGTTTGATTGTCCTGAACATTCCTTGAAAAGATTTGACCTGGAACAAACTATTAATTCAAAAATAAACGCCGAAATTGCAAGCGAACTCATAAGTAACAGAGCCTATTCGGAAAAGTTCGTGGAATTCTGTGTAAACATAGCTAAAATAGTGATAAAAAGAAATAAAACAGATAAATAAATATGCTGGGAAGCCTATATGTTATTATATACTATTTCAGCATAAATGTACTACTAGTAGATAAATAATTTATTCAGCATTGTCAGATCCTTTTCAAAATATTGTTACTTATTTTATAAGAACATGTAATTACCAGAGATAGTATTCAAAATATGTATACGATGTATAAGATCTCTGATCCCCAAATCGGAGGAATATTAGTATACCTAAAAAATTAAAAAATAAAAAAAAAACGTAACTCCAATATATTCAAATTCAAATTCGTTTATTTAAAGTTTTCACAAAGTGCAAATACATGTTAAATGGCTATAATAATATTATGTAGAACCGTGTAACAAAATTTCTCTGTCATCCGTCACGTCGAGCTCGCGGTCAAACGTTGTCCCCGCGGCCCCAACGGAACTGCAAGGTGTGATCCTTATCTTGTCTACCACAGCCTGTGAAAAATCGCTCGGCGTTTTTTTTTAAATACCTTATTTACTCGAATAATATGTACCTATGTACTACTACTATACACACACACACACACACACACACACACACACATTCACTACACACAAAAATACACTCCCACAAATTCTCTCCCACCGCACACACATACACATCTGATATTGTATTGTTTAAGATATCAAACTTGAATGTAAAATACCTAATAATAATATATATATATATATATATATATATATATATTATAAAATGCGACATTTGGAAGGCACTGGCTCCTATAATACAGGTAAATAACCTAGTATAGGGGTAAGAGACTTGCACAACAATGTATATAAATTGGGTCAAATAAAGATTTTTGTATTGTATTTTGTAATTTTTATATCCTACTAGATGCGGCCCGCAATTTCACTCACGTGGTGCTGAAAAGCGGTGATGATGATGTGGATAAAATATAGTCTATTTAAAGGTCCTAAAGAATATCTATGCTAAATTTCATTAAGATTCTTGGATGAGTAGGTATATATAGATACCTACAATACACCCTTACAGTATGGTCCTCTATCATCCTAACACCCTACTTATTGTGCGTGCGTATAACAGCAAAAAAATCTAATGTCTTACAGACTAAAGACCAATGCTATCAATCTCGGCAGATCTACCATCCGTACCAGCCAGTAACATTTCCTATTCGGAACATGCTGTCACAAGAGTAAAAAAAAAACTCGCATCATAAAAAAATCGTGCCAATTTCACGCAAGATAAACTTCGTGAATATTTTTTGCCTGTTATGATGGCAAGCTATTTCCTAGTTCTCGGCTAATTGTCGTCTTTGTGGTGAGTTGAGGTGAACCTATCGGTTTTTGTAGGTTGGTGCGTATCGATCACCTTGCACTTTCCATTTTCATTAGGTATTGTACTCGTAGTAGGTAATTACTTACCTAAACCTCATTGTCCTCATCTCACTAGGTGGGGTCGGCACAGCATGTTTCTTTTCGCCACTCCACTCTATCAGCTGTCATCTCTACATCCACATGATTAAATGAAATCTAAATAAACTGAAGGATAATATGATATCATCTTTCAGTTCATCCGCACTTACCTAAACCTTTTTTTTTTATCAGCCCTGTTTGTACAAACTGTCCCACTGCTGGGAACGGGCCATCTTCTCATTGTGAGAAGGGTTAGGCCATAGTCTGCCACGCTGGCCAAGGGCCAGCGGCGGCCAGTGGCGGGTTGGCATACTTCACACATCTTCAAGATCATTGAGAACTCTCAGACATGTAGGTTTCCTCACGATGTTTTCCGCAAGGATCGCAAGTCAGACGGTCTCACCACTAGGCTGCCGGAAACTACTAGCCTAAATCTATTTCGTTCAAATATAATGATCAAAAACAATATCATTTTTTTTTGTAAGATGTTACATATTTCAAAACGCCTCAGCCACAAGAAGTCCACTGATGTACATAGGCCTTCCTCCCCCATGGATTTCCAAAAAGACCGGTTGGAAACGCCCTGCATTCGGTGTCTTCCTGCCACTTGTATGATATCTTCTGTCCACCTTGTTGCTGGTCTTCCTCCAAAACACCAATACTTTCATATAAATAAAATATTTCTTAGTTGTGTTTTATGTGACTACATATCATTTTTACCGACTTCGTAAAGAAGGAGGTTAACAATTCAGCTGTATTTACCCGACTGCGTAAGAAGGAGGGTTATGTTTTACGAGTGTATGTATGTATGTATATTTCTTTGACACGCCCTAGAGCCTAAACGGCTTGACCGATTTTGATGTGAGTGGTGTCAATAGATTCGTCTTAGTTGTGAGAGTGACACTGGGTGCATCAAAGTTAGGCTGCAAAAGCCTCTTTTCTGCAGTCGGATATTTTGTTTTTCTTTTAACATTGATACTTGTTTTATACATATGTTTGTTACCACATAACTCCATCAATTATGATCAGATTTGAAAAAATATTGTTTTGTTTGAAATGACATACATACTTTCAGATTGGCCCCTTAGCATTTTGAAGTCGGTTTTCAGCTTTTTAAACTATTATTACTAACAATTATTTACTGGACTCTACTAAATTATTAAAACAACGTGACTCCTCATACAAGTGGCAGGAAGACGCTGGATGCAAGCCGCTTCCAATCGGTCTTTTTGGAAATCCATAGGGGAGGCCTATGTCCAGCAGTGGACTTTTTATGGCTGAGATGATGATGATGATGATGACTACTATTAATGTCTTCTATGCTCTAAGTACTAAAATTATTGCCAACTCTTTGTTCGAATCGAAGGTAACAAAACCGTTGCACCTTGATTTCAATTCTTCGAATACAAAATTGATGTCGTGACGGAAACGTCCCTTTCATTTTTCCCCCGTTTCGCATACTTTTAATCGCTCTCAATTTATAGTAGGTAGATAACCACCTAAAATACGACGTTGACGGTGGCCTTTTGCTGTCCTTAAATGTCTCAAAACTGGTGAGAAGGAAAGCGAGATTACAGCCAATTAAAACAACTAAGTGACCCTACAATACTTGATTTTTCTGCGATGCGTTAATGCAGTTTATTTTGATGCAATAAATATTGCTAATTTAACCTGTGCTATATAGTTCTTATTTAAACTATCCTATGTAAAGAAAATTAGCTGTTCCCGCGGTTTTACCCGCGTAGATATGAAAAATGATGGTGAAGGCGAATGGTGATGATAATACATAGATAAACTCTTTACACGCTGTAAAATTACAAATAATATGGATGCATATAAACAAGTATAAGTTAAGTTTTTAAAACTCAAAAACCCCCGACAAATAAAACCCCGGCCAAGTGCGAGTCGGACTCGCGCACGAAGGGTTCCGTACCGTATCTATAAAAACGGAAAAAAATCATGTCTGTTGTATGGGAGTCCCCCTTAAATATTAATTTTATTTTAATTTAATTATTTATTTTTAAAGTGAATAATATAACCTCAATATTCGGTGAATATTTCAAGCGTCTACCTTTTGCCGTTATCAATATTAAGCAAAAACGAGCAAAAAAAATCACGTTTGTTGTATGGGAGCCCGCTTAAATATTTATTTTATTGTTTTTTAGTATTTGTTGTTATAGCGGCAACAGAAATACATCATCTGCGAAAATGTAATCCTCTAACAATCACCGTTCATGAGATAAAGCCTAGTGACAGACGGACGCACGGAAGGACGGACGGACAGACGGCGAAGTCTCAGTAATAGGGTCCCATTTTACCCTTTGGGTACGGAACCCTAGAATATAATAAATGAACCGATTGTAACGAAACATAGCTTAGAATACTTTCAATGAAATCTTCTTTCAAACAAAATAATTATAGCTTAAAAACCTACTTCTCAGATATATTGTGGCCAGGCCGTGGAAGAGTTTGGGAGAGTGCCCACTTTCTGGTCGTAAGCGCTAAGGGGGAACACCGTGAGGTTTTAGCCGGTAGGGGCACCACTCTGGTGTCGAGCCCGACATAATCCGCCGCTCCCCCCGGGGTATTCGTAAATACATTTCCTCACGTAAAATAAAAAAGGTTCTCTAATATCTTCATATCTCTGTACCTACCAAATTGCACAAAAATGGTAATTTTTTTATATCTTTAATTACTATCATATATTATGGTTATTTTTGTTGCTCTTACAGTTTTACTAAAAACTCTTTAAACCAGACTCAATTCTAAGCCTGATTTATTACCGCTGACGACATACTCCTAATTAACGTCAAGTAATATTTAAAGCCCCATCAACGCATGCCTTAGTTCTTCAACTTGCATTTTAGCAAGCATCAAATTCTTGTAACATTACCCCGCCATTTTTCCACATAACCGCAAAATACCTATCAACCCGCCGCGTCCTTGAGAAGCCATAAACGCAACCTGTCTCCAAGGTGGTCCACTGGATTAATTACTTTCGAAGACCTCGCCCCACGAGTTTTTAAGGCATCTAATATTGATTATGAATTAAATCGAAGAATACATTAATGGATCGCAGCTCGACAGGTGGTTGTGTAACAGATGCCTGACGTATGAAATAGAAAGTTAGATAAGACCGCCTTGATTGGTTTCAGCCTTGTTTAGTTGCATGCAAATGCTGTTACATCAAGCAAACAGCAAATTAAAGATCCGTATCCGTAGTGGCATTCTTTTATGCGAGAAGACCGTTCTAAATTATTAGTATTTCAATAATAAATTGTATTTGTAGTGGCTATAATGTTGCTGGTAATATAAAATGTTAATGGGAGAGTAGAGGAAGTCAACGGTAACAATGCTCTGCTTTACTGTCGAGATTGCTTCCTCAACAAGTTGTAACGATTTTCTCGATCACTTTTATTATTATTGTTATCGAAGAACTCGTAAAGAACGCTACATGAACATTAGTTTTCAATTACGAATACTTCACTTGTTGTGCCATATATCGATCGATGTATATTCAAATTCTAATTGCATAAAATTTTTTATGTCGCTGTAGGGTTGTCATATTTTCCTATGACCCTGTCACCAGCACATTGTTTAATCATTAACACTTTTTCGACATCACAAAAGTAAGTAAGAAATGGTATTATCAATTAAAGCGATCTATTCCAGACAACTTTACGTGAAAAAAAATGGTGAGAGAAAATTAGCTGGGTGAAATAAATCAAAAACCAAAAATCAATATAGGAAATATTTATTATTTTGACTCTCACAACGCCACGTGTTAGTCTCGCGGTTAGGCGTTAGGTGTTCTGTCGTTCGTGAGGACATCGGGGCACCACAGATAATATAGAGCGGTGACATGTCCCGACGTAACGGGACGAATGGCAACCCTAATGAAGCGGGAACCCTGGTAGATGTGGCATCAAAATTATTTTTCATAGAAAATATGCAAGAAAGGATGATTTCTTCCGAGGTATAGAACTCTAAATGCTATTAATAACAAGAAAACAGGTTATTAAGCCGGTTTTACACTTTCAGATCATTCTCACACATTCCCTGAGAATTTCACCAGGATTTCGCGCCAGCCTGTCAAATTAGCTACGGCACAATGGATTAATAAGCACAGTTAGTGTCGGACATTAATAAATTTGTCAACGCGTCGGATAGGTCCGGACAATGAGCCGAGCCTGAGTTATAGCGGCAGTAGTCCATTACTCTCTGGGCCTCCCGCCTCAGAAATAACGGCCGCCAGGATGTAGGGCTTCAGGATGCGGTAAAGCTTAAGCGTTAATCTGATATTTATAAAATTCAAAGTTCTGTTTGACTGGTATAATTATTTTACTATGGAAGCTAACGTGGTTTTCACACATTTTAAAACACACAAAGAAGAGGACACTTTGAAGAGGACATTTTAGCTGAACTGTCGCAAGACAACCAGCTTCCCACCCCAACCCTTTTGCAACCGATGACGTCACGTGCGTCACGAGCGGCACGTCGCAGTGCGAGGCGTGTCACCGACCGAGAGTGACATTTGCATTGCTCTTTTGAAAAAGACCGCCGAATGCGGTTGAAACTATAGTCGGATTTTTCAACTCAAAACAGACGTGGTACAATTATCACTGCACACATATTTTGACCATTACAGTGCTTCAGTGCTAGACCAGCATCCGATCCATGAACTGAAAATGAGCAGGACACGTTATGCATAGTAAAGACAGGTTGAATAAGGTAATGCCAGAGGGGTGGCCGAAGCAAAGTAGATTGAGCTTTGATTGTTCAGCTGCAAGGGCCGACGATATTGTCACTACTGCGGATTGAACCTAGACTCGATTGGCGTAGAATCAAGATAAATATCATGATAAAAGATAGTACAATAACCCACTGTGAGGAATAAAGGCTCCAGATAAGATGACAATTATGAAATTTGAAAATAGATTCTACATATTTCTTTAACGCTGATGTAATTGATGATCAGTCAGTTTTGCGATGAATTGGTAAGGGTTAGGACGGATCTCAACATACTTGAACTTTAAAAACAAGAAACTTGAATTTGAAAAAAATAACATGGTCTTTGCTTGGCTCACTTCACACCCAGTTCCTGCTACAGATTTTGTGTGCTCACCATCTTAAACCGCACCATCACTTAACATCATTGTTGCCTGGAAGAGATTGCTTTTAGCGATAAGGCTGCTGATAAGGCACTACTATATTTAAGTACTTTGTTATTACTTTTAAGGTGTGTACAATAAAGAGTCTATTTATCTAACATCAAGTGAACTATGGTCAAATTCCTCGTCTATATATTCTAGTATTTTTTTATTTATTCAAAACCTAAAATCCTAGGCCCAATCCAGTTATCTAGATTCAGGTATCCTAACGAATAGTCAGCGTCAACAGTAACTCACTAAGCGATGGTATCAGTTCCCGATACGCCCATTTTTATGACCACTGGGAAGATACAGAAAGAGTCGGCAAATCGGGAAATTTTGCAAAGGTGTTTACTGTCTGCGATGAGATTTTCTAGGATATCTGATTGGCCTTTAAGACAATTCATTACTCACTTGTTGTTTCCAATCAGGTTTAAACTGAATCTGCTTACAAAATTGTTTTTTTTCTCAATGCCCAACAACGGTGGGATAGGGGCGCCAGAAATCCACGCCACACCACTATGAGCTAAGCTAATACCTAATTATTACATACATAATTATATTAAGTAGTATGTCATAGTGTAAAAAACTGAAAACCGACTTAAAATGCGTAAATTTGTTTTAAAATTCAAACTACTTAACCGATTTTGATAAAAATTTCTATGGAACCAATCTGAAGGTAGGTATATTCTTTCAATCAATTGAAATAGGCTTATAAATGACAGACACGTTATAGAGTTATATGGTAATAAACCATAGAAAACAGCAGACTTGTTAATCTCTTTCTTTGATAAATGGAAAGTAACTCTCTCGCTCTCTCGCTCTCTCTCTCTCTCTCTCTCTCTCTCTCTGTCTATTCTATGTTTATTCTGTTACATTTTACGACAAAACAGGTGAAATATTAAACGATTATTATTAATGAAATAAAGAGATCCGAGATCATCACCATTTTCTACCACGCGGAAGAAACCGCGGGGCATGGCAAGTCAACCAACATTGAAACTTTATCTGCTATCAGAGGACCATTAACAACGCAGGACATTTTAATCAGTATCAGTAACGCACGATTGAACCGCGCTCGGCGACGAATTAATTCTGAATTCCACTTTGAACTAAATACCTTTAACCTTTATCCAGCTATCTTACAATGCCTACAAGCGCGTGAGCCATTGGCGGAAAAGCTCGCTGTGTAGGCTAGTTAGTAAGGTACCATTTCCATGAGCGATATTTTCGCTAGACGAGAGACGTCAATGACATTGTTAAGCGTCATCATGATCTCAACCACAAGAAATCAGAAATCGAACTACTGGACTTCGGCCTCCCACATGGATTTCCAAAATTGTAGGTGGGAGAGGTTACCACCACTCGACACTTACACTCACACTACTTAGCTAGCGAGCGGGGCGGGCGAAAGGATGTGTTTTCCATAGACGACGCTGCTACCCACCTACTTGTTAATTTTTACTACGACAGAAAACTGCAAATTTGGTCAATGCTAAAGGCACCAACTAAATTAAATAAAATTCTTAAAATCACCAAATTCAAAATCGGAACAAAAAATGTATGAGCCATACGTATGGTTGTCTGGAAGAGATAGCTTTTAGCTATAAGGCCGCCTGTTGATGCACTAGTCTATTTAAGTACTTTGTTATTACATTTAAGGTGTGAACAATAAAGAGTTTATCTATCTACGTTCGTATTTAAATTTAGTTATGCTCAAAATTGACCACATTTATACGATTTCGTTGAATGTTTTTTTTATATGGTTGGGATTATTTTAACGATTAATGGCGTTAATTTAATGGATTATGGCATTAAATTAATGGATTAATGGCGCGAAAAATATCATAAATATAATTAGAACGGATTTAAAAAAATTAACTGGTGTTGATTCAGCACAGATGAAGAATACCCAAAAAATACAGTCGAATCGAGAACCTTCTCTTCTAAAGGCTGTAAAAAACAAATCTTCAAGACAACTTCAAAATCCTTATAAAAGCAACCTCTATGCTCATATAAATTTTAAGAGGACTTTACGGATTATGCCAGTGAATCAAGCCCTTTACCTATACGTTACCAAGTGCAATAAGTAATACAAGGGCTTAATTAAGATAGGGTCTCTCGCTCTCGCCTACGCACGTACGAACATTCCCGATGAAGTTGATAACACCGTGTGTTGTGTCAAACTTTAATGATATAGAGGTTCTTGCTTTGGCTGTAGCTTCAAGCCAAGAATAAACTTATATAAGATAATATAAAACTTTAGTCTAAGTACTTCCATAATAAGCAGATCAAACCACTGTTAATTGTCGTTGAATTGCCGCACGCCCGTGACGTCAATTAAAATGCGAACGCTTGAACCCCGCAACGCTTACCTCGCCGCCTAAGTGCCTAAGTGACAACTGCGCCGCCAATTGCAGGCAAACAACAGTGCGAGCGCGGGGAGCGTGTGAGGAAGACGAAATTGGCAGGTGACGCAGAGTATCCGTTCTGTATGTATTACTATTTATGCCTTCTCTGACATTAGTTCTCAAATCTTGCGCGTGTATTTCGGTTGCACAGCACTCTGCCGTGCCGCGCCACGCCGCGCCGCCGGGGGCGCGCGTGGCCGCTCGATGATTTATCAACAGCGGCGGATGGCGGCACGACCACGCCACTCTTCCTGTAGCACATGCCATAGGAAACTGCAGGAACACGTTATTAAAAAAAAACAGGACTCAAGACTCGCGACGGCAAATGCGCTGACCACGCGAACCTTCGTTCCCTTGGGAGAAAAAGAAGAATAAAATCAACATAGTTCAATAGAAATGTCAAAAATAGAATAGAATCTATTCTATACCACTTTTTCCTACTACTTTGTCTTGTCTGTCTATAGAGATTATCTATTAGAGAAGTATGTAAATAGATAGGCTTTTACCACCAGAAACAGCCTTCATACCGAAAACTTGATAGAAAAAATTTTAAACAAATTATCCGCTTCAACAATAAGTGTATATCTTGAGCCCCCCCCCCCCCCCCCCCAAACGTTTCAAACCTCACCCCTTCCCTCCACCGAGGCTAGTTGCGCACGCGCCGCGCCCTGCCCCGCACGCTAAACTAAATATATCACAGGCCATCTACTAGATGGTAACAGGATTTGCCAACGTGTTAGAAATTCCTCGTAGCTCCAGATTCGAGCCTAGACAAGTTATGGTATTTGGCCGCAGTTTGTCTGATGTTAATGTTTGACGTATTCTTATTCATTTTCTTCCTAACCGACTTCAAAAAGGAGGAGATTCTCAATTGGACTCTATGTTTTTTTTTACAACACCATCTAACACAAACTAAGCAAAACTTGTACTATGGAAACTAGATGGCTGATAGAATAAATAATTATATATATATTTGAATATAATTTTTTGTAAAAACCTACTTATGATAGGCACATAGGAACACCCAGACACAGAACATCCATGCATCCATCACACAAATGTTTGCCATGGGTGGGGATCGAACCCACGATCTACAGCTTAGCAGCTAGACATACTACCAACTGAGCTGCGGGGCCAGTCATTTGTTACGCGATTACTTCGCCAATTATTATTATAAATTCATTTTGATGAGGTTCCCATATAAATTTTATCAAAATTGGTTCAGTAGTTCTGCTTAAAAAAAATACTGAAAAAAATATGTATAAACGAAATATCGTATTTTGAAGTCTGTTGTTTGTTTTTTAAATTATAATTATTTCTATGCAAATGGCTTTTCAAATTTGGCATGTGATTTATTCTAAAAATATAGCTAAGTACCAGCGTAGCATCTCTAGCATTTGTTAGATCTTTAGGGCTACTCACAACTTGTCGGATACAGAATCACAGGGTCGGAAACTATATCTCCATCTCTGTCATTTCCGTACAGAATGATAGAGATGGAGATATGGTTTCCTACCCGATTCCGAATCCAAATGATTGTGAATAGGGGGTACTGATCAGCAACAAGGTGGACAGACTCAGGATCAGAATCAAAAAACTTTTATTGCAGAAACTGGTACATTGTGGTCTTATAATATAATTTAGTCTCACAGCTTACCCATTTCGGCCGTGCAATATATACAGACGAGCTCACACATACACTAAATGCAAAGCCGCTGAATGCAGACCGATTTCAACCGGTCTTTTCTGAAATCCATGTGGGAGGTCTACGTCTAGCAGTGGACTTCTTGTGACTGAGATGATGATAATAATGATAATGTACCCAACATCCTTAGTACGCTGTCAATTCGTAGTAGATTTGAAAGTTAAGATTATCTTTCATCTCATCAGTCTGTAAGAGAAGGTAATAAAAAAAAAATTGACTACAAAACTATCCAATGAATTGAAAAGGGAGAAATATCAACAATTGAATAGTTTTAAAGTCGATTTTTTTTTATCTACCAAATTTCGTTCAAATCCGCCCAGTAATTAAACTTGAATTGCGTCGTTGACGTCTATATATTAAAATTTCAATAGTCAATATCTTGAAAAGTAGGTACTGAACCGATTTGGATATAATTTGAATTGATTCCAAAGTTGGACTATACCTAATCCACCTATAAAAATATTTTTGCAATTCGACTTGAGATATGCGTTGACAAACATCCAAATATACAAACATACAAATGTACAAATATACATACACTTATGTTTGGCACACAAACTTAGAAGCTGGTATAGACTAACTAGCATATGTGAAAATTGTGCAATTCTAACAGTCCATACATATAATATGATAATCTTCTTTTTTGGAGTTGATTAGAAATAAATCTGTAATATGTGTCTGTATATATTCCATATTTTTAAAGTGTTTTACAAGACTTTATAGACAGTTCAGAAATTCTACACCCGACGGGACTTGAATCCGCATATCCCAATCTGTACTTAGGAGCCTTTACCATTTTGGCCACGGGAATGTCACATGGATTGGTCGAAACGTCTTTTCAACCGACTTCCAAAAAGGAGGAGGTTATCAATTCGACTGTATTTTTTTGTTGTTTTTTTTATGTTTATTACTTCATAACTTTCGACTGGGTGAACCGATTTTGATGATTCTTTTTTAGGGTTCCGTACCCAAAGGGTAAAAACGGGACCCTATTACTAAGACTTCGCTGTCTGTCTGTCTGTCTGTCTGTCTGTCTGTCTGTCTGTCTGTCTGTCTGTCTGTCTCCAGGCTGTATCTCATAAACCGTGATAGCTAGAAAGCTGAAATTTTCACAAATGATGTATTTCCGTTGCCGCTATAACAACAAATACTAAAAATAAAAAAAAATAAAAAATTAAGGGGGGTCCCCATACAATAAACGTGTTTTTTTCGTATTTTTTTGCTCAATATTAAAATCGGTAACAGGTAGACGCTTCAAATTTTCACAGAATATTTACTGGTATATTACCTTTCAAAATAAATAATTAAATAATCATAAAGTAAATATTAAAGGGGGGCTCCCATACAACAAACGTAATTTTTAAGCAATTTTTACTCGATCTTAATTAACAGGTAGAAACTTGAATATTTGTAAGTAAATATTTAGAAATATACTAACTATATAAATAAATACCTAATCTAATACATAAAAACTCACAAAATGAAAATAATTCGTGCATCTAAACGCGGTGCGAGCGCCGCGCCGCGGTGTGGTGGTGGCGCGAGTACGAGGCGGTTGCTAAGCAACGGCCACGCGGGTAGCGGGGGAGGTAACATGACGGAGCGAGCCATAACCGCGCGTATTCGCGCGAGCGTCGTCGTGCTGCCCGGATGTGTATCGAAAACCTACCTATAAGTTTGCAATTTACTACTTTTGGAATTTCGTTGATTTCTCGTTATTTTATAAACAGAACTAAACTTTGTAGTATTATAGATGATAGTACGGAACCCTTCGTGCGCGAGTCCGACTCGCACTTGGCCGATTTTTTTAATTTGTAAGCTGGTGTTTCCCGTGTGGTCCCATTTAGTACAGTTCTGACAATGGCATCCATGAGAAGTCGGTTGCTTCAGTTTTTTAAACTATAATTATTTGCTTAAGCCAGTCAAGTATTGTTGACGCCACCCTTAGCACATGCTTGTAGGGTGTGGAATTTTGAGCTGTCTATAAATTTGTAGTTACTTAAGTGTGATAAAAACACTTCAAAAATATCAAATATTTGCTAATTTTTTTTTTCAACTTTGCCAATTTCTTTTAATACGAGTAAGAAATATTAAAAGAAATTGCCAAAGTTGGCAATGCGACAGCACAATCCAACGCTGGCCCGACGACGAACGTGGCACAACGCGGGCGCAGGCGCACGAATGACCTGTAATCGATGACAGCCGACATCAGTACGTGAGCCAATAGCTCCATGCACAATCCTCGCGGGCTGACGGGGCCACCTACAACCTAGCAACTGGGGCATAAGCAACCTAGGGCATATCTAAACATACCTCCGTTTTACTAGTCCGCTCTGAGAAAGTTTTACCGTTCAAAAGAAAAGAAAAACTGATTTTTACGCCTAAAAATATCCGATTTCAAGGATTTTTTTAATCGTATTATAATCAGGGCCTCGAAGCCGCTATTTGAATCACTCATTTGCCACTCGCTGACACAATTCAGGGACTACTTTGACAAATTGTTAATTTATTACTGTTTAATAGACTAGCAATTTGTCAAAATGGTCGCTAAATCGCATCAGCGAGCGCCGAACAAGCGACAGTTCAAATAGCAACCTTGAGGCTTTGTAAGTTTTGCTCTTTTTTCAAATAACTTCGAAATTAAAAGTATAAAAAATCAAAACATACTGGTATGTTTACCATACCAGTATGGATATGTTATATATATATTACATAAGTAACAATATTGGTAAACAAATTGACGTTATAATATAAAGAATAACCTTAGATTGCCGCATACATTATGATCATTTACAATATATATTATTGTAAATGACTAATTTACTAGACTACAAGGACAAAGCAGGACTTCAGGAAGCATACATATCCCACATATTTTTGTTTTTTTGCTATGTGCAACAAAATTTAGCTAAATAATATCGTTCGAAGTACCTATTTGAACCTCCATCATGAATGTACAACCTTTTTACGTACCTAATTCTAAATCTCAAATGTAACAAGTATAAGCTTAAAAAACTCAAAAATTCCCGACAAAAAAGCCGATTTTGATTAAACATACCTAAGAACGCTCTCAATAAAATCCTCTTTCAACCAAAAAAAAAACTGATCAAAATCAGTCCATCGGTTTACAAGCTACGATGCCACAGACATACACACGTCATACTTATAACACCCCTTTTTCGGTCGGGTGTTAAAAATGGGTGGAGAGAATAAGATCATTGATATCAGATAAAAAACACCTGCGTAAAAAACCGATAAACTAGCAACTTGTAGCAATGTGTCACTTCGAAACTTAGTGTAAACAAATGAGCCTTTCGTTGCAATGCAAAAAGTTTGCAAAAGTATGAAAAAAAAATTATAAAACCGAAAATTTGACTGCAAAAAAAACTAAACTTAAAAATCATACATTCAGTAAACAGTAATATAATTACATACATAAATAAGTGTCCTCCAAGTACAATGAAGATGAACCAAGATTCATAAAAGGATTATAAACTCCATTAATGATAATTGCTTCATCTGCAGCCCAAAATTATACACAAAAAATCGAGATAAACAAGAAATCTTCAATTTGAAGTCATCAATCAATTCTCGCAAAATACAAAATGGTAAAAGCTTAAAAGCAATGAATCATATTGACACTGATGTCTTCATTCTTCACGAGTCAATGCTACGAGCCTGTTCCTTGTTTGTGATGAACCAAGATCAAGATCTTGCCCGCCTGATACCTGATAAAATCTGATTTACTCATAATACTGTCTTATTAAGGTTCCGTAGTAATATGAGGAACATTTATATTTTTTTCTGTATCTGTCCGTCCAATTATGTAACTACATAATTTCTTATTTCTCACAAAACAATAAATTCACGGAATAACTTCATCTGTAGGCTATTATATCAAATTACATTTATTTATCCGTAAATTACAATCAAATTTTTTGGAAAATAAATCTGAAAGACTAATTTAGTTTAGCAATGAAAGGATATTGTTTTATTACTCGATAACAAATAGGTAGGGTCCGTAGGGTGTCGTTTAATAAGCCTTCACAGTGTTTCATAGGCTGATCCTAATTTGAAAATCCTATTTCAAATTAGAATCAGCCTATGAAACACTGTGAAGGTTTCATAGCATATGAAACCTTCACAGTGTTTCTAATAATAATTATAATACAGGAAACGTGTGAAACACTATCAGATCTCTTCAATAACAACTTTATAACCAAATTTCATACCTTAAAATGTATAGTTTTGGTATCATAAGAATATAGGAATAAATATACCTACCAAAAAAAAAAACTATTTTGCGTAATATAACAACGCAGTCAGGTTTTAGTATTTCGACCTATAAGTTGTACGATAAAGCAATTACGGAGTTTGGTTCTTGATAAATCAGATGAACCCATGTAATAATATACATTTGCACATGCAATATAGTTGCCTGCCGAGAAACCTCTGCGTAATACCTTCCTATAAAATCAGTACCTATATATTTGTAACTGCTACTCAAGTTATAATTTTTGAGCAGGTGGGACGACTTATTATTATTCTGATTGACTTATTTTTATTATAACATACTACGGTTTCACCCGCGTAATAATGAAAAGAGGCGATGATGACAATAATATGCAGCCTATGTAGAAGGCTCCAGGTCTTAATTAGTCTGTGTCAAATTTCATAACAATTTATTCAGCTGTTTAGCCATAAAAGGTAACAAACGAACAGAGAGAGAGAGACAGAGCTACTTACGCTTTTATATTATTACTAGGAAGGATTAGAAGTGGATTCCGATTGATAACAAAATAAATAAAATTTGTCTGGCTAGCAGGAATATTTCTTTAACCTAATTAAATATTTGATAAATAGATAAACAGCAAAAAATTCAAAATTACTCTAATTTTCCACTACTTTCACTATATTTATTACATGAATAACTATACTAAATAGATTTGGTCTCCATTCGAGAACTTTCGCCCCATCTGCCATCAGTTTCGGATGCTAGTCTTGTATGATTTGTTATTTGAATATTTTACTCTTAACTTCGAGGTTACTAAGAAATTCAAAAAACTTAAGAGACGAACCAATATTCCTTTTTAACCGACTTAAAAAAAGGAGGAGGTTATCAATTCGTAGCGTATATTTTTTTATGTATGTACACGAATTTCTTCTTCAATCGTGAACCAATTTTGTATTTCGTGAATTGGCGTATAGAGAAAGCTCCTCAGTTGGTCCCATAATTATTTTAGAAACATTGCTTTATTACTCTTTGAATAATCTCTAAAGATAAAAATATTTTTATTGGAATTGTGATTCCAAACATCATGTCTAGAGGGGTAGATATCAGTTTTCTCTTTTTGTATGGATAAAAATGGTTTTAAAAGAACCATTTTCGTGAGAACCATGCCGTTCAAAGTTAAATGCTGATCCAAAGTTTCACCTGACTGTACACACAAAGTTTGATTACTTATACCGCAGCAATAAACGCGTCGTCACGCTCACACGGCTAAGTAGGAACCGATGGAGGTATTATTACAATTGATTCTTCTACAAAACAGAGTAAAAATAACAGACTACAAATGTAGTGTGAAATTAAAGAACCAGACAACACTACACCCGGTTCACTCGATTGTTTAACCACAAAACTCATTTCGGAACCGTACACGTAGGCTGAGAGATAGTGTTGTGAAAAGTTACGCTAGCACAGAAAAATGTATACTTAAATATTTTTCTAATAGATATCTATATTTATAGTTTACGTGTTGCAAAATCGACTCAAACGATGATGAAGGAATAGGTTATTGCCACTCACGCCTATTTGAAACACCCAATGCATCTACATATGTACACATATCAATAACGAATCTAATGTACCTATGTTTCAAAAATAAACTTTTTAAAAGTATCACAAAAATTGAATAATGTGGTGTCTTCTAAATCTGCGTGCTTCATCTTCGGCCACATCGTCTTTTTCCAACACGCAAGTTGGTGATCAATAAATGTGATGGGATCGATAAGAATCGCATATCTAGAGCGTGGCACTGTTCAGGCACGAGTCATTTTCATCAACTTATGGTGGATTCATATCTTGGATTTTTCGCCACAGCCTCTCAGACTAGATTATGATTACGAAGAACCCAGTACAAAGTAAGCCATCGCAATACAATTTTTAACAGTAAACTCGAGTGGTATCTATCACGAATTATCTACGTCATCCGAGAAGTTTCACTTTTTACGATTGCTGGAAATTGATAAAATATTTCGCGATCATAGCCAGAAAGCTAGACACAACATGACTTAAGATGGGACATACGAATTCTTTCCACATTTAAGTACCATGCAGGTATATAACTATTTATATAGCCACAAGTGGAGCGGAAAAGTTCGAAAAGTTAAAGAAAAGTGAGAGTAGATATAGCGTAGTGCTAGCTCTAGTGCTTTTCTCTGAAGATCAAAAACTCGATCACATCGATTGTTCCGTACCTTTGATAAAGTATTGCCGTACAAATCTGAGCATAGATAGTTCGTTCCTCACGGGAATTGAGCCGCGAAGGGCCCCAAAGAAATCGAGTTTTTTGTGACAATCAAATTACCGATTTTCCAATTTTTTTCTTTTACTTATATCAAGCCACTTCCAATCGGTCTTTTTGAAAATCCATGGGGGAGGCCTGCCCAGGGGTGTACTTCTTATGGCTGAGATGATTCCGATGATGAAACGAGCTCGCTTCTTAGTCGTGACGTGACATGTCAATACAAGTAGAGTCGATTCCATGGCAAGTAGGTACCCTAAGATGTTAAATATACGTAAGTAGCTACTTATTAGAGAATCTAAAAATACTGCTTAGACAACCGTATTTTTATTGCAATGACTTAGAAATCTGATTTTTACAGCGACTTATCTAAATATTTTCCTAGGCAAAATGGTATTGACAGACAGACATGTGAACAATAAAATGATCCTATGAGCATTCCTTTTTTACCTTTTAAAATTCTATTGATCTGACATTAAATTTAAATTATTATTATATTTCATTAATATTGACATCTAGTATTTTTTTTAATTTTATTGACATTATTACAGTTCATAAATCATTTTTGAATATTAAATCAATTATAATAATCAAGCATATTCCACATTTTTTATTTTTAACAATATTGAATGCCCGATGAGAGTAAGCTGATAATTCTAAATATTTTTCTTGTTAATTAGTGTTTAAATATAGTTGTGTAAACAATAAAGAGTTTATCTATCTATAAATTCACTATCACCTAGCATATCCGTAAGTATTAGCTATCAATAAATATATCTGAATCTGAAATACGAAACGCTAGAGAATCAACTTATCAGTCCAATGTATATATTAAAATCAGACATAACTAGGTACAATCAATCTAGCTTAGCAACTGACCTCTTACTATACCTTTTACAAACAAAGCCGTGTACATTGTAACAGCTAAAGATGTCAATTAACCGATATTGTTCAAATGAATCTCGCCTGGAATTCGACTGGGGCTAGTGTAGAGGTTAAAATTGACGAGCGCGTAGACCTTTACATGTAGTATCCTTGTAGCATTACTGTACATGGATTATGTTAGTGTGTGTGTGTTTGGGAGACTACGCACCGGCAAACGCAGCGTTGGAAGACCAGCCACAATGTGGACATAAGACCTTATACAAGTGTCAGGAAGGACGCTGGGTGCAAGCCGCTTTGAGCCGGTCTTTTGGAAATTGATTTTGGGATTTGAAAATCCATGGGAGAAGCCTATGTCCAGCAGTAGACTTAAAAAGCGTTCTGTACTGTAATATAATATATGTAGATACTGAAAAAACATGTAACAAATAATATATTTCTTTGAAAATGTTTCATTTTCAAAGCGGAGGTAATCTAAATACTCTAAAATAAACAATGCCCTTTAAAACTTAATAAACTTTCATAAATTAATGTTTATATGCTTTTTCACTATCTTTTCTAAAATCGTTCTATACTATTATACTTAGTACTTTTTTTCTCAGTAACTTTCTATTAATACAATGCAGTCGGATTATTTTTGTTTTGAAATTTAACTAGCAGCGCCCGGCAGTTTCACCTGCATAATGATGAAAAACGTTGATGATGATCATCATAAAATATATCCTATGTCCGTCTCTTCGTCCTCGGCTATATCTGTACAAAATTTCACAACAATCAGTTTAGCCGTTTTGTAGTAAAAAGCTAACAAACAGACAGAGTTACTTTTGCTTTTACAATATTATTATAGTAAGGATTTATTCACTATGTGTGAATGAATCAAGCAGGCGCCACATACACATACATACACAAACACAATACGAACACACAAACAAAAGCCAGGCGGTATCATGACTTGCAGTAAGTTTTACACGGTACACGGTATCGTCAGGTGTGGCCGGCGTGACTCACCGCTCGCTGAATTCCGTGGATAAACTCCTTCATTCTCTACTATCGAGCAGCGATGCCCTTTCCAATGCGAATTTGAATATTGTCTAATGGTCATTGTTTCGCCGGAACGCTAATGAAAGCGTATATTGGAGTTGTAAGGCTAAAGGTGGCTCAACGGATAGTACGTTAAAATTCCGACCGAGGCCTTAGTCTCCGCAGAACCAAAGACCATTTTTATCTTTTAAACTGTCTATAACAGAAATGGCTGATGGTATCTATCCATTTGGTTGACGACCGTACAAACCGAAATATGAAGAAGAAAAAAGAAAATAAGATTTATTTTGGCACAACGTTTTATGCAATAAAAAAAAATCTTAAAAAGATTCTGACAAAAAAACTGATTCTGAACAACAGCAAGAATATTAACGGTAAATGTACATAAACATAAACAGGAAGAGAAAAAAATGTAACTAGCAAACTACGAAGAATAATGTTATTCGGAACTAGCAAATCACTGCGCTGTGTTCAGTGCGACAAAAGTTTTGTGCTCAGCGAATACGTTCCAGATTTCTCAGCAGTACTGGTTTTCAACACTAACCTTCCTACTAGCACAATATCAAAAGCATAATAATAGCAGTGCTTAGTAGGTATTATATAAAACACTTTAAACTATCACGGTCATTCATTAAAACACTATTATTATTAACGGGATATTTACCGTGGTTCGCGTTAATTTTGAACTCCCCATATTTTTAGTTGTCGCCCGTGAACATGGTGCATGTAGGTAACTGTGACGAAAAATCGGGAGATCGCAGTTAACGTGAACCACGGTAAATATCCCGTTAATAATAATAGTGCTTTAGGTATTATATAGTTAGTAAGTATAGTAGTACGTAAGTGAGTTGCAATATTTAGCTACAGAATTAAATTTATTCATTGATTGTATTAGTCGTGCTCCGCTATTTCACATGCGTAAAGGTATTAATTATGATTTAAAAAACTGAAAAAACAGGCTTCAAAATACGTAATACAATACTTGACACTTGGATGATATTTTACCAGTTATTTTGTTATAAAAACCAAAGTACTGCATTAATTTTGATAACATTTAAATGGGACCACCTCTGAAGTATGACCCACCAAATACAAAAAGAATCATCAAAATCTAATCAGTGAACAAACATACAGACCAAATTGATAAGCTCCTTCTTTTTGGTCGGTTAAGTCGGTTAAAAATAATGTTTATGATAAAATATAGCCTTTTTCTGAGATCTCATTCTCAGCTATATTACCAAACTTTATCCTAATTCGTTCAGCCAGTCGTGAAAAGGTACCAAAATGTATTGGCTGTGATTGACGCTTGTACTTTAACAGTCAGTGGTAAGAATAAAAATCGATTCTGTTTTTTTGCGAATGAGATTTCTTATATTAATCTACCATCATTTATAAAGTGATAAAATCTTTAAGCTACATTTGAATATAGTATGCTTACCTACATATAATTTACATCCGAAAAACATGACCCTCCTTCTTGGGCAGTCGTTTAAAACATGAGATGAACACATGACTTTCATACTCTAAATACATTCAAATTACGACATGAGCAATAACAAAACTAGTGATCAGAATAATTTGTCCAAACCTGTTTAAATCTCAGCAATTACGTCCATAAATCCATGTTATTTATCACTGGTGATTGCGATGGCAGTCGGCACCACAAAGATGCACCTCGCTCGAAGCCTATATTATTGTTTTCTCCGTTAAATGACGGATGGTAGGCGTTGGAGCGCCTTAACAATGATTAATAGCTACTAAAAGCACGGGACGATTGGCCCGATAAGAGGCTCATTTGACAACGATAATTTGACAACCCTAAATAACTGCCTGAATGAGGCGCCTGTCACACCGAATCGAACAACGTGCGCGCATACTATTTTCCATACTGCGCGAGAATAGGAGCTAAGTGTTTTGGATGTATGTATTTGTTTGTATGTAACTAAAAGCGTTTGGTTGTATATGCGTTTGTATTTACATATATGGCTGTACCTATATCTATCTGTACATATTTCTATGTTACCTCCTACAGCTTACATGGCTTAACCAATTTTGATGTGTAAAGTATCGCTAGATTCGTCTTCACTTTCAAAGTGTCATAGTTTTTTTTTGTAATACTATTAATACGAGTACAACTGTCAAAAATAAAATGTTGCGATGCGATGCGATAGGTATATGTATGTATAAGTATTTTTACAAGCAATAATCTAAATAATGCACATACTTTCTCGTGAAAATTTCCACGTATACCATCATGTATCTTCGTGATATTACAATAAAATAATAGATTTAAAAAAACAAACTTTTTTTAGTTGGTCAGACTTTCAAATTGTTAGAATTTCAAATCGTCACCATTTCAAATGAATTCGGTGATTCCGCCATTTCAATTCTTTATTCAATAACATACACGACAGAATGCAATAAGAGAAAGTACACAATTCAAATACATAGGTATTCATAAACTGTATCGCATCCTAAAATTATGTATGTCTAGCTAGGTAAGGTAAAGTAGGTTAATACATTGTGGGAAATAAAGTTATTTAAAAGGGAAATTTTAAACCATTAGACTTGAATACTAAACTAATACTAACATGAACTACTAATTCGGTGAATTAATGATACTTTATTTTGATATGTAAAGAAATATGCAAAACTAAGTATTGCCTGCTACTCTCTTGCGAACGTTCAACTTCTTATTTCGGACCTAGGGATAATTTTTCCAAATAAAAATTTGCCTAGCAAATTTCAGTTCTATAATTAAATAATTTTTAAGATATAAAAATTGTTGCCTGTAACAATTTATAACAACAATTTATTTCTACGCGTAGTCGCAGAGGCAACAGTTTTGCATTTGCATTTCTGATAAAACAGTGTGACAGACGGCCCCTTTAATTGGTGAATGCAAGTTCACATTTTAATCGACATTGCTGGGGGCATCACCTCTTGTAGAAAAATATTACTACAATATCATGTTTTAATCGAGATATTATGTTAATACGCGGCATCAGATGTGCAACCTGAGAAGCTAGGGTCATCAAAAGTCAGATTAACGGGAATAAAGTAAGGATTTGCAACTCGGAAACTTTCTTTTCGAAATGTTTTCTGGTATTTTAAGCCGGGTTAATTTGTAATTAGCAATTCTATTGAATTTTTCAAGTTAATATCGAACGTGAAGAGTTGAACTTGATAAGAGACGTATATACTTAAATGACTCAAAAGTAATAGTTTTTTGGAATACGATAAACATCTCGAGTTCTTACGGGTAGAATAAATTATGTTGTATACGTAAATTAAGGCTACGTAGGTTTCAAAATTGGCAAGTTGTGCAGCGGTTTTGTCCATTGTAATTAACAAAAATTGACATACCTACTTTTTTGTAGCAAATTAGAAAAAATAAATAAAAACTTACATAAACAAGTATCAATGTTAAAACAAAAACAAAATACCAGACTGCAGAAAAGAGGTTTTTGCAGCCTAACTTATGTTTTTTTTTTAATTTTGATGTACCCAGTGTCACTCTCACAACTAAGACGAATCTATTGACACCACTCACATCAAAATCGGTCAAGCCGTTTAGGCTCTAGGGCGTGTCAAAGAAATATACATACATACACTCGAAAAACATAACCCTCCTTCTTACGCAGTCGGGTAAAAATAACCCTTTTTCCCTTACGGGGTAGAGAGAACCTCCAAGACCATAAGGCCGTTAGACGCCACACTTGACCGTAGTTAGAAATTTAAATGGAATTCTTTCCATATGGTAAGTAAGATAAGTAAGTATTGGTAAAAAAGGTAAGTAAGATAAGTTGGTAAGATTTCCATTACAGTTAAAAAAATCTAAAATGATTCCGAGTATTTTTTTATTTTGTTTCGATAAGTCTGACGTTCAAATATTTATCAAAAATACGTTCAATCCTTTTATCTTGCTAATATTTAATTGCGAAAGTTTGTGAATGTGTGAGTTTGTGTGTTTGTTACTCTATCACAATAAAACGGATGAACGCCATTTTCACCCGCATAGTGATGAAAAACGTCGATGATGATGATGAAAAGTAGCGTATAGGTTAATTAATTAGCCTAAAACAATATCTTATGCAGTCGAAAGAATTCTATATCTGGCAAATAATTGAATATGCATAGCGACTGCAATATCTTAATTTATTGACAATCTAAACCTGTTTTTTAATTATCTTATCAGTATTTTTATGTACTTTCTGAAGGCTGAAAACGGTTTAATTTGGTATTGCTAAGGAACTAATGACTCATAATTTATACATAAATTTCAATTATGTTGATTTTTATAACTTTACAGACATAAATTAAATTTATTTAATTAGTTAGTTTGTGTAACAATTATGCAGTTTTTATGATCGACAAAATATACATTTAATCATTCATACTATAATCACTCTAAAATTTATTTTAGAAAAAATAAATCTATATTACTTTTCCTACTTTTCATCGAACTAATTTTATTCTAGCCGAAAAAAACAAAATTATAAGTTCAGTACTCTTATGACTTTCGAAATTAAAAACCAATGCGCTTTTTCCTTTTTCAAAACTTTAATTATCTCTGAGCAAATTGAAATTTTGTAATTTTATGAAAATAATTTGCCGAAATCGCATAGTCATCTTAATTCAATTTAAATCCAGTGGATACCGAATTATGCTTTTGCATGCTTACATTCGAGAAGGATTATTTAATACCTACCTGTAGTAGCCATACCTACCACATCATCTGTGGCTTCTTCTTTTTCCACTCAAAGCGACATTGAACCCGCGCTATTTAGCCATTTGCCACCACCGACTAAAATACTTACTCATGCACGTGATAAAGCCTCTAATATAATAAATAAAAGGCCTTGCACACCTATAATCATCAAAAATAAAATAACACAAATTTAGTAAAATAAGACATAACGGCATCATGACTTTTTCACATCCCCGTCAAAACTCTAGATTTTACTTTTCCTTAGCTATTATCAGACCTAAACTTGGCCGCCAACTAGCCTGATGTTAATCGACGCGGGGGTCTACGATGGAGCGCGTTTGATAATGGTTAACCTAGTCACTCGTGATTTAAAGACACCCACGTTATACTTATCTATCGATAAAAACCCATTCATGTGGTATACCTACGCCACTAGGTAGGTATACCACAATTTAAAAGTCCGTAAAATAAAAGTTGAACCAAAATGCTTTATTGCGATTTAAGATAGAATATAATAAGACTATGCAGATCTAATAGAAACTCGCCGGAATGTATTCGTTAAGAAGTATGACAGTTTAAAAACTGAACAACTGACTGTAATCACATTCTCGAACAAATTACTCATATAATTCGAGATGGTCGCCAAACTACTGAACCAAAATTGATAAAAAAAAATAAGGGACCACCTCCAAGCTATACTGAATCTAACGCAAAAACATTTTCAAAATTGATAGATAGATAGATGAACTCTTTATTGTACACACCTTAAAAGTAATAACAAAGAACTTAAATAGACTAGTGCAACAAAAGACGGCAAAATTGGGACATCAGATATTAATAATAATGATTCGGAATATTCTATATAAATAAAAATATATAAAATATTTCTATTTATTATATTATATTTATTAATTTATATTATTTTATTTAAGTAAGTATTTAATTGTATTAGATTGTTAGGATGATTATATTATAGCTATACCCAGTGTCTCTGCCATTGCACACCCGCTTTACTTATTCTATAAATTGATCTCCATACCACGGTTGAAAGAAGAAGCCTAGAAGAGATCGATTTTAGCGATAAGGCCGCCTGTTGTCTCACTAGTTCTGTAAGTTGTTTGTAATATTGTATTTGTTCAATTGTGTACAAATAAAGACTTTATCTATCTACCTAACTATCATCGGTAGGGGAGTTCGGTGATCATACCATACGTATAAAAATAATACCTACATATAATCAAAATAAGACATACAGTCGAACATAGAATCTCCTCCCTTTTTGAAGTCTGTTAAAGAACCGATAATTACACCAACAACTTTGCGTCGATGTCCCAAACCTTGGAGTAGGTATAGGTACATATTGATAAAATTGCCGTTTTGTCTGACACAGGTGTTTCAAGCTTGGCGACAAGACACCTCATAAACTTTGCCTTTTGATTGAATGTCAGCCGACACTACTGTGCAAACTAATTACCCACGTGCTCAGGGTATTAGCGTCAAACAAACGCAATAAAAAACGCAATAACTATATATTTAATGCCGCAAAATTTCAAACAAAAAGCGCCATAAATAAGGAGGTACTAATCTAAATATACTTACATTTAATTATAATTTTATTCAAATGTTCGTAAGCTGGGCAATGCATTTGATCCAGTATGCAAATGTATATTGCACTTGTGAGACGTGTTTTTGAATGTTTAATGAGCAGGAAACATTTAGAAGGATTTCGTATGAAATTACTAGTTATTTTTTTGAAAATTTTGTCGCTGAGATACGGTAATTTTGCATAAATTATTACATATCAATAAAATTGATTTTACTTTGTTTACAGTCCAATATACGAGGAATTATTAGTAGTAAGTACGAGCATTAGAAAAGAGATCTTCTCAATATTGACAGAAATTAGAAAAAAAAATATTACGACCGCTACATAATATTGGTCCGTTCATCAAACAGCCGACAGCAAATCACAAACGAAAACTAGTAGCTGAAAGTGAAATACAAACTAATCAATTTCAACATCCTTGACATGGCGCGGCCGCAGCACGTCCCACCACGGATGATTGCCGCCATTTTGGGCAGCACCAATCATTTCCATCATCTATATTGCATTCTACAATGGACACGTACGTGATCCAACTGCCGTCACACTCCGACCCACTTACCCTGACATTTTGTTTGATTTCAACGGTTTTTTGAGCAAGGACTCAAATGTAGGGTAATGTTATTAGCGTATTATTGACACATCAATGTTTTATGTTAAATAATAAATACTGGCAGGTTAGTCGTTGGAAGAAAAATTAAAACCTGAGGCCATAAATTAAGAATTTTTCACATCCTTGTCATGAACTATATTATTTAAAGAAAAACAAAATGCCAAAGCGTATCTTGTGATACTCAGGAGGTTAAGGCTGCTTACCAAAGCTAAGCTTTGTCACCAAGTATGCGTCTGAAGTTAACTAAATAATCCTAATGGAGTGCTATAAGTCTGAAATTTGATTTATATATAAAACCTCAATTGAGAGCCAGTTCCTATTATATACCTACCTGCTAGAAATGTGCTTACTGTGTTGAGCACATGGTCCCATAACATCAAGTGAGCAGAGAGAAAAAATATGGCCTGTTGTTTATAAAAATAGGAACTAGGTACCATAGTTTAATAAAATCTACTGAACCAAACTCCGCTTTACGAAATACCGTCATGAAAACGTAATCTGATTCGAATGTGTAGTAAGTAAATTGCTGTTTCAATATTTCGTTTTTTTTATTTGCGTTAAATTAATTTATTTTTAATTTGGTTGTCATATAAAAATAAGTAATTTTGATGTCGGTAAACTGGCACCGATCTCAAAAAAGGTGGTACCTATACGTAGGTAACTAGTACACCACGTCATCTAGACCCCCAGTTTTGATGTAAATTTTCGGTTTTATATAAAGTTACTATTTCCTCCTTCTCAATTGGACTGTTTTAATGACGTTTTAATTTTTTCAAAAACCGATCAGCAACGCCAATTTACATACAAGCAGGTCCACGAAAAATCTTGATTATTACATGGTATTTATATTACTCAAAAGTCAATATTACCAGCAAGAAGTTTACGATGTAGCAGAGCTACTTTTCTATAATTAAACTATAAATAAGTCGTAAAATCTAGCGTAAGCCACTATCTTAAATATCTAAGCACGACGCTAGAAAACGGTACTTGGGAACGTTTTACAGTAAGTCAGCATTGGAGTTCCACTGACGCACGCACTATTGTATTAAAAAACAGGTACCTACGTTAATACGTAGGTACCTGTTTTTTAATACAGTGGCAATATTTTGTACCCCTGCCTTAATAGGCAGGGGTACAAAATATTGCCACTGGTAACGAACCAGATAAAGGAAACAGCTGCACCGATTTTGATGTAACATAGTTAAGAACCTTCTCGATCGAATCTTCCTTCAGACTAAAATTAGATAAAAATCGATCCAACCTTTTGAGAGCAACGATGCCACATAAATAAACAGATACAAATGTCAAACTTATACCTAACACCCTTCTTTTTATATCGTGGTTAAAAATACATAAGTACATACATTCTTTTTTATCAGCCCTGTTTGTACAAACTGTCCCACTGCTGGGAACGGGCCATCTTCTCAGTGTGAGAAGGGTTAGGCCATAGTCTGCCACGCTGGCCAAGTGCGGATTGGCAGACTTCACACATCTTCAAGATCATTGAGAACTCTCAGACATGTAGGTTTCCTCACGATGTTTTCCTTCACCGTTTGAAGTTGGCGGCAATCAACAATACGCACATAACTTCGAAAAGACAGAGGTGCGTGCCGTGGGATTCGAACCCAGGACCTGCGGATCGCAAGTTAGACGGTCTCACCACTAGGCTGCCGGAAACTACATACATTATGTCATACTTATTCTCCTTTACAGGGTAAGTAGAGGCCCTTTGATGCCACATTTGGCGGTTGTTGGAGGTGTACAAGATTTACAAATGTTGGTTTGCAGTGAGAAACACGGTGTGTATGTGTATTAATGTGTATGGATTACTATGGATGTATCTAGTATCTGAAATAAAGATTTAAATTAAAAAAAAAAACAATTTCTCTCAAATGATGATAATTAGATATAAAAATAGACGGATAACCTCAGAAGAATTTTTTTCAACCTACGCAAAAAACATTTTTGAAAATAAGGTTTTGAAAATCCATCGAGGTATTAAAAGAACAAATTACTAGGAGAGTGGGCATTGTTTAGCCACCCACCCTGCCCTTAAATACGTTTCCACGAATTAAAGAAAACATCATTAGTAGCAATAGTTAAAATAACAACAATTCCATTGAAAATTACTGTATTTGCAAGTCATTACTTTTTTGGCCAATTTATAATATTGACCTTAAAATAAAAAATCATATTAAATTCTGTTCTTATCCATTGTAAATTATTATTTTGAAATGAGCTTGTAATATTGCAAGAAAATAAATTACGATATGAAAATTACAAGTAGGCGAAGTAAATTGAAAGGCATAACCCGCTCGCGGCGGAAACCACCCCTGATAGTTCCCAATACGGGCATATTATGAACCAAATCAACGATCCGAATCGAGGTTACCATTTATAGAAAACTCCTTTAATGTAGGGAAAATTTCATCGCAAGGATCATTTAAAGTCAGG
Source organism: Lycia hirtaria (assembly GCA_947563715.1). Taxonomy (NCBI): domain Eukaryota; kingdom Metazoa; phylum Arthropoda; class Insecta; order Lepidoptera; family Geometridae; genus Lycia; species Lycia hirtaria. The sequence goes on along the minus strand of OX387377.1, from coordinate 11,106,421 downwards.
CGAGTTGTGAGTCAAGCATAAAACGACTTAAATTTAAACATGAATTTAAGCAAACAGTGGAGTAGGTACAAAAAAACAAAAAGTCATGTAAAGGTTACTCTCGTAATAACTCGTGTAATAAACGACACAACGAAGTGTCTAAAGGATATACTTGCCTAAGAAACAACAAATAACGAAAAAAATTGCAAAATACTTAAAATATTTAGATAAGTATTTCTTACTTTATCCTTGCTATAGCCGCAAAACCTTGGTTTGGTTCGCACTAAAGAGAGCCTAAAATACAAACGTCATTGATAAAATAGCGCTTTTAGTCCTAAGGGAAAGAAAGTTTCGCCACACTCTGAATTCAAAATGGCGCCCTCGACATTATTTAGATATCTCGTAAATAGAACAATTGATTTGCTTTATTCATCTTCATTTTACATGTAAATGATATTTCCATAAAAAAACTAATGAATAACTACCATTAAGTATAGCAATGACTACAACTAAGTATAGCCATAACTACACTGTAACAGAACATCTCAAAGGCAAATCGACCAAATCATTAGTCAAAGACAAGTTCAAAACATTTTAAGGTAATTTTACAAAGCACTGGCAACCCCTCGTATAATAATGTACGCTTTCAGCACCTCGTAAACCATGGCTGATCAGTCCCGCGATACGATTACAATATTTTCATTCTGGACATGCCTTAACGATACTTTAAACGGTCCAATTTTCGCGCCTTTATTTTTCCTTTCTTATTTGCCCGCTCCCCGAATTCAATTTGGAGTTCGTCGGTTTTTATGTAACGTTTAATTTTTTTAAATTATGATGATAACAAACGCGCCATATTTTGCGGATAATAATTTAATAAATTCACAAAACAACGTAAATGATTGGTGTGGTGTGAACATTTAATTGATGTTGTAAATTTGAAATACGCTGAACGGTAAGAATAAAGTTTTTTGAAATGAATTTCCTTGTTTAAGATTGAATGAAGAATATAATTTTATCCGAGGATAGCAAAACCAAAGGAAACGGTGATATGAAAGACTGTATTGTTTTGTGTTTGTATATTCCGCAGTCTTTGCTGATTATTAACCAATTACGATATTTTATAAGAATTATACCTCTGAGATAGGTATAATAAAGGATACCATAAAAATTGCATTAACACTTAAAACCGGTACACATTATTTTAGTAGTTTAGTAGAGTTCTTATTGCCTAATCTCCATTTCACACGAATGCTTTTCTAAGGCGTGCAAAGCAGGCTTGATAATAAATAGACCATAAAGAACATCTGTTCACGTGGTACCGTGCTAACGTAGAAATTTCTTCCAACTTCACTAAATTACTAGCACAATTTGAAGCTGTAGCTGAAATGACACTTAAGTCTAAGTGTCGTTAGGTATAAGCTTTGCTAAAAGTAAAAAAATGGCAACTACAATTAGAGTTATTAACTGAAGAGTTTATAACAACTTTATATAATAATTTGTTATAATTAATGAATCAAAATGTATTTCTGCTTACAGTTTACTGGTCTTCATTATGCAACTTGATCTACAAACATTTCATTGACAATTGTCCAAAGTCACGCAGTGTTCGACGTTTCAGTAAGTAACGTTGCAATTCGATAATGTTTTTCTTTCGTGGCAATTTCGGCCGATTGGCTTCAGACACGAAAATCGAAGGCTTATTTTGTAATGTTACGACATTTGCCCAGCTGGAGAGTATCTTACATAGGTAGATAAATAGGTTTGAGAAAAATTGAATCTGTTGAATTATATAATTTATCGAATTATATAATTCTTACTGCCTAACTTAATATCATAAAAGCGAAGGTACCTGTATCTCTGCCCGTTTATTACCTTTTTGCGATCAAACTTTTGAACCTATCTGAATGATAAATGCAGCCTATGTCCGTCTTTAGGTCCTCAATAGAGACGGACATTGGTTACATTTATCATCATCATCATCGTTTTTCACCACTACGAAGATGAAACCGCAGTGGGGGAGTTACTCTACTAGAGCAACTGTAACCAAGCATCTCAAAATTAATCCAGAAAATTAGGGCTTCAATAAAAAAGTGAAAATAAAAATCTAAAAGAAAGAGAATAAGAGGTAAATGAAAATAACGGTGCAGACTTGTGAGGGCAAAGCTTGGACGTGTGCAGGCATATCTCACGCGATCGCGACGCGGCGCCGCGCCATGCCGCGCCGTGCCGCGCCGCGCCGCATCGTCCTTCGATCGTATCGGCCACGGGTCACTGTGTCGCCTCTCGGACGAATACCACGTCCTAATCTCGCAAATGTAGCCAATAAAATGTAGCCAAATAACACACTTTCTATAACAGTGTTGCCAACCCTATTAAGACGTTAATTTAGGAAATTAGAAAACGTAAAAATTTCCGACATAAAAAACAGCCAAACCGATTTTAATGAAACAACTATTTTTTTTTTTTTTTTTTTATTTAAACCCTAGGAGGCCAAACGGGCTGTAGCGGCCCCGGCACGTCACTGCGACCTTTGCAGATCTATTGTGACAGCTCCTTTGGATCACAGCACCTCCCCAAGTCCTATACCGATCATATAGTCAGTGATGGCCTTGGGGGAGGAGGTTTTAATCTCTTCGGGTGAGATTATGTGGCCTCCGAGGTGCCGGCTTCTGCTATGGTGCAACGGTTCGCACTCACACAGGATGTGTATGGGTGTTTCATCGTCTGTGTGACAGAATCTGCAAGCCTTGAGTTCACCCAATCCCATAGTGTTGAGGTGTTTGTTAAGCTTGCAGTGCCCGCTTAGGGTTCTGATCAGGATTCTTATACGAGCCCTGCTTAGTTGTAGTGCTTCTCTGGACAGTTTGTCAGTGAAGCCTGCTATAAGCAGTTTGGAGTGCTTCTGTCCGGAGCTAGTTCTCCAGAGCTTGAGAGCCTGGTCCCTACCTCCGGCCTTAAGGGCACTGTATGTGTTACATTTGGATATGCCACAGAATGGCTCGGGTCCAATCGGTTGTTCCTCCGAACCAGCTCTTGCGAGCTCATCAGCAGACTCATTGCCGCTGATGCCGCAGTGCCCAGGGACCCAGGCCAGGGTCACCGTGTTGGAAGAGCCTAGGTTATTTAGTAGCTGGGCACATTCAAAGGTGAGTTTAGAATTAATGTTATCCGACATCAGGGCCTTCAGAGCGGCCTGACTGTCGGAGAGGATAAAGATCCTCTTGCCTGAGTATGATCTGAGCAGGTTTTCATTCACGCACATTATGATGGCGTACATTTCAGCTTGGAAGACAGTGGCGTATTGTCCAAGGTGAACCGTGAGGTTGGCCTTGGGAGCGCCACTGAAAATCCCCGCTCCTGCTCTGTCATCTTTCCTAGAACCGTCCGTGTACCAGACTATGTCACCGGACTTTAACTCTCGAGGCATGTCATCCTCCCAAGTCGTCCTGTCAGGTAGATGTACCTTAAAGAGTTTGTGTAGATTTGTCTTACTCATCATGGTATCTGAGGGCATAGTCATGATGGGGTCTTTAGTGAGGTCTTCATAGAGTTTCCTCATGGTAAGCGATCTCCAATTTACTCGACCAGATATGGAGGCCCTTAACACCGCTGACCTTGCACATGTTTGCACGTGTATGTGTAACGGTACGAGGTTCAGTAGTGCCTCCATTGACGCTGTGGGAGTTGTGGAGAGCGCCCCAGTAGCTATTAAGCAGGCAAGTCTTTGCACGCTGTTAAGGGTATTAATGCAGGTCGCCTGGTTGGTCTTCCTTTGCCACACTACGCAGCCATAGGTGACCATGGGTCTCACAATGGCGGTGTACAGCCACAGTGAGGCCTTGGGCCTTATCCCCCAGTTAGCCCTGGCCAGGCGACAGCACGCCCCCAACGCAATTTTTGCCTTTCTTTTCACCTGTTGGAGGTGTTTATTCCAAGTGAGACATTGGTCTAGGGTGATACCTAGGTACTTAGCCTCACTGGAAGTTTGAAGCGTTTGGCCAAAGAGTTTTGGAGGCTTGAGTGACGCCAAGTTCCTCCTCTTGGTAAACGGGACCAAAATGGTTTTGCTAGCGTTGACGGATAGGTTGACCTCGCCGCACCACTGCTCAACCATTTTCAGGGCTCTCTGCATCTGCTCTGATATTGTGCTAGGGCATTTGCCTACGATCACTATTACTAGGTCGTCTGCATAGCCCTGCGTGTAAAAACGGGCCCCATTTAATTTATTTAGGAGCCCGTCGACCACAATAGACCACTCTAGAGGGGACAGTACGCCGCCTTGTGGGCAGCCTCTTGTCAGCCTCAGTTTAACGGTGGTGTTGAGTAGCGTTATTGTGGCTGTCCTGTTGCTAAGCATCGCTTCGATCCAGTTTATGGTCGTGCCATCGATGCCTCGCTCAGTCATGCAACTGATTATTACTTCCATAGAAGTGTTGTCGAATGCTCCTTCTATGTCAAGAAAGGCACATAGGGCAATCTCTTTGTCCTCTATGGCCCTCTCCAACTTATCCACCAATTCCATCAGAGCCGACTCAGTAGATCGGCCCTTCTGGTAGGCGTGTTGGTTAATATGAAGAGGTCGAATAGATAGGTACGACTCTCTTATGTATAGGTTGATCACCTTCTCCATGGTTTTTAGCATGAATGAGGTGAGACTTATGGGTCTGTAGGACTTAGGTTGAGATTTGTCTTTATCACCCCCTTTGGGTATGAAAATGACTTTCACCTTGGTCCATGCTGCTGGTATGTACCCCCAAGCGAAGCTGGCTCTGAAAGTTTTCAGCAGCATTGGTAGGATGATATCTATGCCCTTTTGTAGAAGGGCCGGAAAGATGCCATCCTCCCCACCGGTCTTAAAAGGTTTGAAGCTTCTAATGGCCCATGTGACTCGGTGGGGTTTAAAAACAATGGAAGCTTCCCTCCAATCCTCAGCCTCGGGCCTTCTCTTATTAGGATTTTGGCTGGTCTCTAGCATACCACTGTTTAGAACCACAGAGTCCGGGAAGTGTACTTTTGCCAACAAGCTTATTGTTTCTTCCTCGGATTTTGTGTATGTCCCATCCGGTTTTTTGAGTAACCCTAGATGGGAGGAGGGGGATTTGGCCAACACTTTGTGGATCCTGGCGGCCTGTGCTGTAGACTTGATCTGTCCACAGAACCTTCGCCAGGATCTTCTTTTAGCTTTCCTCACCTCCTTGCTGAAGCTGGTCAGAGCTTCCCTATAGGCTTCCCAGTCGTTATTCGCCTTGGCTCTATTGAAGAGCCTTCGGGCTTTCTGCCTGAGACGCTGAAGGTTTTTATTCCACCATGGAGTGTCGCTGCGCGACTTGACATCTTTTAGAGGACAGTTATCGAGATAGGCAGTTGAGATGCCTTGTTCGAGGTCCCCAGCCGCAGATTCTAGTTGTTCGATTGATTTAACAGCCTTATGTACCGGGTTTAGGTTCTCCTTTAGGGTGTTCCTATAGCCTTCCCAATTTGTGGACTTGGGATCCCGGTAAAGTTTTACTTGTCCTACGCCTGAGCAGATCAAGTCAAACCTTATGTGTCTGTGGTCAGACATGGACGCCTCGCTAGAGACATGCCAGTTGTGTAAACGGTTCATAAGCCGCCCCGTGCATAAAGTAATATCTAATACCTCCTGTCTGGCCCTGTTAACAAATGTTGGTGTGTTGCCATGATTGAGTATGTGTAGGTCATTAGATAGTATGAAGTCGTATAGTAACTCACCCCTGCGTTCGTGTCGGTACTACCCCAGCTGGTGTGGTGCGCGTTGGCGTCGGTGCCCACCACTAGCTGTGCTTCCTGCTCCTGACAGAGCGTCACCAGGGGGTGTAATCCAGTAGTTGGATCCGATTTTTCTCCGGGAAGGTAGGCACTGCATACGATGGTCTTCACGGTGCTGCCTCCTGGAAGCTCAACAAAGGCTGCCACTACGTCATCTGAACACACGAAGGGAATCGGTAAAAATTTTATATTTTTATTAAAGAGTATGCAAGCTCTTGGCCTTACGCCGCCGGTGTTATATAAAAGCTTACCTGCGGTTTTGAGGCCCATGACCGTGTTTCCTTTTACCCACGGTTCTTGAATCAAAGCCATATCCACAAGGCCTTCGGCAAAAGACTGACAGATGATCGCCGTCGCAGCCTTGGAGTGCATAAGGTTAGATTGTATGGCTTTGAGCATTTTTTTTTTTTTTTTTTTTTTTTTTTTTTTTTTTTTTTTTTTAGTAACTCTGCTGATTCAGCGGGTTCCGCGCGGCTTTTTTGCTCGAGTGCTGAGCGAGGCTCGGCCTGTTGTTGAGTGCTGGCCGAACAGGCCTTATCACCCCACTGCCTCTTGCGCCCCGAGTGCCCGCTGAATGACTCCAGGAGGGCCTAAATGGTCCTCGAGGGTCCCGGCTAGGTCTGGGGGTGGCAGTCAACCCGCCCCCTCCATTGCTAGCTAGATTGGAGGGAGGAGCTGGGCTCGAAGTCTGGGGAGCCGCTGTTGCCCCGCCGGGAACCATTGGATCTGCAGTGGTCCGCAGTCTTTTGGTCCCGTCAGCTGCCTGTGCGTTGCCCCGCTCTCCAGCTTCCTGCTGCTCCCTTCTTTTAATCCGAAACTGGACAGACCCAAACCCGATGAAGAGTCTACCGTTTTTCCCCTGGATGGTCTCGCACGAGGCCTCGTCCATGGAGAAGGTCATAGTCTGACCATTCCCCTCGACCCGCCTGCCCAAGACCCTCCAGAGAGAGCAGTCAATCCCCGGGTTCTGGGTCTCGAATCGGTGCAGGACAGTTTCCTGACTCACTTCCTGGTCAGGAATCCACGCCACACCAATCCGAGGTTTGGGAAGTGTTTCCGAGACTCTTAACGTTGCACCTTCCCATGGTGTGATCTTACTGATATTCGCAGACAACCAGTTTTTTGTTCGTTCGTCTGCGCATATCAGCAGAAGCCATCCAGCCCGAACAGCGCAGCCCGAGAAATTAGGGCCTTCCCCCTTGGGTGCGCCGTCCGAAAGCTTTAGAATGGCTTTTTTTACTAAATTTAGTTCGCCGTCCGTCATGGGCCTGGTTGAATTTTCAACGCCCACTCGGATCGATGATGCAGCTTCCCTGAAGGTTGGGGGGGGTGGAATAGGGTAGTTGGGGAGAGAGGAAGAGGTTGGTGGTGGTGGGCAGGTCAAAAGGTTTGGTAGTGGTGGACGGGTCAGAGGGGGTATGGAGGGTGAAGGTTGGGTGTTGGGAATCTTGCCTCGTTGATGGTCGGGTGAGGGAGAGGTACTGGCTTCCTCACGAGGTCTTTTTGCGATCCTCGTCGTGGGAGCCCGCGCCTTCCTGAACTCTGGGAATATGTCCGGAAACTCATCCAGCGGCCGAAGGCATAGGGCTCTAGCCTCTTGAAAGGATTTGCCCGCAGCCATCCACCGCCGGATACGCTTCTTAGCAGCGCCACTAAGGCGCTTATGTGTTCCCCCAGTACGAGCAGCAGAGCCGCTCTTGTGGGGGAGAGGTTTGTCCTCCTTATTGGGTCCCGTCTCCACAAGGCCATCAGGGTTGTTAAACCCTTCAGCCTGCGGTTCTGGTTTACTATGGTCTACCGGGGATTCCCCGACGACCATATCCTCGGAGGGGCCAGTCGACCCCTCGTCGGCAAGTAATGCTTGAAGTTGTGAAATTTCTAGGTCCATAAACGTCCCACGATCAGCGAGGGAAATGGTGGTCCACCTCCGCAGAGCCCCGCTTGCGTAGGTAAGGCAGAATAGATCCCGATGTCGCCTGGTCTCGGGATCCCTCCGTTCGAGACTATACTTCCCTATAGCCACGCATCCATCGGCACGGGTCGGCTGACACCTTGGATTGGGTTTTTTTTTTTTTTTTTTTTTTTTTTTTTTTTTTTTTTTGTTTTTTTTTTTTTTTTTTTTTTTCCTGTTAAAACACATGCAACATACACAAAGATAAACAGTAAAACAATAGCAAATGAGAGCGAAACTAAAACATACACATCATAAATAATAATATATACAAGCAAAGTATACATAAATAAACTACTAAATAACTAATGATTATAGATACACATATACAGGGAGTGGGAAGAGGAAGGGGTTGCGCATGGCTGTTTTTGTTACGTCTGTTTCGGATGGAATCAGACCAATAGCAGGCGGTAACCTCGAGCAGGTTATTAGCAGCCACACTTGCGTTGAGGTATGATTGAAGATCTGTTCCTCAAGGCCGATACCAAAGCACTGGTGGGACTGTCAGTGCAATGAGCGAACACAGCCGTTCCTCGTCTTAGATGCGAATAGAAAGTACCGCCTTCGCTCGCCCTCATGAAACAACTAAGAACACCCTCGATCGAATCTTTTTTCAAACGAAAAAAAATAGATCAATTTCTGTCAACCCGTTTAAGGGTTGCGATGTCACAGACAGAAACTCAGACACAAATACACAGATATACCTACACGGCAAAAAAGAAATAGCTACCACATGTTGGTAGCTATTTCTTAGAGTAAAACAAGATAAAACAGCAAGTGTGATTTTGAAACAAAATTTCAACATATTATGGCGAGCTGGTGATGAAAAAAATCAATGAAAATATTTTAATGCAAAAATTTACGGAAATGGCTTTTTACCTGACTGCGTATGAAGAAGGGTTATGTTTTAGGAGTGTATGCAAGAATAACAATAAGAAAATTGTGTACAAAGATGTTACAAAATTTAAATAGCAATTACTTTCTATGACAAGCAACAGCAATGACTTTCCATCACTTATCAAAAAGTGTATGTATGTATGTTTCTTTATGAGCACCTACAGCCTAAACGGCTTCACTGATTTTGATGTGCGGGGTATCGTTAGATTCGTCTTCACTCCCTGAGTGTCATAGGCTATATTTTTTGCAATAATAGTAATACTTCTCTCGCAAAAATAAATAAATGCGTTTTATCGTAACCTCCAATGTTTTTTTTTTGTTTTTGTAATAAACTAGTTATTTTAGTAGAATTACTCTTAAAGAATGCGCTTTACATTCTTTTACAGCAATTTACGCATACTTTCTCACAAAAACATATACTCAACCGTGTATCAAGCATAACGAAACAGTAAATTGGACTGCAAAAACCTCTTTTCTACAGTCGGTTATTTTGTTTTCGTTTAATATATCTTCTACTTTTGATATTGAAGGTTTTCATGTTTAAATATATTTCTTTGACAATGAACTTGACCATTATTGCGTTACCCTCTTCAGTCTATCAGTTTTATTTTTTTATTTTTCTTATTTATCTTCAGTATTTTTCATGCAATTAATCACTTCTCATGTTATACAAAATGCCCGTATTAATAGGAGATTTTATAAGGGACAAGACATTTTAAACGATAATAATTTGAAAAAAGAGAAAACAAAAAAAAATGTCGCTATTAAAAAAACAGTAAATCTACTGTTAGAACAGTAGGGTCAGCAACACTGAGCACAAACCTCGGATTTTCTAGCGGTAGTGTTGCCTGTCACGTCCAAACTAATCTACTAACTCGAAGTGTACATAATGACCGGCGGAAAACTGTTAATTCTACCAGTCGGCTTTCTGGGCGATTTACGACCTCTAAATTAATACGTCTAATTAATAAGAATACACCATAAAGCAATCTAGATATAAACGGGCCGCGATGTTATCTTTCTTAAAACGAAATTAAGTTCGCGACGCGCCATCAATAGAGCCGCTAATCTGAAGACGGTAGCTCAATCAAATGACCATTATAAATCTCCGAAAACCAGAAGATTCAATTTACTCGGCTACCGGAAGGCTCGGTGAGTGGCATTAACAAATTGTCCAAGATAAATAAAACCTTTTTAATATGCGGACGGGGCCGACGTTCCTTATCGACCGCTCGGCTTATTTCGAGAAATTTATCGAACGCTTAATGTATCGACGAAAAATTAATTGGTTCCCTTTAGTGAAAGTACGCCGACTTCAAATTATTTGCACTGTAAAAGTTCAAAAACGGCGGAGTGGCGATGAAGCCGATAAGATCGAGTTGTGTGAAGCTCCATCGTATCTCGAGCGACGACACGATCGCTGAGGATGTGTTAAATTGACAAAATATTGAGTTTCACCTATGATGTGCAATTTTGTAAAGAGTTTACTGCTCATTACCCTTTGGTTAAGACAAGTTTTCCTTAGGGTGGTGACATACCTGCTTTGATATTGCATACCTACCTTTCGTCGGAGTCTGTCTCGTAAATATTTTCATGGACAGACAGTTGATTAAAAAATTTCAATAAACGGAACAATAAATGCGTTTGCGCGACAACACCCAGTCACGCCATTATGATAATCATCCCGCGGTTTGACCCGCGTAAAACGATGGTGATGGTCAACGGTGATGATGATGATCAACATGTAGCCTATGCCTGTTTCCAGATTCTCAGCTATCTCTGACCGACATTTTCATGACAATTGATTCGGCCGTTTGGTCGTACAACTTGAAGAGGTAATAAACAAAAAAAAACAATGTACTTTCGCTTTTATGTTTATTATTAGTAAGGATTTATTACGTAGATTAATGAAAAATATTAGGATATTTAGGTACGACTTACCTTATAAAATTCAAATTGTTCTGTCTGTCAATTTTTTCTAGACTGAAAGATAGTATTTACTAGAGAGAAATACAAACAACGTCTATAGGTTGGTACAAGCGGACGCCACCTGAGTTTTCGCCGGCAAAGCATACTACCGCTATCACTCTTAGGATCTAGCTTATCTATCGAAGACATCAATACTACTGCATGCCAACACGATGTCGCGGCGTGTGACCATACAGCCCTGTTTCCGACATCGCACACTGCAACCACAAATACTTCTATGAACTCTATTTTTATGTATATAAAGCTCAGTTTTCGTATTGGGGAAGGTTCCTAAAGTTGGTACAAAGCCGCGGTCAGCCCTATTTGGCCCCAGATCTGAGTTAGGATGTCACATGACACCTCTCTCGATCGATGAAGCGTGCCGCCATTTCTCTCGTAATCTTTTAGATAGTGTGCTGTTTATGTATAATGCCATCGTGCTTTACTTTATCTACATCTAAGCCCGGAGAACAAGACAAAGTAGATACACATTAGGACAGTACTTAGACCTACAATATACTATACTGTGTCTATCTACTTATGTTAATCGAGAGTGCAAAACATCTATTAGCCATTGCTAAGTTGATTATAGGCCATTATGTATCGTGATTACTATTTTTTATGCAAGATTGATCTACGCTTGACCACTAACTCGCTTATACATATATATACGAGTATATTTTTTGTGATATTTTTGTCATCGCACACCACATACGTTTTAGGAGACAGAAAAGATCAGTAATTCTATGTTCTCAATGCGCAAAAGTAGCGAGCACGACATTTTTGATTAATTTACATTTATAGGTAAAACTTAAAAAATCTCTGAACTGATTTTTCTCACACTCGAACCTAAAAATTATGTAAACGAACTGATCTACAGAATGTCGTGAATATTTGTATACAAACGATATTCAAGTTGCTGTCGAACAAACCGCGAACGCCGATTTCTAACAAACAGGTATAGGTAAATCAAACCATGAATCGGCAAAGTAAAAAGAAGAATTTAACGTTTTCGAGAGAATCGAACGCAAAATTATACCATAACTAGCTGCGCGCCGCGGTGTCACCCGCATAGTGGTGGAAAACGGTGATGGTGATGACGATAAAATATTGTCTAGGTCCTTCCACAGACTAAAGAATCTCTGCGCCAAATTTCATAACGATTGGTTCAGCTGTGAAGCCGTGAAGTAACAAAAAGACAGAGAGACAGACGACAGACAGAGTTACTTTCGCTTTTTATATTAGTTAGAATTAATACTCTGTATACTGTATATTCTGTCGATATGTCAGAGAACTAATATGGAACTGAGGTCGCTGCTGTCCTTTTTTCATTATGTTTTGAGAAGAGTGTGCGATGAGAAGTCAGTTCCCATTTTTGTCACGATAGTTTTCTTTCCAAACAAACTAGCTAGCTAAATATTTTACTAAAGCAGCACTTGAAGTATGATTGGCCACTTATTCAATCACGGCGACTTGCAATGCCTCCCTTCGAAATACTCGGGCCACTAGAGGAATCTTAGTCATAGTGTGTCACCAACAAAAAAGGTATTTATACAAACATATTTTCATCTTACTAGCTCGCAAAGTTAGGTTTCCAAGGCTAATATTGGTGTGGAAAAGTTCATTTTGCTCCCTAGGGTGGAAAGTAATTTCAAAATTCGAACACGACGGATCTCTACATTTTCAATACAAAATATTTCCAACCTCTTTGTATAATACCTTCACAAAATGAAGAAAAATAGTTCGATTCAAGGAGGTTGCTATCTTAGCTTAAAGAAACACAAAATATTATATTAAAATAACCTCACTTACGGCGCACAGTCTTGGTCTCTGACTAAACATGAAAAGTCCAAGCTCGGGGTCTGCCAAAGAGCTATGGAGCGCAGTATACTTGGAGTCAAACTAATTGACCGAGTTAAGAATTCCGTGCTGAGCTCCAAAACAAAAATCATGGATGTAGGACAAAAAGCTGCCAGTTTAAAATGGAATTGGGCTGGACACATCTGCCGCATGCCCGAAGACCTGTGGGCAAAAACAACAACTTTCTGGGTACCGAACATCACAAGACCCCTAGGCAGGCCCAAAAAACGATGGCGAGATGAGCTTGACTCCCACTGTAGCGGCTGGAGTAAGGAAGCTCTAAACCGAGAAAAATGGAAAGAGGGAAGAGAGGCCTTTGCCCTGCAGTGGGACAGTAATGGCTGAGAAAAAAAAAAAAAAAAAAAAAAAAAAAACTTAGACATTTTGTATATTTACGTAAAATTTAAATACTTACTTTCTCTTAGCAGTGTTTTGAATTTTTAGAACCATTTACACGAAAAAGGTTTGGATGAATAAAGAAGAATGCGACCTATGCGAGTTGTGTCAAGAGCCTAATAGAAGAAAAAAAATAGAGTAAAAAAAAACTTTGTACTACGTAATTTTGTTGTAAATAATGTTCAAAATTAATTAAATGTGTAGATGTAAGTGAACTCACGTGATTATAATGTAACTTTAGGACCAGTAAAGTTGCATAAATGCCAAGCAGATTTTTCTACTCGAGAAAAGAGGTGAGCTAAAAAATTTCCTCGCTACGTTAAGATGAAAAATTTTGTATTGCACTCGGCTGTAAAGTTATTTTATCTCGTGTCTTCTTGAATCAATCGCTACGCTCAGGATTCTACACTAGAATAGAACCACTCGCTGCGCTCGTGGTTCAAACCTAGAATCCTTCGCTTGCTCTGGATTCAACTGTCAGACACTCGACGGTAAAATACAACTTTCCAGCCTAGTACAATAAATAACTATTATCAGTTTAGGAACCATATAAATCAATATTGATAAGGTATTTATGTAAGTCATCAAATAATAAAAACGTTATCAAAAGTATCACGCACGTAGGTGACCAATACACGATACTGCGTACTCATAAACAGTATTCGTACTTACTAACAAACCTAAGTATCTCCGGGCTGATACTATGTAACTTAACCGTGTTAATAATGTACCTAACTAGCAGGATGTCGCCAAAATAAATATTAGCATTCATTATTTACGAAAAAAATATCTGTTGACTCTACATTCTGACCAAAAGAATTTTCATGGTTTACTTTGTTAATAATTTAAGAACGGGTCGATCGTATCGTAGTGAATTCTAGTGAATCGGTTACAATGTCTGTCTTCATTCGATAGAAGATTAATACCAGTGCCAAGAATCAGATTCCGCGAAAATACTAGCGCAATAAATCTGTTACAAACGACGCGTACCGCATACAAAGTTTATTTTCGTGTCCAAACAAAACGGTAGAAAATTCAGTTTACCTTTGTTTTCCACTGGGAACGTCAAAATAATTTAGTGTCCTATGATAAGGGCAGCAGTGAATAGATAAAACGTTCCTACGCGAAGATTAGTGCGATAAAAAATTGCGTTGACAACACACGTTCCTGAGGCAGAGTTAAATTTAGATTTTTTAAATGTTGGTGTTTATTTTTGGCTTCATTGGGTTGTTGCCGTTAGGTAAGTCACTAAAACTGTAGCGTAACAACGTTTTGTTACATCATAACTTTTTAATATTCGATTTATTATGAATGGACCGGCGGCTACCGCCCGCGTCTACCTCCTCACTGCACGACACAATGGCATACCGACTCATCTCTGGATAAATATTTATTTATTCAGTTGACAATCGTATTTACATTGTCAGCCGGTCGTCTAGTTATGTCGCCACGAGCTAAGCGGCAACGCGTGGGAAGGCGGCTTTATGTTGATCATCGCTTGTTATGAATTTAGGTCAGTGTTTCGTTTAGATAAGCCTGTCAGTGTAGAGTGCCGCAAGTTTTGAATAACTGCAATTTATATTGCAAGGCTTCACAAATATTTACTTATCTAGGTTTATGCTCAGATCCAAATCGGATTGGTCCTGTTTTTTATAAGCTCTACCGCCGATAGGCACGGATCTCTCGCCGTCTACTCATAAGCCTTTATCAAACGCATTTTAGTTAAGAAGTATTTTGTTCCATTTTCACGCGTAACACTTTTTACGCGTTAACAAATAATGTTATAGTTTAAGTTATAGCTAAAATAGTCTAATCAAACGTTTATGAGTTATTGCGAGAAGAATACCTAAGGTCATAATCAACCACGCTGGCTAAACGAGGATATATAGGCTGATCTGTCATGATGATGGGCGTGGGCCTCTTGTCATTGTGAGAAGGGTACTAAGGGCCTATGACCTATGACCTATGACCTTAGAGGGCCCTAAGGTACCCTTAAGTACCCTTTCCCTATTGAATGTGGTCCACAAAGAAAGGGTATGGTTAAGCAAGGCTGCCAACCATAAGAGGTAAACAAGTATGTATATTAAAAGAAAATAAAATAGCCGACTGCAGAAAAGCAGTTTTTGGAATCTGACTTACGATTTCGTTACGCTTGATACGCTGTTGAGGTATGTTTTTTTTTGTGAGAAAGTATGCGTAAAATCGCTGTAAAAGATTATAAATGCGTATTCTTTAGAAAAATTCTAGTAAAATCACTTGTTTATTACGAAATAGTTCGTTGGAGGTTACGAGAATACAAACAAGTTTGCAAACTGTAAACTTGATGCTTTATTCAAATAATACATCGGAACTAAAGACCAGCTCGATAGTTATGTCAATCGGCGATCAAACATCAGGCGAGTCAGCGGTCAAGCGCAAGCCTATTACTTATAGTATGAAAAAACGGACTAATAACGGTTGAATGAAAGTGCTTTAAATACCATAAAACACTTTCATCCAACTGTTATTAGTCCGATTGACATAATATATCTACCATGGCCAGACGAGCTGGACCTCCGATCTCCATGTCCCGCGCACGGCTACAGCTGCAAGACAGCTGCGCCCGCGCATAGCATATGCAATATAAGCGTGCATCAAATACACTCACTAAATATAACTACAGGTTAGAAACGCACAGGGCCCTTATTCCGTATGACCATCAGCCGCGTTATGTAAACGTGACGTGGGTGCATTGACAATGAAAATTAGCCTTTTAAAGTTAAGAAGCCAAAGTCTATTTTTCATTGTAGACGCACCCACGTCAAATTCACGATACGCGGCCGATGGTCATATGGAATAAGGGCCCTGGCCCTTATTCCGTTTGGAACTATCGAAATAAAAGTAATAATAAACTCTTAAGAAAAAATGTAGACAAGCTTTAAGTACCGTCACTGTGGGTGGGTAACTTTGACTCCGTATCAATCATTGAGCTTTTCGAAGGTTCTTGATTTTGTGTCCTAAAAATAGTAGTCAAACTATTTTATTAACAGTCGTTATGACTATATTTTTTTTTTGGAGAATAAATAAATAAATATTTGTGGATATTTCACACAACACCATCTAGCCCAAACTAAGCAAAGCTTGTACTATGGAACTAGATGGCTGATAGAATACATATATATTTTTTTTTTTGTAAATATATACATAAGATACATAGAAACACCCAGACACAGAACAAACATCCATGCTCATCACACAAATGTTTGCCCTGGGTGGGGATTGAACCCACGACCTTTCAGTTCAGCAGGTAGACGTAAACACACTACCAACTGAGCCACAAGGCCAGTCAAAATAAATCGAGAACCTTCTAATAAAGCTAAGTACAATATTTGACACGACGTCAAAGTTACCCACGTTGACAGTAATGAAATGTTAACGATGATTTAAAAAATTAACCTCAACAATTCGGTATCACCAGTGGCCATTTTCTATCTATTTTATTGGCTCCTCCTTCAGTATTTCTACTACAAAAGACGATACGAGTTCAAACTTCAAAGTTTTTTTGAAGTGAACCATCTGTTCTATTCAGTCCTAATGGTTGGATTGACGGGCCCGCAGACCTTGCGTGTAATAGTAAATAGCCACTGGTGGCTGCAGTTTACGTTTGTTTTAAACGCCGCAATCATACATCATTTTCCAGCGTTTCGCGCCATTTTGTCGGCCATCACGCGGTTCGACTTCCAATTTCAAAAGGTTCGGCGCACGCACGAAGTAATTACTGAAAGTGAGGGTAACTCTCCACTTTCACGAAGGATTTCGGACAAAGAATAAAATTTAATAGAAGTTTCAAATAAAGAAATCTAATAGGTAATCATTTTGGGTAAATTGAGTCCGGGAAATAAGTATGCCAATACACAAAGTAGGTTACTTGGTCTGTTGACCTTGTTGATTAGATAAATCGATACAGTCTTTGATATAACTACAGTTTTATTTATACCCGACTACAGCGAAAAATAAAGGATGTATGATCTCAAGCCATATGTATGTATGTTCATCTGATTATAGACTATATGACGTCACATTAAATTCAATATGGCGCCCACTAAAGACCAGTCATGAAATAAAAAAGAACTAAAAGTTACCGTGATGAGTATCAAATTAGAGGGCTTAATTAGCACATTCCAAATACTTATAATTTAGGTACATACATAAATAAACCTATGAAATAAATATGACACTACAAAAAAATTAAGAAAACATACAGAGCACAATACAACGTAGTCGTTAGGTAACTAATACTAATAGATCACGTAGAACTGATTGCCGATGGGGCCGAAATGTTCTCGAGTGGAGACCACGTACCGGCAAGCGCAGCGTAGGAAGACCAGCCACGAGATGGACAGATGACCTCATACAAGTGGCGGGAAGACGCTGGATGAAAGCCGCTTCCAATCGGTCTTTTTGGAAATCCATGGGGGAGGCCTATGTCCAGCAGTGGACTTCTTATGGCTGAGATGATGATGATGATGACTAATAGATCAAGATATCAACCATCTGAGTAACAAAACATATGCCGATATTTGCCGTGCTGTAACACAGGGTTTCCTAGAACAGTGGTCAACGAGACACCTACTACCTATGCGCATTAATTTTGTTATAATTATACTTATAAGTTGAATTGTTGTTTATTGTTAGTAGGATTATCTAATGAAAATGTATTTTTAAACAGTAATAAATTGAATTGAATTGAACTGATATTAGTATGCATGATTTCATCTAGATCAGGATGTGCGCTAACGTATAGGATTACTACACATAAGCACGCACAAACACACACATGAGCAATTATGTCAGACGCCCGTCAAGCACTTTCTCGGCTGGCCGGTCGGTGTCGTCGGCCGATCTCTTCACGCATGGTTTGATTGAGCGAACACCCTATTTCTTCATCGTTTGCACTACATTGTACCATCTAAACTATATCTACACTACTACTTATCTATACCTACAATAATGTTTATATTATACTAATTATATCAGTATAAAGAAACGACTGAAATAGTCCGCTGTGAACGGCCAAGGACCACAAAAATCTGACTTTGTACAACACAAGTTCTGGTACTACTGCCTGTCGCAAATATTAAGTGGATTAAGTAGCCTGAGTCAAATGGATGTGAAATACCTACAGACATAATACTACGGAACCTTCAGGGCCTCTGGGACTCTTAAAGTAGTCAAATAATAATCCGCCAAGAGTTGGTACTCCACCGATATATTTAATATGGGTGAATTAGAATACGATTAGATCTTACGAGTACTTACTTATTATGAGTATAGTGTTAGTAATGTCTGAGATACTCAAAAATTTAATCTCTTTGTTACAGCAATGCCTGAAAGTTGCTTCTACCAGAGATGCCTAGGCTGCCACCCGCAAGAGACCTGGGTAAACCCAGGCAGGCCCGTGGAATGCCACCCTAACAACTGGGTGTCGGCACAGTGGATCCACAACTATGGACACCCGCCACCTTCGACTGATTCCAAGGTGCCAATAGAATACAGGTGTTTGAAAATGGTGGCTACGCCGGATGACAAATCTTGTAAGTTACTTATTCAAGAATGAATCGATTTCTTCTTGGCTATTGCTTAATGTAAGACCGCAACATCGGCAAAATTACGTCGATAGTAAGCTAATCAAGGAATGGAAGAAAATACAAAGAAAGACGAACAGGCCTAAGCATACATACAAAACTTGGATCTAATTCTCTTGGCTCTAAAACTCTTTTCCTAGTCGCTATATACCGTACCGATGTGTCCAGATCCGTGGCACAAGTGGCATTTATAATGGATTAGTTATAAACCCCAGAGACGTCCCAGCCAGACTAGTTGTATCTATGAGTGTCCTTGTAAATCCAATCCGTAAAGTTTTTTGACGTGGCTTATTCCGAGCGTTCTTAGCAATGATTCAAGATAATCTATTTTAAATTATATTCCGCGTTAAAAGACGGTTTTAAATTAATTGTAATTATTAACTTTCTGTATTAAGTCTATTTAAAACAGACTACACGCATTTCAAACTCGTACAAGTAGTAATTGAAGGTGCCACCATCGTATTTTCCAGAACCGATATAATTTTCCAAAAGGCATTTAGCAGTCTTATTTTCGTACAGTCTTATTGCCTATTATGTATATGCCATATATTTATATAAACGGCAAGACCATTCACGAAAAAACTTCTGATTTCCGAAGTCTGCGTTTCCAATTTCCATACGTTTTATAATGTAAACAAGAATGGAGAACTATACAATACATCCAATGACAAATCGTAAATTTAGTGATAAGAACTGCAGTCTTATTTTCGTACAGTCTTATTGCCTATTATGTATATGCCATATATTTATATAAACGGCAAGACCATTCACGAAAAAACTTCTGATTTCCGAAGTCTGCGTTTCCAATTTCCATACGTTTTATAATGTAAACAAGAATGGAGAACTATACAATACATCCAATGACAAATCGTAAATTTAGTGATAAGAACTGCAGTCTTATTTTCGTACAGTCTTATTGCCTATTATGTATATGCCATATATTTATATAAACGGCAAGACCATTCACGAAAAAACTTCTGATTTCCGAAATCTGCGTTTCCAATTTCCATACGTTTTATAATGTAATCAAGAATGGAGAACTATACAATACATCCAATGACAAATCGTAAATTTTGTGATAAGAACTGTCATTAGTGGTAGTATCAACTAGTCTCAAGTCTGCCATTATTTGTACATTAGAAAACAAAAAATGCTCATTATATCTTAAAGCGCTATGATAATTAAAAAATAAATGCTACACAATATTTAAAAAAACTCACCAATAATTCCTTGTTTCCTTCCAGTTGGCAACACCATCGATGTCATCAAAGGTTGCATTCCCCGCGCGCAAGTAGACTCAGTTTGTATCGGCATCACCGCAGTAGAGAGAGCGAGAGGTCACAGTGATGCCAGATGTTTCATATGCAATGGGAACAACTGCAATTATGCGATAAAATATAAAACGTCTCTCCTCACTTTACTAGCTTCTGTCACGTTATATTTCGTACTAAGGTGAAGTTTTTACGAAAGGAATAGGAATAATTTTGAGAAATAAGACCAGAGTTAAGTGACAAATTTATTTTTGTAGTTTTGTACCAAGTTTTGTTGTAAATACATGAGAACACAATAAAATGTTAGCTGTTACAATACAGTTTTTTGTAAAATAATAAATAAACTATTTTTATACACATTACAGTTTTTTTTTTTTTTTTTTTATAGCACTCTACTTAAAAAAAACTGTAATGAACTAACAACTTAATTGAACAAAATAATGAAATAAAGACAGCAGCGCACTCAATGCTACATTAGTTCGCTACAGACATTTGGTCGCTATACTTAATACGGTATATTTACTACGATGTTGGCGCATTTGCATATAAAAGATACCAGACACAATCATTAGAAATTATCAATATCGACCCTAACACAAGAAATACTTATATTATATATAATATAATATTATTAATAAAATACCAATTTCTGGGAGTAGTGCTTTTTTAAAATAATCTGACATAATATTTTTACATTTTTAAGCTGACCTGCTGGGGGCTAAAATATGGGCTGAATTCTGCTAAAATCA
The DNA here is from genome assembly GCA_947563715.1 of Lycia hirtaria. NCBI lineage: Eukaryota > Metazoa > Arthropoda > Insecta > Lepidoptera > Geometridae > Lycia > Lycia hirtaria. Next base: position 11,085,936 of record OX387377.1, on the reverse strand, counting down.
CAAGATCCTGCTAAAATGGCAAAGCCTTGCTCAATCTGAATATTTATTGATAAGTAAATGATCGTGTCCGGTAACCATAATATGTTCACGGGTACATTGAAATAAGCGGGTAGATAGATTGAAGTGTTGAATATAGATTGACGGGTATATTAAAGTATGCGCGTTTGCTTTGCAAGTTACTTCCGTTCGTAAGCACAGTACAGCAAGTCCGTAAGATATAACTGAAAATAACATAGAACACGAAGAAGGAAATTCAATAGATTCCCAATACATATTTACACATTTCAAAGTTAAGAGTATGCACGACTCTTATTTGACATCTAGGTAGCGCAAGTATCTAAGCAATACGCATATTTTACGGGTCGCGAGCTCGCGCGTGTCTAGGGCTCCTTTTCGCATTAACCTTTTATTTTCCGTCTTTGTTACTCCTTCCTAAATATATTGCCATCGCACTCACATAGATGTAATGTAAGGTCATAGCTTGCATTCAGATATCAAAAAGATTTGGGGTACCTACTCTACTTAGGATTGGATTTTACATATTTAAAAAAGGGGGAAATGCGTTCAACTATGAATTAACCCTTTACCCACCAGTGTCGGATATTTCAGACTAAAGTTTTTCGAGCCCATTCCGTCTACGTCGAATTTATATCACAAAATATCTTGGTTAGGCTAACAATATAGTGATTATACAACCGAAATATGAAAGCAATGTTAATCGAAATTTATAATTAGTAACACTGCGAGCAAGGTATAATACAGGCGTAAGACATGACCAAATAAAAAGAATCTACATATGCTCGCTAGATGGCTTGTGCGAGGCTTGGCCGTCTACCAACCCACATAAACGAATAGCAAATTCATTTACTTGTTGGTTTCATACGTCATCTTATAGACAATAATAAAATCTAAAATGAAATAAAAATACAAAAAAAAATATTTAAAAATTAAAAAGATTATTTTTAAGCACAAGAAATTCAAAAAAGACTAGAAGTTAGTAAAAAAGAAACTAGAACATAGAAAAATTAAATGCACATAAAGTCTTAATTTTAGTGGAATGTAGAGTATTTTATCGATAATCACATAGTATAATACAAGCGTCAGTTCTGTTGTATATGTATATAATTTTCAAATAAAATCCATTTTTTTTTTCCATGACAAATGAAAAAATCTACATCTCTCTTCTCTTCTCTCGTAGGACGATATTATTCGTTTATTGTATATGTCCTTCAAAATGCTCTAACAATTACAACTACAGCTGTATTTTTCGCGCTACGGTTCGTGCGTGCGCTTATTTTTTTTATAGAAAAGGGTCTCGTTAATCCTGACAAAGTATTCTAAATCCTGCTCCGAATCTCCGATGTAAGAAAGAGTATCAACTTACCTAGTTAACTGTTTTCAACCGTTTAGCCGTGAAAACTTAACAAACTTAGAGCTTCGCTTTAATAATATTAATTACGATTAGACAAATCTTGAACACTTTTATGCTTACCAAATATCAGTTTTCAATTGACTTCAAAAATGAGGAAGTTCTCAATTTGATTAATGTTTTTTTTTTGTTAATTCATAACTCTTCTATTTAGAAACCGATTCGAAAAATACATTTTTTTTTATTTGAAGGTATAGCTTCAGATAGGTCCCATAAAAAAATATCAAAATCAGTTTGTATTTAAAACAAAATAACTGGGAAAAATATCATCCAATTAACGGAAATTGCGTATTTTGAAGTCGATTATACAACAGAACCGATTTCATTATTACTTACAATTAATAAAATGAAAAAGTAAAACTAAGAGAAGCTACCAAATTCTTCTAAGCAAAAATGTATAGAATTGTATTGCATTATGTAAAACAGTCTTCAAGAAATATGGTGAATTGTATGTAATTCGCGGGTTTTATGATTACATTTACATACATTTTTACATACAATACAAATGCATACAATTGTTTTGTAGGTTGGTAGTACTGTATTCAATATCTATGCGCGTGAAAAATGTATTTTCTTTATCATATGACGTCAAGGACAGTACTACCAATCTACAAAAAAAATTGTATATATATTTTTTGTAGTATCCACGAATTTTAAATAATTCACCTGATATTTATCTATACAGAAAATTATAAGGTGCACTTTCAATTATAAGCATTTAAAAAATATATGAAAATTTTATATTGGAGACACTTTCACTTACTCTTTTACTGGTTCTTTGCTCATAGAACCAGGGGTGAATTTTTGAATTGCTCGAAAGAAATTCACATGCGAATTTGCCTGACTTCCGAACAATATCAACAATATTTTCGTAGATTTTCTTGTTAATATAATTGTAATTCGAATGGTAGAGATCATTCGTTACATTAGCGATGTGAATGACTGAAGGCAAACGATTTTTTTAATATCGTCCGAAACAAAGTTATATCCGTATGCGATAAAATTCGAACGATTCAAAAATTTTGCTCTAGATAGCTGATAGAGTACATACATATTTTTTTACTTATGATACACAGAAACACGCAGCCACAGAACAAACATCCATGCTCATCACACAAATGTCTACTCTGTGTGGGGATCAAACCTACAGCTTAAAAGCAGATCCTCTACCAACTAGGCTGTGAGGCCAGTCGATACATTATAAACTTTGATTTGACTAATTAGAAAAAGTGTATGACTATGGTTTATACTAATCTAAAAAAATACGGTTCGTGTAACTAATACAAAAAAAAAAATCATCACAGATCTTAGCATATGACTAAATCAGTATAAAACAATGATTGTACAAAACTGGTAAAAAGTTTCAATTATCTATAATTACAATTTAAATAAAATAAGTACACACTTAAGATTCATTTTACAAAATGTATATTTTTTTAAATTTCATTGAAATCTTCAACATCACTATACAAGTCATACCTTTGCGTCATACTTCAACAGGTCCAAATAATCTACGATTATTGTTACTTTGATATCGACTTTTACTATTTCAAACTTTTTACAGACTTACACATTAACGGCCTTTCCGAAAAACGTTACTTAACGTAAGCATTGCTTAACATATTTTGTCAACTTCCCGCTGACACGTAATGACACTTGCGGAAAGAAGACAGAGAATTAAGACTGTGGTTAATATTAAGTAACGTTTTTCGGTAAGGTCCATAATAGCATTCATATAAAAGTATAAACAAAAATGTTAAATGTGTTGTGATCATTTACAACAGTTACTCTGTTTGGCTATAAGCGACAAAAAAAACTACGCAAAATTGGAATTTCCCGATGTAGTATGACGTTGTACCTTAATTCTACAATTTCGGATACATTATAACAATACAATAACGTAATAAACCAGGAAGACAATTTTCTAAAAACTTCTCGCACTATCTCTCTCTCTCTCTCTCTCTCTCTCTCTCTCTCTCTCTCTCTTTATTTACCACCATTGTCGAAGCTCTGTACTTTTGCATAGTAACAGGAATATAAAAAAATACCAGAGTACCAAAAGCGAAATAGTACATTCGCCTACATATTTTCAAAACTAGCAGTACACTTTTCAGGTTATGGACGGTACAGACCGAACGAACGGCTACAAATGAACACTTAACCCATTAACCGCCTCTGTCGAATATTTCTGACAAGTGTTTCGAGCCCATTTAACGTAGGTGAACACGGAACACGTGATTAAAACCCTGTAACAGACTGTCGCCTATTTCGAAAAAAAAATGTCGGAACTACACACTCACTAATTACACTGTCGACACAGGCAGTAAGACACCTTTAACAGCTCCTTTTTTTGTTATCTGGAGGTTAGAGTTAAGAGCGTAAATGACATCATTCAGATAAAACGATGCGACTCAACGCTGACTCGGAAGAACCGCTCTTATTGCCTTGTAATAGTTTTTCCGATTAAATTAACCCGATACCGCGTCAAGGAGTATGGTCGTCGATTGGTAGTGCTCACTTCCTCGCGCTTTCACAGTTTTATCTACAATCCAAATTTAGTAAACGTCTTTGACAAAACTTTTTTTATTAGAAAATAGGCTTGCGCTTGACCGTTAATTCACCGTCATTCAGTTAAGCGACCGTTGCGGTCTACGTTAGAGCGCGTTTGCCTAGATAAGAACCTATTCATTAACGATTTGAAGACACCCAGATTATATATCCATCTGGAAAGACCTATTCAGGAAGCGTATTCCACATCTTGGCGGTACGCATAATAAGGGCCTTATCGAAAAACGCTACTTAACTTTAACCACAGAATTCGCCCTATTACATAGGACCCAGAAGGATAATCTCCATACAAACCGCCTTTTAAATTCGGGCCAATTTTATTTTTTCAACTTGACACTTCATTTTTTTATAAATTTATTTTTAACCGTAGATACACGTCCATTTGCCAAATTTATCTACAAAGTTGCCTTTGAAAAGGATATCTCCCGATTTGATCGGGTAATCATGATTAAAGTCAGAATGGCCATGGGAGATTCATACAATCATATAACTGAAATAATAGTAACTTTGAAGTCTGTTGTTTCAGTTTTTTAAACTATAAAATTATTATATTTGTTATTTTGACCGAAATTTAGGTATAAACGTGGAAATTTTGTCGGTTACACGTTTATCACGGTCAAAATATCACATATAAAATAACAGCTACTGTTAATACATTGTAATAGTGTTCTTATGACTCTGAAAGAAAATCTGAAATCAAAAATGAAATCAGTAATTTAAATAATTTTATATCTATGGGTGCCGCGTGCGAGCGAAAGAGGCAGCGGCGCCACTTTCATCACTTTATAAAATGTATTTTTATTTTGTAAATAAAAAATACAGTTCATGATGATAGTATTTATTAAATAAGTTTATACATGCAATTTACAAATTGTGACGTCATGTAACTGATGTCACAACGGCAATGAATCGACTAATACCTCATTCATAAAAAAATAACTCAGTAGCTCAGTAGAAGTCATTCGCAGTTATTTTTTCCAATAAACTTCATTTCATTTCAATTTGACTCTGATATGTCATATTTTATTTTAGTAAACTTTAAGCCGGCCTTAACACTGACTTCGAGTTGCATGATCTGTTGAGAAGAATAAGAGAATTGTGACTGGAAAGACTATATTTTTATGCTACGGTGAAACATACGTGTGTGTGTGTGTGTGTGTGTGTGTGTGTGTGTGTGTGTGTGTGTGTGTGTGTGTGCGTGATAAATGTGTACATAATGTAGGTTAAGATCACGAAGGTTCTTTTTGCTTTCGCATCAGTTGACAGTCAGGTAAACATATATTACGTTTTTTTTTGTTGGAGTGCAACGGTCCACGCCCAGCTATTTCATTCGGAACTTCATTTTTGAAAATAGGATAAAACAGCAAATGTTTATTTTAATAGAGCAGAGTTCCTACATTGTGGATAACGTAGCACTATTTTTTGTCCTCCGTATTCATTAACACATTACTGCCTCTCGAAATCTAATGGATTTATCACAATACTTAGATAAGTATGTCAATGGTTAATTCGTAGCACCAGTAATGGACCAAATTAATTTGATTAAATTTTACTGAATAAATAAATTTTCACACCTATTTACAAACAATATAGTATAGGTAAATACAAATGATACAGGGAAATTGAGAAAACATATACTGGCAATACTGAAATAAATAAAAAAAAAACCTAATGACATTAAGCCAGAGATAGACCAAGAGGTATTAAAGTATCGATATCGATAAGTAATTATAGGTACCAATTTTTTCTTTTGAATTTTTTTGTAATGTTTTATAGAAACATCGTTTTATTAGGGTTCCGTAGTAACTACGGGGAACCCTTATAATTCCGTCATGACCGTCTGTCTGTCTGTCCGTATGTCACAGTCATTTTACTCGGAGACTATTAACCCTATAAAAACAATTTTTTATACATAATTGTGTTTTGTGAGCCGCTACAAAATGCTGTAGTAAAATTTTCAAAAAAATTAAAAGTAGAGATTGGGTTTTTCATATATACAATAAAGACTGGATCATTTTTTTAACCCCCACCCTATCGTGTCTCAGATGTGATATGTGCGAGATATAGCTCGCTAAAGTTAAAAAGTTGTGTACTCCCCTACATTTCTCAACTCCAAAAATTTCCCCCCCCCCCCTACATTTCTCAACTCCAAAAATTTCCAAAAATTCATTATTAACCATAATAATAGACCATATTAAATACTTTCAATTAAAATTATTTTGAACATTCTGGGATTCCAACTTCTCTATGGGACTATAAATTTAAATTTGAATAAATGTTATTAATGTCATGATTTTATAATTCAAAGTAACCTCTGCCCAATTTTCTGCTTGTACAGCATCAACTAGAAAATCTAAACATAATAGTTAGCATGGTGCTGTTAGTTTGAGAATAAAAAAAATTAAACATTTATCGTAAAATCAAATACCATGTTTCACGTACAAAGGTCACCGACATAGCACAGCTGATTAGCAAGTTGAAGTGGCAGTGAACGTAGAACTGATGGCCAATGGGGCTGAAAAGTTCTCGAGTGGACACCACGCCCCGGCAAGCGTAGCGTAGGAAGACCAGCCACGAAATGGACAGATGAACTTATACAAGTGGCAGGAAGATGCTGGATGCAAGCCGCTTCCAATCGGCTTTTATAGAAATCCATGGGGGAGGCCTATGTCCAGCAGTGGACTTCTTATGACTGAGATGATGATGATGATTTACATATCATAATTATTATAGTTTACAAAACTAGAATAACCGACTTCAAAATTCGCAATTTTGTTTTAAAAACCAAACTACTGACTGATTTTGAGATTTGAAAGGAATTTTAAATCAATTTAAATGACGAAATCATGCGGGTAACATATAAGAAAAATATAAGCTAACTGATAATCTCGTTTTTGAAGTCCGTAAAAATAATAATTGTTATCGATAACTTATATTACATCGACCCATCTCTAATTCTTTGCAGTAATTTGTATATATAATAAAATCAATTTATGAAATGAAATGCATATATGCTTTTTATACTAATATTCGCGAATGTTATTTATTGAAATGAAATAAATTTCAACAATTTCATCGCGTATATTTCACATAATTTAAGACCCGATTTTTCAAACACTGGAGCATCCGTGGTCATAGGTGAGACACGAACATACGCTACAAATACGTAAAAATTTGTTTCATTTCGCTTTTTATACTGTTAGAAATATATTTTTGCTAGTTAGAGATGGAAGGTGATAATGTTTTCCATAGTTTTTTAAAGAAGTTTGTAATTTTTACAAGATTGTTTAACACAGTTCACCATCTTGGCACCGTAAGAATTGAGAAGTGATTGCGATGAGATGACGTTTAAGATTAAATGACGTTTGTGACCTGTCATTAGCAAACACCTGATTTGGTGTTAAGTTTTTGGAACAATATTTTGTATCGCATTAGGAGTCTTGTAAGTCTTTGACTTTAACCAACGTCTTAAATTATCTGTTTTCTTTCCGCAAGACGTGTCACTATGAGTCAGCCAGAAGTTGACAAAATATGTTAAGCATTGTTTAAAGATAAATAAGGATTTTGGTAAGGCCGTAAAAGTGAAGCTATAGCGTTTCGTTCGAGTCTTTGGAATATCCACCATAAAACGATGTTTGTATGGACTTAGTTACTGACCGCGCTTGTTTAATTGTTTTCGGTCACCATAGTTCATTCGCCATTGTTCACTGTCTGTACCGTTCATAAAAATCAACAGCATCAATTACACAAACAGATTTAGAAAAACCTAGTATTGCAATATTATAGCTACGCTATCTACATAATTTTAATAAAAACAACCATACCTTTGTACCGCAATATCACAGGGTTACCTCCAAGGCACGCGTTCGAAATGCCATATCTGTCCATCGGAATTGATACACTTCTTAGCTGTAAGCGCATCGTCTACACCGTCCTTATTTTTATCACTGGCCACTAAAGTGAGGCAGAGGTTTTTGTTTTTTAATCTAGGCCCTTTCTGGACCCATATCTGTTTTTCGCCATCGTTACAGCTTTTCCACACAGCGCGTCCGTTACCTTGTTCAAGGCATAAGCCTTCATCTGCCATAATGCGCCCTTCTGGTGTGTAAATCAGAAGCCGCTGTAGGTCCAAATCGTAGCCGCAGTGAATGCCTGAAGCTGGCCCTCCTAATCCTGGAGTGGAAGCCACGATTCCTAAGCAAGCTCCTCTCTCATTTTTGATCCTTCCGAACCATCTCTCATTCGTCGGAAAGAAATGCTGAGGCCACACGTTTTCCAAATACCACTTGAAGCTTTTGCAATGCAAGCTGTTCCGCAGTTCTATTCTATCACTGACATGCTGCTGGTCTCTTATTGCTGCGACCGTTGGGTTGAATTTGAAGAAAAAATCTGCCCATTCGTCCATCCACACCGTGGCCGCTCGAGCCAAATTAGAATTTAAAACCTTTGCAACACCCCCGGGATATTTGTAAGGACTATGTCTGCGGAAGATATGGCCTACCCGAGAGCATGGCGTGATTTCGACTCTGGCACCGCATTGCCACGCTCTCCAAGACAATTCTAAGTTCTCTGCTCCCCATATGAGCATGCCTTCGTCATATCCGCCAAGTCTCCAAAACAAACTTTTTCTTACAGCAAATAGCCCTCCAGCCATTGCTGGTGTTGGATATGGTTTGGAAGGGTTTTCCGCTTTACTTTTCATAACATCTCTGCTTGGCATGAGCCATCGAAAATGCAGTTGCCAACTAAAAGCGCCCCAATGAGCGTCTATGCTTTTAGTGTATGCCAGGGTATCTTCAGATAGGAGGTCTATGTGAGGACATATGAATACGTCGTCACTTCCCGCTCGGTCCAGTAATGGTTCCAGCCAGCCTTGGGTCACCTGAAAACGTTTGCAAGCAGTTTTATTGACTGTTCTTTAATCGCTTCAAGTAAATAAGCTATAGGTTGAAAAAATAAAAGCTAACTTCATTCTTATCAATTTTTAAATTAAGTTATAAAAACTTTTTTTTTTTTACTACACTGCCATGTTAGATATACTGTGACGTTATATACAATTATATAGCATAGGACACACGGAGTGTGAAGACGTTTCGATTGACATCTAATATATCAAAATTATCCCAATAGTTTAGGAAATTAAAAACCACACATGAACATACATAAGTACACTGTTAAAACCATAATCTTTGTGTTTGTGTAGTTACTAAGGCGCCATAGATGTTTTCGATTCACGTTTCTAGAAATAGGATCTCACGAAGATCGGGTTATTTATATCCAATATCCAGCCACCTTCTAGCACAACTCGCAAAAAAGATGTAAAAACTACATTATTATAAGTACTCTTTATCCGGTAACAATATGCTTCAGGCTCCACTACAATGGCTATCTGTATCAATACAATCTCTGATCAACTGATACTTGCTGTAGTTTACATGACTATAGAATCTGTACTTTTTGTTTATTAACCTTGAATTTTAGATGAAAAGCAAACCACTCTATGTTTTAAAACACTCTGTGTTATTCTCGTCTAGAATCGTTGAGCAATAAAAATACTTATTTGTAATATGTTTTAGCTGGTATTCAGTGATATTTTCAACCGACTTCCATAAAGGAGGAGGTTATCAATTCGACTGTATTTTTTATGTTTGTTACCTTATAACTTTCGACTGGGTGAACCGATTTTGGTGATTCTTTTTTTAATTGAAAGCTGGTGCTGCCCGTTACAATTTGGTCCAGTTCTAACAATGGCATCCATGAGAAGTCAGTTGATTCAGTTTTTTAAACTATAATTATTAAGCATACTTTTTTTTCATTTATAGGGAACAACAAACAACTACATCTTATACAGTAGGTAATATATATATATATATTTTTTTATAAAATAGGTGAAGCAAAAAGGCAGACGGCTCGCCTGATGGTAAGCGATAACCGAATAATATGAAACTTAGTTGTGATAACATAATAAAAATGTAGTAAACAACGTTATCCACAGATTAAGTATACCTAGTCTTGCCATAAATATTGTCATGAAGTTTTTTTTTTTTTTTTAATTGCAAATAATATTTATTACTTTTACAGTGTGTTAGTTTAATACATAAATATAAAACAATTTAAAATATAAAAGCTTATTCGAAGTGGTCTCCATTGGCTGCAATACAGTCCTTTAAACGTTGAGGCCAGTTATCATTAGAAGCACGCACTCTTTCCATGGGAAAATTCTTCACTGCCAATCGTATGGATTGTTTTAGGGACTCCAAATTATCATGGCGTTTAGAGCAAGCGTTGGATTATGATTTATGGTCAGTTTTAGAGAGTATGCTCTCTAAAACTGACCATAAATCATAATCCAGCGGATTAAGATCAGGACTAGACGACGGCCAGTCTTCAGCTCTGATGAAGTCCGAAACGTTCACTTCCAACCAAGACTGCGTGGACCGAGCTTTATGACCTGGCGCCGAGTCTTGTTGGAAGGACCATACTTGGTTATTGAACATGGTGTTGTTAAGGGGCTTAACTACCTTCTCAAGAATGGTATTTTGATACACTTGTGCCGATGTTTTGATACCTTTTTCACAAAAATATGGCTCAGTCACTCCTTCATAGCTAACACCCCACCAAACCATCACTGAAGTCGGATAATGCCCACGTTGCACTCTGTCGACTAATTGGGAAGCTTCCTTAGAGCTTTGAGCATAAATACGGTCATTTTGTTTGTTAAAATGTTGCTCAATTGTAAAGATTTTCTCATCCGTAAACAAATTTTTTCTGTGACCTCCCTTTGCGTACCGCTTCAGTAGTTGTTTCGATTTTACCACCCTATTCTTTTTTAAATTATCAGTTAAAAAATGACCAATGCGTCTCTTATAGGCTGCAAGTCCTAAGTCATCTTTTAAAATACGCGACATGGTTCTGGGTGCTATCTTCATCTCCCGAGATAAAATCTTTTGCTTTCGGACAGGATTTCTTCGAATTCTTTCCCTTACTGCTTTGACCACCTTTTTCGTACGAACACTACATGGACGGCCAGATCTTTTTCTGTCACAAACAGAGGAGGTCTCATTGTACCTATTAATAGCCCGGTACACAAACATTTGACTAATACCAAGCGTATGGAGAGTTTTAAAAATTGCATTTGGCTCCATACCAACTTTGTGTAATGCAATCACAGCGATTCGGTTCTCTTTATCACCCACTCCATTTTAATATCGCAAAATATTGTACAATGTATTGGCGCCAAAATTAGAAAACTCAATGAACAATCGTATAAAAATGACAGATTCCAAATTCAAATGTAATATCTTTCTTATTTTTAACTGTAACAGTATTTATGGCCAGACTAAGTATACATGTTGATACGCTTAAGCTAGACGGACAATTAAACAATATTTTAAACTTGTAGGTATACCTACAAAGCTACTAAGCAAAACTGGTATAATGAGGACCAGATATAATTATAGCTGTTAGAATACTAAAACTTTTTTTGTAAATACATTATTATGGTACATAGAAACACCTATACACATAACAAAATATCCATGCTCATCACACAAACGTTTGACCTGGGTGGGGATCGTATCAAATTCTTGTAAATAAATTCTTGTTGTATTCTCGTCTTGTAATTCTTGTTATTTTAGAAGGTTTTTAAAATTACATTTTTGTAGAACGGCTGCCAGGGCTTCAAGGCTGCTAAGTGAACATCACTTGTTCGCCGCTCGCTGATACGATTCAAATACAATTTTGACGAATTGCTAGTCTATTACTATATAAATAGACTAACAATTTGTCAAAATTGTCTTTGAATCGTATCAGCGAGCGGCGAGCGAGTGATGTTCACTTAGCAGCCTTGAGGCCCTGACAATGGGAATAGCTATCATGACCATTGTAAAACAATTACCATTAGTGAATTTCATCGAATCAACGAATCAAAACGGTTATTGAAGCCCAGACCGCCTTCTCTGTCTCCTGGGAGCTATAATCTTGGAATTTTCAAGGCTAGAGTGAATATCTAAATCGTCGAGCTCCATTCTCGACCACACCGCTTAACATCAGACGAGATATAGATCTCATTTAAGGCCGTTTTTTATATTTGATAGCAAATATAAAAAACGCAGCTGTATGTAGTTCTGATAACAATACAATAATATGGTACTGTCAAACTGATCTGATGATGGAGCCGGAAGATATGAACTAGAACTTCATGATGGAACATCGTATCATAGCTGTGTTTGGATTTGTTAGAAAAGTCTTGTAATGAACTTTGACCACAATTATGTTTATGACAATACTATAATTTGGAGCGTGTTTTTTTTTTAGTTTTTTAAACTGTAATTTATTTACTATGGCAGTTAGAAAATAGAAATACGAAAAAGCGTCACAGTTTCATTGTGGATATTCCAAAAACCGAAACGAAACGCTTTAATTCCATTCTTGCATCGTGCAGACTGCTAGATTGTGCAATACGCTTCCTGATTGGGTATTTTAGTGAATTGGTTTCTTCTAGATAAGCGCGTTTCATCGTAGACCGCAACGTCACTTAAAATCAGGCGAGTTAGCAGTCAAGCGCAAACCTATTTCTACATTAAAAATTTTTTTTTAAATAAAAAGCAATAGATAAACTGTTCAGTGGTAAACTTAAGTACTTAATTTACTTATACTTAACTAGTAAAATTTCACTAACCTCACAGTGGGCATCCAAAAATACTAGCACATCCCCTGCAGCAGACCTTGCGCCGATAAGTCTTGCCCCTACCAGACCCTTTCTTGTTTTACTTCTTAGTATTTTCACTTTGTCTAGTTTCGATACAGCGTCATCCAACTCTTTGTCGAGATAGCGCCGATCACTTGCATCATCTACTAGAATTATCTGAAAATGATAAATTAGATTTAATTACATTGAATTGAATCTAACATTCACTTCTTTACGGCCTGTCGTAATATTTAATATCAATCCATTTTTACCCAACTGCGCAAGACGTGGTATTATCTTTTTGAAGTGTATTTGTATATATTTATTTATTTATACGTATGTTTCTAATATTACCTTTTACAGCCTAAACCGTTTAACCGATTTTGATGTGCGAGGTGCTTTTAGATTCGATTGTAATAACAATGATACACCTCTCACAAAAATAAAAAAATGCACTTTTTTGTAATATTAATTGATTTTACAAGAATCATCCTAAGCAATGCTCATTTAAATTAAATTTTACAACAGCTTTGCAGATACTTTCTCGCGAAAACGTGTACTCAACCAACATCATGAGTATGGAGTACGCCGTCGACCGACTCCTGAGGTGCATGTGTACCCTGAGGATGGGACTCTATGCACAAGCTTATGCTTATTGTTGCTATTCAAACAGTATAAGTTACGCTGGGGAAGATTAGAGATTATAAGTTACCACATCGTAACTTATAATCTCTAATCTTGCTTATAATCTCGCATATGCTTTTTATATGAAAGAATATGGTAGAAGACTTTTTACTAATCAAAAAAAGTGTTCCTTTAAAGTGTCCCTAACGCGTGCCGACTAAATGGTTGACTTTAGAGATGTGAAAAAATTCATGGTAGTAGCATATATTATTAAATTAAAAGGAAAACTATCACGGCTAAGAAGGCTTTACAAGTTAACGGGTAATAGTAGATCAACTTAAAAAATATACTTAGAGAAATGAAAATTTAATTTCGACATAAATTAACTTGTATGTTTATAGTATCAAATATTTTAGTAAAATTTAAGTTCATATAAATTATGATGTGCAACTACGGAATCCTAGATTGCGCTTGGCACGACACGCACTTGGCCATTTATTCCAATTGTAACTTTGTTGGGATGATTGTTACATTACCTGCTTTAACAGTGCCTCAGGAGACCTCAAAATTACAGACAAGACAGTCCTCATTAGCGTAGACCACGCTTCATTGTGAAATACTATTATCACAGTTGCAGTTGGGAGATTTTCTATATCAAACTCTACACTTCTACAGCTGAAAAAGTATAACAATTAAGTAATATGAGTAATTGGTCTCGCTTATCTATTTAAAATCAGCTTGTCAAATAATACATTAAATAGGTACAATATTTTCTATGGTTATTATACTTGGTGTTACTTTACTATACTATACTTGGTGTTACTTTATTGGATGTTAAATTCTTATTCACTTGTCACCTTCTGTCAGCCGGGATCTGTCACGCGCGAAAACGGAACAAAACACTGTTTAACTAACATGCGCTTATTGAGCGTTTATAAGTAAGACGGTGAGACCATAGTCACCGAAGACATTAATAGTATAACATACAGAACGGACACTCCCCGTCTTCCGCCAATCTCGCCAAGTTTGACGGCACGGCGCATTAATTTGTCAGTGATAAGCGATAAGAACCCCAATCCCACTCCCAATGGAGGTACTACATTTTGAAATCAAAATATACCCATATGTCCAATTTTGTCATGGACTCCATCTTCTGAAACCTGGTGAAACCTACAAAATTAATACAACTCACTAAGTTATTAAAAAAATTAAAGCGAAGTTACTTCCTCACCTCTCACTTCTCATGTCAGGCAGGCTTCTATTAATAGATATTCTATCGCTAACGAGTATGTTATACGAGTGCAGTGAGTACAACTCTCTGGCTGTTATAAGCTCTCTCTGTGACAACTGCACGGGTCGACCGTACTCTCCGGCTCCAGCCACAGGAGAGTAGTTGTTTGTGTGGATCACTTCTGAAACATAAACACTGATTGTTACCTAGTTTGTCAAAGTCGGATTGCAAAAGAAATTGCTATCTGAGTTATAGTTTTTGAGATATGCGTGGACAAACATACAAATATACTTAAACTTATTAAATTTGACACACATGTTTAGAAGCTGGTATAGACTAACATATGTGAAAATTATGAAATTCTAACAATATTAGATACATACACATCAAATTGATAATCTCCCTTTTTTGACGTTGATTAAAAAGAAAATCGAGGCAATAAAAAATATTGGTACTATAGCATCAGACCACATAAAATTAGTTCTGTTATAGACCTTGTAATATGGTTAAATACAAAACAGTACTATAATGTGGAAGATGAATATCTGACTTAGTCTTCCTTCCTTTTCAACAAAAAAAAAGGACAATGTATTCTATCAGCCGTCTAGTTCCATATTACAAGCTTTGCTTAGTTTAGGCTAGATGGTGTTGTGTGAAATGTCCCCAAATATTTATATTTGTTTAGATGATCTAGGTCTTTAAGTTGCAAGTGAATTTCCTCCTCAACACTACACTCCAATGTAGACCTCAGTATCACTTGTGATCATAATATTACCAAGTGAATTCAATATCAGAATTACTGTTGTATGAATTACAATTAAATAAAATCAATCCAATATCTTCTTATATAAATGTAAATTATGATTGAATACTGGCATATTTTAAAGTGAATATATATTTATGGAACTACTTGTACACAACATCTAACAACACATCACAACAACATCTGTAACCACTAATAACATCTGTAATCACTAATTCCATATATTGTAGAATATATGGAATTAGTGATTACAGATATTCATTAATAAAGTATGCTTTTGTTCACAGGAAGAAATTGAAAACAGAAAATTAATATACAAAATTGAACTTTAAAGTCTACTTTTCTTTTTACCTTCAGATAAATTTCCTCCATTGTTACCACCTACATAGTGGCCTACAATCACTCTCATGCCAGAGTTATCAACATAAGAATTCTTGTCATAATGTAAACTGGAACAAAAATTTAATCATTTTTAAACATGTTTTATTCACGCATTGTGTGGGATACTTTGAGACATGGCGTGGCGATATACGGAAGCTACTAGCAGTAGCTGGAAACAGACAGCTGAAGATTGGGCTGAGTGGAGTTCAATGGGAAAAGTCCAGCAGTAGACTAAATTTATAAGTTAGCTGATGATGATTATTCAAGTATTTGGTCTTTATTATTTTTATTTAATAATACACTGTAAATAATAATGTTTTAATCTATTTGTTATGTATAACAAATTGTTAATTGTTACATTTTCAAAAATACATTGTGTTAAATTGACATTATTTCTTTGTGAAATTTTATATTTGTATATTTTGACATGTAAATTAACATTTTATGAATATATGGTGTATATATGGTGTCACAATAGATCTGTAAAGGTCGCAGTGACCAGCCGGGGCTGCCAAAGCCCATTTGGCCCCCTAAATAATAAAAAAAAATTATTACTTATGTGTTTCATTATTTTTAATTTATTATATAATATAGTGTACTCTCTAATCCTACAGGGATTAGAGGATACACTATATTTATTGTTAGTACCCCCAAATACCCTATCCCTTCCTTCAAACCCTCTAACCACATTAAAGTGTGGCATCAAACAGCCTAATGATTGATGATGAAATATAGAGTCCACCATGCTTTTTTTACAGATGTAACAGTAGTAACACAATGCATTGGAATCATTATAAAACATCATTGGTTAACAAACTGCTAGAAACAATTAAGTACTGATTAATTACTTAATTTTCTGTGAGGATTTATCAAAGATTTTTAAAATTAGTAATGTACTCTCTGTACGATATGGATATGTGAAAGTGCAAGTGACTACTGTGCTGTATGTTTGCATGTGTATACTTTAAGTGTATTTTGTAACTACAGGAACTTGAGAACCGAGACCCATAGAAACCAAATTATTGTTATCAGCCTAGCAAGTACACGTTGCATTACTACACTCTGTATTTTTATACCACAACACTTAAGTGCTGCGCCGGCCTTTTTTAAAGTAATGTAGTATAAGATTTAATTCATTAAACAAGCTCATGCCTTTCTGGGCGGACCTCTACTTCGGTCTTTTATTTAGTAATTAATTTTAAGTAAGACACCATTGTCCGGAAGCTCCCGTAATCTTTACTCCATATAGGCACTGCGAAAACCATAATTTTATCATAAATAACAATAAAAAGCTTTTATTTTCCTTACCATATTAAAAATAAACAGTTTGAGTGTTAATATTATTACATATTTTAGAGAATTGTTGTCGCGCGATATTTTCCCGGCAAATTACGCGTTTTTCATACAACAAGAGAAAATTGTTGTATACCCTTAAATATTACTTATTTTGATCATTATTTTTTTACATGGTTGGAATCATTTATGTCTATGCTTCTACAGTTTTTATTTTTTTATTTACACTTTTGATTTTAGTTCTTCGGAACCACAACTAAATTCAAACAAGCAAACTGTAAGGGTATAGACATTCAACAGACAAAAAATCATCAAAATCGGTTAATGTTTATTAGTAATATTATCAACATGCCATCTTTGGTTCGGTTTGCCTCTTTTTTTAATGCTTTCTCTAGGTAGGCAGTTTGTAGAGATTTGTATCCACCTATCTGAGTCCATTCTTTAAATATAACCAGCCCATTTGAGTTTCAATATGAACATATTGAATAGCTTAGAATATATTTAAATTTAAGGACAGAGTGAGGAACACAAATATTAGAAAATAACAAAAACAAAAGATGTCATCAAAGAATTATTAAAACTCAATTGAAAAGCCTTTGCTTTGCATAAGCTTCACAAACACTGACACAGTTCTCTTATCAGTTTCTGAGACAATTTGAGAAGATTATAAAGCTGCATGTATAGTTTCCAAAAACATACCTGCCCTGGAAGGAACATAATGAAGGAACTGGTTACCAAATTAAGAGCACATAATTCCAAAAATCAATGATCTCACAGTACTCTATGCATCATTTACTCATTTCAGGGCAGGTATAGTTGAACTAACTTCATCATTGTTTACTTACTTGCTATACCAAGGATCTTTGTTCTTCTTTTTCACATTATAAAGTTCTAAACTCACATAGAACATGGCATTGAGAAGTATTATAAAAATGACTATGAGGGAAACAACCTTTTTCTTCCGTCCTCGGCATAGCAACGACCAATAGTCCTGAAATTTACTTTTTTTACTGTAATTTAATGTTAATTTAATTTTTTTGCTGTACTGGCCTCACAGCTCAGTTAGAAGTCTCTGCAGGTTGTGGGTATGATTTCCACTCGGAACCACAAAAATCGAACCTATTTATCTCAAACAAACATTTGTGTGACAAACATGGGTGACTGTTCTGTATCTGGGTGTTTCTATGTATCTTTAATAAGTATTCTATCAGCTATCTAGTTTCCTACAAGCTTTGTTTAGTTTGGGGTCAGTTATTGCTATGTGAAAATATCCACCAATAATAAACTGATTTATACACAATTTTGATCACAAGCGTTTCAAAGGATAATCTTACCTTTTTGAACAGCATAACGTTTCCAACAATAATTCCTTGGCTGTATAGATATTCTATTTAACTAAGACATCGAATTGTGTTCGCGTTTCAGCAGATAGAAATATTCGAGCACACAAAAGTAACAATTTTAGCAATCCTGACGGAAATACTCAGAATCAAATCAGTCTACTTAGTCTACTAATCAATCTACTTAGCCCCCAATTCCAAACCAATTCTCATCCTCATTTTCTTTTCACGAAGGAAATCACAAAAATCAAGAAAAAGAAAGAAAACAAACAAAACCGTGGCTATTTTTTTTTTCTTCGCCGTACATTATGTACTGGCAGGCAAAGGTCATTTGATCATACAGCCTCGAGAGTATGGCCAGCCAGAGCCAAGTCTTCATTATTCTTCTTTAGAAACCGTGGCTATTTTGGGCAGTGAGTGGCAGTGACTGATAATTTATATTTTTACAAGATTTTCATTTATTTATTTTCACCTGTCCGATGTTTGATAACAAATCTTGCAAATTTTATGTAGGTACGTTCCATTTCGATTGGCAATAAAGTGCGTTGACCCCTCGTCAGCCGCTAAGAGTAAATGAGCTTAACTTAAAATTTTACCAAAATTGATCACAAAAATATTAATTTTCATAGATTTTTACTATAGTACTAGAACACACTTAACTTATTTATTTGTCATATTTTCACGATCTTTAGACTTATCGGGGGAGTCGGCCTATTCTTATTTTTCTTATCTAGGGGGGGGTAAAAAACTGGAAAAAAATTAGTCTTACGTAATAAATGAATGGCCCTTATTTATTTATTGTTATTGAAAAAATGCCTGGAACTGATGCTACAATAGATAGGACTGCCGACAGATTCATAATTAATGTTACAAACAATACATCTGATTCAGATAGCTCCACAGACAGTGAAGAATTATGTGATGGCAGTGAATGACAATATCACAGAATTCGTGGCCCTATTTACGACAATATATATGTACCTACTCTTTTAAATAAATGACATTAAATAAGTACTTTCGTTGTTTATGTGCCTAACTATTTTCTGGCACTCTCCTGATGGTATGTTATAACACCTGCGCTGCGCATGCCTGTTGCACTGGTAGGTACCTATAACGTTGAGTAACAAAGTCCTTTTAAAAACTTCAAACTACCAACTAGGTACTGCTTTGTGGCAGAATATTTGATATTCTGTTGATACCTATCTTCGCGAACTCCTGTAAATGAAACATACCGATAAGTAAAATAAAATGAATTATAATCACTGACATAAAATGTTTGTTATCTCTGCTAGACCACTCAAAGGTCAACGCACTTTATTGCCAATCGAAATGGAACGTACTCATAAAAAAAAAGATTTTTTTTTTTTTATATATTATTATTTTATTATTCATAGATCCACTGCCCGGTTACCGATTGAGCTGAAATTTTTCATACATGTTTAAATCGCCTAACAATGCAATATTATGATGACATGGTGCTGATCTGATGATGGAGCTGAAAGGTGGCCAAAGGAACTTCGCAATGAAACGACACAACCTCATTGAGTTTGGGCTCATTTGAATCGTCTTGAAAAGTAGTTTCAATGGTAACCAGGGTCTGATGATGGAGCTGGAAGGTGATTATAGGAACTCTGTAATTAAACGACGCAAACCCAACGAGTTTCGGCTCGTTTGATTCGTTTTGGCGAGTACTTTATTATTAACAAGGACACAGCTTGTTTTTTTAAAGTTTTTTTATATAGATAGGTACCTACTTGTTTAAATTTTGTTGCATTGGCTACGTACGCTTAGCGAATTTACTTTCCAGTTTTTCGCTCGGCAAAATACAAAATACAAAATAGTTTATTGACCAAAAATTTTAAAGTTTTATAACTTCGTAGTTCATCTTGAGATAATAGAGAGCGATAATCCCATTATATTCAGTCACTTTTAAGTAATATCACTATTCAAAACAATATTTTTAATTATTTTTCATAACTTCACAGGAGAATATTAATAGCTTTTACGTACCTAGAAAGAAACGTGATGACAGTATAACAAATAGAAAATATAAGCACTAAAAACACGGTAAATGTACTCTAAAATATAGGAAACAAAGAAAGCAAGTGTACCACACAGGTATTACTTCGTTAAAATATATCAATGGTTGAAATAGTCAAACCCCAAAACAAACGCACTGCGTGGGCCATATTCTATCCCTTCCATTCCGTCTGTTGTAAGAATTAAATGGACTTTAGAGACAGCAGCTATTCAATCAATTCAATAGCTAAAAAAGATTTAAAAAAAAATTGTCGTGTGTGTCAAATTGTGTAAATGTCAATTTTTGCACAAACAATTCTTCTGTAGATAAGTTGGCATCACTGACTGCTTCATTTCATACTTCATTTTATTAATTTTCAAAGTCAAAAATAATCTAAAATTAATAAAAAATAGAAAGTGCAGTGCGGGGTAGATTGTTCTGTGAGCGCGGGTAGTTTTCCTCAAAGTTTTCCTTTTCATTGCTGTGCGGTGTGTGCCGGACTCCGGATTTAGATTTTAGTAAGTATTGTAATAATCTCTAGGTAATGACTTGTAGTTAGGTATTTGTTTAAAAATATTTTGTTTCTAACCAAAAATTCTTTGGATAGGTTGGTAGGACGTGGAAACCTTTAATTCCTGTATAAAATATTTGATACTAACAGTTATCGTACTCACCGAATATGAATTTATAAATTACTAACTGTTCCCAGGGGCTTCACGCCTGTTCTGTATGTATTTTGACATCCCATTATTCAATTCTGTAGCAAAATTATAGTAGCAGTTTTTTTATCTATATGTGTGAGTTAATCTAAATAAAAAGCTTAACACCCTAACATTATAACATTGGAAATTTCAAAAAATCTTTTACCGCCTCTCCCATTTCAACCCCTTAATTCATCTCTGTCGCAAAACTACAATAATAAGTATACTTTTACATCAATTAGCTAACCCAAATACTAAATTTGATGTCCCCTAACATCAAAACCCTGCACTTTCATAATTTTATAAATCTGTGTTTTTGAAAACAAATATCTCTCCCCTGTTTTCAGTGTTTCCACTGATCTATTATAAAACATGATAAATTTAATAAATTGACTGTCTACCATGCAGATCTGCATAAATAAATTACTTCAATAAAATATACAATTGGGTTTAAATTCTAACATTTCATTTGTGCCATTTTTTCTTAACATATACCTACCTCTTAAAATAGAATAATCCATATTCAACATATTTTTGGAATGCTATCTGACACTTTTCTGCACATTTTGTTTCAGTTTTCACATAGCGGAACAACAATCATGCCAAAAAAAAAGAAACAAAGACTACCAAACCAATCATGGCAAATGAATCATCGAAGACCAAAAAAACCAAGGCCATTAATCAACAACACTACATCATATGACACTCCTCCTCCCCCTCCTGGATTAAAGGGAAGAGAACTTGGACTGTATTACAGGAATCTTAGTCTACAAGGAAAAGGGCAAAAGAAAGATAAAGAAAAAGTGGTAAGAATGTGTAATGTTCCAGCAGTCTAGTTGTGAGATCATCTGTATTGCAATCTGTACATCCAGGTTTCAAATCGTAAGGCACACCGCTGTCATATAGAAGTTATATATATATGCATGTTTCATTGCTGCCTATTTCTCACAGTTAACAAAAATATTGTGAGGAAACCTGCATGTTTTCAGAGTTCTTAATGTATTTGGACTTGAATGAAGTCTGCCATTATGCATTTGGTCACCATGGTGAACTATGTGTAATGATCTGACCCTTCATACAAGGTGGCCAGTGCTCAGAAGAGGGATAGCTTACACTAGAGACTTGATAAATAGGTCTTTGAATTCTGTGGCTTACACAAAAAGCGATGATTTTATTATTAGAGATTTACTATTATATTCCAATTAGAGATATTAATGAAAATGTAGGAACTGAGTTCCTCAATATCTCTTCAAATATGTCTATCCAGAACATGTTATTCATGGACATTGTAGGATGGATAATAGATATAGTACATATTTTTTATTTGATAGACATGATTAATCACCAACTTGTTGGAGGTGTGGCCGAAGATGGAGTTTGTCCATTTGTTTGCGATCTAGAAAATATCTATTCAATCTAGCCTTGCATGCTACAAAAATAATAATTTCCTATATATTTTCAGATCAAACTAAACATTTCAGAGAAAGTAATTGTTGACATACACAGATGTCTGGCAAAGATAGAAAGTATTGCTAGAGAAAAAAATATATATTTTCCACCAGCAAATAAGCTAGAATTCATTGAACCAATAAAGAATCAAAATTTCATTCCAATAAAAACTCCAGAAATCAGACATGCTGTAACCAACATTCATAAAATAGATGATGATGTAATTCTTATCAAAAATGAACCTGAGGTAATTGAAATCTTAGACACAAATGAAGATGGCGAAGAAACAGCTGAAGCAATAAATGTTAAAAAAGAAATAATTGAACCAAAATCTGGGTTCTCTATATCTAATAGTTATACCATCACACCAAGTACATCTACTTCTAGTTTCACTATGAACAAAGTGCCGACATCGAATGAGTATAAATACAGCTACGACGACATTATAACTGGTACATTTCAAGAGAAACTAGACGAGTGCCTTGCTCAAGGTATAGGAATAAATAAGATTGATTCTGAGACTAATAGGTTGAGCCAGATGTTAAAGGAAAATTATGAGCAAATGCTATCATCAAATGAAAAGTATAGGAAGATGCTGAATTTTCGTAAAACTTTACCAACATACAAGAAAGCTTCAGTTCTACTTGATGTCATAAACAAAAATCAAGTGGTTGTAATCAGTGGGGAGACTGGATGCGGTAAATCTACACAGGTGAGGAAAATCATGCTACTCATGCTATAAATAGGAAATATCTTTATACAAATACTATCATAAGAAAAAGTAGTTCATGTCCTTATCGAAGTGACTATGGCGGGCACGTGATAACCGACGGCGACAGTGCTAATATGCATGTTTTTTTATTTGCTCATAAAAAAAGCTAACCACAAATAGATCTGTTCCACAAAATTTAAAATATCTTCAAAAATAAGAAAGTTACAAACATTTAAATTTCATTGAAATTAAACAAATTTTAACGTATTTGTCGCATATATTTTCCATAATTTTATGACCTGACGTTTCATTAAAATGTATTTCATTACAATGAGTAACAATCGCGAAATCCTTAGAAAACATTTCAATTTCATGTTAGCAAGAAAGAACATCATCACGGAAGATATCAGCAAAAAGTACTTGATAACATTGTGCATCATGTGCACCGTACTAAACTAATTTAAAGCTGTAGAGAGTGAAAGCAATAGAGCACGTCACATTTCTTTCTCTTTCCAATGAAACAGCGTAATGTGATGTGACTATAGCAAGCGTGAAAAAGAAAGATGATGCACAAGTCCTTGTGACTACACTGGGGCTTCTGCATATCCTTGCATTTTTAGCAGCAGTGTAGTGTTTTATAGTACATAGCTTTATTTCTCGTATTAGTGAGCCCACAGTACTTCTATCTTAAATTAGTAAAAATGCGCGAGCGTAGCGAGCGAGAAAATTAAAGTTTTTGAAATTAAATCTTGGAAGTGATTTGATTCATTGATCTTGTTAGCGTGCCCTAGGTTTTTGTGGCCTAGAAGAACCAAACAAGTAAAGTAAGTATCTGTGTTAAAAGAAAAATGAAATACCCGACTGGATAAGAACGACTTTTACGCTATCAAAAATTATAAAAATACGTATTGAATGCATTGATTGAAAATTTATTATTACTAATTAAATTTAAACATGTGACTTTATGCAAAATTACAAACATACCTACAAGATATGCGCAATTTTCTTGGCAGTCGGGAAACAATTTTTGCTTAGTGATTATTTTTCGTGAATTATATATTTGTAAAAGACTGCTTAGTTCGAATAATTCTAATGAAATCACTTATGTATTACGGAAAAGCTCGTTTAGAACTCCAACGTTCTATCGAATCTAACGACGAATGCGAGGTACATCAAAATCGTTTAAGCCTTTTAGGCTTGTAGGCGATCATATAGAAACATACCCACATACATACACTCAAAAAATATAATCCTCCATCTTACGCAGTCGGATAAAAGTAATAGGAAATAATCAGGCGGTACTGTACTGATATGGCTCAAAAATACTATGGATATTAAATAACTTAATGGAGAGGAAGGATTTTTGGTAATCGCCAGGATATTTCGAGCCAGGGTTGAACCCCCAACCCCCCCAAGCTATTAGGGATACGTCGCTTAATATCTTTACATTTTATTCCAGGTGCCACAACTTATTCTAGACGAAGCAATCGAGAACGGTAGAGGTGCACACATTAAAGTTCTAGTCACTGAACCCAGGCGTATTGCCGCTTCCTCACTCGCTGCCAGAATAGCGGAAGAGAGGGGCGAACGGCTTGGCGATTCTGTCGGATATGCTGTTAGACTTGAGGCGTAAGTTATCAATAAAGAATTCTTCGGGGCTTACAAAGTATCAGCAATATATGGTTATGGATGGATGCCTAAGATGCGCACCGCGAAAAAATTTCCCATAATTAATATATTATTTTTGAGTAAAATAACATTTTTAACCTGAATAAGTGTATACATTTTAATTTTTATATTTAGTAACATTATCGACAATTAGTAAAGTTGCTATTTTTGCCCGACTACGGCAAAGCAAAAAGGAAGGTTAAGTGTTATTCCACCAACTTCATTCACTACAAATTTTCTTGTAGCCTATTTTGACACTACATTCGCTACATTCTCTTATTTTAAATTGCCTATTTTATATATTTTTTTTTATTCATTGATAGGCTTACGCTTAACCGCCAGCTCGCCTGATGTTAAGCGACGCTGTGGTCTATGATGGAACACGCTTGTGAAGAAGAAACCTATTCACCCAGGTTATCTATCATCTATCAGGAAAAACCAACTCGGGTAGATTATTCCACAATTTAGAAGTTCTTTTAATAAAAGTGGAGCCAATATGGTTTGATCGAATATTTGGATTATACATCATAAAATGATGTAGAGTTACAACATTGGTCTTTTCAAGGTCAGAGTGAATAGGTATCTTCTAAGTCTGCGTGCTGCATCTCTGACTACATCGTCGCTTTCGAACTTGCGAGTTGGTGGTCAAACGCGGACTTATTCTTGTTAAAAAAATAATATCGCTGTTAGAAACTGAGAGTTAATCTGAATAGCAGTGAAGAAAATTAAATCATATCTATTTGACTTAAATTTCACATGAAAGCCATATTTAGTGGTTTATTTCTTACAGAGTGCAGTGCAGGGAGCGCGGCAGTATAATGTTCTGTACGACTGGCGTGCTATTAGTAGAGTTAGAACAGAACCAAGCCCTCAGCGGGTACAGCCACATTGTGTTGGATGAAGTACACGAGAGGGACTGTCAGGTTGACTTGGCCATGTGTATGCTCAAACAGGTATTTTTTTCTGATTTAATAATTCTACGGCGAGCCGTGACTCAGGTCACGTATCAACTGATCGGCACCTTCCACCACTCGTTTTAAAACAACGTAGCAGAGGTCATTCACGCACGGCCCTTGAGAGAATAATTTTCTTAAGCGTCTTCAGTTGATATATTAGCGGTAAACTAAGAGGTTCGCTACCACCTTCCTCTTGGGAATGAAATGCTTTACCACCGTCCTTGTTTCCTGAAAACTATAACCTGGGTATATTCGTCTATTGTAAAAAGTATCATCTAAGTCTACGTGCTTCATCGTCGGCCACAGCGTCGCTTCCCATCAAGCGAACAGCTAGTCGAATTGCTAGTCTATTACTATACAAATAGACTAACAATTTGTCAAAATTGTCTTTGAATTGGATCAGCGAGCAGCGAACGAGTGATGTTCACTTAGCAGCCTTGAGGCGCTGGTGGTCAAACCTAGAATTATCTTATCCTAAATGATATTATAAAAGCGAAAGTAACTCTGTATGTCGTCTGTCTCTCTCTCTCTCTCTCTGTCGTCTGTCTATCATTATGAAATTTAGCATGGAGGTTCTTTAAACCCTAGAGAAGGGCATAGGCTATATTTTAACATCACCATCGTCGCCGATTTTCATCACTGCGCGGCTGACCGCGGAGCGCAGCTAGTTCTATATAAAAAATATAGAAAGAGTCTATTTCTCTATCTGTTTCTAATACTTAAACTATAATGTCGGATAGGCAATGAAATGTAATTTTTGAAGATTAGGACTTTCCCTGTATGTTGCTGAATAATTGGAAACTTGAGCTGATTACGTATTTTTTTTAAGTCAAAATTAAATTTTTAGGCAATGATTGGAACAGTGCGGCAATCTAACTGATATATTATTATGATAATGGACAAGCACAAAAGTACCTAATGGCTCAAAGTGCATCCGAGAATTGGACCCCATTTATAAGATGATAATGGACATCTTATCTAGTTTTCTTTTGCAGATCCTACAAAAACGTAAAGATCTAAAACTAATTCTGATGAGCGCCACCATCGATGCTGACAGCCTTAGCAAGTACTATGACAACTCTCCAATGGTCCACATAGAAGGGCTGGCCTACCCTGTGAAAGATATATACATGGAAGAAATTCTATGGTTAACTAATTTTCAACTACCACCGAAACCAGATGTTCAACAAAAGCCGAAAGTTTGGCAAAAATTTGTTACTAAATTCAAATCTGCAGTGTCTGATACGGAGAAAGATATACAATATAAAGCTAGTATAGGTGAGTATTGTAAATATAACTATAATCTTGGGATTTTTAAGGCTAAAGTGCTAGATTGACATGCTCTACCACGGCTGTACCATCTCTTACCATTAGCGAGTCGGTGGCCAATCGTAGATCTATTTCTTATTGTAAAATATTTATGTTTAAGCTTCATGGCTGGAGCCTCTTAAAACCACGTTGGATCCAAGCGTCATAGAACAAATAAAAGACAGAAGAATAGAAGACATAAACATGGATCTCATCATCAAACTGCTTGAGTACATTTGCCAAGGACAACCGGGCGCTATACTAATCTTTCTCCCCGGAATCATCGATATTACCAAACTGATGTCAATGATGAAAAATAGTCATGCATTCCCGCAATCGTCACACGAAATCTATGCGTTGCATTCGAAACTACCCACAATCGATCAGAACAGGATTTTCAAAAAACCACCGAATGGGGTTAGGAAGATCGTCATAGCGACGAACATAGCGGAGACTTCTATTACCATCGATGACGTTGTTTACGTGGTAGACTGCGGGAAGATGAAGTATAAAGGGCTGAATGTTGAGAAGAATCATTCGACATTGCAATCGGAGTGGATTTCTAAGGCGAATTTAAGGCAGAGGTAAGACTCAAGGTTTTGAGGTATTTATTTTATACTTTTTTTTTTTTTTTTTTTTAATTTGCAATCTTTTGAGATGGGGAGCGCTATGGTGTCAAAAGTTTCCGGCAGGCTAGTCGCCTGACTTGCGATCCGCAGGTCCTGGGTTCAAATCCCGCGGCACGCACCTCTGTCTTTTCGAAGTTATGTGCGTATTGTTGATTGCCACCAACTTCAAACGGTGAAGGAAAACTTCGTGAGGAAACCTACATGTCTGAGAGTTCTCAATGATTTTAAAAGATGTGTGACGTCTACCAACCAGCATTTGGCCAGCGTGGTACACTATGGCCTTACCATTCTCACAACAATTCTTGGTTCGTTGTTTCTCTTTGTTTTATTTTATCTTTTTTTTAGGGTTCCGTACCCAAAGAACGTAAAAACGAGACCCTATTACTGAGACTTCGCTGTCTGTCCGTCCGTCCGTCCGTCCGCCCGTCCGTCTGTCACC
Source organism: Lycia hirtaria (assembly GCA_947563715.1). NCBI lineage: Eukaryota > Metazoa > Arthropoda > Insecta > Lepidoptera > Geometridae > Lycia > Lycia hirtaria. The sequence goes on along the minus strand of OX387377.1, from coordinate 11,057,736 downwards.
AGGCTGTATCTCATGAACCGTGATAGTTAGAGAGTTGAAATTTTCAGAGATGATGTTTTTATGTTGCCGCTATAACAACAAATACTAAAAAACAGAATAAAATAAATATTTAAGGAGGCTCCCATACAACAAACGTGATTTTTTTGCCGTTTTTATAGATAATGGTACGGAACCCTTCGTGCGCGAATCCGACTCGCAGTTGGCTGGTTTTATTTATTATTTTATTAAATTGCAGTATATCCAATAAAAAAATATCGTTCAAGTTTGTTCATAAAAGACGGAGTTATGGTGGTGTTATATTATAACCAACATAGAAAAAAATATACAATCGAAATGAGAACCTCTTTTTTGAAGTCTGTTAAAATCCAAACCAATCAATAATTTTGTCATGACACCAGTCTTCAACTCATGGTATTGGATTTGTTACAGGCGTGGACGCGCGGGTCGTTGCCAGCCGGGTATCTGCTACCACCTTATAACCACATTCCGAGCTGACAACCTTCCGGACCGGCTGTTACCAGAAATACAGAGAACTAACCTGCTAGAAGAAGTGCTTTGCATCAAGAAACTCAGGCTGGGAAAAGCAGAGAAAGCTTTAAAAATGATGCCAGCTGTCCCCGCGGAAAAAACTATCCATTCGGCTATAAAGCATTTGCAACAGTGAGTATAAAGTACATTCATTGTAAGCACAATATTATAAACAAAATTGATGTCTACCAACCAAGCTCTGAATTTCAGATATAAGGGTAGTTAATATTAGTCATTGATGCTTGAAGCAATGATAGAGAAACATGACTGTTTCTCACTCCCTTGCATGATAATTGAAAGCACGGAATTATTGTTTGCGAGTAGGAATAGTAAATTCGAGTATATACCTCTTTCAATCCACCTACTCACTCTTGGCTTGCAGCTCCCCAGATTGTAGGACTTGGAAAACATGGAAGCGCATGATGTTTCAAAGTAAAATGATTCAAAAATCACTTTTGATACATGTCGAAATCAATGTGCGTCATTTCCAAAAGTAACGATGTCCCACAAAATCTGCGTTAAAGATGGCGTTGCCGTTTTGATGTTGTGTTGCTCCATGTTTGCTCCGAACCAAAGATAATAAATTCTCTTGACAGGAGGTTCAAAACTTATTGTCAGGAGATTCAAACTAGTTGAAAGGGGGAACTCGTAATTAATGTCCAAGGGTATAAAATTAGTGTATTTCAGAGTGGGTGCATTGGACGAGAAAGAGACCCTGACCCCGCTCGGGTGGCACCTGGCTCGTTTGCCAGTGCACCCAGCGGCTGGCAAACTGCTGGTGCTTGGTTCTTTATTCGGGTGCCTTAACCGCGCCGCCAGCGTTGCCGCAGTTTGGGGCTTCAAGGAACCCTTCCAGATGGTCTTAGGTAAGTTATAGTATAAGCACTTCACCGACATAGCACAGCGGATTAGCAAGTTGAAGTAGCAGTGGGCAGGGCACATAGCACGTAGAACTGATGGTCAATGGGGCTGAAAAGTTATCGAATGGAGACCACGCACCGGCAAACGCAGCGTAGGGAGACCGATTGCGAGATGGAAGGATGACCTCATGCCAGTGCCATAAAGGAGCTGAATACATGCGACTTCCAATCGTTCTTTTTGGAAATCTAAATACAGCCTATGGTCAGCAGTGGACTTATTGTGGCTGAGATGATGATGATGAAAGGTACTCAGCAGTAGATAATATTCTAAAGCTAATGCAGTCCTTCAACAATCCCGAAGTGGACGTGAGTAAGGCTTGAGGTAAGCACTATATATTCGTAGCTTAATGGCTCGAAGTGCTTCCGGCAACTGGACCCCAGATGAGTTAAATTTCGTGTTAAGAGCCTACGAGATAACGCAGAGGCCCTGACGTCATGAAATATTTTTACATGAGTTCATAAAGCATATGATGAAAAAAAAAACTGGCAGCTTACCTATTAAAATTTTAATTTAATGTGATATTTACGCTAGAACATTTGTATAATAGAAACCCTACTTTATTTATAAGCTATCATATCATAAAATAACTTTTAAATTGAACCCCTAAAGCCCCTGACAAAAATAAACAGTTCAATAGATTTTCCTGAATCATATGTAAGGCAGTGGACCCATGTCATCCGGCACGGCGCCGGAATCCTACGTTTTGGCCCACTCAAAAAAGTTGAATTCCGGCGCCTTGCAGTGAAATTTCACTAATTGCGTGCCGGATGACTTGGGGCCGGGCCCTAAGAAGGCTTTTGATTAAGTCGACTTTTCAAAAATAAATCTAAATCGGTTATTCCGTTTGAAACACAATCGAGTTATACAGACTGTTTGTTAAAGAGAATTAATGAAGATAGCTGAACTACAAAAAATGTTACCCGCTAATAGTGCTACAAAACTAGACCAAAATTTTCTTCCACAGGCAAAGAAACTCAAGTGGACGCGGCGAAAATGACTTTCGCACTCGGAGAGCCAAGCGACCACGTCGCCATGTCTGAAGCGATCATACAATGGGAACACTGCCCGGATCACGAAAAACGCACATATGCTTACCACAACTTCCTATCAAACAACAATCTACAACTGCTGTCTAACATGAAGAGGCAGTTCGCTGATAATCTGAAACAGATGGGGTTTCTGTCTAAGCCTGATGTGGAGTCGAGTTGGGAAAATAGGAATAATGACAACTTAAGCCTGTTTAAAGCTCTGATCGCAGCTGCTTTGTATCCCAATATTGGTACTGTAAGGTGAGGGTTAGATCATTTTTTTGGGTTCTGCATCCGAAGGGTTCAAACGGAGCCCTATTTCTCAGCCTACAGGACATGCACCGTCACAGCGATAATACCGTAGAAAATTCTCGCACGGCATCTGCGTTCAGCGTCGGCAGTGTCGACATTCGGCGTCTTCATCCAGCGTCGGCAACCACGCATGGTTGGGCCTGTCTCAGTTTTCCGATGTAATGGCAAGGTGCCAGATGACCGGTGCCTTGACCCTGTACCAACATCGGACGGCAAAGATGCGGTCCAACCTTTACAGCGTACCAAGGTCACACCATATATGTACAGTTAATGCACGGTCTATAGTTCCTGTCACGTAAAAAAGATTGCTTGTGTGTTCGAGGTAATGAACAAACCAGCGTTCTTTTTACGTGACGGGAACTGTAACGATAATTATTGCACTAACGCTTGGTGGTCCATCTTCTTCTTTTTGTATTAGACCACGCGATTAGCGATTTTCCAGTGTCAAGTATTGAGTTATCGTCAAGTTTCTTGAATAATGCAAATTATTTATAGTTCTAGTTACGTAAACAGTCTTTTTAAACTTTGACTCTTGCCTCAGTAAAGTGATGGCGACTTTACTAGAAGCTTCCATGGAATTTTGCCGACAACGTAAAATTACACGTTCGTTTCACTGCTTTATTTCACTTGCCCACACTCACGCACTTGATCGAACATTACCACCATTTTTATCGCATTAATATTCATAATAACACAAGTTTAGGAAAATAAAACAGAGCAACTACACGTTTCTATAACGTTCCCGACAAAACTCGAGATCCAGTTCAGCTCCGGCCCGATCGATGTACATACGTACCGATATGTCAACATATCAAGAATTCAACCTTAATATGCTTTCTCTTACGTTGTACTGAATTTCGGTGTTAGTAACTTTGTATATTTTTAGTTATATCGCAGTTTCGATTTATAACCGACTTCAAAAAAGAAGGAGGTTCTCAATTCGACTGTATGTTTTGTTCACCGATTACTTCGCCAATTATGAATTGATTCTGGTGATTCTTTTTTTGTTTAGTATGTAATAGATCAGAGGGGACTATGGAACCACATATAAATTTTATCAAAATCGGTTCAGTACTTTGGTGTTTATAACAAAGTAACTGGAAAAATGTCATCCAAGTAAACGAAATTGCGTACTATGAAGTCGGTTGTTTCAGTTTTTTAAACTACAATTATTTATTACTACATTTATTAATTTTACAGGTGGAAGAACAAAAACATGCGTAACCTATACAAACCAGTTCGAATCTTGGCGAGGACCCCGGAAGACGGGCCGGTGACCATCCATCCCAGCAGCGTGATGGCGACTAAGATGGGGCGAAGCAGCCGGCACCCCACCTGCCTCAACTCGGGCGCCAACTGGCTGGTATACTGGCTGAAACAGAAGTCTTCGGTGCTCTACCTTCTGGACGTCACTTGCGTCTACACGTTGCCGTTGTTGTTCTTTGGCGACCTCAACTTTACTAAAGGTTCGTTGTTATTTATTGTTACTATCCACCCCATCAGCGTCAGCATCCTCATCTCAACCATAAGTCCACTGCTAGACATATGCCTCCATGGATTCAAAAGGACCAATTGGAAGCGGCTTACATCCAGCGTCTTCGTGGCACTTGCATAAGGTCATCTGTCCATCTCGTGGCTGGTCTCCCTACGCTGCGCTTGCCGGTGCGTGATCACCGCTCGATAACTTTTCCAGCAGCGTGATGGCGACTAAAATGGATGAGCGCAGCCGTTAGCTCACCTTCCTATAAAAACATTTCTATTTACCCGACTGCTCAAGAAGGCCTGACCCGACCCACAAAAAACATAACCCTGTTTTTTGTGGGTATGTATGTATGTTTTTATGTTTCTATATTGATATTGATATTCCTCCTACAACCTAAACAGCTTAACTGATATTGATGTGCGAGGTGTCGTTAGATTCGTCTTCACTCCCTGAGTGTAGGCTATATCTTTTTTGTTATAATAATAATAGACAGGAGGAGACAATGGGCTCTCTCTAGATAATTGGATCAAGGGTCGAATACAAAAGGCAGTCATCCTAGACACGGCGCGCGTTGTCAGGAGATTCATCAGTTTGTAGTCCTTACCGCCGACAGCTTGAGTCCTGCCCCGTTGCCGGCGCCACCCTATTTTAAGTTTTTTATACTATTTATGTTTTACATATATTTATTGTAAAAAAACTTAAAAGTTAAGAAATAATATAAATAAAGTGATAACAATTATACAGCTCTCATAAAATTAAATTGCGTTTTCGTAACGTCCAACAAACTTTGTAAAAAATAAGTAATTTTACTACAGTTATTCGAAATAATGTGCATTAATAACGTTTTACAGCAACTGTACCCATACTTTCTCACAAATAAAATATAATCAACATTCAACAGTGTATCAAGCGAAACGAAATCGTAAGTTAAACTGCAAAAATCGCTCTTCTGCAGTCGGTTATTTTGTTTTTCTTTAAATATACTTGTTTGTTTAGATAAAATTTGTACAAAAAACTTAAGTTATTTTTATTATTATTGTATATACTTCACAGGTATTATTATTTCTTTGTTACAGCGGAAACCCCTGAAGAATGCCTCATCTCGATTTCTTCGCTAAAAGTGTGCTGTAAGAGTGAGACGGCACAAGTCTTGTTTCAGCTGAGATCTTTATTGGACCAAGTACTGACATCCAAGATAACGGAATCTTTAGGTCAGCAGATGCGAAAGAACCACGAGTTTGATCAAGCAGTGTTAAGGTAGGTCTTGTGTATGTTTTATAACCCGCTCACGAAACAGACTCATGTCCCGAGCGTAAGAGATTACTTTTTACCTTTTGTATTTATTATCACTGTTAACGCAACATTCGGAACGTGGATACATCTGTCAATGTCACTCAAGCTCAAGAATTTTCTTTCTTCTAACAAAAAGGGCGATCGACGTGTATGGACGACATTATCATTTATATAATATTAATTATTAACTTCATCATAGAAGTTTTGTGGAACTGGAACGGAAATACACTATTCAAGAAATTGCAGATTTTTTACTTTACGAGACCGACGTCAAACGACCTAGCCCCCAACAATCACCTAAACTGTGTACAATGTACATCCATATATTGACAATAAAAATCTTGTAAAGAAAATATACATTAGTGTCGTAATAATTACAGGTGAATTCAGCTTGCATTAATATTAAGCAAAAAATAATAATAAACAATTTAAAATTAAAATATTGCCATTAAGAGTCTGTAATCCGACCATCGTCCGTCTCGCTCGCGCATACCTAAATTTTTGAAGATTTGAAATGCCTGGCATGAATTTATAAAAAATAATTTCGTTTGTAAAACTAAAAAACAACATCACATTCGACAAAAAATTCAGTTTAATCCAAGCTAATTTTCATACATAAAATAAAATTATTTTTAGAAACTATTAATTTCTAAAAATATTTTTTATGTATGAAAATTGACTTGGATCAAATTGAAATTATAGTCGAATATTTGTGATGTTGTTGAAGTTCATGCAATCATTTATACCTTCAAAAATATGGGTATGCGCAAGCGAGAGGATGACCGGATTACGGACTCTTTAATGGCTTTATTTTAATTATAAATGATTTATTTTTATTTTTCGCATCAATATTAATACATGCTAAATTCACCTGTAATTATTGTGACACATATATATTTTCTTTAAAAAAAAATATTGTCAATTATATAGACAATAGACAATATTTTTATTGTGACAAAAACTTAAATATTTACATAACTTAAAGCTAAAGACTAAAACCAAGTTTTTGCCACAAGCAATATTAATATTACAGTCATTTTATATATTCAAGAATGTGGGTATGCACGAGCTAGATGGACGTTGATCGAACTATGGACTTGTCAAATTAATTAATAATAAGCTATTGAATTATATGTCCAACAATTATGTCAAATCAAGAAAATAAAATATCAATAATTTATTAAAATAGACAAAATCGATTTATGATAGTTGATCTTATATATATATATTTTTTTTATGATATTCCAATCGGCACACTAATTTATTTAATTATATTTCAGTGCTGTTATAGACCTTATTACAGCAGAGGACGAAGGAACACAATACATGGACGATGAAGATGACACCAGCTATGATACAATCACCATTGAAGATGATTAATGTGAAGACGCCGAAGAAAATCTTGGCCAAAGAATACTCAGTATTGCCTCGACCACTCAAAGAAATAAAAAGATATAAAGAAACATAGAGCGCGTTGGTCGCCAGTTTCTAATGCGCATAAATAAAATAATGTGATAGACTAAGGGCGTGGTGCCGTGACAAGGACTTTAAAATAGAGAAAGTGCTCTACAAAAGAATGAGAAAGGTATATACACCTTAATAAAACATTTGGCATGATTGTTAAAACAGAATGTATTTTACAGAAGAATAGGAGGGATATGATAAAGATTATTTAATATAACAGATAATGTTATTCGTACTTGTGCCTAATACTCTGGCAATCTGTAGAGCCTAAAACTCGTTAGTCTCAGCTGTGAGAGTGATAGATACAGGGGCATTGGGGCCTATTCTCTCACCACTAAAATAGTTTAAATACCTAAAATGACTAAATAAAAAAAAAAAAACCATACAATTATTTAAAAAAAAATACTAGCTTAAGCCTGCAGGCCTAAGTTGCGCCCCTTGACATTCTTTTTTTTTGTACTCTTTTTATCGTGCGAAAACATGAAAAAGTTACGCTGTTCTATAAGTCTATCTCATTTTTGAAATTTTTGTCGCAGGTCGCAGCTGCAGAATCGACCCCTGTATATTATTTACCCGACTATTCACGGTTATGTTTTTTTTATAAAATTTGAAAGAAAAAAAATGTCTCCATCCTAGTTATTAATAGTGCCAATCACATATAAAAACGGATTTGTTTCTTATACCTAGGGTTCCGTACCTTAAGAATTTCGTGATTCTAAATCAATGAGAAGTATTTTCATATTATTGGGTTTTAATTTACTTGGGACCTTGCGAGTTTTAAAATAGTCTAAATACAGGATATTTTTAATAGATATCTATATTAAAAGAAAAACGAAATACCCGATTGCAGAGAAGCTATTTTGCAGGCTGACTTCGTTATCCTTGATACGCTGTTGAGTATTGTTTTTGTGATAACGTATGATTAAAATCGCTGTAAATGATTATAAATGCGCATTCTTTAAAATAGTTCTAGTAAAATCACTTATTTATTACGAAAAAATACGTTGAAGGTTACGAAAAAGTGCATTTATTTTTATTTTTGGGAGAGTCATTATTCTTATTATAAAAAAATATAATCTATGACACTTAGAGAGTAAAGACGAATCTAACGACACCTCACACGTCAAAATCGGTCAAGCCGTTTAGGCTGAAAGAAGTCATATAGAAACATACATACCCACTTACAAACATACATACTCGTACACTCGAAAAACATAACCCTCCTTACGCAGTCAAGAAAAAATGGCAGTTTTACCCGACTGCGTAAGGAGGGTTATGTTTTTCGAGTGTATGTATGTATATATGTGGGTATGTATGTATGTTTCTATATGATCGCCTACAGCCTAAACGGCTTGACCGATTTTGATGTGCGAGGTGTCGTTAGATTTGTCTTCACTTCTTGAGTGTCATAGGCTATATTTTTTTTGTAATATCTAATAATAACACATATCTCGCAAAAACAAAAAAAAGTTTTTTCGTAATGTCCAACGAGCCTTTACGTTATAAACAAGTGGTTTTACTAGAATTATTCTAAAGAACGCGCATTTATAATCGATTTTACGCATACTTTCTCACAGAAAACGTACACTCAACGACGTAACAATCGTAAGTTACACTGAAAAAACTGCTTTTCTGCAGTCGGGTATTTTCTTTTAACATAGATATTTCTTTAGAGTTTATTTTGCGTTGACTTAGATGCTAGATTATAGCTATGCGTTCTTGTGATAAATTTTCTTGATAGACAGACAACAAAGTGATTCTATAATTTTTTTTGGGGTTCCGTAGTCAACATAATATAGTTTCACCCATATAGTTTTGCCATGTCCGTGTGTCTGTCCACGGCTTTGCTCAAAGACATTTAGTAGGTACTAGAAAGCTATAATTTAGTACAGGTATACATATTAATCACGCTGATAAAGGGTAAGAATATTCCATCAAGTTAAAAAAAATATTTAGATAAGTAAAAATTATTTCTGTCAAACATTTAATCTGCCTACTTATATGTTCATATTATCACAAAGCCACACTGCGCGTGGCCCGACACGCACTTGGCCGGTTTTATTTTTCCTCTTGAGGTACGGAACTAAAAAAACATTGACTTCAATGTTTTTTTAGCAATATTTAGGGGTTCAAATTTGTTATTACCTTTTTTAGTTTCTAATACTATTAATATGTCGTCTGTGAATTTAACTAAACATATTATATTTTGTAGAGGTCTGTCTATAAAGTTCCTATAAATGTTATGGTAATGTTAATTACGTTTTATAAAATCCGAGCTGATTGTCCTAGTATCCGCCTCTAAACTCGGATGAATGGGTAGTTTTACAAAAAAATACTTTGTTTGTAAGAGTATAGTTATGTTATGTTGTTCAATCTAGGTAAACCAATTTAATAAACGGTCCCTTATAGATTTTTATTTTAGCGTGGCAACACAGGTTTATATGACTGCCTACCGAAGTGGAAAAAAATATGTTCTAATTTTTGGTTAAATACTAGTATAAATGTTGTAAAACATTTTCAATATACAAGTAAATAATATGAAATTAAATATTTGAAATATTATTTTTATTTGGAACTGTAACATAATGTTTTAAGAACAATAAAGTGATATCACTTAGTTTTTACTGTTTTATTTTTCTACTTTCAACGTATGTATTATTATTTAAGTATTGTAGGTACCTAAATGTAGTTAGTGGATCTGGCAACATTTCGTTTGCCTGCCTGATAAAAAGTTGTTTTGATAAACACTCATTATTTCTTGAGTATTTCTTCCATGCTCATTATGAAGATATTTTTTCCCTAAAAGTATACGGTTTTATTTATTTTGAAAGTCTGTATAGGTAAACTATATTTTTCGTGGTTTAGACATTTGAATATGCTGAATTTAACTCGGGTAAGTTGAAATGAGGTTATGTTTACAGCAAATTATGTTGTTTACCTACTCTATTAATTGTTAAACATAAGTTTGTGCTTCAGAGAATCGTAACCAGACCTCTATCTGCGATAAGCAGAGCAGTTCACAACCAATATCTGATAACAAATGAAAATAATGGCACTAGAGAGATTACATTAAATCATGAAAAAACTAAGTAAGTGTACTCTTTTATTTATAAACTGCACTTTCCCCTCTTTCTCTTTCTCTCCAAAGGTCGCGTTAATAACTAGAATTAAAATTAGGTACTTACATATAGTCAAAAAGTAGGTATTATTACTAAAATAAGTGGCAAAGACCGTGTCGAGATACGTATATGGAAGGTTCCGTAGCTAATGTAGTAATCTAAAAGAAAACCACTTGACGAGTATTGTTGCTTAGAACATTTTGCAAAAAAGTCAATTGACTCTAAAACGAACTATGACGTCTCTACAACTTCTTGACTAATTATATCTTGTTGTTATTGTTAGTGTTAGTGTTATTGTTTTTTTGATAGTAAGGCTGTTGTCGTAGTTGTGTATTGTAAGTTTTTTTATGCATGAACGATTTTACTATTTATAGAAATTCCCTGTCCTTGGATATGATGAGCCATCTGATAGACGCAATAAATTTTAATAAAGATGATATCTCTTTGAGGGCTATTGTATTATCTGCCAAAGGAAATGTTTTTTCAGCTGGGCACAATTTGAAAGAATTAGTAAGTACACACCATTACCTGTATTATATACGCAGTAGGGTTCTTTAGTTGCGTAGGTTTTCGCACTGCATTTTTGAATTACATAGCTAACTACACCCCATACTAAATGTTAAAAGAGAAAAAAAAACATATTCGCTTTATTTACCCCTATTTTTTTTACCCCCGACCCAAAAACGACGGGTGTTATAAGTTTGACGTGTCTGTGTGTGTGTTTGTCTGTGGCATTGTAGTTCCCGAACGGATGAACCGATTTCGATTTTTTTCTGTTTGAAAGGTGAATTAGTCGGGAGTGTTTTTAGATTTTCATCAAATTCCGTTCAGCCGTTTTTTGTTGTCGGGGGTTTTTGAGTTTTCTAAACTTATACATGTTCAAGATTTTATTGTACCCTACCACTTTTTCAGCTGGCCTTGTGGCTCAGTTGGTAGTATGTCTGCCTACTGTGCTGTAGGTCGTGGGATCGATCCCCACCCAGGGCAAACATTTGTGATGAGCATGAATGATTGTTCTGTGTCTGGGTGTTTCTATGTATCATATGTATATTTACAAAAAAAAAGTATATATGTATTCTATCAGCCATCTAGTACCATAGTACAAGCTTTGCTTAGTTTGGGCTAGATGGTATTTGTGTGAAATGTCCACAAATATTTATTTATTTTTCGGGTATAATACGTATATCAAATAACAGCTTTCGCTGCCTTTTTCTTTTTTACAGTCTGTTTAAAAATATTTTTTTCAGCAATCAAGCACAGGTGTTGATCAACACAAGCTGATATTCACCAAAGCAACAGAATTAATGAAGTCTATTGTTTTAAGTCCAGTACCGGTTATAGCAAAGGTAAATAATCCCATATACCTAAATAAAATTTATCACGCTACGCCATAAGACAAGAAATCAAATTTATCCCGCGATAGCCCGCTGCTAGATCTCTTGCCAAATAATGATAGGTAAATATATTAAGTCGACGTCGTATATTACATCGAGATTGTTGTGTTATCTAAGAAAACACTTCTAAAATAAAAATGTTTTTTTTGTAACTTATTTTTATTTTTCGTATAAGTAATGCTTTATAATCATCTTCATGATCATTTTAAGTTTTTCCGCCTTTTACTAAAAAGGATCGATTCGGTTATACCGAAATCCCGTACTGATGAAAAATGTTCATACAAAGCTATAATGAAAAGATCCATTAGCTTACGTCGCATTGAAAATGTCTGTTACTAAGTACTTGACATTTTAAACAAGTTTAGGAAATTTAAAAAACCTCAACATAAAAAACGCCTGAACCGATTTGATAAAACGTAGCTAAGAGCACTCTCTATCAAATCTTCTTTCAAACAAAAACAATTAGGATTAGTCCATCCGTTTGGAGCTACGATCCCACAGACATTAACGTCAAATCCTACCTTTTGCGTTGGGGGTTAAAAAATCACGTGTTAAACAAGCGATTTATTCACCTAATTTTAAAAGGAACTTCCACACAAGAAAACCCAGAATTACATTTGTCTTAGTTTATTACCATGTTGGGAATGACTGTGTAAACCCTATAGTATGAGTGTCGATCTCAATATGGCCTTGACGACTATATTACAGGTGAATGGATTCGCTACTGCTGCAGGATGTCAGCTAGTTGCCAGCTGTGATATGATCGTATGTTCAGATATCAGCAAATTCTCAACACCCGGGTAATAAAATTAAAACTTAATAGCTTATGTGTTACGATGTAAACTTGTCCAGCAACTAAAAAATAAGTACCTATGTTTAAATTGCAGGGCAAACTTCGGTGTATTTTGCTCGACGCCAGGCATCGCTGTTGGGAGGTCTGTGCCTAAGTCTAGAGCTACTTATATGCTTTTTACGGGTAAATAATATTTATGCACATTATACCATCGATAGATTAGGAACTTGCGTTTAGTTTAAAAAATAAAATAAGTGGACTCTACCGTGTCGAGTGAGACACGCGTAGTAGAGTTCCGTAGCTAATGTAATTAAAAAAATAATCGGCGAGTATTTTAGACTACTTGACGAAAAGGTGACCTCAGTACTATAGTGAAGTGTTTTATACATTTATCGCTATTTCTCGAAAAGTTGTAATCACGAGTGTTCAAACAATTTTCATTGAAAGTATTTAATATGGTCTACTATTATGGTTAGTAATAGTGAGGTCCAATAGTATAGAAATGCAGGGAGGACACAATTTTTTTCACTTTTGGCGACCTATATTTCGCACACATCGCATCTGAGAAGAAAAAATGAACCTTAGTTTTATTTTTATTGAATAGGTCTCATTCAACGATGCCATACACAATGGAGTGGAGTTGAAAAAAATCATCTATTTATACATATGTGTGGAGTGCCACCCCTATTTTTATTTTTTATTGTTTCTGAGTAAAATGACTGTGACATACGGAGAAACAAACAGACGGACATGGCGAAATTATAAGGGTTCCTATCCATAGTTACTACGAAACCATAAAAAACCTTTTCTCCATTTGTATGCGATATTGCGATTAGTCATAAATATGTATATGCATTTCTGTGGTTGTAATGCAAAAGGAACTAATGACATGCCAATATCACAACGTGTACAAACGACAATAGCACACGTGGTCTTGTACGTAGTTAACTACATACGTGTTTTTTTTATCTAGACGTAAATAATTATAGTTAAAACTGAAAATGCGAAATTTTGTTTTAAACAACTACTGAACCGATTTTGATGACATTTCTATAAAAAGAAATAAAATATATAATGTATATTTATAATAAATAGCCTCCTCCTTTTTCTAAGTCGTTTAATGACGGGGTTATTTGGTAACAAACTTTAAAAAAATCCAGCCGAATTATTAAAAAAATATCCATACTAAGTATATAAGTAACCGAGTCCATAAGAACTTTGTTTCTATTGTTGTACGAGTACCTATTACTATTGGAAGGTGGTGGACGCCTCTTGAGCGTTGAGACTAGTCGTATCCCGCGGTTTACCCGCAATCTATCTACACTTTACAAGGAAGGCACTCTCCAAACTTCATGTCTCTAGGATCAGCAGTTTGGGCTGTAGATACCTACATTATGTCAGTCAGTCAGAACAAAGCCTATTACACGGCCGGACGAATTTAGATAAAATTTGCTTAGAGGAAAGCTCTTTTGAAAAACAACCTTTCCCGTGGGATAACGACTGAAAAGGTTGAGCGGAACTAGTTTATAGTAAATGAATTCTAAAAACAAATACGAAACGAAAATAATACAAAAATGTGGGAACTTGTGAATGAATGTAAATTTTATTTTCAGGGGAACCATTATCAGCGAAAGAAGCGTATGAAAGCGGTCTCGTAACAAAAGTAGTACCGGCAAATGAATTAGACACAGAAATAGAGAAAATCACCGAGAAAATTAAACTGAAAAGCCGCAGTGTTATCGCACTGGGCAAACAGTTCTTTTACAAACAAATGGAGCTTGGTTTATTTGAGGCTTACAAACTGGGAGGAGATGTCATGGTGGAGAACATTAACGCTGATGATGGACAAGAAGGGATTAGGAGTTTTGTGGAGAAAAGGAAGGCTAATTGGAGCCATAAATAAATCATGGATAAAGGATTTTCTCTAACGTCTCTTATATATACCTGTCCCGCGGTGGCACCCGCGTAGTTATGATGATAATGAGAAAATATAGCCTTTTGTAAAATATGACCTTCTCCAGGTCCAAAGAAACTAGGTATGTGCCAAATTTCATAACGATTGGTTCAGCCGTTAACTGTGAAGAGGTAACAAACGGATAGAGAGACAAACGACAGACAAGAGTTACTTTCGCTTCTATATTAAAATGTAAAACACAATGTCAGAATTGGTGTTCCTACTAAAGCTCGTAGTTTCGAAAATTCATTGGTTACCAGATTGCTGTTAAAAAACAATCAACAATGATTATACTTATACATTCGGTTTTGTACCACTAATTTGATACGTATAGCACCCGTTTTTACTAGTATTTTATTTAATTAAATCAGTTATTTTTTATAATGGAGTACACATAAGAATCTGACTAGCTGTAAGTGTTGGGTACATTTGTTATGATCTAGTTTATAACTAAAATACAGGGAATTTTATAAAATAAAAGCCATTTTATTTACACTTATCCTTTATTTGACACTATAACAATATAGTTTATAGTATTGTGAAGCATAGAAGCGCACATGACACGGGGCTATTTAAATTACTATTTGGCCAATATGAAATCTTACATTATTTACATGTTATTGCAAAAAGGTATAAATTTATATTCATCTAACGGATATAATGTTAAAATTCCATCCTATAGTATGGTGCCATAAAAACAACGATAAAAATGTTCAGATACGTTTTCTTTTTTCTGGCATCATTTTTTAAATAAATACAAGTTTGCTTGTGTTACTTTCCGGTATGTGTAAAAGTGAAGGCAAGTTAGAGCCATTAAGTTCTTAGTTGACATTATCACTTGCCTTTGCAGATTGCAAGTGTGGTATCTCACTTGCAATGGTGCTATCCCACATTCCAAGTGTGCTATCCCACACAGGCGTAACGCATGGTGTGCGGGACGCTACACTTTCGCAGTCCCGCACCCCTATTCACAATAATTCGGATTCAGAATCGGGTCGGAAATTATATATCTCTAATATCTAATAATAATAACTGTATCTCTCCGTCATTCTGTATTGAAATGACAGAGATGGAGATATAGTTTCCGACAGGATTCCAAATCCGGCAAGTTGTGAATAGCCATATCAGTGCTTAGAAAATGATGAACCAAATCCACTTTTCAAACATAGCCTCATCTGACACATTTTTGCTTCTGACTTGACAACTATTTATGAATCTAATAAAACATACATAAATACATACTGCGAGTACTAACAGATGATTGGATATGGTGCTTTCGAACCACTGGTAAAAGAGACAGAAAAATATGGCTAATGTTTCTTTACTCTCTTTTTCTCTCTCTCGTTAGTCCGGCGCACCATATGCTATCGTCTATTAATATTTTTATATGACTTCCATCTCAAACTAGGCAAAAAAAACGGAGTACACAAATATGTACAACAAAGTGAAGCTGACTTTTGCAATTAAACAAAGGGATACAAAATAGTATTTAGCTCTTTTTTTTCATCAGCCCTGTTTGTTCAAGCTGTCCCACTGCTGGGCGCAGGCCATCTACTCATTGTGAGAAGGGTAAGAACATAGTCTACCACGCTGGCCAAGTGCAGATTGGCAGGCAGGCTCTTTCAATCTAAAATAACTATTTAAAAATGTTTTAGTTTTGACAATTATATATAAAATGAGTCTATTTAATACCTAACCCATACTCTTAATTTGACCTACATACAATTTTGTAGCCTTAGCAAAAGTTTGCTTCACTTTCAGTTTTTTTCTTTGTACTCCATCTGTTTCTTTCCAAATCTGAAACTTGCATACAACTTCAAGTTTCAATTATAATATTAGTTACAAGTTAAGAATACATGAATACTAATTTGGAATTACATGATACCCACAAATATAAAATGCAATTAACTTATAAATATGAATTTAATTATAATGATACATACATCTACAATTTTTAAGAAATAATTTATATTAATTTTATCATTGATGCTCCATTCCAACACCCAAAATGCTTCAATGTGTTATTGTCTCTATTTTCATATTAAATTGTGTTTATTTTATACGACGATTTATTCTGCTGTGCCCAGTACAGGATTAGTTCCTTATTGTGTAAAAAAAATATAACACTTTTTTTAAAATAATGATTTTCAAGTTTCACTCTTGCTTTTTCATTTCACAAAGGTCGTCGCACATGGGTCACATACTACAGCCAGGTCAGATACCAGATGCACATTGCACACTGCATTTTATATATACCTAATGCTACAAGTACATACGACCTACCACCTCGATCGGACTTTAGTATTTTTAGTTAAGAGCTACACTATAACACGAGATGTACTGTGTCTGTAGTAAGAGCATGCAAAAATGTCTTTTCTGATTGCCTTCTGCATCTGTGTTAAATATTCTGCCACATAAAAAATGCCGTTAAAGACATGAGAGCACTGTTACTTCTTATACATTTTATAAGAACTTGCCGCATGCAGTTGACTCACATCGTTGCTTTGTTTCAAAGGCAGAGATGGCGTTTTGTAGCTGTAGCGTGTGGCCTGTATGCGATGAGCCTAACGAAAGGTCTGCATTTCTGTTACAGTGGTGAGGTATAATTGCTAAAACCACCCCATAAAAATTGTGTTATACTTTTATTGAAAACTTAAATTTTTACATTTTTGGAAATCTTTTCCTCTATATTTACACAATTAGGAATCAAGATAATGACAATTAAATAAAGTGGTTTGTTAGATTTATGATGGAATTTATCAATTACTGATAATTATCTAATAAACTATCAAATTTGCATACAAGGCCATTCAATTATTCACATATTGTTGTTGGTTAGTTTTATTTCAACAAATATTATAGTAATTTTTATTATTAACAATGAGATTTTGGTAATATTATTTGACAAATATGACCTCATATGCAGTAACTTACACAATGTATGTAGTCAATTATAATATAAGAGAAGACACCCCACACTTCCTGCTAATTAATCCTTTGCAGTGAACAGCCTTGCTAACTTATTATAAACACTTGACCTAGATTATGAAATTATTGCTAAACCAATCAAGTTTACATAATAAGCCAACCGACTGTAAAATATAGATTCTAATTCTAATACTATATTTATTAGAAGTGCACGAAAATCTAAAAGTAGCATGCAACTTCCCTGGGTAAGGAATCAGGCTGTCATATCAAGGAACTTCAACTTGGAGTTAGTTTGGTAACTCACCAGCTTGATCTCTGGCCTTGATAAATAACAGATGTCTAATTGACAGAACTGTTTCACAAACCTTCATTAAAAATATGTATTATTGTAACTTGATTGATTGGTCAAATGGCACAGAATCTATTCAGATTATGTATGTATACCAAAGCTACACTTGTATATATAATACAGATTAATCTAGAGAACCAATGGGGTGCATCTTAGTTTGAATGTTGGGCTTTTCTCACTAAATCACAATACAAACCAGCAATCATCTAAACATTACTAGGAAGGCATCATGAAAAAAGCTGCTAACCTAATAAAATAAAAAATTATAGTTAATAGCATAAAATTTATCCATAGTCTTTCATGTTTTTAATGAACAAAGTTCACCAGTTGGGTGGTTCAGTCAATGTGGAAATATTTAATCCCCATGACTGGTGCTATCAAAATAAGTCTCACTTCTTTGCCAGTTCATTGGAGAGCCAGTCCAATCCTTCATATAAGCCCTGGCCTTGCGTTGCACATGTCGCTTGGATGTACCACTGGAAAAAACAAATTACATTTTGATAAGGTAATTATGTGCCAAATATCTTATTTACTATTTAAATTATTTTGCACAGTCTACAATTTGCCCACTAACTCGCTTGATGATAAGATATAGTGTAACAAAGGATAAGGATATGAAGGTATAAAAGAAAAATTCATAAATTTATGAATCTTTCAATAGTATAGAGAACCTATATCAATAGTAGTCTCACATAGTTGACAAACTTGGCATTTTACTACCAAAGGCCCAAATATTAGAATGTGTAGTCCAAGATCATAAATATACCCAGATTACCTAGCTTGGAATGGCAATTATAATGACCTTTCCATTGGTAATAATAATATATTTAAGAGATCCTTAGTATCTCAAATATACATATCTGATACAGAAGAACTCTGAAATATAAATCTATCATTACTGAGCAATACATACACGGCGATTCCGCATGTTGTTGAGATTTAGAGCATTTGTAAGCTCGGATGCAGTCATTGCATTCGGCATGTCCTGTTTGTTTGCAAATACCAATATAACTGCATCATTCAGTTCATCTTCTTTCAGCTGAAACATCAAAACGTATATATATCTTACTATAATTTTGCAATCGCTTGACAGATTGACACACCTGACAAATAAATCTTTGTAAAAAGTGCATAATTCTCCAAACTAAGTTCTTAATATAAATTGGGAAAATTGCTCATCAGAATATTATAACTGGAAATTATGAGAAAAGTTTATTTGTTATAAGATTTTTATATGCATCACCATGGGCCCATTGAATCATAACAAGATGAAAATTTCCTTGGTTATAATAATTAGAGTAATATAAATAAAATATGCATGGTTTTAACTATGCATTATAAAATATTATTAAAACATACCATGTTGGCTAATTCATTTTCTGCTTCTGCTATTCTTTTTGTGTCACTGGAATCAACTACGAAGATCAGTCCTTGTGTGTTTTGGTAGTAGTGACGCCAGAGAGGCCTGATCTTGTCCTGACCGCCGACGTCCCACACCGTGAAGCTAATGTTTTTGTACTCTACAGTTTCCACGTTGAACCCAATCGTTGGAATCGTGGTCACAATTTCACCTAACTTTAACTTATAAAGTATTGTGGTTTTTCCGGCGGCGTCGAGCCCCACTGCAAACAAAGCGTAATTATGTCTTATTAGAATGACAACTAAGAAATTTAACCACGTAAAAACGAAATTCTACGCAATCTTCGAACGATGAGCTGTCATTGATAAAATACTCACCCATAAGAATACGCATCTGTTTTTTGCCAAATAATTTAGTAAAGACACTAGATATTGTTAGACCCATGGTTATTTAATTTCTCCGATAAACTAACTAGCCTATTCTAGTATGGATACACGGATTTTACTCCGAAAACTTTAGAAAATCTTTAAAGTAAAAATGAAACAAAGTTCTATCAGACAACTATTGATGACAACTGCACATACATACGTCATTTCATTTATGTCATATCAGTTAACCATAGATTCAGTACTCGTTGTCTCTGGATTACTATTTTAAAGCTGGCTCCAGCGAGCGTCTTTCGGTTACACAATATTAATCCCGGTCCTTGCCTTTGTTGTTGTTTGTTGGAAAAAATCATTTCCTGTGGTCCGGTTGACCGGACAACCAAACCGGACCACGGGAAACCATAGTATTGTAACCGTACCACGGAAGATTTATTCTTTTCCATGGTTCGGTCAACCAGACCACGGAATTTTATATTAAACTTTTTTGTGATTATATGCGATTCTTATTTAGTTTGACCTTTGTAGGGGAGACCTTTGTAGGTCTAGCCATCATTCCGACTAGAACTATGTCCAAAACCCAAAACCCTTAGATTATAATATAATCTAAGCCAAAACCCTTCAGTTTTGGCGGGAACGTCTTAGTAACGTGTTGTTGCTTTGTTTTATTTTCCTAAACTTGTGTTATTTTGAACATTACTGCTATAAAAACGGTGGTGTTTTATTCATTACGCGGTCGAAGCGGCTTTGAAGGCTAAACTGACTTTGGAGATATAAAAAAATCTATGTAGCATATAATGATGAAATTAAAAGGTAAACTACCATGTAAGTAAGCTTTACGAGTAATAGTCGGTCAACCGTATTTATTATGTTTCGATAAGATCTCGCTTCAACAAAAAAGGCCAAATAAAATCCATTTTAAATCTTGAAAAAATAAATCTTTCGTGGTACGGTCACAGTACCATGGAAAAAATCTTTTTCCCGTGGTCCGGTTGACCGGACCACCGAACTGGACCACGGTCAATGAACGAATATTATGGTTTTTAAGAGTGAGTATATTTGGAAACTGTTTTTTTTTTATTTTTTGTTTGGTAACATTCTTTACTTTCTGCGAAAATAAAATTGGGCGTGAGTAATAATGTTCCTTGGCCAAAACTTAATAATTACACCAGAAAAAAAGATTTAACGGCACAATTTCGTCAAAAATAGATTATTCCAGGTCAAAATGACATTACCCATTTCAAATACACATTTTTGGAACAAAATATTATTAATCCAGCCCCCGTATTCTGAACCCATTCGGTTTCGGAATCGATTCGATTTGAATATCTCTGTCTCTGTCATTTCCATAGAGATTGACAGAGACGGAGATATACAAATCGAATCGATTCCGAAACCGAATGGGTTCAGAATACGGGGGCAGAAGTTAATCAACTTTTAATCTAAATTGCAACAAAACATGTTTTATCCGTACATTTTTCAGTCAGAACTTTCATCAGAACTTCCTCTAGATCACATAACAAACCTTGATTATTCCAATCAGCCGCGTCAAAACATTATTATTCCATTTCAAATTTTGGATTTATTCAAAATATATTATTGCAAAATTTTCGAATCCTGTACAAAGCAATGACTATTGTTGTTGTGTTGTCGTCTACAATAATGCATCAAAACATAGCTGCATAATAAGGGTACTCGGTTTAAAAACATAGCTGCATACCTACAAAACTATTTTCTCAGATTGTGAAAAAACACAAAAAGTGGAATAGTCAAGTTTTGAAAAGAACCTCCTCATTTATTATTATAAGGTTATTTAAAAAAAATATTATGGTTATATAATTATCTCCTTCTTTTTCTCAAGTTATCTGTTTCCGCGTAAATATTACATACATTAACAAAAAGGTGAATAAGCAATAATTATTTTATTGCTTCGTGATAATATGCATCATTCGGAACACGGCCAAAGCCTGAACAAAATTTGACATACGCCATGAATCTGACAGTTTATTAGTTTTGCAGATTTGCTGTCATGCGTCGTCATAGAAACGTTTTAATTGGTTTTAATTTGAGAAAAGTTTTTTAATTTTTTGGCCGGAATCGACATGGATATTATTGAAGGTAAGCCTTTAAAAATATTTTTCTTCATTATAAAAATATTTAAGCAAGAAGAATCAAGAGACTTACTGACCCGGCTAAATAAAATAATTAATAAACAGAAACAGGTTTGCTTTGAAGGCTTTTGAAGGACTTCTTTGATCCTGTATTTGATTATGTACCGTTTTGATTACAAATAGTTAATAAATTGTTCAGGTGTTTGCGCGACACCTAAATATTAACTATAGTTATAATTGCTGTATTTTTTTATTTTTTTTGTATGAGCTAAGCAATAAGATAAATCGGCAATGCGTCAAGAAAGCTATGAAAATATATTATTTGCGATTCTCTATTTTTACTTAAGTACTCTTAGTTCAATCCAAATTAAATCTATATACATATAGTAGGTAACTTATCTGTTTTTTTTTTTTATACTTTTAATTTATGTTATGAACGTACTTTTATTTGTGATACCCTACTATCTAAAGTATTTAAACATACTCAAGAATTTGTATATCCTTTCTAAACTTTATAATAAGCAAAACATGTTTCACAAAACAGATGTAGGTTGTGTGATATTTATACATAATAATATTAGCAGCTACAAAATCCAGCTAATGTTTTACTTAATTTTTATTAAAGACACTTTAGAGCATTGCTATCCATTGTATACCTTGGATTTTTAAAATATATCTTTTAGTATAATTAGAATAATTTACCAAGTTTATATATATAGGAGAAACTGCTACGCTTTAGGTGAAATGTATTAATTGAAAATGAAAAATGAAAATGAAAATATTTTTTTTTACAAAAAACGTACATAGCCAAAAAATAAGTACCTGTTGGTTGCCATTCAATTCTTATTTGTTGTGATGATATGCATTTACCTCTATATTATAAGCAAAACTCGTTATTGAACTTGAATTAAACACCTACAAACCTGTCATTATGACATGCAAGTTATCGCCATCTTATTTGAATATTACTTTGGCTTTATAATTGATTTAATTAAGAGCTACAAAAAACAGATGAAATTTTAAAGTGAGAATGGGGTCAGCTCTTCTGTACCCCTATTCACAATCATTCGGATTCGGTAACAGGTTGGAAGCTATATGCCCATCTGTATGTATATCTGTATTCTGTATGGAAATGACAGAGTTGGACATATATTTTCCAACCCAATTCTGAATCCGACAAGTTATGAATAGGCCTACTGGTACTATGCCTCTCCTGTAGTGTTTTTTTTCTTTTGTTCTTAGATGATTATGGCCTTAAATTTAATTAATTGTATGTATATTTTGCCAGGTAATCAAAGTGAATTCGAATCACACATCTCAGATCTCACACATCAAAATCTGTGAAGTTGTTTAGGCTGCAGAATAAAAACATACACTCATACCGTAAACACATACATACACCCGAAACATTTTACCCTCCTTATTGCACACTTAAGTAAATAATTATAGTTTAAAATACTGATGCATCTGACTTCAAAATAAGCAACTTCTTTTACTTGGATGACATAATACTTATTTTCCAATTATTTTGTTTTAAAAACCAACTCTAGCGATTTAAATGTTTCTATGGGACCAATCTAAAAGTATATCTTTTAAATTATTTTTTTCCAAATCAATTTGTAAATGACGGAGTTATTAGGTAACAAAAAATACAACCTAATTGATAACTCCCTCCTTTTTTACCCAACTGCGCAAGAAGGAAGTTGCAAGGAAGTTGCGCAAGATTGAAGTAGGTTAAAATTACTGCAAGGACTATGTCAACTATGTGCAAATTTCCATAATCAGACCAACAAAGGAATTAAATACCAAACATATTCTAGATATATGGTAAGTCAAACATAGTCAAGTTGTATCACCTATAGCCTATAGACGTCTATTACCGGCGATGTATCTCGCGCCGGTAAATAATGCAACGCCGCGCAATAGGCCAAGTTACGTCATTCTAACGCCTTGGACACATACGAGGCAACAAAACACAAAGGCATGGTTATTTCAGTGAGTTTAGCGATCTAAATGCTATAGCGGGAACTTAAATAGAGGAGTCTAAATTGGTACCTTGTTACTCATACACAGAGAGTAGAGCAGACGTTTGTTAAATACACTAAAGTATGAAAATGGCGAGAGAGTAGCGCGCGCGCAACTCAGGGTATGTGTAGGGTCGCAAATTCCTATCATTTTTTTAACCGACTTCCAAAATGGAGAAGTATCTCAATGCGACGGTATGTTTTTTTACCCGATATATAATAAATAAATAAATAGATAAATAAATTAAAAAAAACATCGAAAGCGGATTATAATTAGGGGTTAGTAGGAAATAGTTAGTAGGCGATAGTAGGAAATTCCTGCTATGGTAATTTCAATAATATTTTATGAACGGTGGAAGGGCAAATCCAAAACGTAAAACCAGTTAATTCATTAGAAAAATCAGGAAACGCGCATACTTAGCATGGAACGACGTAATTGGAGTTCAAAGCTGTGGTGTAAAGCTAGGTAAAGTATTTGTGTAACCTAGATTCTAGTCAGGTTAACTTCGACATTGAAATTTCAAAGATAATCTTGATATTGAATCTTGAGATCGTAACAAATTTAAAAAAAGTAAAGGGGAACAGTCTAACACGAATCGAAACAGTGCCGAAAGTATATTTGCGTATTTTTTACACAACAGAAATAAACTTTTTTCTACCTAGTTTTTACAACTTCAACTTTGTTTTGATGGCTTCAGCAGTGTGGGTATTTACAATAAAAATTGTGATTGATGTCAAAGTGACAGCTGTCACGTAATTAACGTGCCTCACTACTCTTTTAGGCCTCTTTCTTCATTTAATTGAAGCTGCGTATGGCTAGGTTTCTGTTTATGACTTTCTTCTTTAAATTCTTTTTAAAAAAAAGGTACAAATTTGATCCATTCAATCCATTGTTCAGATCACATAAAGATAAAATTATCGATTATTACAAAAAATAACCTATAAATTATATATTCTGTGCTATAACACTCGAAAAATAAAAACGAATCTAACGACACCGCGCACCTCAAAAGTTTAGCCGTCTAGGCTGTAGGAGGTAATATAGAACCATACATACGTTAAAAAACGTTAGAAAAGCATTACACTCCTTGTGCATTCGAATAAAAAAACATTAAAACCTGGTTACGTTTAGGGGGAGGTCTCATTTTGTACGGGGAAATACATAATTATTATGGTTTTTATTTTTGAGACATAACTAAATTTTATATTGCCTCTCTCGAGGCATTTCAATAGTCTGGTAGAGTCACGTAGAGAAGCGCGCTTTTGACAAACATTTGGCTAATTAAAAATGCTTATAGCGAAACAGGTATCAGTACAAGGACGTCGGACACTATGACTATGATGACGTAACTATATCGATATTTCTAGCCAACTATGAGTGATTATTTTGTTAGCTGGATTACAAAACTACTTTCCTATTTTAAAAAAATACAATATATTTGGTTCCTTATTTTCGTTGACGACACGCCAAGATTTAGGGCATAATCATTGTCGTCAGTACATTACGCGTTTTTAGGATCCGTAGTCAACTTCGAAACCTTATAGTTTCGCTATATTCGTCCGTCTGTCTGTCCGCCTGTCCGCAGCTTAGCTCAAACATTATTTTTACTAGAAAGTTGTAATTTAGTATGGGTATACATATTTATAGAAGTTTCCGGCAGCCTAGTCGGGAGACCGTTCGACTTGCGTTCTGCAAGCCCTGGGTTCGAATCCCGCGGCGCGCACCTCTGTCTTTTCGAAGTTAAGTGCGTATTGTCGATTACCGCCAACTTCAAACGGTGAAGGAAACATCGTGAGGAAACCTACATGTCTGAGAGTTCTCAATGATCTTAAAAGATGCGTGAAGTCTGCCAACCCGCACTTGGCCTGCGTGGTAGACTATGGCCTTACCCTTCTCACAATGAGAAGATGGTCCGTGCCCAGCAGTGGGGACAGTTTGTACAAACTGTCATACATAACAAGGATGAAAAAAACAAAAAAAAAACATATTTATTACGCCAACACAACGGTGGAATTAAATCTAGTAGCTTTATTTTAAGTCCGCATAATGATATAGTGAAGTCCAACTAAGGATCCCTACACTACGCGTGGCCCGACACGCACATGGCCATTTATTTTTAAATATGAAACTTATCAACGTAGACAATGGTCTATTTTGAAAATGTGCCCCCAGTTAGACACATTGAAATCCATATTCATCCTGAACTATTCTCATTTCATTGTTAATCCATCACTGCCTTTTAGTTAACCGTTGCAACATTGGAAAGTTATATTTCTTCAATCGGCTTTATCTTATCCAACTTCACTGTTCACGGAGCCTCGTAAAAGTTTAGATATTATTGCACTATTGCCAATCAAAAGGCTCGTTCACTCAAAGAAAGGAACCTAACGAAAGCCCACTTAGCTACCATCCAGCTCTACAATTTCCACATCGTAGTTATAATTCTCATACTCTTATCTTTGGCCGTTCATTGATTACCTGCGTGAGGTTTTTAGGCCACTATGTAAGTGGAAACAAGAGAACACTCTTTCCATTATGATATTTTCATCATCATCATCTTGGCCACAAGAAGTCCACTGCTGGACATAGGCCGTGAAATTTCAAAAATACCTATTGGAAGCGGCTTGCATCCAACGTCTTCCTGTCTCTTGTATGGTCATTATCCGTCCATCTTGTTGCTGGTCTTCCTACGCTGTGTTTGCCGGTACTTGACCTCCACTCGAGAACTTTACTGCCCCATCATCTATCACTTCCATATGCCTATGCCTGCCATTATTTGCTGAAATGCTGACCCGCTGTGATATTTGCTGAGATTTTTTTCTCCTCGTCAGAGAAATGAACAAAGGGGAAGGTATAGTTCCCTTCACGTAAAAATAACGCTGGTTTGTTCACGTTTACGAACAAACCAGCGTATTTTTGCGTGACTGGAACGATATTGCATACATGAATGAAGGCATGTTTTGTTTTCCACTGCAACCCTTCATGTCGACATGTCATTAACCGGATCTTTTGAAATAAAAATACTAGCAGCTATTTTCTTTTTAATAGTAGCTTTCCTAGTAGCTCCTTTTAGTAGTAGCGTT
The DNA here is from genome assembly GCA_947563715.1 of Lycia hirtaria. NCBI lineage: Eukaryota > Metazoa > Arthropoda > Insecta > Lepidoptera > Geometridae > Lycia > Lycia hirtaria. Next base: position 11,031,208 of record OX387377.1, on the reverse strand, counting down.
CCTCAAAAATCAACACGATTTTAGTCAATCATCTTGAGATTGGATTAGGGACTTATGTTTTATTTTTTAAACTAAGAGGAACGTACTCGCATGAAAAATACACATGATATGTCAAAATACCTTTCTACCCGCTCATTAGCCTATTGTGATCATATACAAATCCCTCCCTACCATCCTCTTTCGCATCTTTAGACCTCATGTAATTATTAGACGGCCCTCAAGACGTGAGTAATCCTATTCTTACTTGCACTGTAAGTTCATTTATCAGTGTTACCGGTTTTTTGTTTGTTCGTTTTCTTTTTTATTCATTAAGTGTAAATAAGCAACAGCTTTTACTGGCATAGAGATCATAACGAACTATCTAAAGAGACTAATGATCATCACAATGTCATCAGTCAGAATGTTTTTAGCTAAGTCATCATTATATGAATTGTCATCATTATAATGTATGAATTGTTAGCTCAGCTATATTTGCTTTGTGATTTCGAAAATATTGTGTTATGAGTTCATTCATTTCGTTTCGATATAAGCGTTCAATGACCTATAATTTGGCATTATTTAGTGGTGGAAGTCTGTGCATCTTAGATAATTTTCGGGAGCGTGTGAGATGTACTTATATATTTGTTACTGTACAGAGTAATTTAGTACCAACTTACCTCTGTTTTATTTGCAAATTCTCGTCTTTTACATTATAAATCTACCTAGACTTGATTCGAATTTGATTTGAGAACGAATACAAAAATATGAAAGATGACTACTAATCTGCAGAGTCCATTATACTGTTGTATGAATCGACATAACTATCGTATTCAGTCGGCATTGAATGTAGAGACTTCCAACACAGCTGCTAATTTACAGTATTATAATATCATTCTGATAGAACGAATTATAATTTACGGAAATTAGTTTTTAACTTCCTACCCAAAAAGAGGGGTGTTATACGTTTGACGTGTGTATCTATGTCTGTCAGTGACATCGTAGCTCTCAAACGGATGCATCGATTTTAAACTAGTTTTTTTTGTTTGACTGAGGACTATTATAGAGCACTCTCTATAGTTGTTTCATCAAAATCCGTACAGCCGGTTTTTTGGCTGGGGCTTTTGAGTTTTATAAACTTTTTAGTTTTATACTGGTCACTCATAATGAGCTATTATAGATTCTTCTATCAATACACAACTTTTATCTACCGGTTTCAGGATGATGACGGATTCCTATAAAGTGATATGCAGTTTACTTCTACAATTTCACTACCCCTACAATTTTACTAATCATTGCTTGCACTTTCATTGCACAGAATGCGACGTCATACGATATGGCAATATTTTTGCAAGCAATGGCTAGGTTAGGCTAGTTTTAGTGAAATGGTAGACTAGCTAGACGGATACTTATTTCTCAATGAAATGCCAAACAGGCGTACTCAACGATTCGGTGGACGTTTTTGATGCGTATCAAACAGGAATGGAGCTCTCTGCCGCTTTCTCTGTTACTTGAAAACTACCATCTTGTAATTTTCAAGGTTAGAGTGGATCCTAGAGTAGAGTGCTCCATCCTCGGTCACACAGTTTTTATGCTTATCATTACCAGGAAGTGAATCGGTGGCCATTAAACGTCTAGTTAACTATTACATAAAACAAACAAACAATACAACAGCGCATAATAGACACCTTATCATTTATCTATCGCACCTTTATTCCACTTCATAATTTTATCGCCGCATCTCTGACTTTTACTTTTCGCATTTTACAGAGTATTTAAGGTGTCATTATATATTACAATCATAGATCACTATCGGCGGCGATCGGTAAACTTCTGTCAAATTTACCGGTCACAAGCTTCTCTAAGCTATAGTTAAGTTGCATCCAAGCATCCGAGATGTAATAAATAGCGATAAATCATGACTTCTTAATTTTAATTTCATAACGTGAAAGTGATCACGATATCTATTCAATTCTCACAGTCGGTATTGTGAATGTGGGGATTATGTGATTATGTTACAAATTTTTGTCTTATACATCCGATTTTTGTTGTGAGAAGGGTACGATTGTAAAATGTGTTTGTGAACTTTTGTGTGGGCATCGCCCACGTGTGATCGAATGCTGGGTGATCGTTGTATGTCGTAGGAATTTGATGGAACTAAGATTCTGACCAAAATCCTAACACTTTCTGTATCTATCTAGTTTATAATATCAAACTCTTTATATTTTGATTTTTTTGTCATTAATAGCATTGATAATTATTTTAATTTGTTATGATAAGTAAATTAATTACCCAGCGCGCGTAAAAATTGTAAAATAGGAACATCTGCTTTGGGCTTCCAAGTTACCGGCCTTGCCGAATTTGGGGCCCACTGAGAATGCATTGACCTAGTAAGTAATTCTACTTTGAAAATAAATATTTACTTTACTTTACTAAATCGAAATATTATGATAAATTGATTATTCATAAAACAGTAACAAAGATTATAACTAATATAAAAGCGAACGTAACTTTCTGTCGGCCTTTTTAGGGTTCCGTAGTAAACAAGGAACCCTTATAGTGCGAATTATATTAATCTTTGAAGTACATAATACATTTTGTTAGAGTCAAATGTGTGTGTGTCGTCATCGTCGTCGTCGTCGGAACTCTACTTTGCGCGTGGCACGAGACGCACTTGACCAGTTATTTTAGTAGCAATAGTTCAGTTGTTGATGCGGTTTGTTATTGATTAAAATCTTGATTTCATAAAATACTGCTGCATATACAATGGTTGTATGTGTGGTATTGATGACGTATGGATGTGGTCATCTTTTACTTTTATGATCTACCTACCTAACCCACTTATCGCAGTGCCTATTTCGCGAATACGAGGACTACTGTGTTAAGTGGGTAATCCCTTTAACTGTTGCATAGAAAAAATCTATCCACTCGCGATTTGAAGACACTTAGATCATATCTATTCGAAAAGACACATTCAGGAAGTGCATTCCACATTTTGGCGGTACGCACAATGAAAGCGGTGCCAAAGCGTTTCGTACGTGTTTTCGGAATATTAACCAAGAAACGATGTCGCTTTTTCTTGCTTCTTGGTGTCCGATAGAAATGGGCAGGGTGGAATGAGATACATAGACTGTTTTCACTGCGCATAGCATCAAATGGCCTTTTTGTTTTTGATTCTCTGCTTATCGCGTAAGAGAATAAAACCGGACAAGTGCGAGTCAGACTCGCCCACCGAGGGCTCCGTTCAAACTAGTAGATAAAAGGGGGAAATCATATACCAGTTCTACGTTGTCATATTATTGCATTGTCATCGAATACAAATAACGTAACCAACAACGACCAGCCACAAGGTTGACAGAAGATATCATACAAGTGGCGGAAAGACGCTGGATGCAAGCCGCTTCCAACCGGTCTTTTTGGAAATCCAAAAGGGGGAGGCCTATGTCCAACAGTGGACTTCTTGTGGCTGAGATTATGATGATGATGACAAATAGTAGGTAGGTACCACATCTCAGCGCTACCAGACAAGGAATTGTCCAAATATTGCTTCCAAAATTTTGACGTCCGCCCTAAGAAACAAATATTGTACGATCATAAATAAAAGCTTGTAAGATTGTTCTGGCTTACAAACTAGTTCATGGTTCTAAAAAAAAACATACAAGAACATGCCTACAGAGGTTTTTTTAATCATTTTATTGATGCACATTGTCCAATTCCGATTGATTGAGTAGATTGCGTCCAGCTGTGTGCTATTTTTGATTTGCATAAACATTTATTGACTTCTTTATTGTTACTTGTACATCATATAATTGAACATAATCAATTCGCAAAGCTATGACTCTCTATACTTTAATTTAAACCATTTATTAACAGCGGGACAGCAATTCATAAGAGTTTAAAATCGATTATGAAGTTGGAGGCCTATATTTTTGCTGGTCATTGGTTGATTTATGATTGAAGGCTTTTTGTAGTAGGTAGATAAGAGACTATTTAGATTATATTAGAGTCGGGTTGTATGTAGGGTATACACAACTTTACGGATTCGGAATCGGGTCGGAACCTATATCTCCATCTCTGTCATTCTGTATGGCAATGACAGAGATGTAGATATAATTTCCGACCCGATAAGTTGTGAATAGGAAGTACTGTTTTCGTATCTCTGGGTAAATAGTAATTTCTTTGACCTATATTTTAGTGATATCTAATAAATATCTGAAATATATGTTCTTTTACTCAGAGAACGAATTTGTATAATAAAAAGAAAAAATATCTGGCCATGTACGTATCTGGTCATTTTCGTATCTGGTTAAATGCGTCTATTGGCCTCTTGCGTTCCTGGTCATATGCGTCGATCCCAAACAAAATAGTGTAACTGTTATGCTTGATAATATGATGTCGTGTGTACTTACGTTTTTTGTGATAAAAGTATGTTCAGAGCCGTTTTACAATTTGTTTAAATATTTTTTTTTTTTGAATAAATCTTGTAATCTTTTGTGTCAGAGGAAACTACGAAAAAGTATACTTATATATTTTTATTTTTGTACGGGAATTTAGGATATAGGTAAATACTAAAGACAAATCTAACAACACCTCACACATAAGCTATATTAGGTAATATAGAAATATTTATGCATACACACAAACGTACAGACTTCCGAAAATCATTACACTCCTTGCGCAGTCAGTCAAAATGTGTGCAAACAAATCCTTCGGGGCGGTCAATACCATCAATATTTCAAGTTCCCAGTTCTTATAAATCGAACCCATTAGCTCAAATAACTCTTAAATAACAATCAATCCCATTAGTTTGCGCAACATGTAAACCGATCCACTACGCAAATAAACCGACGTACTGGACCGTTTAACCATTATAAACGATCAATAGGAAATTGGCATCATCAATCATGCATTCTTCTTCTGACCTGTATTCCTGACTTGGCGTGCTTTTACTGTATTTTTAGCTGTATTTTACTTTAGGGGCGGAAGAAACTGTGAGTACTTGTTAACCGCTTGAGGGTTGAAGCCTTTTGCTTTACCTACCAAGGTAAATGGAATCAGAATCAGAAATATTTTTTCACCTCACAACCTCGGAAAGATTCTGTTTGTCATTAGAAATCTGAGTGGAAAAGTGCAATTTGTCCGCTAGCGTGGAAAGAGTTTTTAAAATTCGAACCTTTCTATTCCATACTTTTCTATACCCCAAGTCCACTGAAAATGCATTAAATACTTATTTCATGACAGTGCGCCAACCTCATTTCTTTGAATAATCACACTGACCAGCCACAGGTAGCAGCACTGGACTAGCGTTTTCCTCGCTGTAGTGAGGGGAAAAATTTTGTGTTTCACTCGGCAGCAAAGTTAGTTTGCATCTCATACTTTTGAAACCCTCGCTACGCTCAGGATTCTATATTTGAACAACTCGCTTCGCTCGTGGTTCAATCCTAGAATCCTTCGCTTGCTCAGGTTTCAATACAAGTACTCGCCCCAAAAATCCAACTTTGCAGCCTTGCATAGCAAATAACTATTATTGCATAAAACTGTGTACAGGTAGCTGTTTTTTGCGGGCGTTCAACATTAGAGTAACTACTCATAGGAGTAGGTATCTATAATAATAACTACTACTACTACAATAATAATGACTATGCTCTACTAAATGCTTTTAAAGTATTAATTAAGCTTATTATTACACAATATTTGTATTACTATCTATAAACCTTACCTATACCAACATACCTTACATCTAACATACCTTATCTATATTTTCAGTGGTGTCTTAATTTCTAGTTATACTTATACTTATGCGTTAATGGAACGCGTTAAATCGTGGAATATAATCTTCATCTCGTGTAAAAAAAACTTATTTGATATTTTTTGTTTATGAAATTAAAAGTGCTCATTCACTCATTATTTAAGAGAATGTCTCTTGTCGATGGAGTAACTTACATGCTCCTCTGTAGTTGCCAGCATTTTCACCTTTCTATACGACATCTTCTATTTGCTCCACGAATATTTTCTCGGTCTTTCACGTCCTCTCTTTCCCTCAATCGTCCCCTCTATGATGTTTTTCATAAAGTGGTCACGTCGCACATGGCTTTGACTTGAAAAACTAAAATCCGACTACGTCCATGCGTGGAACAATTAAAACAGAACTGTCGCATAAAATACAAAATTGACTTTTTCGTGGTCTTTTCTGGCAAATATGTCATTTACCAAAAAATATTCTCGAGATTGGTAGGTAATTAAAAATATTTCTGCTCTGCGCATACTATCTCGCGATAACGCACTCTCAACCGTAATAGTTACGGTTCACGGATTAGCTTTTATTATAGATTCGTACATGTTGATAAAAACTCCGTTATTGGAATTATTTCTCTATGCTACTTGCGGCTATTTATTACATCTATAGTGTGGGATTCAACTGGATTATGATGATCTCTCAAAAAGCTTTTTATAGTCATATACAACTTTTTGATTATGTTTAATGGCTTTAGGGCCATCTTCGTCTTCTCTCATATTTTATTCTGAAATATGTATCTCGTACCGGCTCCCGTCGATCATGTAAAGGTGCGAACAGACCAAGTGAACGACAGCGAATGAACCAAAACAAACGAGTACAACAAGCGTGGATGTCACGGCGATTCAAGTGAACCCGAGCAAGGGTCTTTGTTTCCCTTCGGCCCTGTGGTGCCAATGCTACGGCTATTATTGTATTCTACGGTTTTTAGACCATAAATCTATGGCAACCCTGCTCGCTGCATATTATTTAAAAAGTCATTGACATCGAGTTTTAGGCATTTCCCCAGATATATCAGAAATTTTTAAAAAATCTTTTTGAATTATGTTGAATTTTTTTTATTTGCTTTATGATTATTTCCTGTTTTCTTTTTTGGGCAGTGATAATATATGCTCAAAAGACCATTGTTTTTTTTCTGTAAACAATACAATACAATAAAATACTAAAACACTTTATTGACACCATAATAATAGACCATAATAAAAATAGTATTAGGTACATGATTAAGGCGTTAGAAAGGTACAAAACACAGCTTTATTAAAAAAGTACACGGTCACCTAAAATGTAAGTGTACATACATGGGCAGCATTGATTCATTCATCCGTGCTCCGCGAAAAAGTTTTCTATAAGATGTGGTCCGTGAACTCCACTTACTGTGTTCATTCACTTGGTCTGTACTCACCTTTATGAGGCATAGTCGATAGTCGTTTAGTAAATTGAAGTCACGTCTTGTACATTACCTGCACGGTTGCAAGTCATCTGTTCAGCGCTGCAAATACACTTTGTTTCTATTTGTCATCGCTTGATGTTTGTTTTGTCGTTTCGATGCTTTTCTGTTGAATAACTGCTCAGAATACTGTATTCTGAGAATAACTGTTATATTTTCTTGCAGCGACTTTTAAGTGCCATCTCATCATCATCGGATTCATTTCGGTGAGTGTGCATCTGATCTGCATCATCTAAGTCAAGCTAAAGAAATCCGTTTAAAAATAAAAAATCTAGCAAGCACACTTTGAAATATTTGTATATGATGTATGGCAGTAGTAAGTACTTACATGTTGTGTTATTATATGTCCACTCTGAGGATTCATGTTCACCATCGAAAGTTCCTTGCAGTGCCGTCTTATGTCAAGTCTCTTCTTCCCTAATAATGGTTGAGGAAGGCGTGTTTGGCACATACGTCATACTCATGATCGGGCGCAACTTGCGGGTTACTTCTAGCAAAAAGTTGGATAAATTAGCATTAAATAAAAATAATCTTGTAATAATAATTCTTCCCGTAATCATTTATTTATTTATTATGCGTTATTTATTACGTATTTATTTGTAATAATAGTTTGTAAATTTGACAAAGGTCACGGACCCCAGTGTCTGTGGAGCGGAAACACACCCCACAAGTTTCTCTTTCGTTTGGTTACTCATATTATTCAGATTAAAGTATCATGATCAATGTCAGATATTGTTTGTATTAACAAAGATAATATCGTGTGATAAACCTTGGTGTCGCCCACACACGCCGTATTGATTTTAAACACCTGCCGCTTTTGCTGCAAAAGTAAATACCTATGTTGACTCTGCTTATGGGTAAATTACTTCTGTCGTCGAACCAGTATTGCATTATACATTTTAATATCGTGTTATTTGAACTTTAAGTTATTCATTATGTCCAAAATGAGATTCACCAAATAACAGCAATTATGTTGTTTTTTTAGTCATAATTCGCACATTGTACTGAATACCTATGCAGCTATATACCTAGGTATATACGTAGCTGCCAAGAAGCTACTTAGTCTCGAGCACCGCCGTAAAGTAGCATGTCTGTCTATTTTCTTTAGGATTCATTTTGGGGAATGTGCGCAAGAGGCCCAAGAGCTTAATGACCTAATTCCACCACTATTCACTCCACTATTTCACTACAGGACTAGCAGAAAGTCGGCGAATTACCACCCATTTCTCCTTGAAATGCCAAAAATCCGTACTCAGCGATATCGATATACATTCTTGTTGCGTACTGCACAAGAATGGAATTCTTTGCCGCTATCTCTATTTCCTGAGACGTATAATCTTGGAATTTTCAAGGCTAGAGTGAATAGATATCTTCTAGATCGACGAGCTCCATCCTCGGCCACACCGTCGCTTAACATCATGCGAGTTGGTGGTCAATCGTAGATCTATCTTGCTGAAAATAAAATAAAGAAAGAAAGATAGTTTGTCTGATGACCTGTTACCTATGAATATATGAGTATAACAATAATATAACAAGAATATAGAATATAATATGAGTAGGGGTAATTGATGCGCGTGACCCGAAAAAGTAGAAACCTTTTTAAACAAGACTTTCTAGAATTTTATACGAATAAAAGACTTTGTTGTGACTGACAGACGTCGTATAGGTCCTGGGCCTCAAGGCTGCTAAGTGAACATCACTCGTTCGTCGCTCGCTGATACGATTCAAAGACAATTTTGACGAATTGCTAGTCTATTACTATATAAATAGACTAACAATTTGTCAAAATTGTCTTTGAATCGTATCAGCGAGCGGCGAGCGATGTTCACTTAGAAGCCTTGAGGCCCTGAACATAAAATTTGGAGTGTACCTTCCTTAATCTACTAAGAAAGAGAAGAGAGAGAGAAGCAGATACGGCTAGTAATTAGGGACTCATATTCATAATGGTCGATTCCACTCTATGAGCAAAAGATCATATTTTTCTCTTATATGTTATACCACACTTTCCACTTAACAGTTCAATGATCAATACCAATCAGAATTTAGAATTATCAGTTCATAATCAGTTATGAACTACTGAACTGAATGTGAAAAACTGATTCTAATGTTACTTCCAAAAACAATAGACGGCCCTACAATTTTACTGGAAACGATTGTTCTTCATTCGGAATGCAGTAATGCTCGCAATAAACTCGCATATTACATAATTCTGATATTGGTGGTTGATTAGCAAAAATAGCTGTACTTTCCTAAACATACTGCAAAAAAGTTTTACCTCTACAACCAACAGCAAAGGCGTAAACGCTTAATTATAAGCTCTAACATTTCTCATTATAGCATTTCCTATATAATATAAATCTGAATTGAAAGGAAGCGCGATTTGCCTGCCTCGGGTTCATTGTTAAACGAGAAGCTAATTGTCTTTGCCGTCTGGAGCCGACTCGTGTGACGCAGTTACGTCAGAACCCTTGTTTCAGCGATAATAATGGGTCATAAACAGGTTTTAGTAAATTTGACACCACGCCTTTTGTTTCATGACTCTTTAAAATCGGGTTCATCCTTACGCCCGGCTGTGCTTAATATGGATGGACGGAACGACCATTGTCTCGTTTTTGTGTGATGTGACGTCATCAGTGAGTGAGTGGCTGTATGATTTGTCGCTGGTTGTTTCTGTTATGATGAACCTTGCTAATATTGATGCTTTTTCTGATGTTAAGAAAATGTTCTTAAAATGTTCTTCAGAAAAAGCGTCCATATTTATCGAAGTGCATGTGCATTTGTATCGAGAGAGTCTATTGTAATCTATTCATATCTTGTCTTCGTTACCGCTATGTCCCCAAACGATCTATTGATCTAGGCTGGGTCAAATTGCAAGTTGGATATCAAATTCGCCATTTCGATCGTATGTAGGCTATTGCGGTGTGAAACTATGTAATCGAACCATTGTATTTGATATGCTAATGTACAAGGAAGTGAATTCAATTATTTTGATTTCGTATCTATATCCCATATTAAGTAGCTAAATGTATTTAATTTCTCAAACTAGTTCAGTTTTCTGTGAATCTGGAATGATATCATCGATAATTTTAACCTGCTTTGCAACTTTCATTATCACGCCTTGTTATAATTTTACGATTCAATAAACACAGTTTTGCTTTATCTTGATTATGTTCACATGCACTCGCATAACGCCTATACCAGCATTTGGAGCGTTGCAACTTGTATCGAAGGATGACGTGTCCAGACTTGTCATTGTCCATAAGTGCAATGTAGAGATATTGTTTGGGTGTTTACAAATATGTCCAGAAGGGGCATCGACATGTACTGCGATGATGCGTGCCATGTGTAGCAAGTTTTTTACATTACTTAGGCTCGGCAAGTAACGAGCTCTGCCGGGACGCATCCATGCGTACGCCTGGAGAACGGTCTGACGCGCTCCATTGCGTACGATCAGACCCGCATCAAGGGAAGTGAAATGGGGGTAAACAGTTATAATATTGTAGCATACTATTCTAATGGGCTAGAGAAATTCTTAAAATTACCTTTTAACAATGAACCCTGGATCTAAGTCGAACGATTTTGTGTAATGTGTACGACATTCAAATCCAAATATTTTAAAGTACGTATTTAAATCATAATTTTAATACGTACAGCATACTGTAAACAGCATTGAGTATATGTGGCTCAATTGTAAACAGTTGCAGAGTCTATCTCAATATAGTTTTAAAAAAATGTATTTCTTTTTAAATGTGAGTTTGCTCAAGTTTTGCTCTATCTATTATTTCAGTAATTATTCAGAGTCAATAGAAGATAGCGCAGTACAAAGTAGATGCAACAAGGCTTCCAAGCGGAGTGGGAAAGTTTATTCCTATTTACATTAACTTATCTGTCCTGGGAGATTACATTCATCTCTTATAACGAAGCAAAGTTGGCTCGCGCTCGTGTTTTTATCTTTAATTTTCTGCTATGAAGAATATGAGTTTTTTTTACAAAATGTTATTTTACTTCTTTCACGGCATTATTAATATGCACATCTATACCAAATTTCTAGTACTAATACTTTCTGAGCAAAGGCGCGGACAGTCAGACGGACACGACGAAACTGTAAGGGTTTTTTGTTTACTACGGAACCCTATAAATGGGCGCGAGCCATCTTCCATGGCTATAAGAGTTGAGAGTTACCCCTCTGAACTCTAATTATTTGTAGATAATTTTAACAGACGGTACATCTAGAAATAGAGTTCACTTTTAAAGTCCTCGTTAGCGCCGCATATTGACTTACAAAAATATTGGTTGTTGAGCTTACGTAAACTAATGCACCCCTCATTACATACCTGTATTTGATGCTGCACTGCACATCAGCTAATTGCCTTTGAATTTCATGATTCTCTCCTCCCTTTCTCTCCATAGCAATGCATATTAGCTGGCCCTTTCTCGCTCTCGCTACTTGCAATATGATACTGCATTAAGTGATATACATTCCTTGTTGACCCTTGTTAACATTTGATCCATTTGTACTTTATTTATATCATCATTTGTGTATACCAATGATATGATTTATCTAAAGTAAAAATAAAATAACTTAATAATAACAGTACCTAGTGTAAGACCTGCTATCTCCAAAACACGAGTGATAGTAACTTTGCCAAAAATTAGATTTCATCATTGCCGCTCCTCAACACTTGCGAATTGAGAACAAGCTATGAGGCAAACCTAAATAAACATACCTACCAACAGTCTAACTCATACCATTGTGTCACGAGACAAAATCATTTGTTCAACAACTTAACGTATTTCGCGGCACAAACTGGCTTTACGCAATTAACAATGTGCATAAACATTTCTGATGACACAATCATTAAAATACTCTACTTTATGGTGGTGTGGATCACAAGTTGATGTAGTATATTTCGATTTTCAAAAGGCCTTCGATAAAATTGATAATGATATATTATTGCATAAGTTATCTACGTTTGGCTTCACTCGCGATTTCTTAATTTTTATGGCCGATTTCTTGAGGGACCGGTGTCAATATGTGAGGCATGGTACATATGTATCTCAACCATATTGCACTAGTTCTGGTGTAAGCCAGGGTTCTGTCACTGGTCCGTTACTCTTTCAAATGATGATTCACGACCTACCTAATGTACTATCTACCGCCAAATGTCTTTTGTATGCGGATGACCTTAAACTATTTTTTGAAATTAAATCTTCTAGTGACTGCCTGAAATTGCAGGATGATATCAATCAAATTTACGAATGGAGCGTGAGAAATAAAATGACATTTAATATAAGTAAATGTAACGTCATGACCTTTGATCGTAAAAGAAATCCAATACAGTTTCATTATCATTTAAACAACGTACCTATAAATAGGGTTAACTGTATCAAAGATTTGGGGGTAAATTTTGATCGCAGTCTAACTTTTCATGATCATATATCAGAACTCGCAAAAGAGTCTTACCGGCGCCTTGGCTTCGTCCTACGGAATGCTAGAGACTTTAAAAATCCTGAAGTAATTAAAACATTATATAACTCCTTAGTTAGAAGCAAACTTGAATCGAGTGCTTGTGTCTGGAACCCCCTATCATGTCACCTACGCGCGAATGCTTGAAAAAGTCCAAAAGGCCTTTTTAAGGTCACTGTATAAGAAAATTTATGGTTACTATCCGTTTCTGTATCCAACTAAATTCCTGCTCGGTCAGCTTGGTTACAACTCTTTGGAAGTTAGAAGGATGTTAGACCAGCTAACTATCTGCTGTAAGGCGCTTAGGGGGTCCGTCGATTCTATACGTCTGCACGACTTGCTATGCGTACTGTTCGTACCGGACGAGCCCGGGGTTCCAGCAAACAGACGTGGTCGCCCGCATGACCTGTTCCACGTAGATCGCGGTCGCACAGTAGCACGTTCTATGTCGCCCCTGAATCGTGCCCGTCGCCACTTAAACGCACTCCTTGCTGCCAACCCTGATTGTGACATCTTTTGTGATAACTGGAAGACTATTTTAAGTACCTCCTTGACTTATTGTGAAAATCAATTGGATCAATGGGACAGGTGTAAAAAGCCTGATGATTCATTGGACTTTGACGATAACCTTTGAGTTTATTGACTTGGTACTCTGAGTACTTACCCGAACGGTATATTTTACTTTGTATGACATAATTATTTTTTTGTAATGACATGCTAGGCGTATTGCCCATTTGACATTTTTGTATTGACATTTTAAATGATATTGTATTTATATAATGAATATTTTGTAATCCTCAGACATTTGTTTAAGACATTGTTTAAGAATAATTTTTGAATATTGTGAGATAATTGTAATTGGTCTTTTTCCGTTTTTATCTCAATAAACGAATTTATCATTTTATCATTTATGGTGTTTACCGCGCGTATCATCTAAGCATCTCTTAGTCGAAAAGCTTGTACCACCAAAGTGGTTAGGTTGTTTTGTTTTTCAACCTCGTTCGGGAATAAGGAAGCAATTTTCAACAGGACTAAATTAGCCTGGAGAGGATGCGTTGTGTTTCCGTTAACGGCATCGTCTAATAACAGTAATGAGGCGCTTAGACGAAAAATATCTTTATGGCGATAGTGTTACAAAGAATATTAAAATCTTCATTGTTCCGACTCAATGCAGTCAAATGTCTCTATGAGTAATCTCTTCCCATGGTGCAGCATACCTTAAAAGTTTCACATAAGTTCGAAATTCCTTCGCAGTTTTTTTGTTCGTTTTTGTCCCATTCACCCCGACGAGAGTTTAGTATTTTTATTCCTCTCGCACCCCTCGTGATTTATACGTGGTCCAGGCCCATTATCCCGATTTGAATCGGCTCGTTTCCCAAAAGTGCCATACGTTAAATTCCATTTTTAAAAGGAGCCAGCGGATGCCGTATCTCCGGTGTTGTCACCGGCGCGACATTGGCGTTCTCCTAATGTTTGCCTTTATGAGTTGAATTCGTTTCCACGGTTGATTGAGTTTAGTCGGAAACTGGATTCTGTAAGCGGAAGAGGGCTCATAAATTGTGTCAATTTTTGTTCCAGTTCAGCATATACCGGTCAACTCTCTATTATTCCCGTGCGTTGCGCGTACGCCGCTGCGTGTTAGTTGCGTTCGCAGCACGGTTAAGAATAGGCGTCGTCGGCGCGATGGTTCCCGCCTCGAAGATTTAGGCTCGTACGCTATATTGTTGATCATAAACCGTCGCCGGCCAGTTCACGTGTTGTGTAACCGACGCTTGAGCCATTTTTGAATTCATCACAACATCGTGACATGTTATCTCGTTTACCGAACGGAATTATAAATATTAACTTCAGTATTCTCCACGGCCCTCTGCCGTCAACTCGTGCATGTAATTGGTGTTCAATTTGTATTTTTTGACACTTCGTTATCATATTGACGTAAGCTTGCGCGCTGATAAGGCCAAGCCAGCCGAAAGTAAACTGAGGAGTGTAGTCTGTGAATTTGACATAACGTGTGCTGTCTTTGTATATTGCATTTTTTTGTGTTGATAAGTGGATTATTTTTAATAAATAGTCAATATTCTATTAGTGTATAATATAAAAGATGTTAGTTAATTATACGGTTTCGTTTAATTTCGTGTTTATCGTAGCATACGTATGAGTGATGCGTCTGCGCCGGTGCAAGTGTTGCGTTGGGACTATTTTCGTAGCACGGAAATAAGAGCGGCAAAAGGAGCAAAAAGCCGAGAGATCGCCTGAAAAACTTGAGGACGTAGTGTCGAATGTATTTCTGTCGGTGGTAGACTGATGGCTACAACACTTGTGCATCGATTTGGGGAACAATAAAAAGTCACCGGCAAAAAAATGAAGAAGAGCACTTTATCCAAACTGAAGTCGATATTCGGTTCCAAGAAAGGTAATTTTTTTTGTCTATTCAACTTAATTTTTTTATTGGTTTTTGATTGCGTTTCGGGGGTTAATAATGTATTTGGTCACGTTTCGCCGATTATATTTAATATTCGCGCGTTTTTCAAGTTTCAATATTTCTTGGTAGGTAAATACATGTTTTGATGATCACGTTCAAATTATCTAAATTTTTATGTCATTATTATTTCTTCGTAATTATTAGTTATTTCAAATGTAGGTAATTTATCTCACTACGCTCAATCGTAAATTATCTGATCGTGCAGTTTCTTTTCTGTTTTAAAATTGTAATGCAACGAATCAGTGCATTCTCTCTTAATTTAGAATCCAACGGTAATGTCAATTGATTCAAATATCTTTCTAGTGCAATTACGACGTTTATTGCCAATTGTTGTCTTATTAACGTAGAGCAATGACAATCGTTTCACGTGGTTACAAGAATCTTGCCATAATCTAGTTTTAAAAATCTTATCAGTAACTCCGGTATAGTTTCATAGACAAAACCGATAATTTTACAGGTATAACTATCCACCAGCCGTTCTGTCTTTATTAAATTCATCATTATCACCACTCCACTCTAGTCCATTGATGGACATAGGCCTTTCCCATTGAACGCCATGCAGCCCGATCGTCAGCTTTCATATTTTCAAATCTAACATAGTCACAGTTATGCGATACTTCAATTCGACAAATTTCTGTTTTTAGGGTTCCGTACCTCAATAGGAAAAAACGGAACCCTTGTAGGATCACTTTGTTGTCCAACTGTCCGTCTGTCCGTCTGTCCGTCCGTCCGTGTGTCAAGACCTTTATCTCCGGAACGCGTGACGGTATCGAGTTGAAATTAAAACCATATACGCAGATCCATAGTATCTTGCTGCAGAAAGAAAAATAAAATTTCTCAGTATTCGTAAAAAAAGTTACAGCCGAATATGTCGTAAAAACGCACATTTCGAAACTCACAGAGGAATCAAAACCTATGGGGTACTTCTCGTTGACCTAGAACTCTGAAATTTGGCAAGAAGCATTTTGTTAGAGTACACATATAGGAAAAAATCAGAAAACTGGACATTTTTAATTAAATCCCAAAAAAATAATTGTCGTTATGCAAGGAATGAGGGTCGAAATTTTAAAGTGAATTAACCGTATCATATGAAAGAGCTTAATTAGCATTAATTAAAACAGGTTTTTAAATATTTTTCGGTATAAAAAGGAAAATAAAAAAATATGATTTCCTCCTTTTCCTATTTACTAGTTTGTACGGAACCCTCGGTGGGCGAGTCTGACTCGCACTTGTCCGGTTTTATTTTTAATTGGTTGAATTTTTGCAGATTGATTCTGCAAAATCTATGCTATAATGCCATCAGCTACGTCGTATATTAAATATTGAGGACTTGAACAACTAAAGTCATGAAAGAAAAGTAGGTTAAGTTTTGTTTGAAAAAAATATATACCTATATAGGCGATTGATTTTCACTTCAATGAAAAGTAATAAATAAGTTCTAATTAGTATTATAAACTTGGCGTTTAAAATACTAATTAGAATTAGAATGATATTTTGACTTTAATTTAAATTAATAATAATGTTATTATTTCATCATCATCTTCTCGGCCATAAGAAGTCTACTGCTGGACACAGGAATGAATCCCCTTGAATTTCCAAAAAGACCGATTTGGAAGCGGCTTTAGTTGTCTTTTATATAATCGCAAATGTTATATTTACCAGAATATATTCACCTAGCTTTCTTTCCGAGGAACCCATTTTCCATGTATAAAATGCATGTGAGTGATGTGACATACATTCCCACAAAGGCAGCTGGGTGCGTAGAATTCTTACTAGAGTTTTTACGACATTCATTGCGACGGCCCTGTTTGCGAACAGCTGGTTGCCGCCGTTCCCTTGAATTACAAACGGGATCGCTTCGTGTGAAAGGTGTAGTTGTGTTAGGGTGAGGGATGCTCCATTATTTTTTGGGGTTCTGCAGTAACTACGAGGAACCCTTGACCCTTATAAATTCGCTATGTCCGATTGTCTGTCTCTCCGTATGCCACAGACACAGGTCAGAGACATTTTACTCAAAGACTTTTTTTTTTGCGCCAGATAAACGGAAGTTTCCAGCAGCCTAGTCGGGAGACCGTCCGACTTTCGATCCGCAGGTCCTGGGTTCGAATCCCGCGACACGGGCCTCTGTCTTTTCGAAGTTATGTGCATATCGTTGATTGCCGCCAACTTCAAACAGTGAAGGAAAACATCGTGAGGAAACCTACATGTCTGAGAGTTCTCAATAACCTTGAAAGATGTGTGAAGTCTGCCAACCCGCACTTGGCCAGCGTGGTAGACTATGGCCTTACCCTTCTCGCAATGAGAAGATGGCCCGCGCCCAGCAGTGGGACAGTTTGTAGAAACAGGGCTGATTAAAAAAAAAAAAATTGCCAGGTATGTAGGTGCCACCCTTTGACATGAATTATTATGAACTTGACTTGTAACTTGGACGTTATGAATAAATTATTTGTATTTGTAGATGTGTTCAATAAACCTCTACAAAATTCTATACTAAAATTTATAATAAAAAGGGTCGCGCTCCATACATTTAAAGATGAAAATTATTTTCAAGCCTGGTAGCCCGGTTCATCATGTACGGTGTCATTGAATAGGTATCTTAAAATAAAACCAAGTTTGACATCTCTTGTTCTTGCATTTCTAAACTATTAGAGATAAAATTCATGAGAAGTGGACCATAATATCAAAAACTTTCAATGAAAATTATTTTGAATAGGTAGGTACTCTGTGATTTTTTTTTTAGAGATATAGCGCTAAATAGTTATTGACCTTTTTTGCAAAGTGGCCTGAAGAATCTAGTCGCCAAGCGATATTCTTTTAGATTACAGAACTCTACTATATGCATGTCACGACACGGTCTTGTCCACTTATTTTTTAACAAGGTCATAACGGTCGCGATTCACAGATGATATTTTTTCGTTTTAAGAATTGATAATGTCTTTACGTGGAGTTTTTATTTTATATATATCTTTTTTACCTGCTCAAAAGGGGGTAATATTTTTCGGGCTTACAGTCGTAATTAACATTTTATAAAATGTTTTTCTGTCTGATAACTTTTCACGGGGAAACAGCTGCATGGGTGCAATTGCGTTATATTTGGTACTTATGGAGATAGCTGAGAACCTAGAAACGGACGTAAATTACATTTCATCATCATCATCACCATACCACCACCATTACGCCACCAACACCACCACCGCCTTATCACCATTACGTGGATAAAACTGTAGGACACTACTAGTGTTTGTTATTTATACATAGTATTACCCTTCGTGATTGTGTATTAGCACATTGCTGGGTTGTGCTATTTTGATGTTAGGTGTCGTTAGAATTGTCTTTACTTCCTGAGTATAAGGCTACATTTGCAATCGGATATCTTATTTATCTTTTAGTAAGTTACTTGGTATAAACCGACATTCATATTAAAACTATTATTATAAAATCATATTCCGCGTTTTTTCAGTGCGATCGAGAAATCATAGAAGAACATCCCCCAAATTTCAAGTTTATACGTATAACGCTTTAAATTCTACTTTTTTATGTTAGATCTAAGATTGACCACATACTCGCCTGGTGTTAAGCGACGGCGTGGCCGAGGATGGAGCTCGCACTTCTCTTAAGTTTTCGAATTTCTTCTCGCTTTAAATCCTACCATCCTAATTGTACTACAAGACAAGAACAAAATCAGCACACTGACAATTTTTTCAATAAAATGCCCAAAATTTGTGTACACTGATTTTGTGACAACAGTGGTCCACAATCTTAATTGCACATACGTGGAACTTTACTGCCGTCTTCTCTTTTTCCTGAGAAATACAATCTTAGAATTATCTAAGCTAGAGTGAATGTAGATTGAGAAATTAAAAGTGATCGTTGTACGTATTGGTCATTTCGCATTTTGGTCGTTCTGCGTTATTTATCTTGATATATATTTATTACGCGTATTTATGACAGTAACCACCATTGGTCATAATGTGTATTGGTCAATGTGCGTGTAAACGTCGTACATGTCTACTTACATTTTCTCTAAGTCATTCTGTCAATCATCAACAAAGCCTTTTATAGGTAAAGATCTATGATACATATTAACTAACAGTACCACCTTTCGAGGCTTTCCGATCCGTCTATCTGCGGTGTCCGATCTAAATATGTACTTTCAAAACAATAGGAATTATTAAAATTGTTTGTCAGAATTAAACACCTTTGAAAAAATGTACGGCCAAGAAAGCACACAATGGCGCCGGTGACAAAACGCCTGTTATTAAAGAAACATTAATGCCATTGAACGGGCGACGAGGCCTTGAAAACATTATCGCTGAAGCAGTTATCGCTAATGCCGAAATTTTCATA
Organism: Lycia hirtaria; assembly: GCA_947563715.1. NCBI lineage: Eukaryota > Metazoa > Arthropoda > Insecta > Lepidoptera > Geometridae > Lycia > Lycia hirtaria. Next base: position 11,011,695 of record OX387377.1, on the reverse strand, counting down.
AATTATAACTTTGTTGTGTTAACAGTTAAGGAATAATCCGTGGAATTTATAGCATTTTTTATTTTATTTATTAAAATGTGATAACTGAATACTCATGATCGTCAAGTATATAGATCAGCCCAATGCTGATTTTTTGGATTTATAGTTAGTATATAATTTAGGTTCCTTAGTATATAAGGAACCCTTATAGTTTCGCCATGTCTGTCTGTCTGTCCGCGGCTGTACTCAAAGTCTGCTAGTACTATAAAGCTGTAATTTGCCATGGATATGCTTATTAGTTATGCCGAGTAAGTCATAGAATAAAATCTTGTTTGTTTTTTGCGGTACCTACACGTAAAGTGGGGATGAATAATTTTTTTCTCATCTACCCCATCGTGTGGGGTATCGTTGGATAGGTAATAATTGGGGGTGTCCGAAAACCATTTTTAATTTAGGGATTCGTTTGCGAAATATTAAGCATTCAAGTGATATAGTGATATCTTCTAGATTGACGAGCTCCATCCTCGGCCACTCCGTTGCTTAACATCAGGCGAGTTGGTGGTCAATCGTAGATCTATCTTGCATAAAAAACGTTATAGTTAAATGTCCACCCTCCTCCTCTCTTCCGGCTAAACGGTTGAATTTGGAGATAGGACAAAATTCATGCTAGTAGCATATATGATGAAATTAAAAGGAAAACTATCACGGCTAAGTAGGCTTTACAAATTAATGAGTAATAGTCAATGAATTTAAAAAATATATACTTAGAGACTTAAACAACTATAAGTTTAGAAAACTCAAAAACCCCCGACAAAAAAAGAAAAGATATTCCTATCAAAGGTAAAACCGCTGGATTCAACTAGTACCTACAAATCATTCAAGTTGTTTAATTTTTACAAGTTTACTATTATTTCAACATATTTTTTGACTCTTGTATTTATTTATTTACATAACTTGAATAGACGTCCACATGTCTGTTTTATAAAATAAAATATGTATAACAAGGCATATATGTATAGGCGTGCAAGTTGAATGATGAAAGGGACGAATTTTTATACCTATGACCCTTTTAATATATTTGACATTTTACCTATATTGACATTGTGATAAGTTCTAATTTGATTTCAGTTTTGACGTTTTTATATGACCCTATTTTGTATATTTGACTTTTTATCTGTTATATTGACATTGTTTTACGTTTTCATTTTGTTGTTAGTTTCGATGTTTATATTAGTATTATTTTCTGATTTTATGTTAATTATTGTCATTTGTAAAATAAGTTTTTATTGGCTAATGTTAGTGGTAAATACCGTTTTAGTTAATTATAAATAAATAATAAATAACGTTTTTAAACTAACTGTTAATATAAACACGCAGTTGGCGCTATAAGTGAAGCAAAATAAGCACGACTGATAAGCATGTGGTTTGAACTCGGCAGCATAAATGAGTATTCGCATTTGCCATCGCAGTATTTGTTTTCAGTTCAGTGTATGAGATACGGTTCTACAAGCTAGTGCTGTTGTGAATTTTAAAACGGTTATAAATATTCAAATATGGTTAAGTTTTGCGGCATAAAAATTTGGCGAAATAAAGGTAACTCCATTCTTGTTTTGTCACGGTTCAACGTTTATAACCGGAGATTGGTTTATTTTAGGTTCATCAAATATTGTCTTTTCCATAGCCGTGTGTAAAAAAGTACCTACATTCGTTACTTTGAAGGTCTTAACAATCTCTGTAACTACTTTATCTGAGTCTTGTCATCATTAACCTTTAGCTTAGGCACTTACTCTTAATGAATCTTCATAGTACATTTCCTTCTCATCATCCATCATATCTGTCACTTGCTACCATAAAACCGGACATCTCTATTTGCTAAATTTCATAATAACAACCTTCATTACGTTCAGAAAAACAAGTTCATTCGTGGGAACAAACTGTAAGAGTAGATTTAATCGCGAACATGACTCTCAAATTACTGCGTCGTTTTTCTTTAGTTATTTTGCTTGATGGTTTTGTTACCTGTTTTATGATAAGGCCGACTTTAAACTAAGATAGTGAAACCTGTAGTTATATTGTAACTGTTTTGTAGAAAACCACGACTTTTACTATTGCCGGTTGCGGTAACACAACCGGCATAATTACTACTTGCCACCATAATGACTACATTGTTTTTATCATTGCGGTTAAGAAGATGCGGGTCAAAAGTCACAAGGCAACCGACTACGTTAAGATTCTCCATATTTTAAAATCAAACTGTTTTTATATTTTTGAATTTCATTAAACTAAATATGAGCTAACCTTATGTTGCCTAGATATTTATCTATTGTTTATATGCAACATGCGCAAATTCAAAACAGACAATTATTCATGTGACAGACGGACAGCTTCTGCGATTTTCTTTTGTTTATCGACATCTAAAGTAACAAAAATATCAATAACAGGAACAAATGACGTAGCGAAGTTAACTGATGCGTACGAACAGTTTTGTTAGTTTCTGTTTCTATTAGATATTTGAGATGTCAGTGTAAAGTTTCATCGCGGTTTCGAACTTAATTTTTCATTTGTCTACTGGTGCGAGGCCGATGAAATATGATCTGTTTCACTTTCACCGTCCGCAATTAATTTTTAATTATTTTCTTTATTATTTTCCAATGTTTAATTACCGCCGTTCCAAGAACTTGTACGTTTTATGTTCGCCTGAGATGTGATGTAAGAATTGTAAAACGTTGACTTTTCATTCTCACAAAACTATTTCGAATTGACCACTATTTACACGAAATGTGTGAACGGTGTAAGTAAACTCTCAGCTCGAGTTAGTACATCGGTTGTTTGCATACGTGTTCTCACGGAAGCATTATTTCACTATAACCTTTCGCATGAAAGTGTGAGATAGTCCAAGCTTCATATGCAGACTTACTGACGCTTTCAAAATTATTAGTAGATACTGATTAGACGGCTTCGTGAATGAAAGAATGAGTTTCATTGACAATGCGGTGATCATCTATGATCTGATATTGTGGAGAACCGGACGGTTTAACTCTCCCATATTGCCGCACAAAGGTTTCGTAACGAAGATTGGCAGATAGAGACCTACCGTTGTTTTCAGTGCCCCTTTCACATCATTGTCAAGCAATATGTCTTGAAGTCAGAAAATGGATATCTGTCTCATATGGCTCTTTACGTGCAATTAAGTACAGAGAGTGTAATTTGCAGGCGTTTGGTTATCGATTCTCTGCGCCTGTTAAAGTTCGAGGGATGTAAATTGTTAGGAAAGTTGCCGTGTGTAATCTTCGGCATCATAATTTCGCTCAAATAGGAAGTAATTTCTTGCTTTATTACGTACATTCTTCACGCGAATCGCGGGTTATAATTAAAGTTCATAATAAAGATACGCTTTCGTTCCTAACGAAAATTGTAACATTATCTAATTTTTGTCTGGGAAGCGTAATTCGCGAGAATTTTATGGATGTTAAAAGTTTAAAAACAAAACAGATAAGTGCAAGTTTGACTCGTACATCGAGGATTCCGTAAGGCCTATAAAATAACGCTAGAGCTCCACTTACCATAAACTTATTTACGATATGTACATATTAATCAATAATTGACAAACTTCAGATAATATATTTAATAATACATACTACAAATGTTTGCTAGATTAATATCGGCGGTCAAATCAAGTTTAACGCCGAATATTTTTTCCGTTGTCTCATCCGGTTTGACGAGCCTACAGAATATTAATAGACTGATCCTACCCCATCAACACCTTCGCTACGTCTTTTTCGTAATCCTTTTGTCCCGCGGCTGCGATACTATAGGGAATTAATTACCTTAACAATTTATGCAGTAACGTCTAATGCAACAAAAACTTTATGTAACATATTGAATTACTATTTGTAGCATGTTTATTTGTAATTACATTGTCTGCATTTAAGTGTATTGTGAGGTGATCTTTTTTTTATATGAAATAAATCTACGTTTGACCTCTAACTCTATTGATGGTAAGCGATGTGCGGCCTAGGATAGAGCAAGTCGATCTATAAAATATCTATTCTATCTAGCCTTGAAAATTCCAAGATTGTAGTTCTCAGGAAACAAAGGAAGCCACAATGAGTGTAGTACGTATCGATGTGGACCGAAATCTTTTGTACGGATTTTAGGCATTTAGAATTTTCGTACAAATAAAGCTGTGTTTGACAACCGACTTGTCTGTCCGCAATCGATGGTGTGACGAAAATTAAGCATGACATTCACTTTGACTTTAAAAAAACTCATATCGTATATCCCAGGAAAAACAGACCGCTAAATAAATAATTAAATAAATATAAATATTTGTGGACATTTCACACAACACCATCTAGCCCAAACTAAGCAAAGCTTGTACTATGGAACTAGATGGCTGATAGAATACATATATACTTTTTTTTTTGTAAATATATACATATGATACATAGAAACACCCAGACACAGAACAAACATCCATGCTCATCACACAAATGTTTGCCCTGGGTGGGGATTGAACCCACGACCTTTCAGTTCAGCAGGTAGACGTAAACACACTACCAACTGAGCCACAAGGCCAGTCAAATTGATTTCGCGTTATACTGGCGATAACGCCAGTACCCAGTAACTTTTTATAACTAACTACAATATACATATTTTCCCTTATGAGGTAGTCATCAGACACCGTGAGACAATTTAAAGCTACATATGAGCACCATTCGTCCATATATCAGAAACAAATTGTAGTGCACTACTAAAAATATGCGATTTCAATTATTTGTTTGTAATTGACATTATGAAGGACTAAGCTGGTGTTCTTTAAAAATTTTGGATTTGAACTTCGAATTTATAATTTAACTATAATACGCTTTATCGCGTATTCATCCATATCAGAAGAAAACTGACTATACTTCTAAACATACGATTTAAAAAAATATTGCCACAGTTACAAAAATATTAGAAATCAGTAAATATTTATATATATGCATATGAAACGTTTCGGTAATGGGACCAAATTAGCTTTACATAATCTTTTGTTTGATTGGAATCATAAATTATATTTTTACTTTTTCATTTTATTTTTTTACTTTCAACAAGTTACTTGATTCAACTTGAAAAAGTACAAAACAAAAAAAAAACAGTTGATGAAATTGCACTTCACAACCCTCTTAAATGGGCGTGTTAAATCATCACATCATCGTAACGCCTTGTTTCTCTGTGTTTAAATTTAACTCTTACTTAATGTAGGTACTGTTATTCTTGGTAAGTTTATAAACTTGTGGCTTCTAAGAATACTAAATTGATGCCTAAACCTACTCTTTGTTATTTACAGATTTGTAACTTTGTTATATTGAGATTTAGAATTATTGAGTTATGATTATTTTTAAAGCCCTTTATAAACGAGACGAGCAAGTCGCTCGCTTTATGTTGAGCGTCGCGCTTACCCATAATGAAACAATCAAATACCATTCAAATTTTTCAAATTTTTGTGTGACAATGCACTGCGCTTATCACTCTGATATTAGACATAAACATAGATTTTAATGCGACACAAAAACATATAACAGAAAAGAACATAAACAGTACCGTTTTACGATTTTGAAGCTAGATAATTTGGCTTAGGTAATTTGTTGTAATAATTAATTTATACTGATAATATTGGTATACAATTTTATTTTAACTTGTAAATCTATATTTATTAAGAAATGACTTTGTGCCTACAACAAAACAAACAGAAAATTAAATAGGTTTTTTCAAAAACAAACAGCGCTGGTATTAGATGTTAAATTTTAGATCTAGAAATTTCGAAAGATCGTCCCTTCCCTTTAACTGTGAATATAATGTTTACACACTACTGCTTGAATAACTATCAAAGCTGCGGCGCTTCCTCAAGCTGACTCCGCAGGATACTCCTGCTAATACAAGAATTAGCAGTAGTTAGAAATATTGGTATTTTTATTCGTTAGTAGCCCAGGGATGGGTAAATAAATTCAAAGGAAGGAACGTATGAATTAATAATAATAACACAATTTACGCGCCAACGCGCGCGCCAAAAAACATTTTTTAGTAAATGTAAAAAAAATAAGTTGATTTAATTTTGTAACGTTCTTGGTGTGACATGAAATTGCGATCTGAGCGTCTAAAACGGGGCCCAATTTACAAGAAGTAACTCGTAAAACGCACCCGAGATGTTTGTCAGTCATTTGTAATATTGTTTACAGATGACGGGTTCTAATCGCGGGCTGGATTGAATTATGTGATGCGGACTTGTTCCGCGGCCCGTAATTTCTCCACCCCTTTCTAGCCTACTAGCCACAGCCTTGTGGTTTTACTCGAAATCGAGAAATCCTTTCTTTGTAGATACCCATACGCATGTTTATTTTGTACATACGTATGTACAAAATAAACATATTGTACGCATGTACAAATACAATAAACAAAATCCAAATTCAGTAGATAGATAGATAGATAACTTTTTATTAAAACACCACAGTATACACGGAAAAAGATACATAGAAAAATAAGATTAAGCTTTAGCTAAGATTAAGCTAAGCTTCTAATTGGCGGCCTTATCGCTTAGAGCGATCTCTTCCAGGCAACCATGCACGGATTGGAAAGACGGCACAGATAGTGGCCTTTGAAAACTTAACTAAAATCTAGTATACAGTACAACAAAATTACAATAGGTACCTATTTATGTTATAGGAAATAGAATACCTCTTAAACATTAACTATGTGCTTATATATATATATATATATACATAATTATTAAATAAATATCACAATATACGTGCATATACTTAGTTGGTGTTATTCATATAGTGTGCTTTACGTCCCTCTACCTACAGTACCTCTACAGTACCTCTTCGTCCAGCGGTTTACGCAAAACTTTATCTGTAAGTCACTCTAAAAAGAACGAAGCCTTAAATAGATATAGGTAACTTTACGGAATTCAAACAAAGCATTGTTCCAAAGAAGTTCCCCTAAGACACCTCAAGGAAGTGTCGTTCAGGTACCAGGAACGGAATCGCACAGTCTCACCCTCACCCCTCCAAATGTCACATCATGATCGTTCGCACCCTCCCATAAATGTGTCCTATTAACCATAACCGTTGTTTATCATATGCTGATACTGAGGATAGCTGGTTTTACCGGGCAATAAAGTTAACCTACAATTTACTTCTAATATGATACTCTTTTAAACTTACAAGTTTTTATTTACATTCGTGGCAATGATGTACATACGAATGGTCAAAATCTTGGTATTGATATATTCGATATTTTTAAGTGTGTTTCCACATTTAAGTATCTAGAAATTAAAAAAAAATTACTAACTACAAATTTTTTGGTATTGATATTCGATATTTTTAAGAGTCTTTCCACATTTAATTATCTTGAAATTAAAAAAAAAAACTGCCTACAAATTTCTTGGTATTGATATTAAAAAAAAATGCACCGATTGATGTGATGTTGTGATTTGTATCGTCATCATCATAGTTCTTATATCATCTTGTTAGACAGTTTGAGCAACGTTATGGATTATAGCACATACATTGGTAGCTAAATAGGCTTATACGGAACCTTTGGTGTAGCTGCAGCGCTGACAGATATGAATGTATATAGGACGTACTGATTTTGTTATGCCGGCGCGTACGCTTTTGAGCCAACACCTCAATCGTCATGATACTCACACCGTACGCGGTGATTCGGTCAATTTCGAATGAGGTGACGATGAAGTGCGATCGGTTCAAGCTATCCTCGAGATCGATGGAGACGTATGCCGAATATTGTGACTTTGATGACAATGTAATTATTTAATACATTGAAGCTAGTTTGATAATGGAAAAGAGAGTTAGCACGAATCTTCATGATAACAAAATTGATAGATCTGTTGAAGTAGTTTATTTATCATTTACAATTATGTACCTACTTTAATTTATTAATGTATCATTTACTTTTAATGTAGCCGAGTCGGTAGTAAAATGAAACAACAAATTTGCATGTTATTGAGCTGATGAATTTAGGATAATTTTTTAGCTATCGCGAGCGCTTTTCGTTGTATTAATAATCACTTGTATCTAATGCATGTTTTTAAAATAGAGTTTATTTATAAGTAAAAGGGTCTCTCAACCCTTGTTGCCCTGCCAAAATACATCAACGTTTTATAAATAAATACCACTTCGGAACGCCTACTGTAATCAGTAGTCGGTATACTTCAAAAGATTTCAAGTAAACTTAAGGCAGTACGTACTATCTCCCACCCTTCATAAAACCCACCGAAAAAGAAGTCGACATTGACTTAACTCTCGTCTGAATAATTACACTGAGTCATTGATAAATCCGTCTGTTATCAGATAAATCGTATTTCCAGTTCAATTATCGAGGCTGGTTCCTTTGAGTTGGTGGAAGATATTCAGGCCGGCGCGGCTTCAATTAAAAACTGTGTACTGTACAAGGCATAGCATATAAGCGTATCGTAAATTTCTTTGATATGTTCAGTTGATAATTGGGGGTTTTCTCTCAAAAAGAGGGAAAGTTTTCTGCGGTGCCTTTAACAGACCGATTATAATAATGTATGTATAAATGTATGGTATCTAATTCTAATTTAAAAAAAAATGAGCAAAATTGCTGAAATCTCTGTTGAAAAGAGAAGAAGTTTGCTACAAGACCATTTTTCGGCCGATTTTAATAATATGTATTAGAAAGAAACATTCGATACTCAATTCTGAAAATCTTTTCGAATATGAACGGGTAAATCTTTATTATTCTTTAGCAATATGTCAGTACTAAATCTCTCTCTCTCTCTCTCTCTCTCTCTCTCTCTCTCTCTCTCTCTGTTTCTCTACGCATAATGTTGTTTGCAAAAATATTTTTACTATACGTCCATGCTTGTAAAGAAATTCAAAGTTTCCTAACTTGGAATGATTTATTGCCACAAACATGCCAAAGTAACATCATTGTAGTGTAACGATGATGATGATGATGGTGATATTTCTAGAAGGAAATGCTCCTCGACTATTAAAATAAAGAATCTCGTCAACATTCTAGAAAGTTCGAAACAAATGATAAAAACAAAAGACGAGCGAAAAGACGATCGAAATTGAACATTCTGGAACGAAACAAATGACGAACGAAATGACTATCGAAATAAAAGCTTCTAGAAGGTTCTGCGGGGTATATAAGGAGCTTCAGTCGCGGACAGAGGGCAGTTCAGATACGAGTAGCATACAGGAAAGAAGAAAAGTTACAAGTGAAAGTGAAGTGTTGAAGTGAACAGTACAGTGAAGAGACGTTATAGTAGTAGTGAGTTGGTCGGAACACATACTCTGTGTGTTTTTAGCGCGTCGATTCTGTAACTATTGTCGGTGTTTGTGTTATAGACTGTGAGTGCTCTGTGGAAGGCACCACGTGTCAACGAATTATACGGGCTTGAATAACATCGTTGTTTCCTTCCAATCCCTATACCCACTTCCCGTAACATTTGGTGTCAGAAGTGGGATTGGAAGGAAGGATGCCTATCATGCCTAGAGATGGCCCAAACACCCGCTCAAGGGGAGCCGCTCAGCAACAAAGCGGCGGAGACCAGGAAGCCGCTAGTACGGGAAATCCTCGGACACGTGAGGAAGCCGGTGAGGGGACTTCCGGCGGTGACACTGTGAGTACTCCGGTTTCTCCAATGAACCCTCATGAAGGAACCTCTGCCAGTGCCACTGTAAGTGCTCCAGTTTCTCCAGTGGACCTTGGTGTGCTATTACAACAAATGCGTGCCATGCAAGAGGAGCAGGCACGTCGCCAAGAGGAACAGCTGCGTGCCTTGCAGGAGGAGCAGGCACGCCGTGAGGAGGAACGTCAGCGCCACCAGGAGGAACAGGCACGTCGCCAAGAGGAACAGCTGCGTGCCTTGCAAGAGGAGCAGGCACGCCGTGAGGAGGAACGTCAGCGCCACCAAGAGGAACAGGCACGTCGCCAAGAGGAACAGCTGCGTGCCTTGCAGGAGGAGCAGGCACGCCGTGAGGAGGAACGTCAGCGCCACCAGGAGGAACAGGCACGCCGCCAGGAGGAACAGGCACGCCGCCAGGAGGAACAACTGCGCGCTATGCAAGAGGAGCAGCTGCGTGTTAATCGAGAGGAGCAATGCGCTATGCAAGACCGTATCCTTACGGCCATCTCCGAAGGGGCAGTGAAAGTCGCGGAAATACGGAAGAATGTGGAGCTGCTTGAAGATCGAGTAAACGAGCACGAAGCTCGTTTCGAATCATCGGAAGAGCGTCTTCGGAGGCTTGAAGTAGGCGGTGGTCCAACTCCAGCAACTGCAGTCACAGCTGCTTTGGGTGGCAGTTTCAAAATTCCCACATTTGATGGGACCTCTTCATGGGCTGCATATAAGCGACAGCTTTTGGCTGTTGTGGAACTAAACAACTGGAGCGAGGAAAAAGCAAAGACAGCTCTCACTTTGGCATTGCGTGAACAAGCCACGTCGGTACTTGAGGCTGTAGAACCTAATGCCTCTTACCAGGAGTTGGTGGATGCTTTGGAGTCCCGGTATGGCGACTCGCATCTAGAACATGCCTACCGGGCCCAGCTTCGTGATCGATCCCAGAAATCCAACGAAAATCTGCAACAGTGGTCTCTAGAAGTGGAGAAACTGGTGAGAAAGGCATATCAATCTTCACCAGCGAACCTAGTCGACAGTAGGCTGTTGCAGACGTTTGTCGATGGAATCAACGACAAAGAAGTGAGGGCAACAGTACGCTTAGCACACCATGAAAACATCAAAGAAGCGGTGGCACACGCTCTCGAGGTGGAGGCGGTACGTCGGGATCCCAAGAGCGGCTCTGTGCGTAAAGTTGTTTCAACAGAAGAGCGGGAAATACCACGGCGGACCTTTGCTCCGCGTTGTTACCGGTGTGGAGAGCGTGGGCATTTGAGATATGGTTGCCCCAATCGTAGCTCGGTAAGGCGAACCGACGCTGGAACACAAGCGTCGGAGAATTCGGAAAACTAAAACAGGCCAGAGCTACGGGGTGGGCGCTGGCCGGTAATCAGGGAACCCCAAATTTTATGATCTATCAAAGCTCAGATGGGAACAGCTTAACCGTCGATGGAAGAATAAATGGAACTGCATGCCAATTGACTTTGGACACAGGAGCTTCGCGTACGGTAGTGGGGGTGCAGATGACACGGAATAGTAGAAAATTATATTCCTGCAGAGAGACTGTGCAGTTGAAAACGGCTACCGGCCAGAGCATACCTGTAAGAGGGGAGCAGAAGGTGGCGATTAAGGTTGGTGACAAGCTTTACTGGCATTGGGCGGTGATAGCTGAAATTGTGGATGACTGCATCATCGGTTTGGATTTTCTGAAAGAACATCAGTGCAAACTTGATATTGAATCCGGAATCCTTAAGTGTGGATCGATTGAGGTTCCAATGAAGGGAGCCAGGGGAGGTAAAGTCTACTGCCTTAAGGACACTAAGCTACCACCACGAACTCAGACTTTGGTACCGATAAAGTTAGCCGAAAATGTAAGCACTGATCGACAAAATTGTTTGGTTATGGAGAGAGTCAAAGGAGAAAACGCATGGTTACCGGCTAGAACGGTTGTTGGAACGACACAAAAGATGGCGGTACCGGTCTTGAATTTGAGTGATGATCCTCAAATACTGAAGAAGGGGTGTCTGATCGGTGAGAGCGAAGAAATAGTCTGGCTTCGAAATTGCGACGAAGTGAAGAAAACTCACTCAAATGCGGTTGATTTTAGTAACGTCCTAGATAACTGCAAGGGGGATTTAAGCACAGTGGAGCTGACAAAAGCGAAAAATTTACTGCGACACTTCGGCGACATTTTCTCCAGAGGGGACGCGGACATTGGAAGAACAGGGCTATTTCGACATCGGATCAACACCGGGAACGAGCAACCAATCCGCCAACGGCCTCGGCGGATACCGTTCGCTAGAGAAAAGGAAGTTGAGGACATGCTAAAAGAGATGGAAGGTAATGGAGTCATTGAACCATCTTCTAGCCCTTGGTGTTCTCCAGTTGTCCTAGTTAAGAAGAAAGACGGGTCTACCAGGTTCTGCATCGATTATCGGCGATTAAATAATGTGACAAAGAAAGATAGCTATCCACTACCAAGGATAGACGACACGCTGGACACTTTAAATGACATGAGATGGTTCTCCACGCTTGATCTCAAAAGTGGCTACTGGCAGGTGGAAATGGATACCAGTGACAAGGAAAAGACGGCATTCTCCACAGGGAAAGGACTTTGGCAGTTCAAGGTGATGCCATTTGGATTATGTAATGCTCCAGCCACTTTTGAGAGATTAATGGAGCGTATACTAGCCGGTCTGTTAGGGGAAGCTTGTCTGGTGTACCTCGATGACATAATAATAATCGGACGGAACTTCGACGACCATCTGAAGAAGTTGGAGAGCGTGTTCAACAAAATAAGAGGAGCAGGCTTGAAATTAAACTTAAAGAAGTGCTCTTTCTTCAAACGCCAAGTTGAATATCTGGGGCATGTTATATCTGAAGAGGGCGTGGAAACTGATCCAGCAAAGATTTCCGCAGTGAAAGATTGGCCTACTCCAACCGATAAAACTCAAGTAAGAGCATTTATGGGACTATGCTCGTATTATCGTCGTTTCGTAAAGAATTTTTCCGATATTGCCAAACCACTGCATAGACTCACAGAAGAAAAACGGCCATTTGTTTGGGACCAAGAATGTGAGGCAGCTTTTAATGAATTGAAAGATCGGCTATGTGAAACTCCAATTCTCGGATATCCTGATGCGAATGGTGATTTTATAGTTGACACCGATGCGAGCAATGTAGGCATCGGAGGAACATTGTCACAGAAGACACAGGACGGGGAAGTGGTCATAGCCTACTTCAGTAAATCGTTGTCCAAACCTGAAAGGAACTATTGTGTAACGAGAAGAGAACTACTAGCTGTAGTAAAAACGTTACAACACTTCAAGAAGTATTTGCTAGGGCGGAAGTTTCACGTCAGAACAGACCACGCGGCGTTGAAGTGGTTACTGCAGTTAAAAAATCCGGAAGGTCAGGTTGCACGTTGGATTGAGCAACTACAAGAATTCGATTTTGAGGTAGAGCATCGTAGTGGAAGTTCCCATAGAAACGCTGATGCTTTGTCAAGACGGCCCTGCTCTGAGAATTGTAAGCATTGTGGAAGACAGGAAGCAAGAGATGAAGTTACAGTCCGACTGATTAGAACAGATGCCCTTGATGATGACTTTAGCAACGATGCTATGCGTAGAGCTCAAAATGAGGATGAAAATTTGAAACCAATTCTGGATTGGATGACAAGTGGAACTCCTCGTCCCGGGTGGAGTGAGATATCTGGTATGAGCGCAATCACTAAAAGTTATTGGGCACAGTGGAATAGTTTGGTCCTCTGTGATGGAGTTTTGCATCGAAAATGGGAAAATGTGTCTGGAAACGACACCCATCTACAAACTATTGTACCGAAAGCAAAAATTTCGGAAGTACTAAGAGTTTACCATGACGGAACATCGGGTGGGCATCTCGGAGTAAAAAGGACACTTATGAAAATACGGCAACGTTATTATTGGTTACATTGCAAGGAAGATATCGAGGACTGGTGCAGGAAATGTGAACGATGTTCTTCGGTTAACGGACCCCATACACGGAGTCGAGGGGCGTTACGGTTGTATAACGTCGGAGCTCCTTGGGAACGGATAGCAATAGACGTTGCCGGTCCATTTCCCTTGTCCAATAATGGAAATCGTTATATTCTCGTGGTTATGGACTATTTCACGAAATGGCCTGAAGCGTTTGCGTTACCTAATCAGGAAGCTGTCACTGTAGCGAGAAAATTGGTGAACGAGGTCTTCTGTCGATTTGGGTTACCACTTGAAATTCATAGTGACCAGGGAAGAAATTTTGAATCGCATGTGTTCCAGGAAATCTGTAAGTTAATGGGGATACATAAAACGCGAACTACACCATATCACCCACAATCCGACGGAATGGTGGAGCGTTTTAATCGAACTTTGGAGCAGCATCTGGCAAAAGTGGTTGATTCACATCAGAGAAATTGGGACGAGTATATTCCTCTGTTTCTTTTGGCATATAGAACGGCTGTTCATGAAAGTACTTGTACTACGCCAGCTCGAGCGAACTTTGGCAGAGAGCTTCGACTTCCAGCAACGCTTTTGGCAGGGTGTCCTCCGGATGCACCAAGATATGTCACAGAATATGCAGATGAACTAAGAAAGCGTATGGAAGACGTACATCAACACATGAGGGAAGCCAATTTGCGTGCCAGCGATCGGATGAAAACGCGATATGACAGAAATGTTAACTCAAGAGGATTTGAAGAAGGTTCTTTAGTTTGGCTACACAACCCTGTGCGAAAGCTAGGTAAATCACCGAAGTTACAGCCAAGCTGGGAGGGACCGTATCAAGTTATTACAAAGCTCAACGACGTAACTTACAGAATTCGGAAAACGTCACGAAGTCCTGCGAAAGTTGTGCATGTGGATAGGTTAGCACAATACTACGGCTCTAATGATGCTCGAGACGAGCATGTCTAAGGAGGGGGTAGTGTAACGATGATGATGATGATGGTGATATTTCTAGAAGGAAATGCTCCTCGACTATTAAAATAAAGAATCTCGTCAACATTCTAGAAAGTTCGAAACAAATGATAAAAACAAAAGACGAGCGAAAAGACGATCGAAATTGAACATTCTGGAACGAAACAAATGACGAACGAAATGACTATCGAAATAAAAGCTTCTAGAAGGTTCTGCGGGGTATATAAGGAGCTTCAGTCGCGGACAGAGGGCAGTTCAGATACGAGTAGCATACAGGAAAGAAGAAAAGTTACAAGTGAAAGTGAAGTGTTGAAGTGAACAGTACAGTGAAGAGACGTTATAGTAGTAGTGAGTTGGTCGGAACACATACTCTGTGTGTTTTTAGCGCGTCGATTCTGTAACTATTGTCGGTGTTTGTGTTATAGACTGTGAGTGCTCTGTGGAAGGCACCACGTGTCAACGAATTATACGGGCTTGAATAACATCGTTGTTTCCTTCCAATCCCTATACCCACTTCCCGTAACAGTATCAATACCTCACATAGGTTAATGTTTGATAATTTTGTTACAAACATTATTCGAACAGCTTTTTTCTGACTTGACCCATAAGGTTTTCCGCTCATCACTTGCGCTGTACCTTTGATGTGTTCCGTCTCCGTTTCGAAGCCAGCAGCAGACAGCGCAGCGGTTCGCTTGTTAACACACGCGCATAACATGAACCGCTCAAGTGTTTAAAGGTACAAACACTACGAAGACGAAGTAGCAATTTGCGTTCGACGCACGTGAATGATGCACCGTGTCCCGAATATTGAATTTATACTCTTTAATATTGCTAACAGCGAACATCTTCTTGGAAAGGACCAAATTGGTAAAAATCATCTGATGAGACGCGCATGCTAAGTGAGAACTAAATTTTAAGGTTTTTGGAACGCCTAGATTAAAAAAATAAAAAACCGGCCAAGTGCGAGTCAGATTCGTGCACGAAGGGTTCCGTACCATTATCTATAAAAACGGCAAAAAAATCACGTTTGTTGTATGGGAGCCCCGTTATTTATTATCTGTTTTTTAGTATTTGTTGTTATAGCGAGCGGCAACAGAAATACATCATCTGTGAAAATTTCAACTGTCTAACTATCACGGTTCATGAGATACAGCCTGGTGACAGACGGACGGACGGACGGACAGACAGCGAAGTCTTAGTAATAGGGTCCCGTTTTTACCCTTTGGGTACGGAACCCTAAAAATCAAATATTTAAACGTTTCGCAACATCACTGTGTAGGTTATTAAGTAGTTATAGCGTGTATTAAGGTGTGCAATTTTGATGTTTTTCTGTACAGAAAAACTAAATCCGTTAAGGTTGATTGGAACATCCATTACTCGTGGGGATCGGTATTGAGGCGTTCTTATTGCTGTGGAGAACCGTTTTACCCTGTTCGACTTAAAACAATTAGTAGGCGAGTCATGCGGCCACTCGATGCCCTCGATCTGGAAGCGATGCGCCTGCGCTTTGCCTTGAGTTCAGCCACCCGATCTCTACACTCCCCGCTCGGATTATCGGTTATGTTTCGATTTATTGGCTATAAAACTATATTTCAGTGCTGGAAGTCTCGACAGTTCGTATCGACCGAATTGAATCCTTAGATCGATTGATATTGATACGGTTACGGACAGTACTGACAGTGGTGGTCAATACGGGGCGAATAGTTATCGATTTTTTTATGTTTCAACTCCTAGTTTTTTAGATTATAATAATGACGATTATACAGACGATAAGCTTATTCATTAAATAATGAGTTGATGTGCTTTACTGTCAAAAAATTAAATATCGGACAAGACTCCAAAGCAGATTATATAAATACATCGGTTAGTAAAGAGTTAACTGGCATCAACTTATCTCTATTTTTAATCCCCGACCCAAAAAAGAGGTGTGTTATAAGTTTGACGTGTGTATCGATATATATCTGTGTGTCTGTCTTTGGTATCCTAGCTCTCAAATGCATGGACCGAATTTGATTTAGTTTTTTTGTTTGAAAGAGGATTTCATCGAGAGTGTTCTTAGGCTACGTTTCATCAAAATCAATTCAGCCGTTTATTGTCGGGAGTTTTTGAGTTTTCTAAACTTACACCTTAATGTAGGTGACTACCCTACACACTTATGTTTGTTGATTTAGTTTATATTGTACGAGTACGTATAGTATAACAAGGATTTATGTTGTATAAACGGTAAAGTCGATACTAACCGGCCGGAATAAGAACCGGTTTATTGTTCTTACCGTCAGTCAGTATCCAGGCTTGAAGGCGCAGTATGAATCGACTGAATTCAATCGATGCGATATGTCGGGACTTCCAATGCAGTCCTATCCCAAGCACAAAACCATAAAAGATTACTCAAGTGTCTTACTCACTTACACAGATATGTATCTCTAATGTTAATTGTAGACTTTGTATGTAAAGGTATTCAAGGTCAGACGTCTGGTTTTGAGTCGGAATCTCGCTAGGTAAATAACATAGTGTTGCCAGGTTTTGAAAAAAAAACTCCACATCAAAAACTCCCTCAATTTCCCGGGGGTAGAGTCGGTTGGGTTGAGTCACAAAATTAGCGCCTCCCCAACAGGATTAAAGAATTACAGACAAAATTTTCCTTCAAAAATAGTCCCCATCAGAGTTCTTTTTTTACCGACTTCAAAAAAAGGAGGAGGTTCTATGTTCGACTTTACTGTCTGACTGACTGGCAATTACTGTCAATTTCGGTCTGACTGAGCTGGTACCGTAACATTTTTATCAAATTTGGTTTAGTAGTTTAGTTAGTAACCATATCCAACTACATAAATATTTTTTTTAAGAGTGTGCTGATTGAAACTGTAATTCAAATAAGATATCTATCTTCCCCAGTCCCTCAAGTCGAAAGTTTACAACCAGTGTGTGTTACCAGTGATGACATACGGCACTGAAACGTGGTCCCTAACTATGGGCCTTATAAGGAAACTCAAGGTCACGTAACGAGCTATGGAGAGGGCTATGCTCGGAGTCTCTCTACGAGATCGAATCAGAAATGAAGAGATACGTAGACGTACAAAAGTCACCGATATAGCACAGCGGATTAGCAAGTTGAAGTGGCAGTGGGCAGAGCACATAGCACGTAGAACTGATGGCCGATGGGGCCGAAAGGTTCTCGAGTGGAGACCACGTACCGGCAAGCGCAGCGTAGGAATACCAGCCACGAGATGGACAGATGATCTCATACAAGTGGCGGGAAGACGCTGGATGCAAGCCGCTTCCAATCGGTCTTTTTGGAAATCCATGGAGGAGGCCTATGTCCAGCAGTGGACTTCTTATGGCTGAGATGATGATGATGATGATGATCTATCTTCCCTTCCAAGAATCTGTTTCTCCTACCTAGCTCCTACCCCATTTAACTTTAAAATCGCCCAAATTTGGGGATTCCCCCCCAATCTGGCATCAGTGAGATATATTATTTTATAAACGTTGGCAAAGGTATCCGTGTAACCGGAATGACGGAATATTAATGGTACACAAATACGGCTGCGAGGAGGAAGCAGCCGTTCAACGTCCATTTAGAATTAATTAGCAGGACTTAGCATGTGCTTTCGATGTAGCCCACACAGGATTCTTTTTTTACTGTGGACGTATAACCACAGCTGCTCGCTTGATATTGAGTGACGATGTGGTTCAAGATGCACACTTAGCCTGGAATTATTAGGTCTGAACTGGAAGTCTGTAAATTTCGAATAAAGCTGCCGGAAAACATAATTAGGCAAGGGCGTCGCCAGCCCATGGCCAAGAGGGGGGGCAAGTTAATATTATAGAGGATGAGAAAAATATGAATTGTAGGTACAGGTACAATTGCACGGCCTTAGGACTTTGGTTGCTTTGCAGTTGGCTACATTTAACATCCTACTACCGAGTTGTGTTTAGTTGCGGTGTTACCATTCATCAAAACTTTGTATCTTGGGGCTTCACGAAGATTGCATAAAACCTCTATCTTTCGAGCTTTTAAATACAAGCCGCGTGTTTTATTTGGGCTCATCGCGCAAATTTATTTTTTAGCATTAGATAGATCTATGATTGACATCCAACTCGCTTAATGTTAATCGACAGTGTGGCCGAGGATAGAGCTCGACGATCTAAAAAATATCTATTCACTATAGCCTTGAAAATTCCAAGATTATAGTTCTCAGGAAACAAAGACCACATACCACCTGGCAGAGATTTCATTCCTGTGCGGTACGCAGTGGACCGAAATCATTAGGGCTCGGATTATTGGCATTTCAATGAGAAATGGGTGTTAATATGCCGACTTTCTGCTAGTAAATGTTTTCTGTAGTGAAATGGGGAGGATGGAATACGGTCGTAAAGCTCTTGTGCACACTCGGTATAATGAATCCTATGAAATATATAGACTGACATGCTACTTTTCATACTAGCCATGTTTTTAAGCTATAAATTTGTCAGTTATAATAGTCTTATCCTTTTTACAATGCTAGGTCAAAAATCCCCTTCGGCTGACTGACCGTTTACCAACCCACGCAGCTTTCAATTCGTCTTTGTCAAATTCAATTAATTTACGGTTACATCATGTCCCCATTACAAGTGCGAAATAACACTTAGCCTTCATTGGATGAATCGTTATTGGGCAGTGAATATTTACGACAGGAAAATACTACCAAATTGGATCAAACTTTTATTCATGCGGTATTTCAATAGACGCGCGGATGGACTGGCGTCTTGGAAGCAATATTATGACAACTTTCATCGGCCCGATGACCGATCGCCCTGAGATTACTATTTATAAGAATGTAGTGTTACCCACGATTATAATAAGTAGGTATTTACAAAATCCCTATTTATCCATTAAAAAAATAAAAAATGATTAGTCCCGAAAAATATTAGATTAGGTCCTTCTCCGAAGTATTTAGTTTAGAAATTGTAATAAAGAGACAGAATTACTTTCGCTTTTGTAATATTAGTTAGGATGGTAATATGACACTGGTTTCATGATATAAGAGTAGCCGGAATGTAGGTAGGTACTGGAACTTCCTATAAATGACAAAGAATAGTACCTATATTATAATTATTATAGTAGATACGTCGAGTTAATTTGGTTTATTATCATAAATATGTTTCATTAAACGACGATGTTCTGATGAGCCGAAATTTTTTTTTTTTTTTATTCAGTAAGTAGATTTTTGCGCTTGACCACAAAATAATGACTAAATGAGAACTCGCAATTGGCAAAGGTGGACCCGCCGAGTTTGTCATCGTAAGCACTATTTATTACTTTAATGAAAGTTAGTAGTTTAGTTTGTTCCTGCCAAGAGTATTTTCGATGCTAGAAAAGTTAAGACTTGGGGCATACATACATGGGCTTTGTAATCAATAGGAAATAAATTGGCCTATAAAAAGGCTTGCATATAACAAATGCCCATAGAAGTAGCAATACAACAGGACAAAGCCTGTATGTTTACTACATTTATAGCAATACAATATTTTTTTACTACTCATAATGAGACCATGACTTGAGTACCTGCTAATACGTCAAAGATTATTGTTGCCTTTACCGGTGTATTTTTATTCAAAGAATTTATGATACTTACAAATCCTGTCGTAGACCATTTCTACGTAGTATATTTTAGCAATTTAGTCGCAGATAGCGTGACCTAGCCTGTAATTTAACTAATCAATATGGAGGTTGTGGCCACCGCCTTACGTCACCGTGTTTACATTTAACACGCCAATCGCCCTTGCATGTGTTCGGAACTCAATGGAACTTGTTTTACTTATAAATTTTTCGAAATGTCGTAGGCTATATTCAAGGAATGTGCGACCTTGGCGTTGAGAACTTGAGGTATGATTGTTATGACTGCCTTGAAAATACTAGCAAGATCTAGATAGATCTTGCTAGTATTAAATAATCGAACAAAGCTCAGTCCGTATCAGCCTTCTGCACCGTTCTCTTCTCCAGAATGAATATTGCTCCTGAGCTTCTAGTAGTGAGGCTATGTTTTGTGTTCGCAGGCAAACGGCAACTTCAACAACAGCAATCTAGGAAGTCTTCACGTTCTGCTTCGCCGGAGCCGGCCGGGGAATCATCGCCGAGCAATGACGACTTCCGGCCATTGATGAGGACTCCTCCGCCGACCCGAGCCGGCCCGCCTCCCTCCCCCCCTGTACCCACACATCCCGTAGCACCCGTAGCTCCAGAACCATCAGGCCCTCTACCCCTCCTACCCTGCCAAGTGTGCGGCCGAACATTCGTCCCGCAATCCCTAGCCAAACATGTCAAGATCTGCGAAAAGATGACGATCAAGAAGAGGAAGACGTTCGACTCGTCACGACAGAGACGTGAAGGTAATTTAATTTTAATTTAACACTCTCGTCGTTTCCGTGAAACTTTCATCGCCCATAAAGTTCTTTATTTAGACATCTGATGCTTGTAAACTTGTTTTGGTGGTGGAACCCTAGATTGAGTTTCCAAACTAATCAGACCGTTCTGATTTTATATCGCTTTTTATGACCTATTCGTAGTTAATTGTATCGACCACAAGTAAATGCATGCCCCCGGTTTTGTAAAGGGGCTTTTATTGTCTTGGATTTGGAGTTATATTTTGTTTAGATGTAGTTAGAGTAGTTTATTCAGAGCTCTCATCTATGATAGGAACCGAGAAATGGGGACATTAGGAAACCATTCGAAATATTATAGAAGCTTAAAGATTAATTTATGAACTTTGTCGAGTGAAAAATATAAAGCATCTTGTGGTTTCCCATTAGCCCTGTTCTGATGTTTCCCAAATAGCATGACGTTAGTTTATTTAAGTATATTGATGATTTATTTGTTGTTTGTGGGTAATAAGGGCTGGTCGCGGCGAACGGTGCTAATTCCGGTGAGTGGGTTGACCGTTTAAATAATTTCACTATCGTTCGTTTAACATGTTCGTTTCTACTGTTTGTGGACGTTACTAACACCAGTGTCACACTTGTTTGCTCAACGTCATGTTGACTAGTTTGTACAAGACTGTTATCTTTTATCTAATTGGATCATCATTGCATAATCCATAAAATATTTCAACCCATTATTATCATGTTAGATTAGCAATTATTTGCAAAGGTCATGATAAAACAATGATAGAGACTTTGGTAAAGCTTTGAGGTACCTTCAATCGTCTTTGAATTTGTATGGATGTTGAACAAAGGTACTTTTAGATGCGTGTCATTTAGCAACGTACGCCCACGTGTGTTCTCTACTTAGCATCCAATGTCTTGCTCATTATAATACATTATACTAAACACCATGGTTGTCACCAATTAACTCCTTTCAAATGCATGGTTTGTGAGTTTGTGACGTGTCGTGTCTTGTTGATTCAGTGATGTCCCTTGATGTTTGTTTCACAATTGAGTAGACTAACCTAACACTGTTCTTTAGTACAAATTATGCTAATAGGTGATCTTGATGTGTAAATATAAGCGTAGGCATGCCTACTACATCACCTTCTTCGTAGAATAACAATATCCATAGAATAACTATTTATTTAAGGTCGTCAATTTCTTATGCTGTGGCCAGTTGTTGAATCGATGGGTTGCACATTTTAACTAATCTTATGTATATTTTCCCTATATACGCAATCATATAAACAATGTTTGATTTCCAATGAGAGCTTTTATTTACGAAATTGTGAACTGTGGCTCGTATATTTGTATAAGTACAACTTTGACAAGGAAAAGGTAGAAAGAAGTAACGTACTAAGATTTCTTATTTGTATCGTTCTTTGTATAAATCTCGTTGCCGTCAATTTTTTTTGAGGTTAAAGGCCTATTACACCAACCGATTTATCGTGCCTTGTCGGCAGGGACAGCGTGGTAAGAGACAGGGTTCCAATCTTCATACTTCCCAGACAGAGCGATAGACAGGGCCCGAGAAATCGTGTGGTGTAATAGGCCTTTTACAAAGAGTACCTATTTCAAAATAAGATTTTTGGATTTTTTGATTTTTTTCATGTTCGACTCTATCCTTGTGACTATAGATAGAGTCGAGGCAGAGACGAAACAAAGCTATTTTTACTTTTTTTTTAAGTAAAATAAATTTATGCCTGTCTGTAAGAATAATGGTACATAACACAACTCGTTTTATTTTTTTTTTAACTTTGGATAAATTCGTTTCATCCTTTAACTTAAAAACACATTTCAACTCAAAAATTATGTGTATAGTGTGTATGTGCGTGTTTCGAGTGATATTGCATAAGCATGTTTAGTACTAATAAATGCCTGGGTAAATATTATTTATACTGCACTTGAGCGTGACTGACGCATTCGTGGCATTCGTGTAATTTCTGAACATTTGTCAGTTGTATATACGTCATTGTATGTTCACTTCTTATATGTCTCTACCTTCAATTACCTGATAATTATATTTAATGAAATTAAATTATTACATGCACCTGTTGCGTGATAATGTGTAACAAATATCTCTCTATGGAGCCACTTCTGTTATAAACTGTCTAAAACTTAAACTAAATTGACTACTGTTTTTAGTAAAAAACGGCATTTATTTTAGTATCGTCAATTTAATTAAACGTCATCCTTGCAACCATATCTTCGTCAAGTCAGACCGTCATTTCATTAGATTTAGCAGAAGTGATAATCGTTTTGCTTCGTTTCTGTTCTACCACATCCTTGGGGTGGAGGTATAAGAGAGGGTACCCAGATAAAAAGTGGTCTGACCAAACGCCCTTGAACTTATTTATATCGGTGACAATAAATTTATCTTTACTGATTTGAAGTTATATTTATTTATTTATGTACAATTTCTCAAAGAACAATCTTAAACAAATTAATAAAGTTATAAATAAAAATGTGTCAGTCTTACAATAACAGATAAGAAACGTTCTTCCTGGACCGTTCCAGGCACAGACTTGGAACAGTATCTGCCGAAGAACTTCGGTCTGCCGGAGAACAGCCCGTTCATCGAGAAGAGTCCGCCGCCCACTGCCAAACCCGCGCCCAAACCCAAAGTGCATTCAGTCAGAAATGCCATAACAAAGGTAAGAATAACAAATATCTAATCAAGACAACGTTAACACAAATTTGACTAGATTGGATAAATTTACACATAGGCACAAAGATCGATTGCGGTTGCGGCCCCAAACTAGGCCCAAGAACGCCCAATGGAGTATTAGCAAAGGAAATAGTTGAATTGAAAGTGTGACAATGTACTATTACAATATTGAGTTGAGTTCCTGACAATTATGTTGTAAAATTAGCATAAAGTGTATCTAAGGAACTCGTGCAATCCATGGAAAAGTACTGATTTGAACAGGCACTGATGAGATACGATAAAACTGGGACTTCATTATAGCCACGCAATGTATCTATGCAATACGTCGTGTTACTTATGCTTTTGGATATTCCTACACATTTCCTACTAACTATACCCCAACACGGCCCAGCAATGTCACCCAATTGGCTAAGAAAAGTTTTATTGTGATGATAATTATAATCAAATATATTATATGTAAATCTCGAGGATATTAGCTGTGCCAAATTTCATTTTTTTTGTAATTAATAGGCTTGCGCTTGACTGCTAGCTCACCTGATGTTATGCAATTTCGCACTCCACGATGGAGCATGCTTAGCTTAAAGAAATTGATTCAGTCGCGTTTTAAGGACACCCAGATTTTAACGATCTGCAAAGACCCATTCAAAAGGCGTATTCTGCAACTTAGCAGTTCCGCAGTAGATAACAACATTTAGTTGTGATAAAGTAAATAACAGTCAGAGAAAGAGATTTATTTTCGATTTTATAATATTCGTTAGCTAACTAGGTACCTATAGCCCAAAAACAAATAGACAGCACAAAACTTTATTTGCGTCAAAAACGACAAAATACGACTAGGGAAACAAAAAAAAAAACAAATTATAATCATATATCATTTTTATAGCAAGCCGGTCCCGACTCATCACCATGCTGGTAAGAGCAACCAGCGCTGATCTTCCGACATTTCGAGATATCAGCACTTCTCGCGATCTCTTTCTCTCTATCTATACATTTACATCACTGGCACTCTCTTGGTGTTTCTTTAAGTTTTCACAAATCATGGTCGGTGTTACATCTAATAGATACATCTTCACTGAGTCAATAAAAGTAAGTGGTCTCGAAGTTTAGATAAAACGCCAATATTACCGTAATTTTCTAATGGAAATATCTATTCATTTACAACAGTCAACACTACAACATATAGTACATCAACTAATTATAGGTATACTTCCGAAACATGACCCCAAAATTACTCCCAACAAAAATACAAGTAAAAAGTACGAAAGTTTAAGTTTAAACAGTCTACGCGGGTAATTTATCACGGCATGAAAGCGGAAGACAATCCCGTGGACTCTTTACAAAACAGTTCAAAGTGTTCGGGTCACGACGCGACGTTAGACACATCTATCTTCTTAGCGTAAATGTTGATCTTATTGTGTGCAAGTGGAAGTAATTATTCTTGAATAACTTAACGCTGTCGCAAAAGGGAGAGCTACTAGTCATTATAGAACCAGCTGCATCTTGCGATTTTCAAGTTGTCGCAATTTTCGGGGGAAATCAGCTGCATCTTGCGGTTTTACATGCGCTTTTCCACTTTTGGTTCTTTTGGCGCAATTTTCGGGGGAAATGTGTCCTTACTTATTCTCATCCTCGTGTTGTGAGGTCAACAAAATATAACTATATCACCGAGTATAAAAGGGGGTAATACATAGTTGATTATTCAACTATTACTATTTTTTATATTTTTAGGGTTCCGAACCTCCTCCTTTTTGGAAGTCGGTTTAAAATGGTAAACACCAAAACCAGTCAACTATCAAACATCTTGTACGTACTAGCATATTCAATTATACAAAATAGTAAAGTGACACGTAACATATGATTTAGTAATTGTAATGTTAATTTAGCCGTGTCGTTAACGTGCCTTTCCATATAAGATTTCCATTCTTTATTTATAATTCAAATATGTCGTGCGTAGGCAATCTGGCTCCTTTCGTAAGCAAAGTAGCTCATTCATATGTCTGTTCACATACCGGCAAAGGGCTTTTCGTTTATTAAGTACTAAATATTATTTAATATTACCAACTAGCTTAGCCCTGCGTTTTCAGTTGCATAGAGATGTAAAACTGTAATCCGGCTGATGATGAAATGTAGCCTATGTCTCCATTGTCTCGGCTACCTCTGTGACCGTATCATATTGATATTGATATTATTTATTCACATAAGAGTTAAGCAGTCTTATTTCAATGTTACAATAACTTTTGTCTCTCTATTTCTACGTTGAGAGAGCAAGACAAACGTCAAAGTGATATTGAAATGAGATTGTGGTAAACCCCTGTATTGAATTTCATAACGATCAGTTGAGCCATTTGATCGTGATAAGATAACAATCAGACTGAGATATTCATGCTTCTATAATATTAGCTAATATGGAACGAAGTTAACAAATGTGTAGACAGTTCAAAATTTTTCAACATCCGGCGGGACTAATTGAATTGTGATATTTGAGTGAGTTGTATACAACCTCTTGCCAAAGAATATCACTAGTATCGGCAGTTATAATGTATTTAAATCGAAATTAAAACACTGGCTCGTTCAGAAACCGTTTTATACACTTTACGACCTCTTTACGAGTGAAAAATGACATTTATAATGTATATTAATGACATTATACATAATTGGCTAATTATTGTATAGCTTTGATATTAATATATTTGTTAATAATAATAATTATATTTGTTAGGAATTCTATTATGCTATATTTAAATTATTTTGATTATTGGTGTACGTGCGATTTGACACTACATGAAGTGTAGTAAGATTTAAACCTAAAATTTTTAGAGGTATCATTATTTTTTGTTTTACAAATTATCAATAAATATATTTATCTGTTTGATGGTGTGTCGTTTTAGCCCATGGCAGAGCTCCAGAAGTGTCCGCACTGCTCGCGCGCGTTCGGCGTTCGCGCGTTCGAGCGTCATGTGGAGTGGTGCGCGGACAAGGCGAAGATCCTGCCCGCAGCGCCTGCGCATCCGCCTCCGCACATCGCAGACGCGAAGCAGCGGCTCAACGCGCGCACGCAGTACAAGGCTCCGTCCGTCACCCGGGGACGCAAGTCAGTAACTTTTTAACCTAGTTTTGACGAATCAATTGGCATAGTTAGCTTTAAATGACGCTGACAGATCAAAGCATTCCTATACGTTTCGACAGTCATTGGAGCCAATTTGATGCATTGAAAGTTTGTGGCTTTATTTTAATTTTATTAATTAGTTAAAACGGCAAAAGTCGATAACATTAATTATTACATGTTAACATAAAAAAATTGTTGTTTCAAATATCTAAATTATGACTTGGTAAAAAGTAGTAGAAAACAATGTCCCAAATTATTGACCGAGCAGGACAAGCTTTTAAGGTCTCTTGGTTCAAGAGCTTATCAAGATAATCATTACTACTAATAATAGTTCAAAATTACCGTTTGGTTCCGAAATAGCCCATGCTAGAATACGTGCGAACTTAGTTTTTAAACAAATCATGCGCAGACTGTTTACAATTCCTGAATGAATTTTTCCGAATATTAATCTGGATGTCTTCAGATCGTGATTGAATAGGTTCTTTCTAAGCAAGGGCGCTCTATCTTGCATCCCAACAGTCGTTTAACATCAGGCGAGTTAGAGGTCAATCGCAATTATATTTACAAATAAAAACAAAATGTGGTTAAAATGTTTGTGCTCGCGATACCTTTTTTTCAATTGTCCACCTTAGACGTACAATATTGATAGAAAATAAGATAAGTTCATAAATTTTTCTATTGACCTTTAAATCGAAAAATGGCAAACAGCGATGAATCGTCAATAGACGAAATTAATTGAAAAGCTTTATAAATTGATTGAAGAGTAGCCTACAGTCGTGGCCAGTTAAATTCAAACGATAAAGTCATAATAATTGAACCAATGAAACATTAACTGGCGTGACGAATCGATCAACAGATAGACTTTTCATCAACACCGAATGTTCTTATGTAATGTTCTCAGACTCGCATTGCACGCGAATTGATAGGTTCGAAATGTTCGAAATTCGAATTGAGTAACCGCGGCGAATGTCTGAAGTGGTAATAACTATTACTTATATGGATATGTTGTTGTTGAAGGTCGTCGCAGACGCGAGACAAATCGTCTAACAGTCGATCGGCCTCGGTCGAGTCGTCGCGGGGCATTTCGCCACCGAGAGAGTTTGGAGACTACAGACATACGCGCACCAGGGCGTCAGGTAAACTAGAAAATTATACCTGTTTTTTAAAGTGAAAACTTCTTTAGGCCCGCTGAGCATTTCATTTTGTGACTAGTGCCATCAGAAGTCTCCAATATCCAAAAAAGTAGAAACATAAACGTACCCACTTTCCACGGAATCTCGATCCCAATCAGTATCAGTATTCACAATCATTCGGTATCGGATCTGATACTATATTACCATCTCTGTCATTTCCATACAGAATGATAGAGATGTAGATATAGTTTCCGACATTATAGGTTTTTTCATCTTTAATAATCATGCAAATAAAATTATAATAAAGATGTAAACATTGCAGAGTCGGCATCTAGCAACGATTGTCACGAAGAACATTCACCACATGTGCCAGTCATAAGGAACTCTAGGAATTCACAAAATAGTTCTTCGGGCGACGCCAATGTGAAAGCAAGACAAGCAAGATTAGCCAGGGATATCAGCAGTTCTAGGTGAGTAGACTTTAAAAACGGTTGAAAACATCTTTTTCATGTATTCGTAGTCCTGTGGTCATATAGCAAATAAGGGGAAAGGAAGGATTTTTTTTAGTGTAGCCTTCTATCTTAGCTTTCTTTGATATGGTCGTTCCTATCTCCTTGTTTGATGCAAGTTTACTAAAAAATAAACCTTCCATCCTTTCCCCTTTTCCTAGCAACACAAAAAAACTCCGACCATCCGGTGTTCAGCAAAGCAATACGGACCCAAACATCAAAAAGACTGAAACTCAAAACAAGCAAAAGAACAGATTGAATGTTAAAAAACAACAACAGTTGAAAAAATTAGAGGAGCTTGCTCAAAAATTTAATGAAAGACAAGAAAAGCAGGAGGAAACGAAGACTTTTTTAAAGAAACGTGAGAAAAGTCAGATACCTATTCCGAGAAAGAATGATAAGAACGCCACGGAACTAGATGAAGACAGTTTGGATGATGTGAATGTTGTTGAATCAGTTGCAAAAGAAATCAAAGAATGTATCCCAAACAATAAAAATGCAAACAATATTAAAGAACAAAAATCTGTCGTTACAGTTATTAGGCCGTCAAAGAAACAAAATAAAGAATCTAAATCGTGTAAATTAGAAACGTGTAAAATTATGCCAGATACGCAGAAAAATGGTCCTGCGCCTGTCAAAAAAAATAGAAAAGAAACTAACATAAGAGACAAAAGCAATAAATCACAGCCTAAAGAATTAAAGAAAATTGTAAAAGAAAGTAGTATGAGTTTAGACAGTCTTGAAGAAGTGCTACCAGAAAGCGACAAAAAATGCCAATCTATCGGTATCAATACAGAACTTCTTTGCGTTCCCTGTGTTATCCACGATAACGCAGACCAAAAACTTTCCGCTAGGAGATCTAAAAATAAGTACAAAACTAAAGGAACTGACGTTGATAACGCTGAACCAAAAGTGGAGTTTCTTTATAAAAATCCTGTAATTGGAAGTGACTCTTATGAAACACAATCTAGAGAAAAATATGAATCTACAGATTCTAAAGACAACTTATCACTTTTTGATTCCTCATTACTCACTTTTAGTAACAGCAATATTATTACGGATGACGTAGACTCTGCAGTAGATATACTTAAAATTGAAGATGAGCAACTTGCAAACATTCCTATTAACTTAGCTACGAGAACATTATCAGAAAAAGTTTCAATTATTTCAAATGACAACAATGAAGTAAGAAAATCAATGCAAGGCTCGAAAACCGACGACGAAAACTACCTTTCCGCAGAAATATTCGAAGAAAATTACGAAAATGATATTAGCAATGACGATGTACAAAATTATTCTTTGGAGCATAAATCTGATGAAGAACAGAATAATTATGATATTGGATGTCGTTACGGAAGTGGGGAAACGTATACGAAGTTCACGGAAGACCCTGCCGATTTAGACGAATTTATTAATTTAACCGACAAAATGATGATCAACCACAACTTTGAAGGAGTAAGATTCGAAATAGACAAAGATATTCATGAGATACACACTCCAAAAACAAATTCATTGGATTCTATTAATAAAGACGATGATATCGACAAAAATTTGCAACAACCGCAATACAACTTTTCCGATAAGTTTTCAGAATTAAAAAATAATTTAAAAGAACTTCTAGATACAGGTGGTGATGATGTCAAAAAGACGTTGAAAGAACCTGATGCTATTCCAAATTCAAATGCCAAAGATGATGACGATAATTTAAAAGTATGTGATATGGAACATATCACTGTATATCGATTAAAATTATACGAACAGAAAACTATGGCACAAAAAAAAACATATTATGAAGTGCAGGAAGATCAAGATTCTCCTAAAGAATTTAAATTGCCGTTTATTGAGAAAAATAATAATCCCGAAAGAAAATTGGCATGTAATAAGAAACGAATGCAAAGAATATACAAACCGAATAGGAAATATAAAATGTTAGCTGAACAAAAGCGAAGTACCAAAGATAATCAGACTTTTATCGTAAACACAGACGATAATAGCGATGGTCAATCGGTATGCTCGGAAGCTCCACCCTTAAAACTTCCCCGTATAGAAAATAAAGTGACAAGGTTAGATTATTTTATTCATCCAATTCCATCTACCGATATAATCATGTTTTTCTTTCCAGGATATAGACTAAGAATCATCAAAGGTGTAGCTAAGGTTTAGAATTAATATGATAAAAATATGAAATTGAAAATTTTTGTTTATAATTTTTCATATTGATTTTCCAGACTTGACGAGAATTACGATCCATTCGTATCAGCAGCTAGGCAAATGCAGGAACTTATGTCCTCTGACACCAATATCCCTAAGAAACTTTCCTCTTCTACCAAAGACCTCAACAGAACCCTTCCTATCCTTCGTCCCGCAAAAGAAAAAACACTTCCAACTTTCAGCAATAATACAAAAATGATGAAAGATACATTAAACAAATCATATCAAAAGACACCAACGTTGCAAAGAATGAAGTCTTTCGGCAGCACAAACAATGACAATAATAACACATTCGGTGGTAGGTGTAGTTCATTTAGAGTTAATCGTAATGATAATAAAAAATCTAGTCAAAAATTGAACACAACCTTCACAAAGTCCAGTAAGGAGAATATAAACAGTATAGATAATAAAACTTACTTTAATCGTAATAGTAATTTAAACCGTTCGTTTTCGAGCTATACGGCGTCCAGCTACAGCACACCAAAACCTAAGGATAAAATACCTAAAATAGCCACATCTCTTTATCATAGCTTCCAAAGAACAACCATAAAACAACCTCTCAAATTAGATAAAATAAAAAGAGAGGATGAAAAGAAAGATTTCGTTAATCTTGACTCTATTTTAGCCGACGACAATTCTTCAATGACAGATAGTAGTTACATAGATCCGAGGCTTATTAACGAAAACGATAACTTACCTATAAACGTTAACACGATACGGAACAATCCTGATATAATAAGCAGCATGGAATCTCTTCTCACAACTGAAAATTTACCAGCAAAATTCGAATCTTTTAGCTCTAGTAATTTAAATAACAATATTAAAAATCGTAACGGTATTACAAATTCAAATCATAAATTAGATAAGTTAGAAAATAATAATAACGTTAATATCAATGCCCCAATTATAGACGATCTTAGCACCCAATACGATAAGATAATGTCATCGCTCGAACAGAGTATAGCTTCGAAAACTTCGGTCAGAGACGACGAATCTCTCGGCGAAGATTTCGATCTTGAAGAATTCATGACTTCATTTGACGAGGAAATAATTAAGCACAAACTCGAAAATAAACGCACATGTAGTTCTACGACTAGAGTAGTGAAACAATCTGAACTCGTGGACAGCAATAAGAGTTCAGAGTTCAATAGCGTTAGCTCGACACCTAAATTAGCGAATGGCATGATACCAGTTAATAAGTCGATGTCTCTCAATTTTAGCAGTAACAATATCGTGAACGAAAACCTATTCCTTTCCTCTGTGAAACGGTCCACTTCCCTCCTCGATTCTATACAAAAGAAGAGCGTGCCGAAGGTGGATACTACGAGGAGCCGCCACAAAACCGACCAGCTCGAGCAAGACTTGATGCAATCTCTGAAGGACTTCGACAAATTCTACGCTTCCGAGAAGAACGAATCCAGCCACACGAGAGAAAGTACCAAATATAGCTCGACAGTACACAACGGAACGCCGAAACGCGAGACTCGTTTGAAACCCGAACGGAAAATTAAGAAGGATGAAACCGTTTCGAACGGAAATTACACTCCGAATGGGAAAGTGAGCAACGACTCCGCTTATAGCAGGTTAGTCAGGTAACTACATACAAAATTACAAGCATTTTAACTATTTAGAAAAACCAGCTGCAAGATATATAAATTTTTAGACAAACATATTTTTGAGCGACTGCCTTCTGGGTGGAAAAAAAAACTTATCTAAATAACTTGTCCTGCATTGATTATAGTGAAATTTTGAAATGCCTCTCGAATACACCAGTGTGAATTATACTCTAAGGAACAATTATTTTACGCGACTGCCCAGAGGTCTTTTGATTTTCGTGTGTATGCCATCTCAAGTATCCTAATCGTATATTAACATCGGTCGAAAAGAGATCTCAATACATTATAGTTCTTACACACAACTGTTGTTTTTTTTGGGTTGAAATTGATTATATTGATTTTTTTATACAACTATTTGAGACGTTCGACTGATGTTAAGCATTACACTAGCTCATAACAGTTCAACCAAGGACTTCAACATTTTAAAACCCTTTAATTTACCGTTGCGTTAATATTTTAACGCAAATTTAACGCATGTTATTCTATATATTGGCATATTTTAACGCATGTTATTCTGAGGTATTCCTCAGAATAACATGTCATACTGTCAATTGAGATGTAATGTAAGCCTCAATTGACAGTATGCCTTCTTTCTAAGGTCGCGGGTTCGATGCCCACCCAGTACAAATATTTGTTTAAAGAGCACGGACGTTTGGTCTGTGGTGTTTCTGTGTTGTTTGTACTATGTATTTACAATAAAATGTAAAACTGAACTTTTTTTTTAAGTAGGTACCTTATCTTACGTTTCAGCCTCAACAGGATATCTCCATCGAAGCTATCATTATGCGCAACGAAAGAGCCAAACGGTCTCCCGTCTCTAGAAAAAATAGCCGCCGGTACAGAGTCCAGTAAGGACGATGGGAGGTACCGCTCCGAAGACAGCTCCAGCGAAGAGTTCCTCGCGATGGAGCGCTCAGCCGAGCTTGAAGAGCCGCTGCCGAAGACGGATCTACATACGCCGTTTAAAGACGAAACGCATACTGGTGAGAATAGAAGTTTTTTTTTAAATTTCCATAATACTACGACGAACTAAGAATTTCGTTATAGCCGTCTGTTTTGGCCGTATTTCATAAAATCGTTCCGCCCTACATCTAAACTACCTATCTATTATTATATCTAAAATGTATGATTAATCGTACCAATAGACCATGCTAAAACTTTTATTGATGTTTATATTTTTACATTCTGAGCTAAAAATAGCGATAGCGCTGTTTTCGCGGCACCAGCACAACCATAACAGCAATCGGGTTACCACAATCATAACAGCAATCTTATTTCAATATTACTTTGACCTTTGTCTTGCTCTCTCAACTATAGAAAGAGCGAGACAAAAGTCAAAGTAATATTGAAATAAGACTGATTGAACGCTTGTGGTACAGGCTCAGAAAATAGCTACATCAACACGTAGACGGACGCCAGTTGTTGCGGACACCAGCAAGCCCCTCAACAGATGAATATGTCATCATCTTTTAGACCTCATTTAGACCATTTAGCCTGACCATATACTATCGTT
Source organism: Lycia hirtaria (assembly GCA_947563715.1). Classification (NCBI taxonomy): domain Eukaryota; kingdom Metazoa; phylum Arthropoda; class Insecta; order Lepidoptera; family Geometridae; genus Lycia; species Lycia hirtaria. The sequence continues at coordinate 10,977,975 of OX387377.1, read as the reverse complement.
GCTTCGTGAATTTGAATTTTGCACGACGCATTGTCGACTCCGGTTTACGGTGCCAACGCCAAGCCCTTGTATTACAGTAGTGACCGGGACCATAGAAACAACTTATACCATTTTTGAATAAAACGCCCCAATAGATTAATCATCACTATCTCAGCCACAAGAAATCCACTATTGGACATACGTCTCGCCCATGGTTTCCAAATAGCCCAGAACTTGGCTTGCATATCGTCTTCCTGCCATTTGTATGAGGTCATCCTACACTGCGCATGTCGGTGCATGGTCTCCCCTCAAGAACTTTTCTGTGCCCTCGATTATCAGTTCTGCGTGCTATGTGCCCTGCCCACTGCAATTTCAAATTGCTAATCGCTGTCTTCGGATATTGAATACGAATTAGATTAAAATGTGTAAATTAATTAGCAGAGAAGCGCGTGAGTTCCCGCGCGTCGTCCCGCCGCAGCCCGGCGTGGCGGCACGCCGGCGCCGGCGAGCTCAGCTCGAGCAGCTCGGAGGCGTCCCTGCACCGCAGCCGCCGGGACTCCAACCCCGCAGCCACGCCTCCGCCTCCACCGCCGCGCCTCTCACGGTTCTGCCACGAGTGCGGCACGAGGTTCTCCGTCGACGCTGCCAAGTTCTGCATCAAGTGCGGCGTCAAACGACTCCTCATATGAACACTACACACACATACGTATGTGACATTTCTAGTCTGTTACGGAGTCGTACGTTAAGTTTCTGACCGATGGCCGCTGGCCTTCAATCGCAGCTTCTGCTAAGCTAGAGTACAACAAAGGGCCGTCAAATGGTTATGATTGTCACTGTCATGAACTACAATGGCCGCAGTGACTCGCCGGGGCTACTTTGGCCGTTTCGGTGCTTCATTGCCAATGGTTTTATTAGCAACTTGCAAACGAGCGTGTATTTCATTTTTGCTTGCATTTGAAACTTATTTTCTTTTTTTTTGTGGCTACTGATATTCTGTCGAATCCAGTTTACCATTACAAAAACATTGACATATCATATGACATCACATTCTGTGTGAGTAATGGTTAAAAGAATGTTATGGTTAAACTAGAGTTTACAGAACATCGGGATTTTGCATACGACTTATGGATTTCCATGGAAAAGTAACGGGCGTAAAGGCAGCTATTACAATTGTTAACAAATCTTACAAGAAGTCTTGTAAGAGTTGTCCAGTGACAGTCTTCTATTTTTAAATCTAAGATTGCTATTGGACCAATAACTACGATTTTCACAAGATTAAAATAGAAGCTTTGCCGCCCTGAATTGGTATCATGATTCTGTTTGAACAAATCTATATTTGATATCTATGTTTGAACTATATTTTAATGATGAAATAGGTTTGTGTGATTTATAACTTAAATGGGTTTGTCAGTTTGAAATAATTGTCAATGTTACAATCGTGTATTTATTGCCTTTACAGATATGAAATATAAACAGATGTTAATTATTTATCTAACATTGTTGATAATTAATTTATCTGACGTTTTACAAATAGAAAATATTATGCCTTATACATAGAAGATCAAAAAATAGCTCGGACTATTTTTGAGTAAAATACATTACTGCACAAATATGGACCATTAATGCTTAGAATTAATAAGGTAAGCTCTTATCAAAAAAAAAATTATGTTGCTATAATATTTTGATAGTAATAGGATACCTCTACAATTGTTACCAAATAACTATTTATCATGGATTGATTTGTGCCTTCGGAAATTTGTAGAAAATCAATGCTTTGAAATACAGCGTGGCTTTTCAGCCAAGAGCGAGGGAGATGTACTCGGTTTATTTAGTATTTTTAAAAAGCGGAATTAAGGCGCCGTAGGTAGTAAATTCTCGTTCTCGCTCGCGCATACCCACATTTTTGACACATGATCCTTATGAACTAGCTGTAGCTAAGATTGTCTCCACATAAAGGAACTCTTCCTAAAGGAGTAGTTCATTATTGGTTGGCATTCTGCACATAGGTAAAATTTTGATTAATTAAAGCTTGTATCTTAAATATTTGATTTATTATTTTAGATTCTGTGTATTGCATGTATGTGAATTTGTCTATCAAAATGAAATTTCTGTTGAACACACTTATATTAATGTTAGTTTCTGGTATTTGCATACCTGATTTTTCGTAAATATATTCAGTAATTTCATATCTTTAAAAATGTACTTGAGCGAGACATCATTTTAATTTACTACCTAGGCCGCCTTAATATAGTACTTTTCGCTTGCTCCTATTATATCACTGAAAAACCGCGTACTGTAGTTATTTTATTTGCGAAATCTCTATTCATGTATGAAATTGAAACTGTCCTAAAATCTTGGAAATTCTGAAAATCTGTGATAAAAATATAATGAGCATTCACTTGAAGGAAATAACTGTCTTCATAGTTTTTAAATTAAATACATGGGTGCCAATTTTGTTCTTGAGTTTTGAATGGAATTTTATGTATATTTTTATTTTTGTTTTGCAATACTTGCAAACATAATTTTAGCATTTTTTATTATAATTTAATTGCCCTTTCCAAGGAATTTCCATTAACACCTCTTGTCATAGTTGGCCATTTTTTAACAAGACTGATTTTATTTTCAAAGTTTTCGAACTATGAATAATCCTTAGTTACTATTGTATATTGTTTTTAAAAAATAACAATTTTATCATGTAATAAAATTAACATTTTACTAGTGTTTTCGTTTTATTTGTTTTATCAAATCTCTAAACCTTAAGGCGCCGGAGTGGACTCGCTCGGGCGTGTCTCCTCATATTAGATATTAAACAACAACTTCTAAACATAAACATGTTTGCTTATTTCGATCAAAATACGAGATATACAACATAGAAATAATTCTAAATACGTAATATATTTTTCAAAGGCTAAAGTTAGAAAATTTCTCAAAAGAACGATAATTCTATATCTAAAAAGATGTCGCGCTGTAGCGAGGCAAATGCAACACCCACACCGGCGCCTTAACTTATTTTACCAAAGTTATTTACTATACTATACAACATGGATATGATTACTTCTTTCTCACATAGAGAATGTTAGATACAACTAGAAATTAAACAACAGTCAAAAAGTTTAGTTCTTAAAACTAGATTTCTACAGAAAATAAAGTTAATGTACACAGTTTTGTACAAGATCCCGCTGCAATTTTGTATTTTTATTTGTAAACATATTTATTGTTTCACAATTCTATAAAGAACACATTAATAAAGCTTTCTACTGTACTAAACAGCATTTCGAAAGACTTATCAGTTTTATTACAACATACTTGACTTACACTCTAATAGACAAAATGCTGAATAAAACATGTTTGGGTAAAATTATGGATCAACTCTAATAAGTCTATTTTGTGGTGAATACTCCCTGACTATAGTTTCAACCTAAAAATGTCAGTCTTTAGACGCGGTATTTACCAGTAAATATATTTAAAAATGTGTGACAATAATAATATAGGAAATAATACAAATTTTATGGTACTGCAGCTATGCAAAAATTTTAGATTGTCCTCAATGTAATCACTTCAACAGTAGTTTCTAACAGTCTTTAATGTATTATTTACTTTACTAATGAATACAATTTTATTTTTGGTGTAGGTTACTGTTATAGGATTCTATAACAGTTACAATTTTATTATGTTACAGATTAACAAAGTGATCAAAAAAACCTTTAATCGGATTATTAAATTAATGCTGCTATCAGATCCTTCATCACAACTTGAACTTTCAGATATATTTAGAGCTTTGGCACTTATATGAAGTTATTATTGCTGATCAAAACTCTAATCACACCTTGCAGTGGGATTTTGTACAAAAGTCTAGATTTAATCTATAGCCTAAACAAAGCCCTGTGTGCTTTCCTAGGCGGCAGTGCGCCTCGCACTCTAAGTCGCCGTAAAGCCTCTCTCAGATGTTTAGGCTGTAAAGGACCTGGCTCACCCGACTTCTCTAGTACTTCAAGTGCTGAAAATAAAACATATAAGTGAAGGTACTGTCCTAATGAAAGTAGCTGAGAAATGATGAAAACAGTAGCATTATTTGCCTGCATGTAATCTAAAAAAAATCCATTCAATTAATATTGACAAGAAGGACTGAGTGCATTCATTATTAAAAATAACTTTCAATAAGTGACCAATACTAAAATAATAATAAAAAATTGCTCATCCTACATATTTTGTTAGGGGTGATCAAACTTTTCTATGTAACAGTTTTTTTTTTTAAATATGAGTTTTTTAAAGTACATTGACCACATTTATGAAACCTTCTACAATCTGAAAACAATCTATTTTTGTACCCAAAACCTACAAATAAATACTAATTACTAATTTCTGCCTATTGACAGAAGCAATGTAGGAATAAAAAAACTAAACCAACCTTCTTCAACCACTTCCCCAACAAACACCTTTGCTATACCAGACATAGCAATGACAACATTCTGTCCAACAGAGCACCCAGTTATGGTCTGCATCAGTCTCTTTACTGCAGCCTTAGGGAAGGCGGCTCTTCTGTACATCTCATATCTATCCAGCTGCTCTTCTGTGAAGTTGGATACAAGGACCCTGGAAAAGCATAAAGGAACATTAAAATAAGACTATAAGCAGATTTTTTTAATTACCATTCATAAAATGCTGGAAGTCAAAGAACCAAATGATAAGCCATTGTTTACTTCACTCTAGCAATTGAATATTGTGGACATGAATTTGGAACATTATAGTCTATTAACACAAACTGTTCCTTCTTCTTCTTCTTTTTTGTATTGGACCAGCATTAAAGCATTTGCCAGTGTTGAGTATTAGGTTTTTTTCAAGTTTCTTGAATAAAACAAGTTGTAGATGTTCTAGTCACAATCCAAGTCACATATACAGTTAATTTATAAGTTGAGTCCTGCTTCAGTAAAGTGGTGGCGACTTTACTAGAAGCTTCTATGGAGTTTGATCGACAATGTAAAATGACACGTTTCACTGCTTCATTTCACTTGCCCACACTCATGTACTTGATCGAACTCTTAATGAATAAAACACCACCATTTTTATCACATTACTATTCAAAATAACACAAGTTTAGGAAAATATAACAAAGCAATAACATGTTACTAAGACGTTCCCGCCAAAACTCCAAAACTGTTCCTTGTTTACTTACATAGTACGGAAACCTTTACATGTCTAATAGCATAAGCAACTAACTGGTGACCAATCAAAACTTTAAATTTCAAAATTAGAATTCTTATTGATTGCCAGTGTACCATCATTGTTAATGATAAAGGATATATAAGAACAAACAGACTTTAAGGAACAGTGCTCAGTTTAAAATACTCACTGCATCTTTTCTCGTTCCTCTTCTTCTAATTCTTTCTTACTCTTCTTTTCTCTTTCTCTCTCATTCATCAACATTTCCTCTGTCATCATAGATTCATAGTTGCTAGAGTCAGCTGCCTCGCTTTGCTGAAAGTCATTTGTTGATACAACTTCAATAGCATCCGTACTTTGTAATTCGAACTTGTCTTCAACAATAGCTTGACTTTCTTCTATAACATTAGTAGTGTCAAATGAGTATTCATTACCAAATTCATAATTGTCAGTGACATCAGTGAGGATGTCAGGCTGTGAGCTGGCAAACTCTGAATTGTCTGTGTAAATGTTACCAAGCTCATCTGCTCTGTGGATTGTCTCGACATTTTGCGAGCTGTCTGAGTATGTATCAATGATTTCACTGTCAATATTGGTGCTTGGTGCAGATTCTCCAAAATTAACCAGTGTTGTATCTGTAACATACATTTATCATCCATTATGTAGTTGAAAAGACGAAACACAACAAAGAGGTTGAAGACATTTGAGATGTGGATATACTGCCGTATTTCTAAAATCTCAATATATATGGGTACTTAAGTATTTAACTCAATTTTGGAAATGTTAGATACATTTTGTCAACTAATGGGGGCAGTATGAGTTACAAAAGGTTTCAAATTGTATGGTTTCTGGGCCAGCTGTTTTAGCTGTTCGATGATAAGTCAGGTCTTCGCAATTTATATAGGCATTTATATATAAATAATGGTATAAAACTAAATGACCACATACATTCTGGTTCCTCTTTGAGCAGCTTTTCCTCAATTTCCAACGAAATCTCTTGAGAGTCCTCTTCGTTTGAATCACTGTGTTCTAACTCCCGGGCTAGCTCTTCCTCTGTAATAAATAGTCTTTTGGATAAACAATTACCAAATGAGGAGCTTAAAGAGACGTAAATAGCATGGACTCAATGGTATGAAAATAGGTTGTTTTTATTATTTAATTACCTCTTAACCTCTCTGCCTCCGAGAGGCCATCACTGCTTGGTATTTCAGCCATTTCATATGGATATCAGCAGGCCGAAAAAAGAACAGAATTTTATCGTAATTTTAATTTAATTTAATCTTTACAAATACAATATATACAAAATTACAATAAAAAACAAATCCGGGTCAATAATGTATGACATGATATTTTACAGTACAATATCGCACGGAATGATAATTGATGTACCTACTGATACAATACATTTTACTGTAAAAACTGTTGTGTTTTGGCGGGAACGTCATAGAAACATGTTATTGCTCTGTTTTATTTGCCTAACTTGTGTTATTTTGAATATTAATTAATGCGATAAAAATGGTGGTGTTTTATTCATTAAGTGTTCGATCAAGTACGTGACTGTGGGCAAACGAAATAAAGCAGTGAAACGTATCGTTTTACGTTGTCGGTAAAACTCCATGGAAGCTTCTAGTAATGAGTAAAGTCGCCATTACTGTTATGATGCGAGATTTAAATTTGAAAATGACTGTTTACCTGACGTAGACTGTTACTAAGCACTATAACTTGTATTATTCAAGAAACTTGAAAATATTTCAATACTTGATACTGACAAATTGCTAATCGCGGGGTCCAATACAAAAAAGAAAAAAAAGCTGTACAAACTCTAGCTATCACTATTTTTTAAAATGTCAATATCGGATGTCAGCAACCTTCATGAAAAGAAAGGTAATCGCAGCAAAAAGGAAAAAAAAACAGAAAAACGAAGCGAAGCAGCAGAGTGCATGTGGATGTGAATTTGATATTTTTTAATAAATCTTGTACTCCGGGTGCGGATAGAGAGTTCCATCATGAGTGCAATAATGAAAGCCGCTGTTTCACGAAGCCCTGCATCATTCGTAAGTTATAAAATATTTACTGTATTCCTACATTTTTAGTTATGTAATCAAACGGTGGGGAAAATGTTTTGGACATTCCATTTAATGGGTTTTGATATGCCTCGTGATGTATTTTTGCAGATTCTTATATTAAGCGCAACCTGCTTGGAGAACAGATCATTAGGGTCCTACCGGTCCTACCTACGTAAACGTAGGTATAATAATGACCGAAATCAATTATCTGATTTTCCCGATATACCTAATCATATTATAGTTGTAAAATTATAAAACAGCTTAGGTTACATTTGCTATAATAAAAAGCGACATGTCTTATTTTGAAGCATTTTCTGGTCACCACCCAACCCTTCCTTTTAAAGATACCCTAATAAATATTTACTAGAGTTTTTTTTCTCTATTTACTGTTCAGAAAGAAGTGGCATCGTTTAGTATTGGAAGCCAAGATCCAGTTTAGTTTAGGTCAATGTGCTACCTCTGTAAGTAATTTATTCTCCATTAACTGCAGCCATACAGATAATTCATTTTTGTATTGAGGCAGTTTCTATATATCACAATATTCATATGTGTAGTATTACTAGAAGTAAAACTGTTTTTATCACATGACCAGTAATGTAAATATTAATGGCAGACTGGCAACAAATTAAAATACTTTCATTCAAAGTGACTTGGTATATCATGACATGTGTTTACAACTCTAGACATATTAGAATGAATTTGCCTACTTCAGATGTATTGTCTAGCGTAACATTCATAACAACATCATTACAATACCAAGTTTAAACTAGAAATAATATCTCACTATCTAGATTCCTTACTTACTTAGTTATAGACAAGAAGCTAGTAGTATAGTATGTACAATAAATAGTTTAGGATAACACAATCAAATTTTCTGCCTAATGTTTCCTGTGACAGAGATTCAGTATTTAGTTTTTATTGTGTAAATACTTTTGTTACAATGGAATGTTTGTTTTCTGTATATTATAACTTGCTAGGCATTCAACCACAGCTTATCTGATGTTAAGTTACCAAGTCTGGAATGCGGTCCGGCTGCCTAATACACTGTTTGGTGCTTAAAGACAGATTTTCTTTATAAGAGTGGTAGCTATCTAGGTGTGTACTAGATAAAATATACCCATTCTAGGGATCCCTCACTAAGTTTTCTGGCTTGAAAGTTATGGTTCATAAATAGTTTTATCTATAATATATGATACCTCAATCCACATGGATTACTTTTGATTTTCAATTCAATAAGTCCTATAAATAATATCTTATCAGCAGATAAGAATATACAACATTAACAACTTCTACTTGATCCAGGATTTAGATATAGTGTGTGATTGAATAGAGGAAAAAATAGTTCACATTTCTCATGCTCAGAGTTGTTTTAATGAATCAATATGAAAAACAAAGTACTTTCAAAGAACAGTATTTAGTAGTGATAAGTTTCTTTTGCTGAACCTGCCTGAAGAAAACCATGTTTTTAGTGTATTATATTGCCACAAAAAATATGGACATTTCGCTTTAAATTTAAACTGTTAACATCCCAAGTTCTAGCTTCAGGCAAGTTCACTTTAGTATTTTACTCAATTGCATAAAAATTAAAAAATGAATTAAACAACATTTTAAAAAGTAATTTGAATAAAGATTAATGAGCCACAAAATTACCAAAATGGCTGGCATATTGTGATGAGCTCACTATCATTTAATATTAAAATTTCCTTAAGATTAGAAAAGGTAGCAGAGAAAGATTTAAAATTTGTAATGTTAAGTATGTATACTTAGACAGATTTTTTCCACATGACCAAAGGTATAAATCACAGTTGCAGACTGGTGACCATTCAGAATTATTACTTTCGAAATTTATGAGCTGTGGTTGGTAAAATTTATGAACCGACTTCAAAAACGGAGGTTGTCAATTCAACGTTTTTTTTTATGTTTGTTACCTCAGAACTTTTGATTGGGTGAACCGATATTGATGATTCTTTATATATTTGATAGCTGGTGCTTCCCGTGTGGTCCCATTTCAATTTGGTCCAGTTCTGACAATGGCATCCATGAGAAGTTGGTTGCTTCAGTTTTTTAAACTATAATTATTTGCATTTTTAAATGACAAAAATAGAATTTGGTGTAGATAGATAGATAGATGAACTCTTTATTGTACACACCTTAAAAGTAATAATTAGTCTATGGTAAATTGGTAATGCATACTATTTCAATTTTAACTTCATATGACTTGTTCCAGGCTACATATTTATACAGGAACCTCCACGTATCAGTGGGGGGAGCGACACCAGCAAAAGATGGCTCAGCTAGCTCCAACATGACTAAGGCCTACCAAGTCATAGACCATAAACACGATGCGCTGGTGATAGGCGCGGGTGGAGCAGGCCTTCGTGCAGCTTTTGGTCTTGTGCAGGAAGGCTTCAAGACCGCTGTGGTTACCAAGCTGTTCCCAACTAGGTCGCATACTGTGGCGGCACAGGGTGGTATCAATGCTGCTCTTGGTGAGATACTTTTAATTATTTTTTTTATTCGAAAATAGGTTTGAGCTTGACCGCAATTTAGCCTGATGTTAAGCAACGGTTGCGGTTTACAGTGGAGTGCGCTTGCCCAGAATGAAACTGTTCACTTAATTAATAGATCTATTAGTATTGTTAATAGTTTACCTCGCACCAGAGATCAGATCAAGGCAATAAGAGCACAGTCCAAGCTCAATAAACATTTCAACTGTCTAACTATCACGGTTCATGAGATACAGCCTACAGGCTGTATCTCATGAACCGTGGGTGACAGACGGACGGACGAACAGACAGCGGAGTCTCAGTAATAGGTTATCCTTTGGGTACGGAACCATAAAAAATAGATCAAAATCAGTTCGTTGCTTAACATCAGCCGAGTTGGTGGTCAATCGTAGATCTATGTTGTATTAAAAAAAAGTCCATCCATTAGAGAGCTACAGTGCCACAGACAGACACTGATATACACAGTACACACACATCCACAGTACACATGTCAAACTTAACGTCTTTTTAATCGGGGGTTAAAAACAACATCAATCACATAAATATTGAAATCCCAATAGACATAAACTGCCTTACCGAAAGTCGTTACTTAACTTTAAGCAATGCTTAACATATTTTGTCAACTTCTGGGTGATACATATTGACACTTGCGGAAAGAAGACAGAGAACTTAAGACGTTTGTTAAAGTTAAGTAACGTTTTTCAGTAAGGCCCAAAATCTTTAGATGGAAACAGATTTAAAAACGCCTTAAAGAAATGGCTAATAGAAAATGTATTCTATGATTTAAAAGAATTCTACGAATACACAGATATTTATAAGAAAAATATTTAACTTGAATAAAGTTTTAGAAATAGTTTTGCCTGATCTCATACGTTAAGTATCATTTGCATGTCCGCTAGGATAAACTGTTGTGTCTGATCTCTTTTGTAACACCTATGACTAATGTACACAGTTTCAGCAATAAACGTTATCTTATCTTAAAAACAAAATACCCGACTGAATGAGACCGATTTTCGCAGTGGGTTACGCTTGATAAGCTGTTGAGTGTACGGCTTTTTTTGGAGAAAGTATGCATAAAGCTACTGTATAATTTATTGAAACAAACATTCTTCAAAATACTTTTGTATAATCACTTATTTGATACGAAAAAATTCGTTGGAGATTACGAAACATCGCATTTTTTATTTTTGCGAGAGTTGTGATATTATTATAAATATAGCTTATGACACTCAGGGATAGAAGACGGATCTAACGACACCTCTCACATCAAAATCGGTCCCGCCGTTCAGGCTGTATGAGGTAATATAGAAACATACATACATACACTCGAAAAACATAACTTCCTTGCGCATTCGGGTAAAAATTACTTTACGTACCCCATTGGTTTGCTTTGATTAGAAAGTGTTCACTTTGTGTCTTTGATACATAACCTCACTCATGTCGATCACTTGCAGGTAACATGGAAGAAGACAGCTGGCTGTGGCACATGTATGACACCGTCAAAGGCTCCGACTGGCTCGGAGATCAGGTAAACTTTAATGGTTTTTTTAACCGACTTCAAAAAAGGAGGAGGTTATCAATTCGATTGTATTTTATTTCTATGTTTGTCACCTCATAATTCCGTCATTTATAAACCGATTTGCAAAAATATTGTTATAATAAATTCAAAGGATATACTAGATTCCATAGAAACGGCGAAAAATCAATACTGCTGTCTGTTTATACCGTCTTCGTGAACCGAATTAGATTTATACGATTGGACATTAGGGTAGAGACTATCCCTGGATTTAAAACCTCTCTTTATTATGATAAAATTAAACGAGCGAAAGAACCTATGTCGTTTTGGCATCGTCCTTTAATTATGTGACACTAGCAAGGAGGGAGGGGGTCCGGAATCACGATATATTACAAGGGTGAGGGGGGAAGGGGTGTAGTGAGACTGGACTAAAATTGGACATTACGTTTTAACACAATTTTAATCACCACTAAAATGAATACGCTGAACGCAGCTAGTAAAATTATACCTACATCGCGACAAATTCAACATCAGTTTAAAAAAAAATGTATTCGTTTTTGTCAGCTTGTGTAACCTTGTATTTATGTTTTTGTTTGAAGAATTTACTTGCAGTTTGCTGTGCATATATTTATTCTGCAATTATAACCCGCATGGAATACCTATACTAATATTTACAAGCTAGGTTTATCCTCAATGAAATCATTGGATCTCTGCCGAATAATTCTCTTATGCTGAGATATTTTAGCTTTACAACTCAAGTCATAAGAGCTAAAATACTTTGCAGTTCGCAAACTCAAATATTAGTTGATAAAATAGTAAATTTTCCAGTTATGGAGTTGTAAATTTTTATGTAAAGATTAATGCACCGCTAAGGAAGTCCTAATGGACAATCAGTGATTTTTTCCCAAGTTTTCTCACGCTACCACATTGAACTGTTAAATAGTTTGTGTGTAATCTACGTAATATACATATAAGTATCATCATCATCGTCCAGTTTTCTTTACCCTAATGCTGTATGGGCATAGGCCTCTTTCTTATCTTCCCATGTTCCTCGGTCCTGGCCAATCGAGCCCAGAAGGGGTATTCAGAACTCATTTGGATTCGGAATCTATATATCTGTCTCTGTCATTTCCATAGAGAATGATAGAGACGGAGATATAGATTCCGAATGAGTTGGTGATACCCCTACAGATTCGACCGCGATTGTTAATATATCGTCGGCTAACAATATATGTAATTGTATACAAATGCAAAATCCTCAAACTTCAAATTTCATTGTTTCAAATTGAAGACCTTGAAATATGAAAACACAATATATAATTAATAGTTGTGTATGTGCAGGTGTGCTTATATTTGTACAGTTGCTAGAAAGTTATTTACAGTTATTTTTAAAGTGAATTAAAATATGGTTCTCTTGTCATTATCGATTACTTCCTGCATGTGCATCGCAGTTTTTCTCGTGAGTCTAGTGTTCACTCCCTTAAAAACCTACTTAATGTAAATCGAAATAAAGATTTATTATGCACTTTATTCATTTTCGGAAAAAATTGAACCCTTACAGGATCACTTTGTTGTCCGTTTGTCCGTCCGTCGGGTGTCATGACCTTTATCTCGGGAACGCGTGAAGGTATCGAGTTGAAATTAAAACCATATACGCAGATCCATAGTATCTTGCTGCATAAAGAAATATAAAGTTTCTAAGTTTTCGTAAAAAAAAAGTTACAGCCGAATATATCGTAAAAACGCACATTTCGACACTCACAAGGAAATCAAAACCTATGGGGTACTTCCCGTTGACCTAGAACAATGAAATTAGGCGAGAAGCATTGTGTTAGAGTACACATATAGGAAAAAATCCGAAAACTGGACATTTTTAATTTAATCAAAAAATATAGTGTCTTTATGCAAGAAATGAAGGTTTTACGATGTATATTTTCCGGTTTATGAAGGAAAATATAAAAAAAATATGATTTCCCCCTTTTATCTACTAGTTTGTACGGAACACTCGGTGGGCGAGTCTGACTCGCACTTGTCAGTTTTTTATAAAAATACTTAATACCGCATAACTCCGTCATTTTTAAACCCATTTGGAAAATAATTTTTTAGGCCTCATAGAAAATTCATCAAAATTGGTTCAGTAATTTGGTTTTAAAAGAAAATTGTGCTCTTGAAGTCGACCGTATCAGTTTTTTACCCGACTGCGTAAGAAAGGAGGGTTATGTATGTTTGTATGTATGTATGTGGGTATATATGTATGGTTCTATATGATCGCCTACAGCCTAAACGGCTTGTCGATTCTGATGTACGAGGTGTCGTTAGATTAATCTTCACTTCCAGAGTGTCATAGACTATATTTTTTGCAATAATAATAATACATCTCTCGCAAAAATAAAAAATGCGTCTTTTTCGTAACTTCCAACAAACTTTTTCGTAATAAACAAGTGCCTAGTTTTACTAGATTTATTCTAAAGAATACGCATTTATAATCTTTTACAGCGATTTACGCATACTTTCTCACAAAAAAACGTACACTCAACAGCATATCTAACTTACGATTTCGTTAAAATCGTAAGATAGACTGCTTTTCTGCAGTCGGGTATTTTGTTTTTCTTTTAACATAGATACTTGTAAAATATAATAATTATCTAATAATACAAAAATATTGATACTTGCTCACGTTGACGACGAAACATGCCAAAACTTACCTAAGTATCTTCAACATAATATACGTATTACTTTCATTATAATAGCCCTGAAGGTCGTAGTCCGTTGTACCATGTTTATCGGGTTTCCGTAGTAACTACGATGAATCCTTATAAATTAGGCATGACCGTCTGTCTGTCTGTTTCTGTGTCCGTATGCTATTTACACATAAACTATCAACCGCCCAACATAAACGAAATCTGGCAAGTGTAATAAAAAATAAAATAGTGGTTGCAATCCATATATATAAAGCAGGAAAGTAATTAGGGTTCCGTACCTCAAAAGAAAAAAACGGAACCTTTATAGGATCACTTTGTTGTCCGTCCGTCCGGGTGTCAAGACCTGTATCTCGGGAACGCGTGTATGTATCGTGTTGATATTAAAACCATATACACAGATCCATAACCTCTTGCTGCAGAAAGAAAAAATAAATTTCTGTTTTCGTAATATAAAGTTACAGCCGAATATGTCGGAAAAAACGCACATTTCGACACTCACAAGGGAATCAAAACCTATGGGGTACTTTATGTTGACCTAGATCTTTGAAATTTGGCAAGGAGCATTGTGTTAGAGTACACATATAGGAAAAAATCCGAAAACTGGGCATTTTTAATTGAATCACAAAAAATAGTGACTTTATGCATGAGGGTCCAAATTTTAAAGTTCTTTAACCGTATCATGTGGGGTATCATATGTAAGAGCTTCATTAGCATAAGCTAAAACAGGTTTTAAATATTTTTACGATGTATATTTTTCGATTTATGAAGGAAAATATGTAAAAAAAATATGATTTCCCCTTTTATCTACTAGTTTATACGAAACCCTCGGTGGGCGAGTCTGATTCGCACTTGTCCGGTTTTTTTTACCCTACTTTATATAAGGTTTCATGCACAGTATTTGGGTTTCATATATCATTTTCTTCTTAAATGTAATGTGTGCGAGACAGCCCACCCAAAGGTAAAATAATTGTGCCCCCCTCCCCCAATACCCACCTACCATATGTGTGTCTCGAGTGTCTCGACACGGTCTTAGCAACTTATTATTTTTGTTGTAAGTACGTTAAAGAAAGTCATGTGTCGTTTCAAAATACACGTCGACGCAAATTAGATAAAACGATCAACACAACTATTTTTGTTCGCACAGCGATAAGGACTACGTAGTTGGAAATATTCCGAGTCTACCTAATTTACCTCAGAACCTGTTAGACGAGCCAACTTATATGCAAAAAGCGAGACGTCCGAGCGAAATAAAAATAATATTTGAAAGTATACTGTGGTGGTAACTATGTGTGTGCATGCGCGTATTTTTACCGACTGCTAAGGAATGGCTATGTTTTTCGCGCGTATCTTGTAGGTATGTTTGTCATCATCATCATCATGTCAGCCATAAAAAGTTCATTGCTGGACATAGGTCTCCCCCATGGATTTCTAAAAATACTTATTCCCGCTACTTGATGTCTCTGTCTATCTCGTGGCTGGTCTTCCTACGCTGCATGTATGTATCTTTTTAAATTTCTTTATTGCCTCGTACCTTCATCAAAATCTAGTAGTTTGGTTTTTAAAACAAGAATTATTTTAAAGTCGGCTTTTTCAGTATTTTAAACTATAATAAATATATAACACACCTACTTCTGTCCAAGTAATGAAAGATACATAATTCAACTCAGTCGTAGATTGGTCACAATGAACGACCTTCAGTGTATTACGCAGGTACTATAATTTCCAAGCCACAAAACCGCCGTGACTAGGCTTCTGTAAAAGCAAATCTGATGTGTAAAGGCAAAGAGACGCAAATTGAAAATTGTTGATTCGTGAAAATAGCGCTCAAATTTTTTATAGCCTAGCCTTTGTTTACTTTTACGGCACTTGGTACTCCTAAGATATCAAAGATAAAAAGTCATTAAAAAAGTCGACATACAATCATGTTGGTCATGAAGTGTAGATTCGCCTAAGCGCTATAAAGGCAGAAAGCCGTAACTCAAGTTGCGGCTCTTTGTCTTTACACATCAGAAATACAATAATGAGGTGTGTAATTTTTATAGATATTGATTTTACGCATTTATTCGAAACATGGAACTAATTCAACACACAAATTTTCATTCATATTCATATTCGTTTATTGAGATAAAAACGGAAAAAGACCAATCACAATTATCTCACAATATTCAAAAATTATTCTTAAACAATTCATGTCTTAACATTATGTATGAACACATTAATGTTAAGACATGAATTGTTTGTGAAAGTTACCGTCTTTATATCCTAACTAATATAGTTCAGTCAAAACAATTCCACTTGTATGGAACAGATCGCATTTATGAAACTTGTGCGATTTATAATTATGATAGGAAAATACCTAAAAAACACAAATTTACAATTATTCTCGGTTTGTAAACTTCACCTCGCGATATCACCCGCGTATCTATGAAAAGCGGTGATGATGATTATTATAAGTACCCTATATTCGTCTCCAAATCTACAGCTAATAACTTAATCATACTAAATTTCATAACTAGTTTGTAAAATCTAACCCACAACCTAATCTACCTAATATATATAACCTTTCCTGTTAAACAAATGTCAAACATTTCTATTACTACAACGCTTACGCTTTGAAAAAAAAATTACGAATAGAAGTCACCTGACATTTGCTAATTCCATACTTATCTACTGGCGTTCACGAAATTAGAAAGCCACTTGTCTAAGCCTGCTGTTCACTTGCGATGTTCATTTACAATAATATTCCTATATTACCCAGGACGCCATCCACTACATGACCAGGGAAGCTCCTCACGCGGTGATCGAGCTGGATAACTACGGCATGCCTTTCTCCCGCACCCCGGAGGGACGCATCTACCAGCGCGCTTTCGGCGGCCAGTCCCTCAAATTCGGCAAGGGAGGGCAGGCGCATCGCTGCTGCGCCGTCGCCGACAGGTAAATATAAGCATTATAAGGGCTGTTCAAGTTTTCGTAAGTACTGGTATAGGTGAAGATATTTGGTCTTCCATTCAAATGAGAAAGCGAGAGAGAGAGAGAGAGAGAGAAAACAACAGCGTTCGACCTCAAATACTTTTGAAAAATGAAATGAAGATTTATTTTCCTAAATACAGTCATGCTCATTAAGTCAACCAATTTACATACGACTATCGTACCGCTGTCATACACTAAAACTTATTTGCCAAATAGAATATAACATGATTTACATGTTTCTTTATTTTTAAATATACTTACATCGATACTGCGAATCCAATATGTATCTGAAATTATAATTAAAATCAAGCGAAATCAAAAATTCATACACCTATTTTTTCTTTGGTAGCCATAAATATCTTGATACATATAAATACTCTGCTAGAGAGACAGAGACTTACAGCAAATAAAATACATACATAAAATCACGCCTATTTTAATTTATTGCTAGCCTAGTATGGAAGGTAGATAGACGGTTTTTATCCACCTTGTTATAACAACAAGGTGGATAAAAACCGTCTATATATGTCAATTGTCAATGTCCGTACATACTTTATTTCCTGTAAAAGGTGAATAAAACTGAAAACACTATTTGTCTATGTTCCATGCTAACCCTGGATAGGCAAAACATCAAAGACCATCTTAACGCTTTCTCCCCAGAACGGGTCATTCCCTCCTCCACACGCTGTACGGACAGTCTCTGCGCTACGACTGCGAGTATTTCATCGAGTACTTCGCTCTAGACCTGCTGATGGAAGATGGCGTCTGCAAGGGATGCATCGCGCTCAACCTTGAAGATGGAACGCTACACAGGTAATAGAAGTCAAGTCAGAAAATAAGTATCTATGTTAAAAAAGACAATCCAAATACCCGACCGCATAGAGCGACTTTCGTAGTGCAACTTACGCTTACTTTACTCGTGATATGATGTTGAGTGTCCATTTTTGCGAGAAAGTATGCACAACACTGATCCACTCGGGTCAACCAACATAGCTACATAATGTCTATGATTTCCAAATCTGAGGGAACACTGGTGCAGTGGTAAAATAACTGTGAACGGTGTATAACAATAAATTACAAGTATGAATAAAACATTACAAATCATGAATTACAATCGCGTGACGCGATGCCACGCCTCCCGCTTACGTGAACTGTACGTAGGTTATGAAATAATATTTATTATATCCAACCAGTTTTACGAGTATGTCGTGACTGCATTGTTCAGTACATAGTCATTCTCAACCATTCTACCTTGAACGAGTTTAGCGATACATCTCTAAGTGTCAATGCAACTTCGGTAAATGTGGTGTAATTGTGAGACTGTTTAAGGAAGTTTGTTATAAAATATAATAATAATGTAAATATTGGTGAACTTTTCACACAACACCACCAAGTCTAGACTTAACAAAGCTTGTACTATTAGAACTAGACAACTGATAGAATACACATATACTTTGTTTTGTAAATACTCATTTATAATACATAGAAACATCCAGACACACAACAAACATCTATGTTCACCACACAAATGTTTGTCCTGCAATTTTTCAAATTCAAATAATAATAATATTTTTTATTTCCATAATATTATTAGTGTATAAATCACTGTAAATTAGTGTATAAATTAGTGTTAAAATAGTTGATCAACTTAAAAAATAGACTTAAACAAGTAAGAAATGAAAATTTCATAATAAACTATCATGAGTTAACTCGTATGTTCATAGTATCAAACAAAAACCCCTATTTTAAGTTAACATAAATTATTATATTCAGATACGGAACCCTACATTACGCGTGGCATGACACGCACTTGGCAATTCATTTATATGTTCATTCATTCATTCAATTTAGTTAATTTTAAACATTTTAACTAGTTAAGTGGTGCCTTCAGAATAGCTCCTAATGTTCGTTGATAGGTTCCAAGCGAAGAACACGATCTTGGCGACAGGCGGCACCGGCCGCTCGTACTTCAGCTGCACTTCGGCGCATACCTGCACCGGCGACGGCACGGCAATGGCGGCGCGCGCCGGCCTGCAGAACGAGGACATGGAGTTCGTGCAGTTTCACCCCACCGGTGAGTACCTACTGGAGAAGAAGATTATAATTTCATGTACTGTGTTATCAGTGGGTGACGTTATCTTCTGTTCCAGCGGAAGACCAGCGCAGTTTTCGGATTTTACCTTTTTTTTTTTTTTTTTATCAGCCCTGTTTGTACAAACTGTCCCACTGCTGGGAACGGGCCATCTTCTCATTGTGAGAAGGGTTAGGCCATAGTCTGCCACGCTGGCCAAGTGCGGGTTGGCAGACTTCACACATCTTCAAGATCATTGAGAACTCTCAGATATGTAGGTTTCCTCACGATGTTTTCCTTCACCGTTTGAAGTTGGCGGCAATCAACAATACGCACATAACTTCGAAAAGACAGAGGTGCGTGCCGTGGGATTCGAACTCAAGACCTGCGGATCGCAAGTCAGACGGTCTCACCACTAAGCTGCCGGGAACTTCCGGGGATTTTTCCTTTATGTGTACTATACTATATTACACTACTTACTTTTATTACTTTTATTATGTGTATTATACTATATTATTATTATTTATTATTGTGTATACTATATTATGACAATGCTTCTTGCCAAATTTCACAGTTATACGTCAACGGGAAGTACCCCATAGGTATTGATTCCCTTGCGAGTGTCGAAATATGCGGTTTTTGTGACATATTCGGCCTAACTTTTTTTATGAAAACTGAGAAGTTTGACTTTTCTATCTGCAGCAAGAGAGTATGGATCTGCGTACCTATATGATTTTAATTTCAACTCGATACCCTCACGCGTTCCCGAGATACAGGTCTTGACAGACGGACAACAAAGTGATCCTATAAGTGTTCCGTTTTTTTCTTTTGAGGTACGGAACCCTAAAAAACGGAAATTATAGTCAGCTGTCCAATCAATAATGCCGTTTAAAAACATTGTCTTTCTTTCTTCTTTCTAATAAAAAAGTAATATTATATCGTGATCAATTTTTTATCTGCAATTAAAAAAACGACAAAAATGTATATTCTACCACTAGAAGAATACCTACGCACCTACCTACATTGTAAAGTAGTGCATAAGGTGAATATCACCGTAAGATGTTACGTCACACCATAGCTCTATACTGCCTAGTGGTTAGTACTAGTGGTTCATTGTTTGGTCACTGACCTGCAACAAGGTTAGCGTATAAATATCTGTTATTAGATATCTGTTGTACATACTTTTTCATTTCAAAATAAGAATCTGTTTTTAAACTGTTTATTCTTATGTTCTTTTTGTTATTTACTTCAAAATAAAATTTACACGCGTGCAGTCACATAAAAATGTTTCTTTATATTTTCTTTCTTCCTATTTAATTCTACATTCGTTATCAGCACGAACTCCAGTAGATAAATCTATTAAAAGAAGATTTATTACGGAAAACTATATATTTGAGTTTAAATTGAGAAGAAATAAAAAGATGGCCGGTACGTCAAATATTAGTTCAATACCTCTTCTAAAAAGCAGAGATGGATATCCTACCTGGAAATTTAAGATGCGTATGCTATTGATTCACGAGGAATTATGGGTAACTATAATAGGATATCCAGAAGGCGATAAAACGTCCCAGGAGTTGCGGAATAAAAATGATCAAAAGGCATTGTCAAAAATTTGTCTTACCATTGACGGTTCTGCAATTACACACGTGAGAACTGCGTCAAGTGCAAAAGAAGCATGGGATGCGTTATGTTCGGCGTATGAGGACAAAAGCCTTGGAAGAAAACTTTCGTTGGAGGGGAAGTTGTACAGGTATTCATTAAATGATTTTGATAACTTGGAGCTGTATTTGACTGCAATAACAACGACTGCTCAGGATCTTGCCGATATCGGCAAGAGAATAGAGGACAGCTCTTTAGCTGCAATTATGTTAGGTGGCTTGACACCTAGGTTCGAGCCCTTAATAATGGCGCTAGAACATTGTAATGTAGAAGTTACTTCAGAGATGGTAAAAAATAAACTCTTGAGTGAAATGATCCGTGGAGATGGAAAAGTAGATGTAGACGCAGCTTTTGCATCATCCAAGAGAGTAGTGACTTGCTACAGATGTGGAAAAAGGGGGCATAAAAGTCCAAATTGTCGTCTTAATAAAAAGAAAGAGACAAAGAATGAGACAACGTCAGGTAAAACCATGATGGTTAATCATACCACAGGAGATGGTGCTGCTAGTGAAAATCGCAGTATGTCGTCGCAAGCAGTTACTGAAGTAACTAGCACCACTTTATCAGCACCATGTAAAGTAAATACTGATAAATGGATTATAGATTCCGGAGCTACTGCACACATGACTTCAAGAGGTGATTGGCTTCAGAATTACAAGAAAATCAGTGAAGGACGTGTTACTGTTGCTAACGGTGAAGATTTGGTAGCTTTAGGTTGCGGTGAAGTTCCAATTTATACTAATTCTATAGTCAACAAAATTAGTGATGTTTTACATGTGCCTGAACTGTACAGTAATCTACTTTCAGTTAAAAAGGTAGTAGAAAAGGATCTAGTGGTAGTTTTTGATAAATCTGGTTGTAATTTTTACAAGACAGGTAATGTCTCTTTTGATAATGAACCTTTAGTGCGAGGTATTTGTTGTGGTGGACTGTATAATTTAGACTGTACTGTAAATCTGCCGCAATATGTTTCAGCTTATAATGTGCACTCCGATAAGTCCAGGTTTCAGCTTTGGCATAAGCGACTTGGACACCTTTGCCGTATTGGGATGGACCTTCTTAGAAAAGGTCTTGCTGATGGTGTAGAGTACACAGACAACGAGGTAGACAAAGAGTCTTGTATACCTTGTATCGAGGGTAAGCAGGCGAGAAAGCCATTCAAAAGGCTTAAGCACATGAGAGCTACTTCCACTCTTGAGGTGGTTTGGACGGACGTGTGTGGACCGATGTCCACAAATTCGTTCAAAGGTAATAAATATTTTATTATTTTTGTCGATGATTATACACGTTTTACTTTTCTTTATTGTATGTCTGCAAAAACAGAAGTAAAGAAGTACTTTTGTGCTTTTCAATCACTTGTTGAGAGACAGACTGGAGCCAAAATTCGTAGGCTGCATTCAGATAATGGAACTGAAATCGTCAACTCTGAGATGACAAGCTATTTACAGTCTCAGGGAATACAGCACACGACAACGGCGCCTTACAGTCCTCAACAAAACGGTATCAGTGAGCGTTGCAATCGTAGTATTGTAGAAAAGGCAAGATCAATGCTGTCACATAGTTCTTTGTCGCAGGCATATTGGCAGGATGCTGTGGAGACTAGCATTTATTTAAAAAATAGATCGCCGCATCGCGCACTTGTTGGTAAAACACCGTTTGAAATGTGGTATGGAAAGAAACCGAACCTTTCTCATTTAAAAGTATTCGGTTGTAGAGCTTTGGTTCATGTGCCTTCATGTCAAAGAACCAAGCTGGATATGAAAGCGACAGAACACATATTTGTTGGATACTCAGAAGATCCACGGAGCTACTTTTTTCGTCAAGCGGAAAATCCAAGGAGGATACTCAAGTCTCGGGATGTTACTTTCTTTGAAAGTAACTTTACAGGTCTCAAAGAAAAAGTTTTGATCCCTGAGGATACAGTTAATCCTAATTTGGTTAATTTGTTATCGCAGAATTCATCACCGACATCATTGAGTCTAATGGAAGATGTTCCATCCACTTCCACATCGCAGCAGTCTGTGGAAACTGTGTCGGGAGAGCAAAGTTCATCTAATGAACAGAGCACTTCCTCATCACAGGCTACGCAAATATTGTCTGAAGAGTTAAGTGATGATTTCGAAGATGCAGATGAAGATATTGATGAAACAGAGACTCAGACGGTTCCCTCAAATGAACCAACTGTTTCAGCGAGAAGGTATCCAGACCGAGAACGTAAGCCTCCCGATTATTACTCGTATAGTACACGTGTAGATGAGATACTTTCTGACGATCCAAAGTCCTATCATGAAGCTATTAATTGCGATGATAGAGATAAATGGATAACAGCAATGAAGGAGGAGTATAATGCTTTACTCCAAAAACACACTTGGGTTTTGGTCGATAAGCCTAGTCACAAGACTTGTATTCCTTGCAAGTGGGTTTATAAACTTAAACGAGATGCCGATGGTAACATAATCAAATATAAAGCGAGATTAGTTGCTAAAGGCTATCGACAAATAGAAGGTGTAGACTACAAGGAGACGTTTGCTCCTGTGGTGAGACACTCTTCTTTTAGAACACTTTTGGCCTTAGCGGTCCAGGAGGGATATAAAGTAAGACATATGGATGTTGACACGGCGTTTCTCAATGGCGAATTAGAGGAAGAAGTCTACATGATGCAGCCTCAAGGTTTTGTTCAAGACAAGGAGGAAGGGAAAGTCTGTTTATTGCAAAAATCCTTGTATGGCTTGAAACAGGCATCTAGGGCCTGGAACATGAAACTAAAACAAATTTTGACAGGTTTGGGTTATACTCAAACTCCTTCGGAGGCTTGTGTCTACACAAAAAAGATTTCAGATGAAAACTCTTTGATATTAGGAGTGTATGTCGATGACATTGTCATTCTTTACAGAGACGATGTCACAATTGACAACTTCAAGAAACAATTTGAAAAATTTTTCAGTTGCAAAGATCTTGGAATAATTAAATTTTTCACTGGAATTAATATAGATTGCTCTGAAAACAATATAAAGATCTCGCAAAGATCGTATATTGAAGAATTGTTAAAAAAATACAATATGAGAGATTGTAAGCCGGTAGAGACGCCTCTCGCTCAAAAGAAACTCGTCCCTGGAACTGGTGAGAGCAATTACCCCTATCAGGCCCTTGTGGGTTCGCTGTTGTGGTTAGCAGAGGTCTCTAGAGCGGATCTCGCATATGCGGTGAGTTACCTTAGCCAATTTAATAAAAGTAATGATGCGACGCATTGGAATGCAGCAAAAAGATGTCTTCGCTATTTGAGTGGGACTAAAAATGCTGGCATTACTTATAAAAGGAATACAGAACTAAAGGAGAAAGACAGAAAGTTAAGAATTTACAGTGATTCAGATTTTGCGAACTGTCAAGAAAGTCGACGTTCTCATACGGGTTTTTACGTGGAGCTGGCAGGAGGAGCCGTATCCTGGGAGTCTAGGAAACAATCAACAGTGGCACTATCCTCAGCCGAGGCAGAGTATATGGCACTGTCTTCTGCTACAAAAGAGGCTTGTTTTTTGAAAAGATTTATCAGTGAAGTAACTGGTAAGTCACCAACTGTTGATATTTTTACAGACAGTCAAAGTGCTCAAGCATTAGCACTGAATCCAGTCCACCATAATCGTACTAAGCACATTGATGTAAAATATCACTTTATTAGGGAAAAAGTGGGAACGAAGGTTATTGATTTAAAATATATGCCTTCCCAAAAGTTACCAGCAGACGTCCTAACGAAACCTTTAGGACGAATCAAGTTTAACAAATGTGTACAACAGATAGGCATATATTAAATTATTTATTTTCTTGCAGTGAGTAGCAGATTGTTTTATTTTAAAGTAAAGGAGGAGATGTTGTACATACTTTTTCATTTCAAAATAAGAATCTGTTTTTAAACTGTTTATTCTTATGTTCTTTTTGTTATTTACTTCAAAATAAAATTTACACGCGTGCAGTCACATAAAAATGTTTCTTTATATTTTCTTTCTTCCTATTTAATTCTACATTATCTTATTATATTGTTGCTACCTGCCACGAACATGGAGGTTTTTTTACCCGACTGCGGGAAAAAGGAGGGTTGTGGTTTTTGGTTATGTGTCTATTACCTCCTACAGCCTAACGGGTTGACTGATTTTGGTTTACAAAGAGTCGTTATGTTCATCTAAACTTCACGAGTGTCATAGTCATAGGCTTCAATCTTACACAATAATGATAATACAACTGTCGAAAATTAAAAAAAAATCTAACCTCCAAGGCTCCAACGAACTTTTTCGTAACAAAAACTGATTTTACCAGAAACATCCACGTGACGTGACGGAAGCTTCCGTGAAAAGACCGGCTACGTCGCGCGGCACTTGGCCGTATTCCACATCGATTCAAGATTCAACTGTAATGTTTATCAACAAACATTGCTCTACGCAATTCTGGAGAACAATATCTTTGTTACGCTTTCGAACGACCTTGTTATATGTAACGAATGCGATTTAAATTTTAATTAATTGAGTGTTTTACTGATATGGATATCCATTTATTTATTTTTATCTCGAATAATTAATAATAATTTATTTGATCCAATTAAATTAATTTACATGATGCAAATTTTAACATTTCGAACTTAGATCGTATGTCGTGAAGTTATACATAAGAATAAGTTTTATTGGGATTTAAGTCACTAGTCACCGATATATGAGAATAGGTCATTTTTTTTTATTAATATTTCTAAAAATAAATAAATAACACAGTTTACATGAGTTTTAAATAAGTTTGTTTCAGTGTAATACAGTTTACATCTACTGTCACTAATCATATCTTGCAATAATATTGACATGTATAACATCTTATGGTCAACTAATAGTGAAATAGTAGGGCTAAACTGTTTCGCAAAATATTGACGTCTGTCGTAAATTGCATGTGTGTAGAGACTGAATTTTTTACTAATTGATAGGCTGGCGTTTGACCGCTACCTCGTCTGATATTGAGCGACGGTTGGTTTGCTGATTTCTTCTTTTTCCCCTTCTTTGTTCGTCACATGCTTGAGTGCGGAAGATCGAGAACATTTAATGCATAAAACGCCACCAACTTAAACATTTGAAATAGTACATATTTAAGGGGGGAAGAAACAGCGACGACATATTTCTTCCACGCTTCAGCCAAAACTATGTCAGAATATTCTGCACATGTGAATGTGAAATTGTATTTTATATACTAAATATTTGCCCCTATCAAACAAAACTAAAACAGTACTCTTTTTTATATATTTCATAGTCAGTCAACAAGATCGCGCACCAATGAAACTGGCTGCGACTGTGGTCACACGGTATACATACATCGATCTATTAGTATACCAAGCAGTTGGTGTCATTATTAGTTTATTGGGACGATTCCTAAGGGATCAGACAAGTGGCATTATAATTTCGTGAACGCAAGTAAAATAGAAAGTACATAATAATGGATTGACATTGGCTAACAAAATGTCACGTGACGACACGTAACAATTCCTTAGCATTTCGAAGCGAAAGAGTTTGTAGAAATAGACTGGTCTCGCAGTTCAGTCGGTAGTATGTCTACCTGCTAAGCTGTAGGTCGTGGGTTCGATCCCCACCCAGAAAAACATTTGTGTGATGAGCATGGATGTTTGTTCTGTGTCTGAGTGTTTCTATGCATCATAAGTATGTATTTATAAATAAATTACAGTTTAAAAAACTAAAAAACACGCTACAAATTATTATGGTCAAAGTTCATTACAAGACTTTTCTAACAAATCCAAACACAGCTATGATACGATGTTCCTTCATGAAGTTGTATGTCATCAGAACTACATACAGCTGCCAATTTTCATGACGCTACGATCCTTGGAAGATGGTTAAATTAGTTACCTTAGATTTCATTACATACAGGTCGACCTAATAAAAGTGTTTAAAACCTTTGTTTAGTTTGGGCTAGATGGTGTTGTGTGAAATGTCCACCAATATTTATAATTTATTTTATTGCCTTATATTATAACCCTGCTGATGTATGTTTGGTTGTGCAGGTATCTACGGAGCGGGCTGCCTGATGACGGAGGGGTGCCGCGGTGAGGGCGGCTTCCTGGTGAACGCGAAGGGTGAGCGCTTCATGGAGCGGTACGCGCCTGTGGCCAAGGACCTCGCCAGCAGAGACGTCGTCTCCAGGGCTATGACTGTCGAGATCATGGAAGGTATATAACACATTATAATACACAAAGCTCAACATTAGGCGAGTGACTTGCTCGTCTCGTCAATTTCATTTGAAAACATGATATATATAATCATATATATATTAAAATTGAGTATGTTATCAATTAAAACTGTTATTCCTATGACATAAAATTCATGCATATTCCCTATTTAACTAAAATGATCGTGTTCTCAAACGTGTTGTGTCGTTAGGTCGCGGCTGCGGCCCCGAGAAGGACCACGTGCACCTGCAGCTGCACCACCTGCCGCAGGATCAGCTGAAGCAGCGGCTGCCGGGCATCTCGGAGACGGCCATGATCTTCGCGGGGGTCGACGTCACCAAGGAACCCATCCCGGTGTTACCCACCGTGCACTACAACATGGGCGGCACGCCGACCAACTTCCGCGGTGAGGTAAGGTTTACCTCGAGCCACGGTCAAACATACCAGGGCTTAAGAGTCCTTAGTTCGACCATCGTCATCGTCCGTCTCGCTCGCGCATACCCACATTTTTGAAGATATAAAATGACTCAATGAACTTATAAAAAAATCGTCGTTTGTAAAACTAGAAAACAACATCACAAATATTCGACAAAAATTTCAATTCTATTCACGTTAATTTATATTATATAAAAATATTTTTTGCGTTAATAATTTTACGAATATATACATATATTTTTATTTGTGGACATTTCACACAATACATATAATATATCTTCAAAAATATGGGGGATGGACGATGGTCGACCTACGGACTTTTAAGTGTAGGACAGACAGACAGACACCGTAACCTCGTGAATAGGCAACCTTAGTATGGAAGCCTAAAAAATAAGTATAAATGTTATGTTTTGAGGTGATCACCCACCACAATGGCGTGGACAAGATAGTCCCTGGTCTGCTGGCGGCGGGCGAGGCGTCGTGCGCCTCCGTGCATGGCGCCAACCGGCTCGGAGCCAACTCGCTGCTCGACATCGTGGTATTCGGACGCGCGTGCGCACTCACCGTGGCGGAGATCAGCAAGCCGGGCGATGCGCAGGCGCCGCTCAAAGACGTAACTACTCTCACTCATGTTATAAATACGTAATCAGCATTATAATTATATCTTAATTTTTTACAATATTTGTGTTATTTTATATGTATATATATATATATATATTTGGGTTTTGTTTTGTCACGTTTGTTTACAGAGCACAGGTGAGGCGAGTGTGGCGAATTTGGACAAGGTCCGGTACGCGGACGGCACCATCTCCACGGCGGACCTACGCCTGCGCATGCAGAAATCCATGCAGAAGAACGCTGCCGTTTTCAGGCAGAAGAGCACGCTCGAAGAAGGTACGAGTCTATATCTTCAAGCTTCTATCAGCTATTCAAACTCGTATCTTAACTAACCAGCTACTCTCAAGGTGACAACTTGTCCCCAAGCACTATATGTTCCGCTGCCAAATTCACCATAGAGCCAGGACCTGTATCACAAACATTGGTTAAAGGTTGAAATTAAATGACGAGTTTATCGCCGTTTCTATCACAGATTGTGTTTGCTATCCGCAGGCCAGAAACAAATCCACGAGATCTACAAACAGATTAAGGACGTGAAAGTGTCTGACCGCTCTCTGATCTGGAACTCGGACCTGGTGGAGACCCTGGAGCTGCAGAACCTCCTCATCAACTCCGTCCAGATAGTGGAGGGGGCGCTCGCCAGGGAGGAGTCGCGGGGCGCTCACGCCAGGGAGGACTTCAAGACGAGGAGGGATGAGCTGGATTACTCGAAACCTTTGGACGGACAGGTGAGCCGGAAAAATTAGTTAAAAGGGTTAAAGGGTTAGGGGTTAGTTGTGCAATTGTAGAGAGAGGCGTGGGGGGCAGGTTTTCAATCAATCAATAACAGTTCAGTGACACCACATAAACTAATAAGACAATAAACAAGTAAGAAAATAATAAATAATAGGCTTAGGACAATAGGTTTTCTTAAAAATACCTAGTGATTTTCTATAAAAATTGTTGTCTGTAAAGTCGTTTTACGGACGATAATTTTACGTGATATCGATACGTCACAAGCCGAACGTGCCTCTCTATCGCTTGCACGCTCGGCTTAGGCGGAACGTGACGCTTTTTCATGCGTGCAGCTGACGTTAATCGATTAATAAGACGTTATCACGTCAAAAAAAACTGATAAACTAGCGACTTTACGTTGATATTCTAGACTTTTTGAAGTAGGACTATCACCCATCCATCATGAGACTAAAACCTCATTTCTATTCTCATTTATTTATGTTTTATCTTGCAGACAAAGCTCCCGTTCGAGCAGCACTGGCGCAAGCACACAATCTCGGAGACAGATCCTGAGACGGGCGCCACCAAGCTCACCTACCGACCCGTCATCGACCAGACCCTCGACCAAACTGAGTGCAAGACTGTGCCGCCCGTGATCAGGACATACTAGACAAATAGGTAAGGTATTGTCATACTAGACAAATCGTCATAGTCGTGTAACAACAACGCTTTTTTTTTAAACCGTCGAACTTGAAAAAAAAAATAGTTTTGAAAAAGTTCGAGGAAAAAAAAATAAACTTCGTTTTCTGTCATAAATGAACATTATTTGTTCCGCTATGACGATAATTATAGGTAACATATTGTCAGACTTACTAGACAAATAGGTAATGTTTTGTCAGAATACTAGACGAATACCGTTGTTGACGAGACCTAAACAACGACAAACACATAATAATAATAAAATAATACTTTATTGATGAAGATACTTAAGCCATTCCAAATCAGTGAGTAACAATTATTGAAGTTTCTTTTGTCAGCTTGCAGTTACTTGAAAGTGGTTCCACAGAACCTACACTAAGCAGGGCTTGTGTTGTAGGTTTCTGAGTACAGCAATAAAGCGCCTAGTATGTTAATAATTAATTGTAGCCAAAAATTACATATATTTTTTTAAAATATAATTATATATATTTACACAGATCTTTTTTCTGTGTATATTTCAAAGTATATCTAATTGAAACATGTAACATAAAGTGTGTGACATAAGATATGTGGGTGTGTGTATGTATGTGGGGGATGTGTGAGGGTAAGGGTCGGGTGTGTTTGTGTCCGTTTGTGGGAGTGAATGTATGTGTGTGGTGCGAGTGTGTTTATATGTTAATAGCACTACACTGTCAAAACATGAAATTAATGGTTGATAAATAGATATCTTTATTGAAAACCCCATATTCTCAAAAGACTAGGTTTTTAATTGGCAGCTTTATCGAAAATGAAATCATATTTGCCCCTATTTACTGCCTAATCTAGCAACTGGATATTAATTAATTCAGTACCTGTGCAATATTATAGACGCTGAAGTAATCTCTGGTTGAGTTTATATCTAGGTAAAGTACCTAACTGTAACCTACATTAAACACAATTCTAGATAACATTTAATTACTGTTACAAACACCTTCTAATATGTAGAAGGTGTTTGTTTGACTCGAACAAAAGTTTACACTCAATATTGTTTACATCCGATAGGATGCAAACTAAGTTTAATGTCATGTTCTACCCGACTGCCTAAGAAGGATGGTGATCTGTAAATTTATGTATACTTATGCAATACATTTTGTAGTCTTTACGGTTTGGCAGATTGGAATGAAACAAAATTTAACGGATTTATTTTACATGATATTATTTTTCTTAGTTTGCCAGATGTACCTTTAAATTACATCCTGAGTATAATAGGGAATATTTAAAAAAAATACTTGGAGAAAGAAAATTTAATTTTATGACCACGATAATTTAAACTACAATATTTCGAATAACTGAATCAATCATACCTACACGTCGTTAGATTTTTTATTAACAATATTTTTGATAAAAACATTTATTTATTTATTTATATGATACTTATAATACTGTTTGACTAAATTAAAGCGTGCCCGGCTTTGACCTAAGTATTTATTTATTTTTAGCGATGTAATGTTTCAAAATTCTGATAAATACCTATGTGATTTTTCTTACAGGTGATAAAATATTCTCATGATGGGTGCTGACTGAGGTCACCAGTATGGTTTCTCGCTCGCCCGGACCTAGTTGATCATTTAACACTACTATTTGTAACATTATTTATTTTATAACAAGTGCCGACGGGGTAATAAGTACATACGCATTTGATAACCATTTAGTGGGATAGGCACAAAAACGATTTTTCTTTATTTCTATTAAACATTAATTTCACTATACACGTAAATAACGTTAATAAATATGTATTTTTCTATTTTTTTATTAATGAGGGTTCCATTTTGCCGCATAAATGTATCACTACATTTAGCCAAAGCATAACGAAATGCTCTAAATTTTAATGCATGTCATGTGGCGCCATCTTGAAAAGATTTTTATTTTTTAATCCAATAAAATGTGGCGCCACTTACAAAGTTGCAAGTTTGTGATTTGTCGTTTAAACCATTATTTACCTTGGTGTGATTTAAAAACTTCTCAAATTAGTATTATGTACTTATTTTTCCGACAGTACTTAGCGTAGTCTGAAGTAAGCGTAACAATTTACAGCAAAATATTCGCTAAATACAAACGTCGTCAGTAGGATTATTTTTTCTAAAAACGCAGTCTACATTTGTCGTCAGTGAAAAGTTGACAATAAAAGCTAGGAAAACAATTGCCTATTATTCAATAAAGTAAATCAATCTAACATGTATTCTAACCTTGTATGTACAAAGAAATGTAGTGCCAGAACTGTTACCGTTATTTATAACTTTTAAATCGAGAGCTAAATATATACGTAGTGTAATTTTAGTTAAAGTGACAGCATTTATTATGGTTTTAGATGACGTAGCGTCAGCAGCACCGAGGTACTTACGGAATGATCTAATGTAATTAGTCTTTTTTTCGGATGTTTGATGTTTTTTTGATGGCGTAGATATTAAGCACTTTGAAACCGGTAGCTTGTCACAAAGGTGTTGTTATCCTTTTTTTATTTGAATACTGCCTTAAAAACCACCTTCTTAATCTAATATTGTATTTTATACAAAGCGAAATTTGTAGAACTTACGAAACTGTACCTAATTTATCGACATAAAATGTAATATAATAATTTTAATATTGTAAATGGCTCTGTTATGTAAATTTTGATATTGTTTGCAGTATTAACACGAAATTATGAATTCATAAGTAAATGTACAATATTGTGTAGATATTAAGGATACAGTTAATTTGAAAATATATAAAGTGAAATCACGCAATTTGTTTCATTTTATATTTTTTACCCGAAAAGATAATTTGTATTTTGGTAAGATAATTTTTATTTCATTAGGTTACATACAAATATAATCAGAGCAATTCTCAAGGCAAATCAATTAAAATGTTTAAAACAACTACATTCAAAACGTGATTTTCTCATACAAATTTTGTTCCTTATTTGAATTTCGGGATTATAATTAGCCTAGTAGTGCCTTTAGGATTGATCAAAATAGATATATAGTAATATTTATTTTGATCAACCTATGTAAATATAGAGCTAAGATAGATGTATGTATTCATGTGTTCCCTTTAATCTCGTAAAAGGCGTATTATGAATTCTAATTGCGATTCTAAGATGGATTGCTTTGTTTTGGTCTCGTTCTCACTTATGTTTAAAGACGACAAAAGCAAAAGGAATCCGGCTATAAAATACATATTGACTGCAACAAATTATGTGTCTGTGGATATGCATTTGTTATCTGCCCAATGGATAAAACGTCATAGTCACGGAAAATCCAACATCGCATATAGGTAAATACATAGATAAAGAATTTTTCGTCTCGGTAAATACTTTATTTGTCTAAATAAAAGGAATTCAATATTACGTAAGAGGTAAATCAGGTAAACAACTATCTACATTTGCCAGCAAAATAAAAGGCTAAATAGATAATATATTTCAAATATTTATATGTAATTAGGTAACAAATACATAGAGATCATTTAAAGTTACCGAGTATATGGCGAGTGTGAATGTGCAAGTTTTTAAGGGGTGACGTACTAGTCAACAAACATGTATGGAAACAGCAATGAAAGTAGAGTATAACAACGTGTATCAGGATCATAGCAAGGGCTAAGATATAAGTTTCTACTTACCCCAATATAGTGATTGTAAGGGTAAGCTCAGACAGAGAGGAGCCCAGCGGAGAGGATTTTATTAGGGCACTCGAAAATCAACTTTAAAATTATTTAAATAAAGTGCATATATGCTTGAACCAGATAAAAAATGCTCGCGCGTCCTCGAAGAAACGCGAGAAGCCCCACGCACGCGCGGGTATGAGTCGGCGCGCGCTGGTTACTCGCAGTGTTGTCACTAAGTTCAAAGAGGTCTCCCTCTTACGTGATTTATTTTTTAGATTTTTAATCCGAAGTATCTACGTATCGAATAGTACAATGGACGAAGCAAAATTGATATGTTTAGTAGCATCTTATGAATGTTTATTTAATGTGTCGAGCAGAGCATATAGCGACAAATCAGTAAAGATGAATGCGTGGGAAAGAATTTCCGAAGAAATGGGAAAACCAGGTAGGTACCTACTAAAACTTTGAAGACCATAAGCTTATTTCCTAGTTGACGAAGGCATAAATTAACTTTCATATGTCCGATTGCTTTGAAATTTGGTGTTCTGTCACATGGTAACCTTATCCTGATGCTGCAGAATCAAGTAGTCTGTGGGATGCCCAACTT
Source organism: Lycia hirtaria (assembly GCA_947563715.1). Taxonomy (NCBI): domain Eukaryota; kingdom Metazoa; phylum Arthropoda; class Insecta; order Lepidoptera; family Geometridae; genus Lycia; species Lycia hirtaria. Next base: position 10,944,446 of record OX387377.1, on the reverse strand, counting down.
CTCGGAAACTGGCATGTTTCGGTAGAATGGTAACCCAAAGCGGATTACTCGCGAAGTCGCGCGAATGCTCGAGCATACGCGATCCGTCAGAAAATGCCCGAGACCGCGCGAGCATTATTCCTCTCTGTCTGCGCTGACCCTAAGAAATGCGATCACTAAAGAAAGGATAGTGCATCACAAGACTGATTGTTTTAGTTGTTTGGTTGCTCAACCCATTATGAGAAGTTTGTATAAAAAATAGAAGCTATATAAATAAAAGAATAAAAACCGGACAAGCGCGAGTCAGACTCGCCCACCGAGGGTTCCATACAAACTAGTAGATAAAAGGGGGAAATTACATAATTATTTTTATATTTTCCTTCATAAATCGCAAATTACACATCATAAAAATTTTCAAAAACCTGTTTTAGCGTGTGCTAATGAAGCTCTTTCATAATATGATACCCCACATGATACGGTTAATTCACTTTAAAATTTGGACCCTCATTCTTTGCATACAGACACAATTTTTTATTGATTAAATTAAAAATTTCCAGTATTCGTATTTTTTCCTATATGTGTACTATAACACAATGCTTCTTGCCAAATTTCATAGTTCTAGGTCAACGGGAAGTAGCCCATAGGTTTTAATTCCCTTGTGAGTGTCGAAATATGCGTTTTTTACGACATATTCGGCTGTAACTTTTCTTACGAAAACTGAGAAATTTGATTTTTCAGTTTTCGTAAGAAAAGATACCTTCACGCGTTCTCGAGATACAAGTCTTGACCCGGACGGACGGACAGACAGACAGACGGACAACAAAGTGATCCTATAAGGGTTCCGCTTTTTCCTTTTGAGGTACGGAACCATAAAAATACGATTAAATATGAAGCAATGTTCTCGTAACGCTCAATCCTATTTCTATATACTAAATTGTCATGTTGCATCATAATTACAATAATGCTAGTCGGTTGCTTGGAGGAAATAATCTCGAACATTTTTGATTGATGTAACGTTTTGAAAGCTACCCGATACAAGACAAGTTCAACGAAGTTCATTCGACTCGCCGACACAAAAATAGCCTTACTTATCAATCTTCAGACACTAGTATACACGCATAGTAATAAAATTGGACACCAGTTTGGTATTACTATTTTTTAACAACGAAACAAAAAATCATAAAACATAAATCTTATTATTGGGCAAATGGCATAAATTAAACATTTAATTATTTTTTTATGGTTTCCAAAAACGAAACTATTCAAGTTAGTGGTTTTATTCAAAAACCTGTATTTCAGCCTGATTCTGGATGAAAATTGTTTTGAACACTGTGATTACAACTTTTCGAGATATAGCGATAAATATATAAATATTTAATTTCATATTCTTTTTAATAACATTAAATTTTCAACTTTCAAAACTATTGTTGAGCAAAAGTAGGTGCGATTCGGCAAACCACTTTGTACTTACTTATACGATATGATTCTCTACAATAATTTCCTGCTCAGAAAACTTAGCTCTTTGTAAGAATTCGTATCGTATAAGTACCTATATTTTATTTCTCGGAACGCAAGTGACGTCTCTCAAACGATTTCATGTTTGTTTTGATGTGTTCCACGATCTTGGCAACAACAATATACCTACGAATAATAATTGTAGACGAATTTATCGAGAATAAATTTATTATCTCGCCACCTCTACGGAAATTTACGAATTGAGCCTAATTAACATAATATACCTACCAATTGTCGTAATATATAGGTCATTATATGAACTTTTCACTGAACTATTCCGTCTGTACTAAATTATCCTCAGTGCGATTACGAGTACATAAATAGATGATTAATTCACTCATTGATGATGATGTCCAAGCCGATTTCGGCCACGGTGACTTAACCTTCTGTAATAATAATTGAACTTGGCGGACTTACCGAAAAACGTTACTTAACTTTAACCACCGTCTTAATTTCTCTGACTTCTTTCCGCAAATGTTATTTACGTATCAGCGAAAAGTTGACAAAATAAGTTAAGCAATGTTTAAAGTTAAAGTAACGTTTTTCGGTAAGTCCGTGGATGTTTCGCTCTCACATGACTTATTTTATTTATTTTTATTTTTTATTTTTATTTATTTGGACAACCAAACAGCTTTCGTACATGATAATAGTAAACAAAAACTAAGTACAAATGAGCCAACATAGGATATCACTGATGCAGTAAAAAAGATGTTAAGCTGATTGTGCATAGAAACTAAGACTGAATGAAAATAGCATACATTTGAAACGAATGAAAACTAGGTTACACCGGAATATGAACATGAATATAAACAAACTTAGAACAATTAACTTATTAGGTAGACAATAATGATCCATTTTTTTTCTTAAGTTTAGGACCAAAAAACTGATTGTTAATTAAATTTATGAATACATGATGCCTCGTTGTAAATAAATCAATAAACTCAGAAAAGTTAGAATTAAAGTTATTAAAAGTACGCGAGAAGAAAGAGTTTCCTCGATAGTTTGTTCGACAGCGGGGAACACAAAGTCTCAGATGGTTTTCCGAGAAGATATGGATGGCGTGACAAGTTTGATTTCTGACAGAAAAGACGGACAGTCAATTTTGTTTGACACTAATTTATGAAGAAAGCATAAATCAGCAGCCTCTCTTCTTTTGATAAGGGGTAACAAGTGAAGGTGCCTGCAGCTCACTTCATAGTCAAAATTTTGGTTAGAGATTTTAGCCTTAAAGTTAATAAAACGCACAAATTTCCTTTGCGGCTTTTCAAGAAGGTTTATATATTTATCATAGCAGGGGTTCCAAACTTGGGAGGCATATTCAAGTTGACTACGGACCAGAGAATAATACAGAATCTTGAGGGTTTTTAAGTTTTTAAAGTCTCGCTTAAAGTCTCTGGTGACTCGCAGTATGAACCCCAGCGTTTTCATGGATTTAGCTGTGATAACTTCGATATGTTTGTCGAAGAGTAGCTTCGAGTCGAGAGTGACGCCCAGGTCAACAACAGAATCGGTTCTAATAAGAGCCTGGCCATTAATAGTGTAACCATAACTATGAGCTTCAGCGGACCTACTGAAGGTAATGCAACAAACAACATTTAAGAATATTGAGATCGAGTTTGTTGAACATACAATAGTTATGGAGGTTGTCGAGATCGCTTTGAAGCAGCTCACAGTCATGATTGTTCCTAATAACTTTGAATATCTTCATATCATCAGCAACCAACAGAAAGTTGGAGTGATTAAAACATTTACTAATGTCATTAATGAAGAGTAGAGGACCGAGAATTGATCCCTGAGGAACTCCGGATGGAATAGGTAACATATACGACGCATAACCACCTAAGACTACAGACTACTTATGTACCTACTTACCTTATTTTTGCAGAAAATGTTCACTCTTTCACTCATTATTGATCTATTGAACGGATGTCTTAGATGTGAGTGGGATAAATAGAGATTTGAAAACATCAAGTATCAACAGAGAATGTGAGTGTGTGATTCGGTTTCTTCTAGTCATAATTGACGAAGTATTCACTGAACAAACGTACAATAAAACAGTCTAATTGAGAACCTCCTCCTTTTTGGTCAACGGTGGCTCATTTATGCCATCATAATTCATATGCACGTAGGCTAGAATGTAAACTGGATGAGGCTTATTATAGAATTCTACAGCGTGTGTGCTTCACTGTTTGTAAAGTAAAATGTTTCGCTGAAATTAAAAAGTGGTTGATAGAGCCAGTGGACTGAAATATGGACTTGTGGGTCGAGCTAACCACGAAACAAAACTAAAAGTGGTCAACTGAGCCCGCGGGCTTAGTTGACCACTGAATGATAGGAACGTATCAAACTTTATGTACTACAGTGTCAGAAAAATGCGTAATCTAGAGAAAGTATGCGCGAAATCGCTGTAGAAGGTTGTAAATACGCATTCTTTAGAAAAAAATTGGTTGTCTGTAAAGTCTGTTTACGGATGATAGTTTAACGTGACAACAGAACACGCGTCCGCGCGCGAGCTCCGAGGAATGATAAATAATTGAAGCACAGACTAGTAAGAGAGATTGAAGCGACGCGGAGTCGCGGACGGTCGGACGCGGCGCACACCCGCCCGCTTCCTCAGCCACCGCAAGCACGCGCGCGCGTAACTGGACTAGGAGCGTAACGTAACGGGACAATGAGTCATACTTTTTCGTGCGTGCAGCCGGTGTTTATCGATTTATTAGACGTTGTCACGTCAAAATCTAGCATAAACTCTTATTTATTATGAAAATTCGTTGGAGGTTACGGAAAAATGCAACTTTACCGAGAGTTTTATTATTATTACAAAAAAAATTGGCAATGACCCTCGGGGAGTAAAGAGTCTTACCAAACTTCGCACTTCAAAATCGGTGATCGGCTGTTTAGCCTGTACGAGGTTATATAGAAATACATAAAAACATAACCTTCCTTTTTAAGCAATCGGAAAAAAAAACCCATCTGTCCCACTTCAGAGACCGTAGGGCATTTCGAAAAATTCATACATTTTCGTGGTAGCGGTGCGGGGCAGTGGAGCGAGGCGGCGGAGTAGGGCAGCGGAGGGAGGCGGACTCCACTTAAATGACTCGTCGCATGAACTCGGCCTAGCTCCGCACATTCCCTCCGCTCCGCTACCTCGCTCCGCATCAATGGACAGACACAATCCGCAACTCCGCTCCGTAATACTCGCTCGCTCCGTTCCGTGTCGCCTTGCTCCGCGTTAATGGACAGGCAGCCTTACACTTGGCAACAAAGAGCTGTATAAACCATCGCTGTCGGACGCCGCCCGCCGCCGGCGCCGGTGTGATAAATAAATAAATATTGGAGGACATTTCACACAACATTTCACGATACTTTCTGCAGTTGATCAGCGGTCATCACGGTCTGTCTTGCTCGAGAAGCGCTAGTCAAATTGGTCGTGACGCGAGCCTGAATGATATATTACGCCGCGTTTTTTCTATCTCCCTCCAATGTTGTGCTATGCTCGAACTGAGTGGTTTTGAGCCTGACGATGTCGCATGACATGACAGTAGAGTGTGATACGGAAGTCGGGACGGCGACTCGTGTATTATTAAAATCTATGTTATTACACCTAAGGGTGTAACGAACGTGGTGTAAGCACCACGATCGTTGATTTTTTGACATTACCCGAGACACAGAGACAGTTAGGGTCGGTGCTGTGGCTAATTCGGCGAAGCAGCACAAACATGTTAATCTGGTAGTGATAATAGGTATATCTGAGCCGTTCGGTGGAGACCGAGTCCATGGGGCCGGGAATTCCATCTCTTTTCCAAAAAATGTGTAAGTATCTGACTCAACGCCTAAGCATTGCCAATATGCCAATACTAGTGCATGCTAGATACGCTGGCAACCAGGGGGCAGATTGCGTTATTTTGAACGTCTGTAGTTCAGCTGCGGTCTAGCTGCGCTTTTAGTCAAGCTACGGTTCAACTTTGTAAAATTTGGTATCGCGTTAAACTTCAAACGCCAACCAAAGTTGAGTCGCAGAACTTAATGGTTTTGCGTCTTTAGATCTCCATCGGTCTGATCTGAGGTAATCAGGATAATCTGATTTCTGTATGAATTTAGCTAATAAATTAGATATAATAATAACAAAATTACATTATTTTTAACACGCTTTCATTAGGTCGACCTGTATGCTCAGAATACAGAAAATGAAATCTAAGGTAACTAATTTAACCATCTTCCAAGAATCGTAGCGTCATGAAAATTGGCAGCTGTATGTAGTTCTGATGACAATACAATAATATGGTACTGTCGAACTGATCTGATGATGGAGCCGGAAGATATGAACTAGAACTTCATGATGGAACATCGTATCATAGCTGTGTTTGGATTTGTTAGAAAAGTCTTGTAATGAACTTTGACCACAATAATTTGTAGTGTGTTTTTTAAACTGTAATTTATTTATTGTTAATTGTTATTTATTTATTGTGCACTTGCCCAGTAACAAAAACAACTAGTTTGATATCCCGCTATCGCTGATATGATGACACATTTAATGTCTTATTAAGTTTGGTAGAATACGTCATCAACAAAAAGACACTTTGACATTTTACGTACAGTGCAGCAGGCCAATTAATTGAAACTTTAGTAAATTATTTTTTTTATTTTAATGCGTTGTCTTCTAAGGAACGCAACCTATGGCCCGCACTGGAAAACTGGGACAAATATTAAATAGGCTGATGATACAATTGGTTTTAACAAAAATACAATGACACAAGTCAATAACTATTGACCATATTCTCTTTAATACAAAACTCATTATATGCCAGACCAAAGTCGTCTTTATATATCGAGGTGTAAAATTTAAAATTAAGTTAAGCGTACTTGACGATTTAACAATGTAGCTACTGACTTAATGTAAAGCACCTTTCACACAGAACAAATAGAAAATCTCGCCTGAACTCACGGTTCTCACAATTGTTATACTAAAAAGTTATATTACCTGCACAAATGTCACATCTATTGTGAAAATCATAGAATTTCTCAACGCCACATTTGTTTTACCCTACCCTAAGAAGAGGATAAGGTTATTTTTATTTGTATCTACATATGTCAACATTATCGTAGCCACACAAGCTGGACGTAGGCCTCTCTGTTTAAAAATACATTTTCATTAGATAATCCTACTAAGCCTAGTACTAGGGCCTTATAAGGAAACTCAAGGTCACGCAACAAGCTATGGAGAGGGCTATGCTCGGAGTCTCTCTACGAGATCGAATCAGAAATGAAGAGATACGTAGACGTACAAAAGTCACCGATATAGCACAGCGGATTAGCAAGTTGAAGTGGCAGTGGGCAGGGCACATAGCACGTAGAACTGATGGCCGATGGGGCCGAAAGGTTCTCGAGTGGAGACCACGTACCGGCAAGCGCAGCGTAGGAAGACCAGCCACGAGATGGACAGATGATCTCATACAAGTGGCGGGAAGACGCTGGATGCAAGCCGCTTCCAATCGGTCTTTTTGGAAATCCATGGAGGAGGCCTATGTCCAGCAGTGGACTTCTTATGGCTGAGATGATGATGATGATGAATCCTACTAACAACAATTCAACTTATAATTATAACAAAATTATCCAGCATCTTCATCATCTTCAGCAGGTTTTCAAGTTTTTCATTATTTTCAAGTAAGTGTAAGTAAGTAAAAGTAAATGTAAGTGGTTTCTATGAAAGTGTAGTGGTATAAAGTTGTTGTTTTACCAGGGCCGTAGCCAGGAATTCATTTCGGGGGGGGTTCAGCAATGGACATGGGCATAGCTTATAGCCTTCTCATAGCGGGGAGGGAGGGGGGGGGGGGTAGAGTCTGCGGCCATGGCGAAAATTTTAGTGGTGTTTTATAGTAATATGCTTTATTTCTCGTATTAGTGAATTCACAGTACTTCCATGTCAACATAATATGAATGCGCGAGCGAAGCGAGCGCGAATTTTTTTAGTGTAATATGCAAAATTTTCGTATTTGTGAACTCACAGTACTTCTATGTCAAAATAGTAATAAATGCGCGAGTGCGAAAATTTTGTGGTGTTTTTGTAGTAATATGCTAAATTTCTCGTATTTGTGAACTCACAGTACTTCTATGTCAAAATACTAATAAATGCGCGAGTGCGAAAATTTTGTGGTGTTTTTGTAGTAATATGCTAAATTTCTCGTATTTGTGAACTCACAGTACTTCTATGTCAAAATAGTAATAGTGCGCGAGCGCGAAAATTTTAGTGGTGTTTTTATAGTAATATGCTTTATTTCTCGTATTAATAAACCCACAGTACTTCCATGTCAAAATAAAAGTTTTTTTAAAGGTTTTTAATATTAAATCATGGAAGTGATTTGATTCATTGATCGTGTTAGCGAGTCCTAGATTTTCGTGGACCAGATGAATCAAACAAGTAACTGTGTTAAAAGGAAATACCGGACTGGTAAAGAGCGACTTAACGCTATCAAAAATTATAAATACAACCATTTGAATGCATTGATTGCCAATTTAATAATCCTAAATATAAATATATGACTTTATAGAAAATTACAAACATACCTACAAGAACGCGCAAAAACTTTTGGTTAGTGGCTATTTTTAGTGAATTATTTGCTTGTATTAGAAAGTTCACGGCATTTTAATGATCAATACAAATAAAGATCAATATGAAAAAACATGCGCGAGCGAAGCGAGCGCGAAACTTTTTGAAGCATTTTATAAAATTATTGAAGTCTGGAAGAATTTTTATAATGGCTTGGATTTCGCCCCCCCCCCCCCCCCGAAATCCAAGCCCCCCCCGGTTGGACCCCCCTGCCTACAGCCATGTGCTTTACACCTCATTAAGTTCGGTCGGACGTTTTTGAGCGCTGACGCGAAATTTTGTTGGTATATTAATATCGTTGATGTAAATATATATTTTGTTTAAATTTAAGTACATATTTAATATTTGTTACAAATAATAATTGTATCTTATGTAAGTTAATAATTTGTAATTAATGGCACATTTTTTTCATTTTTCCTTCTTTAAATATATTGACAATTACACAAAAAACGGACAAGTGCGAGTCAGACTCGCCCACCGAGGGTTCCGTACAAACTGGTAAATAAAAGGGGGAAATCTTTTTTTTTTTTTCTTTTTATACCAAAAAATATACATCGTAAAAATATTTAAAAACCTGTTTTAATTAATGCTAATTAAGCTCTTTCATATGATACTCCACATGATACGGTTAATTCACTTTAAAATTTCGACCCTCATTCCTTGCATAACGACACTAATTTTTGTGGTTAAATTAAAAATGTCCAGTTTTCGGATTTTTTCCTATATGTGTACTCTAACACAGTGCTTCTTGCCAAATTTCAGAGTTCTAGGTCAACGGGAAGTACCCCATAGGTTTTGATTCCTCTGTGAGTGTCAAAATGTGCATTTTTTACGACATATTCGGCTGTAACTTTTTTTTACGAAAACTGAGAAATTTTATTTTTCTTTCTGCAGCAATATACTATGGATCTGCGTATATGGTTTTAATTTCAACTCGATACCTTCACGCGTTCCCGAGATAAAGGTCTTGAGCTTGACACCGGGACAGACGGACAGACGGACAACAAAGTGATCCTATAAGGGTTCCGTTTTTTCCTTATGAGGTACGGTACCCTAAAAATGATCAATAACTTGTAAAACGTACTTAGCCGTGATAGCTTTCCTTTTAATTTCGTTACTTATTCTACTACCCTTATATTAAATAATCTAAGCTACTACCATGTTTTTTTTTCACATATCCAAACCATGTAGCTGGCAGGGAGTGAGTACACTTCACTCTACCAAAAGAAGAAGATAGATAAACTCTTTATTGACACACCATTAAAATTAACAAAAGCAAGTACAAAAAATAAATAATTTTACACAAGTGTAACAACGGGCGGCCTTATCGCTAAAAGCGATCTCTTCCAGGCAACCAAGGTCAATACTTCGCAAATATTTTTTTCCCACACCCCGTAATATTTTAGAAGCCTATACAACGATACCCCACGCGATGGAGTAGACGTAAAATAATAATTCATCTCCACTCAACGAGTAAAGTTTTTTTTCGAGATTTATTATTTTAACACTTTATCGGCGTAATTAATATTACCCTCTACCCACACCAAAAATTACAGCTTTCTAGTACTAAGAACCTTTGAGCCAAGCCACGGATGGAGACATAGCAAAACTATAAAGGATCCCAGTTGACTACGGAACTCTAAAAACTAATGGTAGTTAGGTCAAGTCAACGATAAGTTGATAAAATATGGGAATTATGCCCTGTGAGTGAACGTATCAAGAAGTGACTACCTATTATAATGTATAAATAGTAGTAGGTACAAGTATACCTATAACTGAAGGTAGTTAAAGAAAGTACATAACTCTTCTCCTGATATCAGAATAACTGCAAGGACAGGGACTTTTTACTTATCGACCAACTTCATATATCTATCAAGACTATAAAAGCTTAAACAAAAACATTAGTAACATATACCATGCATATGCCTATTCATGGCTTAGCTATGGGATTATATTGTGGGGATATAGTACAGATGCTGACACTCTTTTCATAGCTCAAAAGAAATTGATCCGTATCTTAGAAAACATAGATCCAACTGACTCTTGTAGGCCTTTTTTCCGTAAACATAAATTACTCACCTTACCATGTATATTTATCTACGAAATGTGTAAATTTTGTCAAAAACCATCCTAACTTTTTTACAAAACGTTCAGATAAACACATAAAGCTTAGACACGAAACTATAAATTTTACCGGCTTCACGACTCACACTACATTCTACTAGTCCATTTGTAATGGCTATCAAAGTATATAACAAACTTCCAGACTCAATAAAAAATTAAAGTAGATATAAACAATTTCTCAGCCTATAAAAAAAACTTAATTAACAAAACATACTATTGTAACATTGTTCACCAACTCACATGCTAGATGGCGCTAATTCAAGATTAACACACTCAAACGGTTCACGCAAGAATTTACAGATCCAATCCTTAATGCGTATGATTTGCATTGTACTCAGTTATAGGCTAGGCTGTACCAAAGCTGCATGAAGTGACTTCCACCTTGTGGAAGGTCATCACTTCTGAACGCTCTTGAATACTCCATCACTGTTGTATAATACAATAGGTACTCTTTGATCACTGTTATTCTACTTTTGCACCGGTATCCCTTCCACCTCGTGGGACGTTACTAGTCAACTGGTGATTAGCCATGTCGAGTGTTAGACGTATATACTACTTGTATAGTACATTATTAAAGTACCAAGTTCTAACCCCTGGACTTTTAATCGTTCGCCGTCATCCACCCCGCGTCGCCTTTCTCCTTACCGCGACCACAAACTGACGCCCGACGTGCAGCCCGAAGAGCGATTACAACTGACGCTTAACGAGCAGCTCGAGGGCCGATTATACTAACTCAATTAGGTAGTGATTACATGACCGACAAAGATATTTATCATTTACTAAACATACATTTCTAACTATTTACATACTTTTGATTATAATTATTTCCCTCTTCCATACCTATTTGGCAATTGCCTATTAGCTGCGGCCGACGGGGTCCACGTACCTAACTTATATTAATATATTACCTACCATCTTATCGAAACATGTGGAATGCTAATAAATAAATATGAATATGAATAAAGGCTGTGTGCTGTTTATTATTCAAATTACACTGGATGAAATTAAATTTATTTCTTCAAATACCTAAATACTAAAAGATGATACAAGATGTAAGCAAACGGTATATATTTTTGGAACAGGATACAATGATCCTGTTCCCAATGATATCAACCTGTTTTATATTATAATTGTAATTAATAACTTGTATTTATAACGTTGGAATTGAATGTCTCAATCACCAGTACCTAACTAGTTTTTTTTTTTTTTTATCATCCCTGTTTGTACAAACTGTCCCACTGCCGGGAACGTAATGAGAATCCTTCTCATAATGAGAAGATGGCCATCTTCTCATTATGAGAAGGATTAGGCCATAGTCTGCTACGCTGGCCAACTAGATATACACAGATATAATCAAATTAGGTAGGTTAATTCTTGTATTTTAACGATAAATCAAATGTAATGATATATGCAAGGTCTCGACTCAAATTCCCCTTCTGCGGTTACTGCGTCACAACATATAGTAGGAAGTCCTGCCCTAGACGAATCACTGGACATATACATAAGTTAAACGTGTAGGGAACTATTATCTCTCGATGCATAGTAATTCTCTCTCAAATCTATCTTTTTTAATTTCATCATTTTCGGTTGAGCATCAAGTCACAGATCCCGGTAACATAGAATAAAAACAAGACGGTGCCCGTTACAAAATGGCAAAAACACTGCTATATTGAATGTCTACTCTACGGTTTTTATTAATCTACCTTTCTTCCTAAGTAAGTTTTTGGTATACCTATAGGATACAGTATCAGCAACTCGATGGTAACAAGTTATTGCATTGTCATTGGTATTACATCCATTTAGATTTACGTGTTCCATCTTCGGTCACATCGTCGCTTGCCATCAGGCGAGTTGGTGGTCAAACGTAGATCTATTTACTTTACAACAGGTCGAATTGATAACCCCCTTTTTTCGAAGTCGGTTAAAAATACAAATAGTTACAAAACGATAAGTTGGTAGGTATCTGATTTCCAAGATTTGTTTACATAGTTACTTAGTTACAGTGAAACTAATTAAATCATGTTAAAAAGAAGCTAAAATTAACTCGATTCGTAGACACTAAAAACAAATGCTCCCAATTTCTTGTACTCAGAATGTTGTAGTTATCTTCAAATGTGGTCATTAAGCACACGACGTCCTCAAAGGGCAACGATAACGCCGCCGCCGGGGTCATGTTCGCAGCCATTTTATATTCAGTGGTATCTCGGCCGACTACCGTGACACCCGCGTCTCCTAGCCACCTTCGCTCCCCTTCCTATTCCTCTACTTTTGAAACCTGAATTGTGATTTCATGGTGCTGTTTGGCACGAACAAGTTGTTGACGAGCAACGTCTGCAAGGGCCCCGCTACCGGCTTCAACATTGAAGCGGTCAATAATCTCACACTTCAAAATATATTCATCAAACTGTGTAAAGGTATATTATTTTCTCTATAATAATCTTATAAACATACATACTTATAGGCATACTTTATCATTACTAGAACTTACTTTCTGTTTTTTATTTAGATGTATAATATACATACTTAACAGTAAAAATTTGTTGTATTGACTAGATTAGTCTTTGTAAGTAAGTGCGACTGTGTCGTTATATTGATACTTTCCTACCTACGTAAATATCTCTATCTTCACGTTTTGTTGGCTCTATGAACACAAATAAGTTGGTAAACTTAGACTGGCTGATATTCATGAGCAAATTGATGAAGTACTCATACAAAAGCGCGCCTCGGCTATGCGAGAACCGCGCGGCTCTTAGCCTCTTTTGAGGAAGAAACGCCATGAACTGCGCGGTCTTTGGGCTCCACGACCGCTCGACAGGACCGTGCCCGCCCCGACACTAGCCGATCCGCTTAACTGAGTTTATTCCTGAGGTATGGGAGCAGCACGGGAGGGTTCACATGTAATAGCAACGCTGACGTCACGCGTCATTTGATGTATCATAATATAACCCCTCCCGTACCGCTCCCATACCCCAGGAATAAACTCAGTTTTAAGCGGTTCGGCTATAGTTGAGTTGCTTTGTTTGGGCGAGGTTCTGACCTATTTCTCTCATCTACGGGGACGAAAACAGGGGGTTCCAAAACCTAAATTGCTGAAGTAATCTGTATTAGAAACGTCGAACTAAAGTAGATACCTACTGGGTCTGGGCTAGACTCCATTGGTGAAGACTGGTACCAGAAAGCTTGAAATCGGAAAGAGTGAGAAAAGAATAGAGAGGCTGCTCTTTTTCAGCATTGGGACTATTGGATAGGGCCAAAATAATAAAATGTATATTATCCCTGCAGCCCAAACTACGCTGTCAAACTATTTTCTACACCTTTACATTAACCAATTTCAATGATTCTTTTTTATCTGACTTAAATCATATATATATATAAATCATACATATATATATGTCTCTACGGTTTGTTTTTTTGTTCGGAATTATAAATTTGAAAACAAGCAAACCGTAGAGACATTATTATTCATAATTTAAATCAGATAAAAAGAAACATCATCATCATCATCTCAGCCATAGTAAGTCCACTGCTGGATATATATGCCTCCCCCATGAACTTCCAAAAAGACCGATTGGAAGCGGCTCGTATCCTGCGTCTTCCCGCCACTTGCATGAAGTCATCTGTCCATCTCATCAAAAACAACTTCAAAGAAAATAAGTAGATTTGAGAGTTATTTATATTAGAGAGATTTAATTATAGAGTCCGAGAGAACAGGTTTCTCCTTTACAAATAGGCAAATGGGAGGTTGCGCGACAACAGTTCTCTTGAATCATTCCACACTTTGGCGGCACGCACAATAAAACCTAGCGTTTAGTTCGAGTTTTTGGAATATCTGCCATAAAATTATGTCACTCTTTCGTACTTCCCGACGAGCTAGATTTTTTTCTAGACACTACTTGCATTCATATTATTATATGAAGAATTACTTTCCATTGCTTATTATATTTTAAAATGTTATGTTATACCAACTTGTTATTTTTTTTAGCGTGTCAACTGAAGACAATGGCATCGATCCCACCGTCCGCATTCTCCGCCGGCCGCATCCGTCAAACTCAGCGCGACCGCGAGATGAAGCTGTCCAAACCCAGCAAAGGGAATGAACCCATGAAGAGCTTCGACATTTCATGTAAGATTTAGTATATGTACCTACCTATCTAACGTAACCTTGCCTGGAAGAGTTAGGTTTTAGCGAAGCTTGGTCACCTACCAAACCACACACAAGACACATTTGAAGTGGGGGCGATAATTCTGCTTCCTGCACTGACTTCCCGCTTGGGGTGTATTGTGCATACACAAGAAGAAACATTCACGAATAGCAAATTCTTTTGCTTGTCAGTTTCATCATATCATAGATTATAGGAGAGCATGGGTACGGCTTCACTCGCTCGGTCAAATATATAACATTGTGGAGGGCGTAGGTACAAGTGCATTGTAATAATGGGCGATAACGATACCGAACGAAACGGAGCGAGTATCTTCGATATAATCAAGACAAATAGGTGATACTTGAATCTGTACAACTCGAAGTCAAGGTTTCTCTCAAGTCTCTATCTCAAATATCTCTCGAATTTATTTTCAGTCATGGAGTTATCTCCGCTAAAGTACAACAGCAAGCTGATGAACAGCATCTGGGGTTTGTACAACCGATACTCCCCGCATAACGTCAAGAAGGTCAACGATGCCAACCCGCTCGGCGGCGGCGCCGGCGCATCCGCCGCCAAGGACATGCACCAGTAGGTACATTATTGAGAACCATAGACTTGCGCTATTTATACGGAATTGCATTATACAACTTTGAGAAAGACATTATTATAAATCCTCGGACCCTCCTCCTGTAGGTTACGATAAACCGAGAGATAGCTAAAATGGCTCTCTGTAAACCTCAATAGACGTCTTCGCCGAGTGATAGTAACGCCTGCTCAAATATAACGGCAATTAGTTGGCTTATCACCAATTACCATTAGGAATTGCGATAATGACTTCACTTCACGCTCACTCTGTTTAATTGCGCCACACGTATGAACATATTGTCTTTTCTAAAGTTTCAGCTAAGTCGCATTTCATCATCTGTTCTATTATTCTGCTTTTCAACGTGAATAGGCAACAAATAAGGCGTCGAAGCTGCTAGTTCAATTTATGGCAAATGCAGCAGATTTCAATTTTTATATCTAAGGTTGCTATTGCCACTGATTGAAAATATATTAAGGACTGAAATAGCAGTCTCGACGCCTGAGAGCCCCAATCAAGTAAAGTTATTTTCGACTTCATATGAGTTAGATTTACAAAATAAATATTCACATTCTGTTTACAGGAGCGCTGCATCCCCTGCCAAAGCCGAGCCCAAGATAACCCTGCCGCCTGCCAAGTTCGACAAAATGTGGGCTGCCATGTCCCAGTCTCACTGAATATTTGACTATGACTTTTTTTGTATACTCGATATTACCCATATTTATGTAATAATAAATAAAGATTTCAAGGTACAACTTCAAAACTAATATACTATTTTTGCAATGCTAAAGGATTTTTCATTTTATCTGTGCCATCAAAATGTTTCAAAACCGAAAGTTATAATCATCATCATCTCAGCCATAAGAAGTCTACTGCTGGACATAGGCCTCCCCCATGGATTTCCAGACCGGTTGGAAGCAGCCTGCACCCAGTGTGAAAACACTGGATGCAGGCAGCATACAAGTAGCAGCTGCCACTTGTATGATATCTTCTGTCCACCTTATGGATGGTCACTTGCCGGTTCATGGTCTCATTCGAGATCTTTTCGGCCCCATTGGGCATCAGTTCTACATGCTATGTGCCCTGCCCACTGGCACTTCAACTTGCCAATCCTCTGTGCTATGTATGTCTACAGATCTCTTCATTTCTGATATGAGCTCATAGAGAGACCCCAAAACGTTAATCTAAGTGATAGAATAAGGGATACATAAATATCAACAAATTGTGATACTAATAGACATATTTCAGTAAATTAAAACAAAATATATAACTAGAAGTATATTATCATGTTTTAACTTAATTATCACAGTAATCTATGAATATACACAAACTAAATTGAAATCTACAACTGAAATAGTTTTAGCTAATGAAATAATTCAGTCAAGTTTTATTGAAAAACTGGCACCACAAGAGCATCCAAGATCTGCATTTGGATTCTGAGCAACTCTAAATGCAGATCTGATTAACTCCGAGTGAAAGTCTATAGAAGATCCCTTGATGTATTCCAGTGATGTTTCATCTACAACTACTTTGACGCCATCTCTTTCGAAGATTCTGAAACAAGTGTGTATTGGATAGTGTATAAATTAATATTTTGTAACTTATGAGTGGGTTCACAAAGAAATAGATACAGTTGATAGGCAATACTGACTGGCCTGATGGCTCAGTTGGTAGTATGTCTGCCTGCTGTGCCGTAGGTCGTGGGTTCGATCCCCACCCAGGGCAAACATTTGTGCAATGAGCATGGATGTTTGTTCTGTGTCTGGGTGTTTCTATGTATTTTATGTATATATTTACAAAAAAAAGTATATATATATTCTATCAGCCATCTAGTTCCATAGTATAAGCTTTGCTTAGTTTGGGCTAGATATACA
The DNA here is from genome assembly GCA_947563715.1 of Lycia hirtaria. NCBI lineage: Eukaryota > Metazoa > Arthropoda > Insecta > Lepidoptera > Geometridae > Lycia > Lycia hirtaria. The sequence goes on along the minus strand of OX387377.1, from coordinate 10,927,622 downwards.
AATATTTATTTTAAAAATAAAGTGCACATGGGAGCATAATACAAAATATACAAACATGTACATCTTGTCACTGTCATCTTGTCAAATCCAATTATAGCCAGGTCAAAATAGACATTAACCCTTGCATTAATTCACAACAAGCTGAAAATTGACAGGTACGTAAGGGATACCACTCGAATGAAATCACGAAAAGTCCCCATTGATCCCATGCAAAAAAAAATATTCAAGGGTTTTTGGATTTTTTGGAGAAACAGTTAGTTTTACGATAAAAATAGCTGAGACTAAAATATTAGATAGGTAATTATCTACTCTCCCGAAAACTTAAAATATTAGATAGGTAATTAAATCCTCCAAATTTTAAAGTGCTTCAACCATATCATGTGGGGTATCAAATGAAAGAGCTTCCTTAGCACAATCTAAAACAGGTTTTTAAAAATGTAAAAATAATTTTTACAATGTAGGTACATATATTTTTCGGTTTATGAAGGAAAATATAAAAAAAAAAACATAATTTCCCCCTTTTATCTACTAGTTTGTACGGAACCCTCGGTGGGCGAGTCTGATTCGCACTTGTCCGGTTTTATCTTCTAATATTTTAATTAATTACCTATCTAATATTTTAGTCTCAGCTATTTTTATCGTGAAACTAACCATTTGGCCAAAAAAACAAAAAACTTTTTGCCACCTTTGACCTTGAATAAAAAAATTCACACGGGATCAATGGGGACTTTTCAGGATTTCATAACAGTGGTATCCCTTACGTTCCTGTAAATTTTCAGCTTGTTGTGAATTAATGCAAGGGTACCCCTATTTTTTGGGCTATTACATCTTACCCTCCAATACCCTCTAGCCATGGTCAAATGGCCTCATGGTCATCGATGCTATGCCTACCACAACATGTATGATAATTACCTATCATCGTTTGCAATTTTGTCATCCAAATTAAACTTATATTGAAACCCGGAACATCCACCACTTTCCACAACTAGTCTGAGAAAATTATTATTTCCATCACATAGCTGCTTCAGACGTTGCACACAGCTGTCACTTAGAACTAGTCCATCTGGGTCTGGTGAAGTCTTAATATTTTGAGTAGAATAGCGGTTTTTACTCAATGAGTATCGGAATTTGAGGAATTGCACTGATTTACGCAACATTGTTTTCAATGAAGTAGTCTAATGTTCGATAATTTTGAGTATTTTGCAAGTATACTGTAACTTTCACGCATCAATAAAAGGCTAAGTACACTATTACCAGCCAAAAAGTGAGACAATTAAACATCAAAATAATTAAATAAGGCGACAAAGCAGAATTAATTTACATAATTTTCAGTTTTTTGATGTTTTTATTTTACGTCAGTGTGACCAGATTTAAATTGAACATTATGCCAGCTGCTCACCAAAATTCTGCAAAAATCTGCATTTTTTTTTTATATATGCCAAAATTCTGCTAATTACATAATTCATAATTTGTACGAATAAAAATTAATTAAGAAAATGTATGTTAAATAAAAAAAATCAGCAATGCATTTCTCTTACAGCTGTTGGACCTGCTGGTTTTAGAACATTGTATTGTATTTTAATGCGGCAGCTTTTGTTCGTTTGCACGAGAACGACTGCGATTTATGAATCATGAAAACAATTTTCGAGTAAGTCGCTAAAATGATCCATCACTCGAAATGGTAAATTATTAATTATGTTCTGCCAGAAATGCACACATCTTGATCTCAGCCTTCTTTGCCTCTTCTGTTACAGACGTTTTCGCAAAGAATGTTTGAACCTATAATCAGCCCCATATTCTGAACCCATTCGGTTTCGGAATCGATTCTATTTGTATATCTCCGTCTCTGTCATTTCCATAGAGAATGATAGAGACGGAGATATACAAATCGAATCGATTCCGAAACTGAATGGGTTGAGAATACGGGGGCTGAACGTAGATTAGATAAATTTTAAGTAGATTAGATAGGGAATTCCCCTAAAGTTATTTTTTCCTTAATTTATTCGTGGCCATGGATACAAGTCTTTCAGTCTAAATAAATAACAATAAAGACTTAAGGTTTGCAAATACACTAAGTATATTTAATGGTACGGACATTATTTATGAATTATTATTATTTTTTATGTTATTTTTCAACATTTCTAGCACAACTACCCAAAAGAAACACAGTCAGTGTCTAATTTTGATAATTTTCTGCGAAGATTTTATAAAATTCTGCCAAAAACTGCTATCTTTCAGATTCTGCGACGCAATCTGTTAAACCGTGAAATGGGGGGGTAATTCTGCTAGAATCGCAAAATTCTGCTAAATCTGGTCACACTGTTTTACGTCTTCCAAAGAGAATCTATTGTACTTAGAGTGGGACACAGACTAAGTTGGGATCTTCCAATAAAAAAAAATGTATGAAAATATTTCAAATTTTGATTTGAGTCGAAATGTATTAAGTTTGTGCGAGGTTTGTGCAAAATTCTCAATCCCTATCACTTCATTTTGATTGTATTTATTCGCGCTGCGGGCGGTGCAGTTTGACCATATTGCCATTGTCAAGAATAACTTAATTATGCCTCAGGAAGGGTCATTGCCCGTGGTCCGGTTCGGTTGTCCGGTCAACCGGACCACGGGTAAATGATTTTTTCCATGGTATAATTCCCGTCACGTAAAAAGAACGCTGGTTTGTTCGCGCTTACGAACAAACCAGCGTTCTTTTTACGTGACGGGAATCGTTCTTTGTACGTGACGGGAACTATACTGTGACCGTACCACAGAAGATTTATTCTTTTCCATGGTCCGGTTAACCGGACCATGGAATTTTATATGAAACTTTTTTGTGATTCTAAGTGATCCTAGTGGCTGATACTAGGTTTAGGCAATATCATAAGTTAGGTTAGGGTTTTTTTTTGCAACGTGATACAACTTAAAAAAGTCAAATAAAATCCATTTCAAATCGTGGTACGGTCACAGTACCATGGAAAAAATATTTTTCCCGTGGTCCGGTTCGGTTGTCCGGTCAACCGGGCAATGAGCGCTCAGCCCCCGTATTCTGAACCCATTCGCTTTCGGAATCAATTCGATTTGTATATCTCCGTCTCTGTCATTCTCTATGGAAATGATAGAGACGGAGATAAAACACGGAAAACACCACCATTTTTATAGAATTAAATTTCAAAGTAACACAAGTATAGGAAAATAAAATAAAACATCAACATGTTTCCGTGACATTCCCGCCAAAACTCCAAGTACAGTTATATTCTCTTTGGTATTAATCTCTGATTCTTTCTTCTTTTTTATTAGACCCGCGCGATTAGCGCATTAGGCAACAGCACCAAATTCTTTCTTCTTTTGTATTAGACCCGCGCGATTAGCGCATTAGGCAACAGCATCATTTCCTAGTGGATTTCTTGAAGTACCTCTTCAAGATAAAAATGTTATAGTCTGTTCAGCTAGAGAACTAATGCGCTGCTCTCCTTATTTCATAATTTTGTTCAATTGAGCCCACAGAATACCAAAGTAGTGTAGTGTGTAGATGTAAGTTCCTCTTTTTTACCCGACTACGGCGAAGCAAAAGGAAGAATTATGTTTTGACCGGTATTTGTGTATTTAAGTATAAAATAAATAATAAATAAAGTAGTTTATTTGAACAATTTAGATGATAATTACAATAGTAAAATACATATGCATCAGAAACTAAATAGTCATAATTTAGATAAACTATTGTATTTTTCGAGAACCCTGGATCCCACACTAGGGTAGTCCTGTGTCGTGAGATCCAGTGCCTTCCTTCAAATAAGAAAAATTTAATTACTATGTATATCTTAATAATATATCTATAGCTTCTAAATGTTGTAAACATCGCAAGTATATATATATATATATATATATCTTTTTCTTAGTTCAACAATTACAATTATTTAGCGTATGTATGATGTGTGTGTGTAACGGGGTATGTGTATGTGCGTATGGATATGTTTTAGATGGTACGAAAGTCTGGGTGTGTATGTGGAGGATGACGAAGGTGTGTACATGTATTCTCTAGTTTAGATAACGAATGAGATTGGACAGTGATAGATATGTCACTGTCAGGCTTCATCTCCATGGCTGGCAACACTACGTTACGTGATTAATTCTCTCTCGCTTTGATGTCATGTCGCATAGCGTTCGGTGTAAAATATGTAAAATAACTAAAGTCCTATCATTAAATCATACTTACTTAATTACCTTATATGTTACGTTATATAGTCTCCTTATTGTAAATAAATATATTTGCCAAAGCAGATGTTTATATTCAAGAAGATCCGTTCATTTTAACAATTGGTAGCAGAGCGTGGTTCTTGGAGACAAAATGGCGTCTAGTGCGCATCAGAATAATTATCGCATTGAATTGCTCCATAAAACCAATTATGACACGTGGTGCATTCAAGCGCAAGCAATACTTACGAAGCAAGGCCTATGGAAATACGTTTCAGGTGAGTTATCGCAGTCGGATCAAAAAGATGACACGTTCATTAACAATGAACTAATGGCGCGGTCTGAACTTTTATTAATTATATCGCCACCCGAATTGCGACAAGTAAAAAATTGCAAGACGGCTAGTGATATCTGGAAAACTCTTAAAAATACATATGAAAGTAAAGGTCCAGCTCGTAAAGCGACATTATTAAAGCGATTAATTCTAAAACGAATGTCGGAAAAAGACGACGTTCGCGACTTCCTAAACGGGATGTTCGAAATTGTTGATAAATTAGAAAATATGGACGTCAATATCAACGAAGAACTATTAAGCATAATGCTACTATATAGTCTTCCATCAAGCTTCGAAAACTTTCGCATCGCGATTGAGAGCCGTGACAAACTCCCACTACCTGAAGAATTAAAAATTAAAATCATTGAGGAAAGTGAGGCACGCAGAAATAATGCATTAAATACACCTAACTCTCAAAGCGAAGCCTATTACAGTAACAAAAGGAAAGGTAAGAATATAGTCACATGTAAGATATGTAACAAAAGAGGACATTTGGCACGAAATTGTTGGGAAAACAAAAATAAAAAGGTGACAGAAAAACAAAAAACCTTTAATGTGTCACTGGCAGCTATGTCAACATCAAAACAACCTTCATCATGGTGCCTTGATAGCGGGTGTACTTCACACATGACTGGACTAACAGATAGATTCACTGAAATAGAGTACAAAAATATGGGCTCACTGAAATTAGCCTCAGAGAAACATACAACAGAAATAAAAGGTTCGGGAAAAATCCAAATTCCAGAAGAAAATATAACTTTAACAAATGCACTGTATGTTCCCGGCTTATCTACGAATCTCATGTCAGTCTCCCGCATAACTGAAAAAGGAAATACAGTATTATTTACTAAAAACAAGGCATATATAAAAGATCAAAATAGAAACACTATTGTTGAAGCGGAAAATACCAATGGCTTATATTATTTAAAATTAAAAGAAAATGCAAACTTTATTCAACAAAGTGATATGATGAAATGGCATAAAAAATTAGCACACTTAAATGAACATGATTTGAAAAACATGATAACAAATAAACTGGCAAGAGAAATAAAATTCAACACAAGTGATAATGTAAAAAATTGTGAAACATGCATAAAAGGTAAAATGCATTGCTTGCCATTCCCGGAACATGAAGGACAAAGAACAAATGAATTTTTAGCAATTGTTTCCAGCGATGTCTGTGGTCCCATGAAAAATGAAACACCAGGAGGTTCCCGTTACTTCATAACATTCATAGATGATTACAGTAAATACTGTTTTATATACTTCATGAAAAACAAGTCAGAAGCATTTGAAAAATTTAAAGAATTCAAAGAAGAAGTAGAAAATTTCACAAATAAAAGGATTAAATGCCTCCAAACTGACAACGGGACCGAATACATCAATGAAAAGTTTGATAAATACCTGAAAGAAAATGGCATCCGGCGAAGGCTTACTGTTTATTACACACCGCAACAAAATGGCGTATCTGAAAGAAAAAATAGAACGTTAGTTGAAAAAGCACGGTGTATGATGATAGAATCAAATGCACCTGAAAAATTGTGGGCAGAAGCAATAAATACAGCAAATTATTTGGTAAATAGATGCCCTACGAAAAGCCTAAAAGGAGAAACACCATACATGAAATGGGTTGGCCAAACACCATCAGTAAGACACTTACATGTGTTCGGTTCGAAGGTTTTCTTTCTGCAAAAAGGAAAAAGACGTGGAAAATTCCAACCTAAAGCAAAGGATGGTGTGTTTGTGGGATATGCTCAACACAGAAAAGCTTATAGAATATACTTACCACAGGAAAACATTGTAATTGAAAGCCGAGATGTTAAAGTCCTGGAAGATAACATGTATTACCAGAAAATGACTGATGTCCAAACCGATCAAGTCCTATGTGAACAGGAAACAACTGCACCTGAAATAAAAGAAAATAAAAATATAAAAAGTGAAAATAAAGAAAAAGAATACAGAGAGATAACAACAAATAATAATTTACCTTTTCAGCACTCTCCTTTTCAGGTAGATCATGATGATGATGACAGCAGTGAAATGAAATCATTCCATGATGATGATGATGAAGAGTGTACTGATGACAGACGAAGTCCTGAAATGGAGGAATACCAAAGTCCAACATCAGTAACACAAGAAGAAACAAATATCCAAAGTCACAGCGGTCGACCTAAAAGACAAATAAAACCTCCAATATGGTCAAAGGATTACGAAATGGAAGAAAACTGTGAGTACACTTACCTTTGTGAATCTGATGATACCATAAATAATGAAGAATGGCATGTTGCTATCAAGTCTGAAATAAAAGCACATATTAAAAATGAAACTTGGCAAATAATAAGTAAGGAGGAGAATACAAAACACATGGTCGATTATAAAATTATTTTAAAAGAAAAAAGTGGCCCAAATGACACTGTGACCAAGAAGGCAAGGTTAGTCGCAAGAGGTTTTTCTCAACGCCCTGGTATAGACTACACAGAGACTTATGCACCAGTCGCAAAGCTCAGTTCCATAAGATTACTACTGGCTACAGCTGTTGAACAAAATTTAAAATTGAGCCAGCTAGATGTCACCACCGCTTACCTAAATGGAAACCTAAATGAGAAAATTGTCATGAGAAAACCCGACAACCTGGAAAAATATATAAATGAAATTATGATTGAAGAAAGCGAAAATGAAAATTTAGAATTATTTAATAAAGCAAGAAATATGCTACAAGATATAAGAAAAAATAAAAATGAAAAAGTATGCTTATTGAAAAAAGCACTCTACGGATTGAAACAATCTGGTCGACAATGGTATATCAAATTAGATGAAGCATTGAAGAAAATGAATTTTAAACCATTGCAAGCTGACCCCTGTGTTTATTTATATAACCAAGGAGGAGATAAAATAATTCTAGCAATCTATGTCGATGACTTGATTTTAGCATACTCAAACAATTCAACAATGAAAAAAATAAAAAGAAAACTAAATGAAAGTTTTGAAACAAAGGATTTGGGAAAATTAAATTATTGTCTTGGTCTTGAAATAACTGAAACAAAGGATGGATTGAAAATTAGCCAAAGAAAGTATATAGAAAAAGCATTGAAAAAATTTAACATGGAAAATTGTAAAGCTATCAGCACACCAATAGAACCATACCTAAAGTTGCAGAAAAGCGAGACATGTGATCCAAAAATCCCATATCAAAATTTAATTGGTACACTCATGTACCTAGCTGTAGCTACAAGGCCAGACTTGGCATATGCAGTTAGTTATCTGTCACAATTCAATAATTGTTTTGCTGAAGAACATTTTAAATGCGCAAAACGCGTTTTGAGATACCTACAGGGAACAAAGGATATAGGCCTACTATATACAAGAAGTGGAAAAGAAATGTATGGCCTAGCAGATGCTGACTGGGCTGGTTGTACAATTGATCGAAAGTCCTACACGGGTTACGTTTTTAAATATGCCAATGCCTGCATCAGCTGGGAGGCTAGAAAGCAAAAATGCATTGCCCTCAGCACAGCTGAATCAGAATATATAGCTCTGGTGGAAGCTGCGAAGGAAGCCCTGCATCTGAGAGCTCTGTTAAACGAGCTAGGTATTAATCAAAATAATGTTTTTATTTACAGTGACAACCAGGCTGCCCAAGCATTATGTAAAAATCCAGTGATTAGTGGAAAATCCAAACACATTGATATAAAATACCACTTCATAAGAGAATGTGTCCAGCAAGGTACCATCTGTATCAGCTATCTAGAAACTTCTAAAATGGAAGCGGATATCCTGACCAAAGGAGTACCTGCCCCAAGATTGCGCGAGCTGCGCACCTGCCTCGGCCTTCATGGAGGCTGATGATGGAGCCGTTCCCGTGAGGAGGAGCTGATAGATATGTCACTGTCAGGCTTCATCTCCATGGCTGGCAACACTACGTTACGTGATTAATTCTCTCTCGCTTTGATGTCATGTCGCATAGCGTTCGGTGTAAAATATGTAAAATAACTAAAGTCCTATCATTAAATCATACTTACTTAATTACCTTATATGTTACGTTATATAGTCTCCTTATTGTAAATAAATATATTTGCCAAAGCAGATGTTTATATTCAAGAAGATCCGTTCATTTTAACAGACAGCGTTTGCATAGTGTGATTGTGTGGCTTATTTATTGATTGATTAGGTTTATGGTTATTGTAGAATGATTGAGGCAAATGAACAAAACATGAATTTTGATTGCTATAGGGGTCTGCCCCCGTATTCTGAACCCATTCGGTTTCGGAATCGATTCGATTTGTATATCTCCGTCTCTGTCATTTCCATAGAGAATGACAGAGACGGAGATATACAAATCGAATCGATTCCGAAACCGTATGGGTTCAGAATACGGGGGCAGGTCCCTCACAGCTTAGTTATCCATAGGAATATGGTTCAATGCTGAGATTTCTTTTTCTGTGATTAGAGTATCTATATAGCGATCCGCTGGAGGTAGGTAAGGGAACAGACCCCTTAAGGTCATTTAGTTATTTCAATTACTTTCTCTGTCTCGGTATAGTCTAGCGTGGATAGCCAGCCCTCGAGCTTACGTTTGCAGATATAACGTGAAGTTTTTAGTAAGCCTAGTATTTTGTCGATCTTCTGATATAAAAACGGTCCCTTAAATTGGTAGGAACGGTGAGCAAATAATGTTTTTGTTCGAGGAACCGTCCAAGTGTTACGTCTCTTTCGGGGTACTAGAGAAGTTTGCGCTGTTTTGTGAAAGCGCAACGTCACTGCCAAAATATAAAGTTGCCGCACGGTAAGGTACTTCGTCTCTGCATAAAGTTGCACAGTGGGAAAAAGCATTGGCTTTTTGTAAGCAATTTTCAGTATAAGCCTTTGAGCACGCTCTATCTTTTGGAACAGGATTTTAGTAGCAGATCCCCAACACACTATGCAATAGTTCAGTATGGACTGGCATAATGCTTGAAATATAATTTTGAGTGTACTGGGATCAGCCACTGAGCCAAGTTTTTTTAGTATGTGGGTCATTTTGCGCAGTCGGACACATAGGCTGCTGATTTGGCATTCCCAGTTTAAGTGGTGATCTATTTCAACTCCCAGGTATTTAATGGTATTAATGCGTTCTAATCCAGGGCATAGACACTGTTTTGTTGAGGGTGAATCGCAAGAGTGCAGCTTTAATAAATTCATGAATTTAGGATAGGTCCGTTGTGTTATAGAGAAGGTTATATATTTAGTTTTGGTCGTATTCATAGTTAGCAGATTGTTTTGTAACCATTGTGCTACCTTCGATAATCCCTGGCAAGCAACATCTGCAACCTCTGTCCAGCTTTTTCCATTAAATACTACTGCAGTGTCGTCGGCAAAGGTGTATAATTTGGCTTGGTCGATCTTGAGCTGGCAGAGGTCGTTGATGTAGATCAGAAAGAGGGTAGGTCCAAGGACACTGCCTTGAGGGACACCGAAAGAGACGAATGTATAATCACTGCAAAGATCTGAGATGCGGATTCTTTGTTTTCTCTCAGACAAGTACGACCGAAACCAGTCTAAGGTACTCCCACGCACCCCATGGAGTTCTAGTTTCCTAAGAAGGATTGGCCAAGACACTGTATCAAATGCCTTGGCCAAATCAAGGAACACTCTAATACATTTTTGACCCTGGTCAAGAGTTGCAGTAACGTGATCAACCAAAGCCACCACAGCGTCTTCGGTAGATCTTTTTGCTCGGAAGCCGTATTGGTTGGAAGATAATAATTTATTGCTCTCTAGAAAATTTAATAAACGTATGTTAACAACTTTTTCCAATATTTTTGACAGGGATGGTAATAGAGAAATAGGACGATAGTTGGATACTTTTGATTTGCTGCCTGACTTATAAATGGGGCAGATATCTGCAGATTTCAAACAACTGGGAACTATTCCTTGCGTCATACTAAGATTGCAAATATAGGCAATCGGTAATGCCAAAATATGTCCTGCACGCTTCAACAAATCATTGCTAATTCGATCACTACCTGGAGCAGATCCTGACTTAAGACCAGATATAATCTTAATTATTTCGATACCATCTGTGGGAGCTAAAAAGAGTGAATCAGTAGGAGTATTATTGACTGTCAGTAGTATGGTCATCTGTTCCCTCAAACATATAAACTACCTTATCATAATCTGACAAATAAGGTGTCGTTGGAAGCGTCTTGTAGCGTTGTCCACAGACTCACTGGTAATAGCTATGTGACGTCACATTCAATTGAATATGAGGCATTATATGGGGCACGAAGTCAAGAAAAAAAAAATCACCTCACCCCATTATGTATGCATAATTTTTTTTCTCATCTAACTTATCGTGTGGGGTATCGTTGGAAAGGTAATCAATAAAATTTTGGGGGTGTGCCAAAACTATTTTTCATTATAGGGATCCGGGATCCGTTGCTTTGAAGTGATAATCGTTGTTATGGTCTGTTCCATTTAGATTGGCAATAAAGTTCGTTGACATTTGAGTGGTCTAGCAGAGATGACAAACCTTTTATGACAGTGATTATAATTCATTTTATTTTACTTAGCAGTATGTTTCATTTACAGGAGTTCGCGTAGATAGGTACCAACAGAATATCAAATATTCTGCCGCTAAGCAGTACCTAGTAGGTAGTTTACAGTTTTTAAAAGGACTTTGTTACTCAACGTTGTAGGTACCTACTAGTGCAACAGGCATGCGCAGCGCAGGTGTTATTTATAACTTACCATCAGAAGAGCGCCAAAAAATAGTTAGGCACATAAACAACGAAAGTACTTATTTAATGCCATATATTTAAAAGTAGGTACAAATATATTGTCGTAAATAGGGCCACGAATTCTGTGATATTGTCATTCACTGCCACCACTTAATTCTTCGCCGTCTGTGGAGCTCTCTGAATCAGACGAAATGCTTGTGACATTAATTATGAATCTGCCGTCAGTTCTATCTATTGTAGCATCAGTTCCACGCATTTTTTCAATAACAACAAAACAGTAACAAAAATATAACAGATTCAATAACTAAAATTCAACAAAAATATTTACGAAACAACGAGAACGTACACACGCAAGTGCTATCCGAACACGACTGAACAAAATGGCGGCGTTGCTTGCCACGCGACCGAATGTGACGCATCTCTGTTTGTCATTGTACGTCAGACGTAACAAAATCTGAACTTGAATGGAAAAGTGACTTAGCTCGCGTTTTGTGTTATTTTCAAGAAGTAGTTTGGCAAGTTTTACAAAAGGTGTTGTAATGCTTATTTTTTTATATTTCAAGTAGAATAATTACAAAAAGAGATGTTCTAAATCTAACTAAATCATTAAAATAAAGTATAACATAGAACACTTTTAGTGCGTTAACACCCTTTTTACAAAAATAACTGACAATAAGTATAGAGATCATGAAAATATGACAAATAAATAAGTCAAGTGTGTTCTAGTACTATGTAGAGCTGTAATAAAAATCGATGAAAATTAATATTTTTGTGATTAATTTTGGTAAAATTTGAAGTAACGCTAATTTGCTCTTAGTGGCTGACATGGGGTCAACGAACTTTATTGCCAATCGAAATGGAACGTACTATAGTCACGTCTCACAGAACTAGGGAAAGCCTAGTAGTTCTACGAACGGTAGACTTCGTGAGCACAAATTTTGCAAAATTTGGTACATAATTGTTGCAAAAAGTCTGTGCTTATGAGATGTAAGTAATGCTTATATTCAAAATTCTTGATTAGAATTATGTATCAAATGTTTTATCAAGCATCATTAAAATCAGCCGACAAATAACCTCGTAGGTATGGTTCCTGTTACGTAAAAAGAACGCCTGTTTGTTCAAGTTTACGAACACACAAGCGTTCTTTTTACATGGCGGAAATTAGGTATATCTTCTCTTTTCAACCAAGATTTCATAACCTTTTATCCATGGGCGTAGCTATAGCTTTTTCATGGGAGGTGTCCGCGAGTACAAAAATTTAGAAAAATTATCTACTAAGTATTTCCTCTTTATTTGCGCAGACGAGTACTTGTTTCTAAGCGTCAGTCTTAGTTATAAACATTAAAATACACTAAAATTAATATATGTAATAATAAATTTATATAATATGTCTATGGACAAACGTATAACTCTAAATAAAGTATGTAACGTCGAAACATTATTAATTCATATAATATTACATGAACCCTATGATTTCACCTGTTTTTATTCGTTTTAACGAGATCTCAGCATTTGCATGACTTAAGTAAAGAAAAACATAGGTAATAAGCATGCACGAGCGAAGCGAGTGCGAAAATTTTTAAAGATTTTTTTTGAGCCGTCACATCTTCCTAGAACACAAAATAAGGCAGGTGCGGCGGCGGATTCCGCAGAAAATCTCAAAAGACGTAAATATAGTACCCTAGATAGTGGTTATATATTTGCGCCTTTTGGGGTCGAAACGTTGGGGCCGTGGGGAACGAGTGCACATAAAATTTTCAAAGAGTTATCGGAACGACTGGTCGAGGCAACACGTGATCAAAATGCTGGTCTCTATTTGGCTCAAAGGTTAAGCATTGCCATTCAACGTGGCAATGCTGCAAGCATTTTGGGTACGTTGCCAACTGGTAGCGGTCTCTTAGATTAAATTTGTAAATATTATTATTATGTGCATATATGTGTATATCTAATTTATTATTATAAATTACTAAGGAGTTATATAATGTTTGAATAAATTTAATATACCATATAATAATTTGGTAGTGATTTTGATTTTTGAGCTAATTCCTTGGCAGTCGGAATTTTTTTTTGGTTAGTGATAATTTTTTGGTGCATTATTAGCACGGCACTTGAGCCTTGTTCGATCGTTTAGACACTAGTAGTTCTACGAACAGTAGACCTCGCGAGAGCGCTTATTTGTAGCTCACCTTGGATCATCTGTACATAATACCTACCTACATAAAATTGGCTTAGGAGGTTGTATTTAAAATTTTGGCCTATTTCGCAATTTTAAGTGATTTTACAGACATTATTTCACGGTCAAAAACAATTTTTCCATATGTTTAAGCACCTTGAAAGATTAATTTAATTTGAATACACAATTAATACAAAAATAGGATATGTTTAGATGCCCTTAGTTATAAAAACAATGTATATTCTTATAAAAACAATTAATAATTTTATAAATTTATGGAGAAAACGCAAAATCAAGAAAATTATTCAGCGCTAAAATGCATCAAGCACATTCAAGCGCCCTCACTGTTACATGCAATCTAAAATTGATTGTCATATCTCGACAACCACTTGACCAATTCTGTTCATTTTTACCACAAGTTGTAATAATTGTGTACTTTACCTACCAGCCAAATATCATTATAATCGGTTGGTAATTAACGCCGCAATAAACTTCCCCTCTTTTTATGGAAACCACCCCTCTTATCAAAAATCGCCGACGACAAAAAAAAAATAGTTCATAGAACCTATACACCAAGTTTCATCAAAATTGGTTCAAAATTACGCCCTGTACGCGAGTACGGACATACAAACAAATCAAAAACTCACAAACAAACTGACAGACTAAAGAAAATTTCGCTAGTTGATGCAGAGACGCTTCGCTCGCCTGGTCAATTATTAGCGCAAAATATTTTTTTAGTAAAATGGACTTGGATCGAATTGAAATTTTTGTGTTTTTTTTTTACGAAAGATAGATCTACGAATGATCACCAACTCGCCTGATCTTTAGCGATGTTAATTTCTAGTTTTACGAACGACGATTTTTAAGACGAAGTTCATTCAGTCATTATAACATATATGTATATCTTCAAAAAATATGGGCATGTAGAGTGAAGCGCAAAAATTATTACCAGGATATTTCGGGGGAGGGTAGGTTGAACTCTCCCCTCCTCCCTCTCTGCTTAGGCCTTGTTCACAACTTTCGGGCTGAAAACTATATCTCCATCTCTGTCAGATGGAGATATGGTTTCATACGTAGTATGTTTATTAAAAGAAAAGCAAAATACCCGACTGCAGAAAAGTAGTTTTTGCAGTCTAACTTACGATTTCGAGTATGATACACTGTTGAGAGTGTTGAGTTTACGTTCTTTTGTGAAAAAGTATGCGTAAAATCGCTGTAAAATATTACAAATGCGCATTATTTAGGATAATTCTAAAAAAACACTTGTTTATTACGAAATTGTTCGGTAGAGGTTACGAAAAAACTTTTTATTTTTATTTTTGAAAGATGTATTATCATTCTTACAATAAGTTATAAAAAATATAGCCCATGATACTCTGGAAGCGAAGGCGAATCTCGACACCTCGCACATCAAAATCAGTCAGGCTGTCATATAATAACATACATACATACATGCACTCGAAAAACATTACCCTCCTTTTTACGCAGTCGGGTCTATTTGATATGCATGTTTGTAGTATGCGCGGGCGAAAGAACGACTAAGGTCATACTGCATCTCTAGTAAAACGGGGGGGGGGGGGGTAAGGGGGGTGTCCAGGGGGTCTGGACATACATACGCCCATGCTTTTATCTCGACCACCTTCTTGCATTTTGCTCAGTACCTGGGCGACCGAGTTCCACTCGAATTTTTTTATGACTGAAAATACGAGCAAACCCGGGTTCACTAAAAATTAAACCTACCTACAAACCAAATTTCATTAAAATCGTTGGAGCCGTTTCCGAGATTCAGATTATATAGCGCCGCCAAGGGGTAGCAGGGAGGGGCAGCTGCCCCCCCCTAGAGATTGAAAAAATTAAAACGAGCTCGTTAAGCTTTACACATTAAAGTTGGAACCATTCTTATTACAATCGCTATAGAGGCAAAGACTCGCACTACGTGTAAAGCTTCATGCTCTTGACTGTACCTACAATTCATATTTTTCTGATCCTCCATAATATTAACTTGCCCCCCCCTGGGCCATGGGCTGGCGACGACCTTGAGTGCGAGTCAGACTTGCCCACCGAGGGTTACGCACAAACTAGTAGATAAAAGGGGGAAATCATATATTTTTTTATATTTTCCTTCATAAACCGAAAAATATACATCGTAAAAATATTTAAAAACCTGTTTTAGCTTATGCTAGTGAAGCTCTTTCATATGATACCCCACATGATACGGATAAAGAACTTCTTTAAAATTTGGACCCTTGCATAAAGACACAATTATTTTGTGATTAAATTAAAAATGTCCAGTTTTCGGATTTTTTCCTATATGTGTACTCTAATCTCTAACACAATGCTTATGGCCAAACTTCATAGTCCTAGGTCAACGGGAAGTTAAATATTTTTACGATGTATATTTTTCGGTATAAGAAGGAAAATATGATGTCCCTCTTTTATCTACTAGTTTGTACGGAACCCTTGGTGGGCGAGTCTGACTCGCACTTGTCCGGTTTATTTTTATTTTTATATGTATGTATGTTTCTATATGATCGCCAACAGCCTAAACGGCTTGACCGATTTTGGTGTGCGAGTTGTCGTAGTTTCGTATTCACGCACTGAGTGTCATATTATTGTGTATACCTATATACCTACTATTATTTTGTAATAAAAATACAACTCACGTAAAAATAAAAATATGCGTTTTTACATAATCTCCAACAAACTTTTTCGTAATAAGCAAGTCATTTCACTAGAATTATAGTAAAAAAACACATTTATAAACATTTAAAAACCATAGAACCACATTTTTTTGACCACCAACTCGCCTGATGTTAAGTGACGGTGTGGCCGCTACAAAATATTTTCAAAAAAAATTAAAATGGGGTGGCACTTCATCTATACAAGTATCTATTATTAAAAGAAAAACAAAATAACCGACTCCAGAAAAGCAGTATTTGCACTCTCTTACGATTTCATTACGCTTGACACGCTGTTGAGTATACGATTTTTGTGAGAAAGTATGCGTAAAATCGCCGTCAAATATTATAAATTCTTTAAAATAGGTAATTCTAATAAAATCACTTATTTATAAAAAAAGTCGATGGAAGTTAGGAAAAAAACACTTTTGTTTATTTTTGCGTGAGATGTATTATTATCTCATTTATTTATTTACAATCTTAATTTAATTTTTTTTACAACACAAATATAAACATAAAAAAGAAACATAAATATTGTAAAAAACTTAAAGCTAGGTATTATTATTATTATTACAAAAAAATATAGCCTATGACACTTAGGAAGAGAAGACAATTCTAACGACACATCAAAATCGGTCAAGCCGTTTAGGCTGTAGGCGATCAGGTACATACCCATGCACATATTACATACATACATACCTAGGTATATATAAATATACATACACTCGAAAAACATAACCCTCCTTCTTACGCAGTTGGGTAAGAGGGATGATTTTTGTCAACCCCCACCCTATCTTGTGTAGTATCGTTGAATAGGTCTCTTAAAATAATATTAAGGTTCCATACACCTTTTTTTTTTCTAAGATTTGATATGAAGTGTGAGAGATACCTACAGCCCGCCAAAGGGCTTTTTCTCTTAGATTTAAAGGATAGCATAAGGATAATAAATTTTATCATCTTATATTATTATTAAGTAAGTACTTATCTTTCTATGAACTGTGAAAAATCCTGTCCTGAAATCTGAATACCTATACATAATATGTACTTAGTATAATTATGTATATAGATCGTTGTCTGTACATAATTATAATCTGTTGTTATCTCATTTAAAATAAACAAATGAATTGCTGAAGTGACTTTAAAATTAAACACAAACGCGATCATACCTAATTGCATATTTTTTCTGGACGTTAACACATCGTTACAAAACTAGGCTAATACCTATTACCAAAAAAGCCGTGGTACAAGATAATTTGTATGAAGAAAATGTATACAGCCGAGGTGTACAAACGTACCAAAGATCAATCCAATCCAGTCGCGTATTTTTCTACACTCTGCAACACCGATGTCAATAAACGCTAGTTAGAAAGAGACAGAAACACTGCATATAGAAAGAGAAGTATGATAAATCAGGTGCGCTGGCCACGAACCTTCAACATACACATTTTCACCCATTGATTAAACTTTTAGAAATTTAAGTACTGTAATCAATAGTGTCATGTTTTGTAAATATTTCGGATTTGAAATGTTACATTTGGTACGTCTAATAATTTATTAAATAAAATATATGTTTTCCTTAAAATGACTCCAATTTTAGCTGGTAACGATAGCAGATAATTGATTTTATGCGTAAGAAATATTTATTTTATACTTCAGTTTGTTCTAGGTGCAAGTAAATAATCATTAAATCTTATATTTTACAACAAAAACAATATGAGTAGGTCAAAAATTAGTTTGATAGACTGGAAACCCTACTCCACTTTGCGCGGCAGCGGTCAGAAGGCGGAGCTTATCGGCAAACTCGCGTCGAGGCTGCCGCCACTGTCAATTCGAGAGCTGCGAAGAGTACGCTCGCGTCTATTACGTGGTGTGTTTATAGTGAAGTGTGGATTGTGTGATGAGATTATCGAATGTCGTGAAGTGAAAGAAGGTGTAGTGCCAATATCAAAGTGCAACAGTGATTGAAACAATGTTTGAAGTTTACACAGAGTGATTCAATCAAAATGTGTGAAGCACATTTGTGTGCAAAATTGTTATTTGCCACGTAGTGACGCAAACGGGTAATGAGTCCTAATGTGGAGTTTGAAACAAGATGGTTAGAGAGACTCGGCATCTGTGGGTTGGAAATTTGCCCGATAATATTCGTGAAGATCGAATAAGGGAGCACTTCAAACGGTAATTATTACTGATTATATCACATAACTGCATAGAATTATGTATATTTTATAGGTCCCTATTTAGTCTAAACCATGTCTCAACCTAAGTATCAAGGTAGGTAGATATTTGCTTACAGGTCATCCAGAGCAGAGTAGTAAGGTAGGTTACTTATGTTATAATATCGATACGTCGGGGAAGAAAGGTCATAAACCAAACTTTTAGAACTTTAATTATACAGATGAATAGAGCGCTGAATTCAAAATAAAACTGTATCATTAAGACATTTTTGCCAAAAGTGACCCTTACCACCTTTCTTCGCCAAAGTATCGTTATGTTATATCCTCGTTTTAAAAAATGGTTTTACGTCGTAAGTTCTATACTTTAACCCATGTATTTTCATATGTACTTATTCTATTTATTGCATTAATATTCTAAAATTTTGACGTAATAAACCCAACTAATGCTTGTACTTACATTTGTTTAGGTTTATATTTAGGTAGATAGTTATATGCAATACATATCCAGACTACTGTATACCTACTTAATACTGAAGAAAATAGCCAGTAGCCACGTTGTGCAGTTGTTCATAGACGTGATTAAGTAGCTATCTAAGTGTGTACCCATAGGTTTTATGAAGTCTCTTATCTAACCCATCTTATAAATGTAAACAACAATGGCGGATTGGCTAATAACGAGAGCATCTATTTTTGAAATTTCGGGCTTATGTGCCCTTATTGTTTATACTATATGACAAGTAGAAAAACACAGACTTCACATACAATAAGGTAGATTAAATATAAAACTAAAGAGAAAATGTACAATTTGCGCCTTTACTTATAGCATGAGAAAGTGTGACTTGTTCGAAGTTAGTGTTCTAAGAGTCCTAGTAATGCCAAGTCGACGAACACACATCGCGTTTTTTAGATGTACATACTATAATGATACCGAAACTAAACCGTATGGTGAGAATTTTCTCAGCAAATGCGCCAGGGTTCGATTTAGGTACTTCAAAAGTACAGTGGGAAAAAATTGAAAACCCAAGCTTCATGTAGCACCCAAGTGAATTTATACTATCATCCCTAGATATCCGTAATATATCATAAACCAATGATAATTATTATAACGTCATCGCTACAAAGTATTAAAAATATCGTTGTAGGTATAATACGATAGTTGTACTTACAAAATGCAACCCTGACCCGCGTTGAGTGTGACTAAAAGGATGTTATTTCTCCGAAATTGACCACAAACATATCGATTTGAGAATAATAATATACCTACACGGCGGAACGCATCAATTCCAGTAACGATTGTCCATCCAATGCCAAATATTCTCTTCTAATAATGAAACGCTGGAGCAAGCGCGTATCCCTTGCTGGAAGACGATTTCACAAGGGATGCTGAACAACCTTTCATACTCTTCCCATTTGCTTTGTTTTACCGGTTAAGCCAAGGTCACGTCACTCTAGACTACAGATAGAGACTTCATACTCAAACTCATCATCATACTGTACTGTACATACATTATTCAAAAGAATATTTAAGCAGAGCTATTCTTTTTCAATTTCTTGAGATTCAAATTGAAGCCTTACATTACCTCACCACCACTATGGTCTGACCGGAAGAGTATGAAAAATGTGACCTCAATAATCTGAACAGGGATCACATTTTTTTTGCTCAGCGTAACACTGTTAAACTAAAAGTTTTATATCAATTGTTGTTTCTCGAAACCTGCGAAATAGTTCGTCAAAGGAAAAGTAGCTGGTCAAAAGCGTGTTGAGACTCGCGTTAAAATACACATATAGGGTAAATGCAAAGAAATGCATCACTTTCGTGGTCACAGTTAAGAAATTGATACTTAATTTTTATAGCAAACGCTTTACATTTGTCTAGGGAGTAGAACCGGTTTTTCCCGGTTCTAAAAAACCCGGGAAAACCCGGTTCTGTGAAGTAAAATAAGAACCGGGTCTGCAGAACTAAAGAACCGGTTCTTTCGGGTCTTTCGGTTCCCTACGATTTTTTATTATTATTTTATATTTACGCAGTTAGCTCATTAAGAAGATTCTTGTACTTCATACTAGATGGTACTATAAGCATTTTAAAGCACGATATTAGTGTTTTTCTCATCTGTAAACAGTTTACGAGTATTTGTTGACCATTCTGGCAAGCAGTGTAGAACCCGAACGAATATATTCTTCAGCGGGAATGTCTTACAACAGAATACGATCTTTGTCACAGTCTGTGACAAATATTGTATTCTGTTGCGTGGCTGTGACGCACAGAGAATAATATCCTAGATGAATTGATACCCGACGCTCGAATGCGCAAGTCCGTGAATGCACATGAGAAGAAGGGAGCCTTTAACAAAGCCGCTAAGTCCAGCAGAAAAGCAATAGTTTTATCTGGCTTATATGCTCGATTTGAACATATAAACCAGATTGAGGCTAAATTAGCTTCTCACCCAACGGATAGCAAAGTTTTTTGGTCCCTGGCTAAGTCTATCGAATCGAATTTCTGTCGATCATCACTGCCTCCACTGTTGAAACCGGACGGATCTCTAGCTCGCACCGCAGTAGAAAAAGAGAATATATTCGTAGGTCTATTTGCGGACAACTCACGTCTAGATACCTCAGGAGAAACGCCTCCAAGTATACCTTATTGCAGCGCGACTTTGCAGGACATACGCATCCATCAAAATGAGGTGCTTAAGACACTTAGAGGCCTAGACGTGAATAAAACTAGTGGTCCTGATGGTATACCAGCTATTGTGCTGAAAACCTGCGCACCTGAGTTGTCCTCGATTCTGACTCGTCTTTTCCGTCTTTCTTTGGAGACAAGTATAGTCCCTAAGTGCTGAAAGCTTGCGAACGTTCAACCTGTTCAAAAAAAGGGTAGTCGTGCCGATCATAGTGACGACAGGCCTATACAGGGCTATTTCGGTTACGTCCACTTTGTGCAAAATCACAGAGCGTGTACTGCAGGGCGAAATCCGCACTGAGGAGGTTATTGTCTCTCACATTCTAAGCGAGACTATCGAGAATGATGTTGAGGCCTTGGCTGTGTCTCTTGACATTTAGAAGGCCTTTGATAGGGTTTGGCATGACAGTCTCCTTAACAAGTTTCCATCTTGTGGACTACTTGCTTCCTTCTGCTCTTGGATTAATTGCACCGATATTTCTCGGAGTTCGATTTAGCTTTTTCCCTGCAGTCAGCAAAGAGCCGGCTGCTTGTTGTTGAGTTTGGCTAAATTCTGCTAGGAGGAAATACACAAAACACCCCAAGCGGGACGTCAGCTTGTCGCCTTCATTTGAATGCATGTTCCTATGTTTTATGACATATTCTGACTTATAAATGACTTGAATTCTGAATAAAATATTTAAAACTTGTGAATGATTATAAATAAGTGCTTTCTTGCATTAAAAAATAATTTTCATTGCATTATTCGCAAAAGAACCGAAAAAACCGGGTACCCGGTTCCAAGTCGCTACCAGAACCGAAAACCCGGTTCTAACGAGAGAGGTCCGATTCTGCACTCCCTAATTTGTACCCACTATCCGTGGGTTTCACGCATCTAATGTTGTTATTCACTAAATATGGACTTGTCATTTTCTGTCAAACGCGAACTGGTACGCGCGAAAACGGAACAAAACATAAAAATGTGCTTATTCAGCGTTTATAAGAAAGACGGTATATGTACACATTTGTATCTTTTAGATAATAAGTAATTAATCTATCTATATACCTAATACCTACCTTTAAATGAGCAATTCTTGTATATGTATATGTATATATATATCTGTGTATATATACATATATATACATATAATCTGAATCTCGGAAACGGCTCCAACGATTTTAATGAAATAGACAGACAGATAAACTCTTTATTGTACACACCTTAAAAGTAATAACAAAGTACTTAAATAGACTAGTGCAACAATAGGCGGCCTTATCGCTAAAAGCGATCGAAATTTGTTTTGTAGGTAGATTGGGGTCTTTCGTAGAAGAATTTTATTGAAAAATGGTTATAAATAATAGTCAAATCGTCGAAGTCGCACTAAACGGTTATATTTTCTCAGTAACTAATTATGAAACCTAACTTGAGTAAACATTATCGTCGCTAAAACCGGTTAGTTGTTATAAGCGACGTCGTTATATCTAAATTCTACTGTACGTACATTACAAATAAAAGATAGATCCAAGGTCTACGACTTCGGGATCACTAAGTGTTGTTTCATCATCATCAACTCGGCCACAAGAAGTCCACTGCTGGCACATAGGCCTCCCTCCCCCCCTCCCCCCCTATTCATCTAGCGTTTTCCTGCTACTTATATGATGTTTATGTCCAGCTTGCGACTGGGAATGTAACAATGGTAATAAATCAAGCGCAAGCCTATCGACGAATAAAAAAAAAAAACTGTATGGAACTATGGAATATTTCATTCCATTTTCAGATGCCTCGCTTCGTACCGTAGGCGACCTGCGCTAGACAGTTCGCCCATAGTTTAATACTCATTGCGGTGAGGCGCGTAAGGATGACGCATATTGAGTACTAGTTACCCGAGACTTCGTATGCATGAAACCATTCCTGTCATGCTCCCGCCCACACACACCCGCTGCGCTGCCCCCACACACCCGCTGCGCTGCCCCCAGCTAACGATCTAACTCTATAGCACTAACCCTACCCGCTCCTGTTTCGGTCCTAACGTAGATCTATTTGTAAAAAAAAAACTCCCCTTCTTTTCTCACCCTGCTCTCATTCAGCTCTCCCATATCCCTTTTCGCTCCTGTATCGATGCCACCTCGCTCCTACTCAACTCCCACCCAACTCAATCCGCTCCTGACTTACACCTGGCTCCCGTTGTACTCCCGTTTCACTCACTCCAGTCGCATTCCACTCCAGTACTACTCCCGCCTCGTTCTCGAACCCTTCTATTGTCTAACTTTCACTCCACTCTCGCCCCGCACCGTTCGCACCTTGTACCAGTCCCGCTCCCGCCTCGCTATCATAACACTCACGCCCCACAACCACATCGATCGCTCCGTCAAACTCATCTCGCTCAAACCTCAGTTTTGTACCACTTTTGACCCGCTTTCATCCTATTCCCGCCCGCGCTCATTTTGCTCTCACGTCACCATTCTTCCTTTCCCACCTCACTCCTGCTGCATTTCCATCCCGCTCCCACCCACTTTCAGCCCACATTTACTCCGTTCCTGCCTCGCCTGTTCCACTCCCCCTTGCTTCCGTCGCACTCCCGTTTCACTACCACCCCGCCCTCAACCTGGAATAGGCTGGAGGCGGGGTGACGCAAAATAAGGGCTAATATCGATGTAATAGTATGTACAAAAAAAAAAATTGCCGTAAAAACTAGAGTTAACAACATTACGTCGAACGAAAATAATCGGTTCGGCTTACATTGATAGATTTTTCCACGACCTCAATTCTGCTGGGTCCTTATTCCGTATGACCATCGCCCGTGTTACATGAATTTGACGTGGTTGCGTCTACAATTAGGCTTTGGTTTCTTAAACTTAAAAGCTAATTTTCATTGTCAATGCATTCACGTCACATTCACGTAACACGCTCGATGGTCATACGGAATAAGAGCCTAGGAGATTCCACGTCGCTCAAGCCGCTATCTTGTACTAAAATGTTTGATGATATAGACGATCGTGACACATACAGACGAACACGTTGCAATTTCTATTTTGCTACAGATTTAACGAAAGTAGAACGGTACATAATAGGTAAGTGCTGATATGGGCATTTACCTATAATCTATTTATTTTTCGAATTACCATGACTGGATATTCAACTCGAAATTGTTTGGTTTCGTGGTCTTTAGTTCCCCTAACGATGTTTTGCAATGGCGCATATCGGTCAATACGCCGGTCGCGTACCAAGAAAGAGTGGCGGCAGCGCAGTGCAGCTAGGCGGTGGCATAGACGTGGGAGGGGGGCCGACGCGGTAGGTCAACGAACCCGTTGCTTACTAAAATAACTAGCATCTTTAGACACTCGACTTGGTAGATCATTTATTTATAATTATATACCTAGGTATATTTGTGTACCCATTGAATAGAAAATCTTTACACATTTATTGGACATCTCACGATAATATTTAACAAATAAATAATGAAAGATACTATAATAAACTATAGACTACTTCTTTCAAGTCTTTTAAACCTCGTCAGTAAATTAGAAAACAATAAATACTGTAAGTATTAATGATCGTAGCAAACGTACAGTAAAAAGTCATAATTATATTTTTCTGTCAATATTAGTACTACCACTCAACATTCAATAATACTAGTAGGATACTTAATACTTGCGCTGGTACACGAATATCTTCGGCATGGCGCATGCCACCCCTTTTATCCATTCATGATTTTCATGCCATGCCATCAGGCAGGGGCAGGCAGTCAGTCAATGAATTAAGGCTTTGGTACCGAGAACGAATGCGATGAGGCGCCATCAGCCTTGTAATTCATGTAAAGAAAAAATAAATTGATTTTTTTAATCTACTTAATTTTTTTTTTTTTTTTTAAACAAGATTTTATTTAAATGTTCTAAAAGGAAGAAAAAAAATTTTTAATGCAATCAAACCCACCATTTTATTAAATTATGTTTAAAAAAATATTTACTAATAATTATAATATTAAATATTTACTAATATTTAATATTATTAGACTAAAAAAAGCTTTTAAAGAGTGCTTGTCAAGACTATTCAAACGAGTCCAAACTCGACGGTTTTATCTTGTTTAGTTTAAGAGTGCCTATGGCCACCTTCCGACGCCATCTTGAGAACAGCTTCATGGTACCATATTATTGCATTGTCACCGAAGTTACGTAAGTAAACCAAATTTCAACCTAATCTAACGACAGTAAGTGGTTCTAATTTAACTCGCAAGATTTGTCCCATACATACTAACAGGGCAAGTTAAATAAAAGCTAGTAAAAAGGAGATTATCAAGTTATTATTGAGTTGAAGTGATATGTATTTATTGTAATATTGTTAGAATTGCACAAGTTTCACATATTAGGTTAGTCCATGTAGGCCACATGGACTAACATAATATTTGTAAAACTTTTGGCATGTGCCAAAAAGTATCGAAATTGTTTTCATACGTACGAGTGTACGAGTATGTATGTTTGTCCACGTATTACGCGGAAACTGGAAATCATATTACAAAAATATATTTTTATTCATTAAAGTATCTACCAGCTTAGGGAACAATGTAAGTTTTATTAAAATCGGTACAGTGCCCTCATTCCGTCGTGGATGCGTTGACAATGAAATTACATTTTATAAGTTTAAAACTCTAGTCTAATTTTCATTGTCTCACAACCACGTCAATTTCACGCAACGCGGCCGATGGTCATACGGAAGCAGGGCCCAGAAATTTGAACGTTTCAAGAATGTAATTCAAACTACTGGACGGATTTGAACGCAAGGAGAGATTAATGGGTACTTTATTCAGAAGAAATTATACGCACAGTTAAGTACCTCATTTAAAAGCTTATGTTATTAGGTACTTAAATATATAGAAAAAATAATTTTTAGTGCCTCCCTTTAAACAGAAAGTTTAAATATATATCTGCCTAATAATTTGGCTAATACACATAAAACACTAAGGTATGAAATCATTACTATGGATAAAAAATAAGGGCCTTACCGAAAAACTTTACTTAACTTTAACCAACGTCTTAAGTTCTCTGTCTTCTTTCCGCAAGTGTCATTACGTGTCAGCCAGAAGTTGACCAAATATGCTAAGCATTGCTTAAAGTTAAGTAACGTTTTTCGGTAAGGTAGTAAATGCCTCAAGTAAACTGATATCACTTTCAGCTCAAAGATCATGTTCCGAATTACGTCAAAAATCGTTCTATACATAGGACTTAGGAGGAAGGTTGTGTACATTTGTGCAACTATTATTTATGCCAAGTTGTGCGGTAGCTATAAATCTGAGTTACCAGTTATGAATTATGTAACCTAGTGTAGTTATTAAGGTATATAGGTAGGTAATATTATTCAAACTTAATTTAAAATAGCGGCCAAGTGCGTGTTGTGCTACAAGCTAAGAAGAAATTTACATTTTTAGGGTTCCGTACCTCAAAAGTAAAAACGGAACCCTTATAGGATCAGTTTGTTGTCTGTCTGTCTGAGTGTCAAGACCTTTATCTCGGGAACGCGTAAAGGTATCGAGTTGAAATTAAAACCATATACGCAGATCCGATCTCTAGCAAGAGACTATCTCTTGCTGCAGAAAGAAAAATAAAATTTCTCAGTTTTCATAAAAAAAGTTACAGTCGAATATGTCGTAAAAAACGCACATTTCGACACTCACAAGGGAATCAAAACCTATGGGGTACTTCCCGTTGACCTAGAACTATGAAATTTGGTAAGAAGCATTGTGTAAGAACAACACAATGCACGTAACACATAAAGGAAAAAATCCGAAAACTGGTCATTTTTAATTTAATCACAAAAAAATAGTGTCTTTATGCAAGGAATGAGGGCCCAAATTTTAAAGTGAATTAACCGTATCATATGAAAGAGCTTCATTAGCATGAGCTAAAACCGGTTTTTATATATTTTTATGATGTATATTTTTCGGTTTATGAAGGAAAATATAAAAAAAAAATATGATTTCCCCCCTTTTATTTAGTTTGTACGGAACCCTCGGTGGGCGAGTCTGACTCGCACTTGTCCGGTTTTTTATTTTTATCTTAATCTTCATCATAATTTCAAAATGTACATTTTTCAAGATGATCGACTATTACTCGATAACTTACTTATAAAATGTAAAGCCTACTTAGCCGTGATAGTTTTCCTTTTAATTTCATCATATACGAGTATATGCTACTAGCATGATTTTTTTCATATCTCCAAAGTCAACCGATTAGTCGGTAGAGGCCCTCCTCCCCGGGGGCTACTCCAAAGCTTAATATTTCGTAAACGGATTGAAACGGACATTGCAAAATAGTTTTAGCACACCCCCAATATTGTTTAGTTGTTTACTACGGAACCCTAAAAATATCAGTGTTTGTTGCCCGTGTTACTACCGTAAAACTAAAATAACAAAAACAAAACAAAATATGACGAATTTGTATTTTAAACAAAATGTAAGTAGGTATTATGCTTATGAAAAAAAAAAAGAATTTAACCAAAAAAATAAAAATAAAAACAGGAAAATCATCGTAATTTCTCAAGGACGTGCCCTCGAGAAATTACGGTGATTTTCCCGCTTCGGCCGCGTACATAACAATTGTTTCGTAACTAGTTTCGTGCGAAACAGAATTACTCTTGGTACGAAACTGGACGTTTCGATAAAATATGTGTCCTTCTGTATTTGTAACTTCTTTGCTTCACTAGTACATAAACAAAAACATACAACCAAATACACATTTCTTACAGTTTTTATATAAAATTATTTTTACGTCCTTGCAATAAAAAGTTCGCGACAGATGTCAAAGTGACAGCTGTCACCTGATTAACTTCTCATTAACTAATTGACTGAAGGCTTGACAGATTGACAGCTGTCAAGCTGTCAGTTTGACATTTGTCAAACTTGACGAGCCTATCTCGGTAACTATTAATCCTAGACTAGTAGTTCCTTCACAAAAGTGATAGATTTCGCCGAGAACTTCATTTCTAATGACAACTGTCAAAATTGAAGCGTCTAGATCTCGGAAACTATTGACTCTAGACTAGTTTCTTCACAAAAGTGATAGATCTTAAAGAGAACTTCATTTCAAATGTAAGCTGTTAAACTTGAGATGGCTATATCTTGGAAATTATTGATTCTAGACTAGTACTTTCATTACAAAAGTGATAGATCTTCAACGTCAACTTGATTACATATTCAACGATATTTTCATCCCACACGATTGGGTAGATATGAAAAAATATTTTACGTGTAAGGAAGGCTGAAATATATTTTTTTTAATTTTTTTCGTAACCTCCAACGAATTATTTCGTAATAAATAAGTAATTTTTACTAGAATTATTCAAAAGAATGTGCATATTTTACTTTTTTTTTTTTGCTTTTAGTAGTGGGGTATTT
Source organism: Lycia hirtaria (assembly GCA_947563715.1). Classification (NCBI taxonomy): domain Eukaryota; kingdom Metazoa; phylum Arthropoda; class Insecta; order Lepidoptera; family Geometridae; genus Lycia; species Lycia hirtaria. The sequence goes on along the minus strand of OX387377.1, from coordinate 10,899,315 downwards.
TGTTTGTTTGTTTTATGAGGATTGCGCTGTTCCTCTCTCGTGAAACAACAGTTTGTGTTGAATTAGTACGACGAACTTGAACCATGGCGTCATCGTTCACTATCGTGTGCTCTGTCTAACTTTTTTTTTGGAGTACTGATATCTGGGGGCACGGCCGTGCACCCGCCATGTGAGCCAGCGGGTACGGCCGGGACTATCTTTTCTCGAAGACATTCGTCGGATTTTTAGACACTCATAGCTTCGGCCTCGATATACTAATTTAACTAGATAATATATTTTTAATGGTACGTATTGATATTTTTCATTTTTCTTGTATTATCGGTTAAAGAGAGTCTTAAAACAGGTGTAATACAAATTTATTGAATTCATACCATAATATAAATTAAATCGAATATATATCATTTTATTTATGGTTAATAAATACTCTAATTCTTAAATGCTTGTAACTTTCTTATTTTTGAAGGTATTTTAATTTTGTTTTTATAGAATGGATATACCTATTTGTGGTTAGCTTTTTTATGACGAATTTAAAATAAATCATGCATATACCCTATTTGACCGAGCGAAGCGTCTCTGCAACAACTGGCCAAATTTTCTTTTGTCTGTCAGTTTGTATGTTCGTACACGCGTACAGGGCGTAATTTTGAACCAATTTTGATGAAACTTGGCGTATAGGTTCCATGGATATTTTTTTTGTCGTCGGCGATTTTACATAGGAGGGGTGGTTCTCATAAAGGGGGGGGGGGAGGGGGAGTTTATTGCAGCGCTAATTTTAATGATATTTGGTATGTAGATAAAGTACACAATTATTACAACTTGTGGTGTGTGGTATAAATGAACAGAATTGGCCATGTGGTTGTCGAGATATGACAACTAATTTGAGATTGCTTGTAACAGTGAGGGCGCGTGGATGTGCTTGATGCATTTTAGCGCTGAATAATGATCTTGATTATACGTTTTGTCTCCATTAAAAAAATATTATTTGTTTTTATAAGATATTACATTGTTTTTTAAATCGCGAGGTAAGAATTTGCAAATAAGCTCTTTCGCGAGGTCTACTGTTTGTAGAACTACTAGTACTTATCACGTGTGTGCTTCAGGTTGCCATTCGCCCTCGTCTTCTATATGCAATTTTTATGAATCCTTCTATTATATTTATATACTCCTTCCTATCTGCTCCTTGCTAACGACCTCCAAATCTACTTTTAAAGTCCCCTTTGATCGTGAGAATGAGACTATGTGTAAATGATGATCGTCGTATTGCAGCAGGATGCATCAGGACTCCTGGAACCTCTGAAAAAAGCTACCATTAGAAAGTTCCATACTGTTTTGAATGATCGATAATTTACTGCCTAATATTATATTCGGTAGTATTTATTGAGCATTAAAAACTTTCAGCACTGAAATAAAACAATCTTGGATAATCATTATCATTCCTCCCTGATCTGGGCGCTATCTAGATTTGACTAAAGATCAATTTGACCAGCTTGAGCGTCTTCAAATTTTCTTCATAAGATTTATATTTTCACTCCGAAAATATGATTTTGGCTTGCCGGGCATCAGGCAACTTTCATTTAAATAAACTTTAGGTTATATTGACAAGTCTCTGTCAATTCTAACTCATACAACGTTTTTGTTCTATGGTTCTTCGTTCTCCGTGCGCGCTGTTGCACCACTTTGGAATTTGTTTCCGGTGGCCATCTGCCGTGTGCGGGGTTGAATCATTCAAAGAACTGAACAATCATTCAAGGAAGATCTGTGTATATTATTTGTATAATTATATATTATTATGTCTATGACCGTTTATTTATAATGTAATATGTTTATTATGTACAAAAAAGAACTACATCAAACTATGTGATGCACATACGCATGGCATAGTTTCATGTAGTTTTTTTTTTGTTTATTTGCCTATATTATATTAAATACACCACCGCCTGCCATGCTTATTATTTTCGCTCGCTTTTTATTTTTACGCATTCTAATGTTGTCGGGAACTTCGGGAAGCATGCTTTTAGCAACAAGACCAATTTTAAGGTTCCTTAGTAAATAAGGAACCCGAATAGTTTCGCCAAGTCCGTCTGTCTGTCCGTTCGCGGCTTTGCTCAAAAACTATAAGTACGTAATAGAAAGCTGTATCTATACATACAGCTTTCTACTACATACTTATAGTTTTTATATTATGCATATTAAAAATGGTGAGAAAGCCGTCGATTTTTTTTTAAATAGGGGATCACAGAAAGAGATTTAGGGTTTCGTTTGCGAAATATTAAGCTTTGAAGTGATATTTTTTGTTAGATTCACGTGTTGTAGTTGTCGTCGTCCACCATCTAAACGATTGACTTTGGAAATATGAAATAAATTTATGCTACTAGAATATTTATGATGAAATTAATATGAAAACTATCACGGCTAAGTAGGCTTTACAAGTTATCGAGTAATAGTCGACTAAGTTAAAATAATTACTTCTTTAGACAAGTCAAAAAAAACGGACAAGTGCGAGTCAGACTCGCCCACCAAGGGTTTCGTACAAACTAGTAGATAAAAGGGGGAAATTATATATTTTTTTAATATTTTCCTTCATAAACTGAAAAATATACATCGTGTAAATATTTAACATTTATAAAACAAAGCAACAACGTACCTACATGTTATTAAGACGTTTCCCCAAAAACCCGAGACTTTATTTATGATTAAGTACCTATTCTACTTTTGAATAAAGACTGTTTCGTTTATGTAGGCTCTTTGGTAACAGAGATACTTTTTCCCCTAGAGCAAAATATGCTATTTTTTTCTCGCTCTAGTACGCTACAATGACGGACTTTTTGAGCAAGAGGAGTGAAAAATACCTTCATGGCGTTTGTAAGCGCGTTACTTGAGTAAATTAAACGACTAAACGAATCTTTCGTGTACTAATTTTTATTCCAATTGCTTTTCAGCTGGCACAAGTCAAATCGATTTATTTGGCATCATAATTATCACTTTCTTGACCCTTCCAAACCGGCTGAACCGATTTGCATGGAACATAGCTAAGTACATTCGATGAAATCCGCTTTCAAACAAAATAAAAACTAGATCAAAATCGGTTCATCCGTTTGAGAACTACGATGCCTCTGACAGACCTGCAGATACCTACGTCAAACTTATAACACCATTCTTTTTGGGTCGAGGGTTAAAAATAATAAAATGCATCCTATGAGTACCTATGACAATTGAAAATCCAAATCTTTAAGTGTAGTTAACGACATGCTAAATACATTAAAATATCTGAATCGGCGTTCAAAACCACAGAATATGTATTATAGTTACAATCAATGTTCAAAATAAAGCTGTTATTATATTCGAGCGAGCCATGAGTCGAACGTGTTATACACTAGCTCTTTTCACCTTGGATAGTTAGATGTACACTATAGTATAGCTAGGGAGTAGTGTCGGTCGGGCAAAGAGCGAGCGAACGACAACATGGCGCGGTCGGCTGCGGTACAGAATATCATACTATAGGTAGGTATACAGCGCAGGCGACTGTGGGCGCGGTGTGGTGCGGCGGGGGGGCCGGCTGAGAAATCTGGCAACGCCGCATTCATGCTTTGTACTTGTACGTGAGCTCTGAGTTCCGAGCGAATGCTTCGTATCTTTATTGTGTGTACTGGTTTTTATGGTTAGATAGGTATAGTAATAAATTATTTTGTACGTATTATATGAACCTACGCAGCTATGTATACTATAATATTTTGTTGATTGTATTAATAGTTTTCTACGAAGTAAATGTATATTATGGTTTAGTCACTACAGACCTGTGGCTGTGCCGTACTAGTTACAAATTTAATGTGTGTAAATGTTTGTCATGTTGTCGTCATCCGCCTCGCCTTTCATTGATTTGTTTCTCGAAGGTTTCAACACTATACTGACGTTTTATACCTATACCATCTTACATTTAATTTGCGTCTAATAATAGGTAGGTACTTACTAAATCATTAAACTAGATATCTTCTCTGGTATAGAGAGTAGGTATAAGTCTATCATGTTTGAATTTTTGCTTAATCAGCCACGTCAGACCTTTTGTAATGTTGGAAAGACAATAAACATCGTTACTTATTAGGTATCTCCATTTACTAATCATAATAATTAGCAAACTAGTATAAATAATACAATCTATAAATATTCATTACTCTGTATGAGTCGAGGAGGGACAAATGGTAACAGTCAATGAGATTTTAGATAAATATAGATATAGAGAGGTTATACTCATTGCATATGAAGTAAAAGCATGGCATCAGTTCTCAGCACTTTGGATGATGGCATTGTTACTGTTTACAAGTCACGACACGCTTGTAACAACGTTCCCCAACGTGGTGCGACTGAAGACGAGTCGGGCGAGTACCTTACTTGAAGCTTGCCACACAGAGCCGGGGGAATACCTATGTTATATTATAATACAACATTATATTAATAGATCCCCAAAAGATCAATGACTGAATAATTATAGTTAAATAAATAAAACCGGCCAAGTGCGAGTCGGACTCGCACTTGGCCGGCAATCTATATAAATGGTAAAAAAACACGTTTGTTGTATGGGAGCCCCTTAAATATTTATTTTATTCTGTTTTTTTGTATTTGTTGTTATAGCGGCAACAGAAATACATCATCTGTGAAAATTTCAACTGTCTAACTATCGCGGTTCATGAGATACAGCGTGGTGATACATGGACGGACGGACAGACAGACAGCGGAGTTAGTAATAGGGTCCTGTTTTTACCTTTTGGTTACGGAACCCTAAAAAGTTGAAAGAACCGCCTTCAAAATACGCAATTAGTTTACTTGGATGACATATTTTTTCAGTTATCTACACTATATAATAAATATAAATTTTATAATTTAATAAAATGGTGGGTTTGATTGCATTCAAAATTTATTTACTTCGTTTTAGAGCATTTAAATAAAAACTTGTTTTTAAGAGAAAAAAAATTAATTAATATTTTATTTTTAAAATTTTTTGTTGTCTCAACTAAAAACTATTTATACAATCTATTCAAACGAGTCCAAACTCGACGGTTTTATCTTATTTAGTTTAGGAGTTCCTATGGCCACCTTCCGGCGCCATCTTGAGACCAGCTTCATGGTACCATATTATTGCATTGTCACCGAAGTTACGTTTACGTAAAGTAAACCAAATTTCAACCTGATCTAACAACAGGAAGTGGTTCTAATTTTACTCGCAAGATTTGTCCCATAAGGCAAGTTGAATAAAAGCTTTTAAAAAGTTGATAGAAATGCAGACCTAAATCAGACCACGTTATCCATACCTTGGTATTAATACTTATCCATATAAATCATTTCGTATTCAAGAGTGTTTCAATACCTGTAGATTACTTTTGAATTATTAAAATGGGACATTCCATTCAAAAGATATTGCGAATTTAAAAAATAATAATATATATATATATATATCTTATATAATCTAATATATCTCATGAATAATTTAAAAACTCAAATAAATCTCTACGATGGAAAAAAAAAATAATAGAAAAATAAACGCCGTCACGCCGCGCCCGCGCCGTGCCGTAGCTGGATGGTGTAACCCGCACGCAGCGGAAAACGTTTCTCCTATTTATTTGAGCAATACTCAACACTGAGATTTTGTCAACTTCTCGCTGACACCTAATGACACTTGCGGAAAGAAGCCAAAAAATTTGAGACGTTGATCAAAGTTAAGTAACGTTTTTCTTTAAGGCCGAAAACTTCTTACATCGCGTGCACTGTGAAAATTATTCATAATAGAACAAAATATTGTGCAAAAATATTAAAGAACATGTCAATATCTACAAAAAAAATATGCAAAAGGGCCCAATTAATGGGTCAAAATGGGGGAGTAAATTACTAACATAATACAGCAATAAATGATTTGACTTTGACTTTGAATTGAAAGGTCCAAAGTTTTAATGTTAAGGGCATTAAGTTTTTCATTTAGATTAAATAACAGGTATATATGAAAACTGCTACTATAGTTTTGCTAATTAGGTATAGGGGTTAAGGGGGAGAGGTAAGAGGAGTAAAAGATTGTATGATTGTTCCATGGTTTTAATGTTAGGGGCACGAAAATTAGTTATAAACGAATACTGTTATTATAGTTTCGTAACGACAGGGATGAATTATGAAGTTGAAACAGGGGGTAAAAGATTACATGAAAGTTTAAGGGTTTTAATGTTAGGGACATGAAATGTAGGATTTAGATCAAATAATAGATATAAACGAACACTGTCATTATAGATTTGCAACATGGATGAATTAAGGGTTATACACGGAGGGAGTTAAAAGATTATACGAAAATTCCAGGGTTGAATGTTATCTTGGGAGCGGGAAAGGAGGGAGCAGGGTGAGACAAGTGCGAGGCAGAATCACGAGTGAGTGTAGGGTGGAGTTTGGGAGCCGAACGGGAGCAGGGTAGGAGCGGGGCGAGAAAGGGATGGGAGTTTGTTTTTCATTCAAATACATAATTCTACGTTTCACTACTGACTCGACATTAATAGATTGGGTCGGAAGTTTGGTTGAAGCAGTGCAGCGAGATTGAGCTAGGAGCGAAACATGAGCAGGGCAGATGCGGTACTGGAGCATTAGCTTGGCAGGGGCAGTGAGTGCGGGTAGGAGCGTGATATGAACGATATTCTAAAGCTGAATGTCCATACAACAGTCAAGTCGAATGCCCATGTAGTAGTCAAGCGTAATGTCCACATAAAAGTCAAGCCGAATGTTCACGTAACAGTCAGGACAAATGTCCACGTAGTAGTCAAGTCAAATATCCACGTAGAAGTACAAATCAAACGTACTCGTATCGGTTTAAAGAAAATTACAAATAATGTTCAGAAGCTTTCAAATACGTAATATATTGTATGCTTTCAAATACAAAATAAAAGCCTTCACGGAAAGTACCTCTTACGGTACGAGCTACCTCTTACAGCTAGTATTGTTATAATAATAAAAAACAAAGTACTGTATCTACAGATTTTTTTATGGGACCACCTACCAAACAAAAAAAGAATCATCAAAATAATCGAATTGAGGACCTCCTTTTTTTGGAAGTATTAAAAATAATTACATTTATAAATAAATAGTTCTTACGTAGTAACTCTGAAGTTTCTATTAGATCTACTTAAGGTTAAAGTTTAGACCATAATAATTTATTACTATTATAATTTATTCCCAAAACGTCCTAACGGATCCACGCCACACGTACATTTTGATTCCAATTTGGATTCAAAACATTAATTCTATTTTTGAGTAGAAGGCATACTTATTGAGTAAATTTTAGAATGCGACTTGGTCGCAGGCTGAACGCAATAGCCGCGATCGATACCCTCGGGCGGTGTTGGTGTGAGGCGAGGAGTGCGCAGGAAGCCACCGCGCAGACACCCGGGCCTGCGCCCTGGGCCTGTATAGGGGACGTTTATGTTTATTCATTTTATAAGTAAACGGCTGACTACTGCAGCCACCAGCTGTAGCGATCGGCTCTACATAGTATTTTATCACCTCAAGAATCATCCATTTGTAGTCGAAATCGACAATGGAAATTGTTCAATGCCGAAGCGTGAAACATTTTCGATGCTTAATGGATAAGAGGTATTATATTGTTATTATTATCACTGACTGTTATTTTTGTTTGTAAAGTAAATTATATTACATTAAAGAACTTTTCCACACATGCTTATTGTACTCGTACACGGACGTGACATATATATGTATTATAAATAAAATCAAACTTCGGTGTTATATAGATCGTTCTATCTATCGCATAATAATTCATACATACATTCATTTTATCAGTTCGATATCTCCAGTTATTGTGATAAAGTCGTATTATCGAAGGACAGCGATAGACAAGAAAATACTCGGTTTACGTATATGTATGTACTTCAATTTTTCGATGGGCTAATTCGCCTCAGATCCTGGGATCGATGTTCATCAATACTTGACTAAGGGCTAACTTTTCAATACTCAGATAAAAGTATCTGTCAGATAAATTTTAGCTCTGTCCTTTTCTTTCATGTGAGTTAAGAAAAAGAAAGCAATATTTTAACTGACAAATGGTTTTTATCTGGGGATTGAAAAATTTGCCCAAAGACAAGGGAATGATTGTCATGAATTATTCAGATAATTCATGTCAATCATACCGATATCTTACAGAATGTTTCACCTCGATACTGAAGGTTATATGTATTATTTTTGTCTTAGTGTACAATGTAATACTTATTTGATCATTATGTTGTATTTGTATGAAAATATTTTTAGTGTCTCAGCGTAAGCATTTTTTTAGGGTTCCGTAGTAAACAAGGAACTCTTATAGTTTCGCGTCGGTCTGTCTATCCGTCCGCGGCTTTGCTCAAAAACTATAAGTACTAGAAAGCTGTAATTTGGTACAGATATGCATTTTAATAATGCCGAGAAAGTCGTAGGATATAATTTTGAAAAAAAGATTTTATGGGGTAAGTAAGTTCGTATAGACTGTGTGGCAGCCCTAGTGTCAGAGTTATTAAGCCGCCGAAAGACCTCTGACCTGGCTTGACGATTGCTCTTTTTAAGAACAAACAACCGGGACCTACAATTTAACGTGTCATCCCACGGTAGCGCTCATAAAGAAATGCAACTCACGGTCACCCATCCGAAGACTGACCGGTCCGTCCGTTGCTTAACATTGGTGATCGTTCGAGAACAGCTATTCACGAGCCACGAGCGCTACTTTTTTGGGGTATTTAATTCATCCCTACTTTACTACACGTAAAGTGGGGATGTAAATATTTTTCCAATAAGCATAAGACCAAATGTTTGTTTGCGTTTTTGGCCTCTCGCTGATGTGGCCATTCGCGTAAATATTTTTTTAAATAAGTAAAAGGCCAAATGGTCTTTTGAAGTGATATTTTTTGTAATTTATCGAGTAATAGTCGATCAACTTAAAATAATTATTTATTTACTCAAGTCAAAATGAATATTTCAACACATATGTTCGTAGTATCAAACAAGATACTTAGTTTCATGGTCACATAAATTATGATATGTAACTACGGAACCCTACATTGCTCGTGACACGACACGAACTTGGCCATTTATCTGTTCATTCTGTCTATTCCGCCAGTCAGGTGTCATTTATTAACCTGGCACCGAAAATCAAGTACTTCGATATTTTGTAGATAAAGATAAAAGGTTTAGGCTCGAAAAAAAAAACGATTCTGCAAATAACATAATTTTGAATCTTAAAAGGACTACAAATGCTTGATTCTCAAAAAGGGCAATATAAAAAAATGCCTCACAGTTGTGTAAACTTACATATTAAAACTCTCATAAAAAAAATATAGACAAATCATTATGTAGAAACCCCTTTAGATAGATACCTATATGACTGGCTAGATTGTTTCATTACTTCTCTTCGTTTGCGACATCGACATTTTGGTACTACTAATTATTAGGTAATAATATCGAAAATCGAAAAACGGTCTTAAAGAAAAACCTAACTCTAATTTGATCGAAGGTCAAATCCTGTCAACTTTTCGGATATACGTAATGACACTTGCGGAAATAAGACAGAGAATTTGAGACATTCATTTGAGTAACGTTTTTCGGTAAACTAAAGCCGTAAAAGTTTGCCTGTTTGTCTCACCTTTTCATAAATACGACGAGCGACGGTCTGGCCAACCGTCAACATAATTGTAAAAAAGGTCTATAGATAAGTAATTAAAACTATGGCAAAAACAGGTTTTATTTCATCATCCTCGTGGGTGAGTATGTTGCTTTTCCAGAACTTCAAACTAGCCGCAGCCCGCATCCCTGGGTAATTTTCGCGATCGAGAAATATACTAATGGATATTTATCTACGTTTCACTAGAAAGCCTCAAATGCCTCTATGTATATATAACCAGAGTTTCAGGCTGTACGTTGTCTGTCAGTTGATCACTCGGGTTGGGTATATAGATATTGTAGATGACTGATGATACGATTTACCGTCGTCATTATACAAGTTATACTAATGGCTTTGCGAGCAGTAATCTCGGGACTTGCCTGATTCTTCATTACCATCTCATAGATTGACATTCGCTCCCTCAATTAAGGTTTACTTTGTTTTATCTTGGAAAACCTGGACAAGAACACCTGGATATCTAGATCATACCGGCCCATGAAATCAAGGACACACAGGTTCATCACGTGATCACGTCCTGCGGCGGCCGATCGTCGATATTTTGTATTATAATATTTATTGGCTTTAAGACAAAAAAAACAACAACAAACAAACACTCCGATATTATAAAGACCTTTTTCTAGAATAAATCAATTTACGCTATCCTTAAAAAGATCAAAACAGGGAAGATGGGAAATGAAGTTCATTTTTGTCAGTGTAGTAATTTCATGAGTGAGTATATTTGTGTATTTATGAAATTATTATGATATGTGACATTGCGGTCGTATTCTTACTATCATTCATCGACTGCATATTTTGTTTCCTTCGAAAATATTAGATAATAAATGCTAGGATTTTTTGACAATCGTGGTTGAATCTAAATTATGTTGCGTTTCGAAGCGTGCGATGGATGAGTCAGCACACCGGGTAGGACAGACGTCGCATTAGGTATTATTATGCAATGCAAAAGTTGGTGGTTGATATCGGGCTTACGTGGGGTGAGGGTGAGGTGAGGGTATAAAGCACTCTGCATACTGTATGGCTCCTCCCACTACCTTGTTCTATCGACCTGCGCAACTCCTACGATCCACCCGTCGCCTTCGTGAGCTTGGTGACTGGTCCGAATCCACTCCCGACCGAATTATATGTATCTACAACTATCTATAGAAAAGATGTATATTATCGTATTCGAAGCAGACATACCTAGTAGTATAGTAGTATGAAATATAAATTGTCTGTAATATTGTAGATTTTTGGATTAGTGCAAATTATTAGGATTTTAAGAGTGTGATTAATACAAATATTTTATTGATAAACGTTATTCTACCTATTTTTACTGATTACTCTGAAATAGATCTGTGGCAATTGATATCAACGATGTGCACTAAATACAAGTGGCAAACGTATTTCTACAAACGCTTTTTTTAATTGAAATTGGACCTGCTTATAGCATTTGCGAGTGTTGAGTATATTTCTTCAAGTTTCTTGAATAAAACAAGTCATAAATGTTATAGTCACAGTCTAAGTCACGTATACAGCCATTTTCAAATTCGAGTCGTGCTTCAGTAAAGTGATGGCGACTTTACTGGAACCTTCTAAGGAGTTTCGCCGATAACGTGAAAAGACATGTTTCGCCGCTATATTTCACTTGTCAACTTGTCACTCACGTATTTAATCAAACACTTATGGTCTTACCTAAAAACGTTACTTAACTTTAACCATCGTTAATCTCTATCTTCTTTGCGCAAGTGTCATTACGTGTCAGCGAAAAGTTGACAAAATAAGTTAAAGATGCTTAAAGTTAAGAAACGTTTTTAGGTAAGGCCGTTAATGAATAAAACACAACTATTTTATTTAAAATTCAAAATAACACAAGTTTAGAAAATTTAAATAAAATGACCGTATGTTTCCATGACGTTCCCGACAAAACTTACAAACGCTTACTACGCTTCGAAATGCCAAGAAAATGTGATGTGCCGTCACATGACATTTCGTTAGCTAATGTCAATCCCATACATTTACTTTTCTATTCTATATCTACTGGCGTTCACGAAACTAGAATGCCACTTGTCTAACCCCCCAGTAGCTTATTGAGGGGCGAACGGGCATAGCACGAACGAGCATTGCTCAACGGCAACATGCGAAACAACAAATGGCAAGGCGCTTCTCGGTGAAAGTTGAAACACGATGCGTTTTTGGAACACCAGGGCGCCTACGTAAAATTGATTGCTCAAAAAAATGACTCGACGACGCGACGGTACACATTTTCCATTTGTATGTCAATGAACTCGCGAGTCGCTATATACGTTAACGTATTCGTTCTTTTGGTTATTGCCTACATAAATAACGATATGTAATACCTACCATCTGAATGTTGCAAGTTGCAATGTTATTATAGCCGCGTGAACGTAGATTGCATTCAATTTACTGTTTAGTAACGGTAACTTGGCCCCCTTCTTGCAGACTCCATCCGATGCCAACGGTACTGTATGGCTACACTATCAAGTGTCTACCTACCTGCTTCGACGCAGCAGGTTCGTTTATACATGTCGCTTTTTACAATCTAATTTTTATTTAACGTCAATGTGAACGTACAAACTTACTAATCAAGTAACAGAGATCAACACTACATAAAATTTTATGTCTACAAAAATTATTGTGTTAAGCTGAGGTGCCATTACTGCTATTATTGAATTCAATAAACACCAGAACTGGTTTTCCGGATAGGTACGCCTGTTGAGACGGCTTCGTGATTATAATCCATGCTATTTTTTATGCTCGTCTTTGAAACATATAAACTCATTTAATATTTTCAAGTTACGTATATACAATTATTATAGTTTGGCTGGCAGATTTAGTGTGCTAAAAATGCGTAGTGCGGTGATGGCAAGTAGGTATTTAAATAAAATTTTAAATAGGAGCTCGTTTCACACCTTATAATAAAATATGTAATTACCTATAATACGAAAATATCTATAAAATTTATGCACAATCTTGATGTTCAGAATGAATAGGTACATACTTACCTAACATAGTTGAAAGAGCTTACTTTGTTGCTCATATTCCTGGCTGACCCTGTCTCACCCGATGTGAATTCAATTTTTGAGACATGCAATTCATCATCCACAGCCTTCTCTATCCCACTGCTGGGTATAGGCCTCTCTCTTGTCTTGACATCTTCCTCGGTCCTGTGCCAATCGAGTCCAGGTTCGACCCGCGATTGTTGTTATATCGTCGACCCATCTTGCAGCTGGACGTCCCACACTCCGCTTACCTTGCCTCGGCCACCATTCTGTCAAAATCTTACTCCACCTGTCATCACTACGCCTAGCATGTCATGTAAAGTCTAAACTGTTGCCATAATTGTTATCGGTTTTGGCTTTGAATAGAAACAGCTATTTGAATCTGACAATTATCATGCCAATACCTATCATTAATTTGAATAGGTGATTCAGAAATTTAATGACGTCAGACTTTAGTCAGACCACAGAATGTTAGATTATAACTCCGCTGATTACCTTGTTCCCTTCGCCTCACGGTAAAATTACAGCTTTTATTCCGGCGAGCAGTGGAATAAGTGCGGCCCAGCCAGTGGCGCCCTAACCCTTCCCGGCCCCCTCACACCGCCCCTCTGGCCGGCAGCCTGTCAAGCCACTTCGAACCTCTACTCGATTCGAACTGCTTCGAACACACGCACAGTTTGCTCAGTCGAGTTTCACACGGAAACCGGGTGCGGTGAGCGCGGCGAGCGGCCATGTTGTAAGACTCGGAGCGGGCTGGCAACGCCGCGCGCCGCGACTCTCAAGTCTCGCAACGCAACAGACACATCGACCGATTTAATCGACGGTCGGCGTACCTACCTACCTATTGTGTGGCGAATTGTAGCTGTGGCGTTGAATTTTTTCGTTATTCTCTGATAAAATATTGGTAGGTACAAACTGCGCGTTAGGATAATGGAGATAAAAATAAAAACCAACACGATTTTATTATTGACTAGTATAGTTTGAAGTTATATAGGTACCTACTACATATTTATATAGGTAAAGTTTACCATAATATAGCGATATTATATAATTTTTACCTAGGTACCTATCTCTATATGGTATGCGATGACATTTGCGCCCTTTTTATTTTATTTGGGGTCTGGTTCGTTAGTACTAACTGACTTATTTTCTAAATTCATAGCACGTTTATGTATATAAAGTAATTTAAAACAAGTATCTACCTACCTATGTTAAAAGAAAAACGAAATAACTGACTGCAGAAAAGCAGCTTTTGTAGTCTAACTTACGATTTCTTACGCTTGATACGCTGTTGAGTGTTCGTTTTTTTGCGAAAAAGTATGCTTAAAATCGCTGTAAAAGATTATAAATGCGCATTCTTTAGAACAATTCTAGTAAAACCACTTTTTTTTTTATGTATAATCACGCATAACTTTAAACAGAGTAGTCAGATTTTGATAATTATTTTTTTATTAGATAGGGTATAGAAGTTGGTTCCATATAAATATAAAAAAAACTACCCTAAGGGTGGGAAAATAGGGGTGATTTATTGTTTACTTGCAGATTTTAATGCCGAGTTGAGTATTATAAGGTAGTAGCTAATTTAAAAGTAATCAAAAATTAAGGATGTAGTAATTAGTAGACTAAAGCTACAAAAAATTATAAAATAAAAACTTTTTACAAAAAAATTAAACCTCCGAAAAAACTGAAAAGCATAAAATAATAAACCTCTTTTATTTAACTTTAATAACTAAGTCCTTAAAGTAATGTAAGTATATAAGTATTTTGAGGCGGCGCCAAAAATTATAAACATTGACATTCCAAAAAAGCCGCTATCCGCACGACCACTCGCAACGCAACGTATCACGCCGGCTTCAAACATCGAGATGCGTCTTTATCATTTCGAATGTACCTATGTGCGTATTTTTATTTCCCGCCAACTTCAGATGATGAAGGAAAATACCAGTAGGTTTCCTCATAATATTTTCCTTCACCGTTCCATACTTTTAAAATGTCCGAGAGTTCTTAACGTTTTTTTGTAGGTGTATGAAGTCTGTCAACCCATGTTTGGCCAGCTTGGTAGATATGGCCTTAACTTTCTCACAATGAGAAGATGATACGTACCCGTACCCAGTGTGGGTCAGCTTTATGCAAACAGAATACAATTCGCCGATGATGATCAGAGATGTATTTCAAACTAGTTGCGACTAAACGTTGGTACGTTCTCTTACACCTTGGGCACACCTCGGCCGCATGTCGTTTTTTTTCGTACTAACAGGATTTGGTGTATTATTAAAAAGAGCCATTCCTAGGAAACCAAAAGAACTTATAAAATAAGACATAAAGCAGCAGCAAATTCCACGTCCAATATAGCGCACATTCGCAGGTGTGCTCTCGCAAAGCATGCCAACTCTCCCCAACATTCAACAAGAGTTTCTTGTCGAATGTGTACAACCGGCATTACACTTATAAGGGTTCCGTGTTTTAGAAACCTTAAAAAGCCATATTGTATGACATGTTTTTTTACAGCTATGGCCGAGTCCAGAATGTCAAACTATTGGCGCGTGCAGAAAGCGCCAGTGTCGGTGCACCCGGTGCTAGTGGAGTGTGCGCGACGGTCGCCTTCATGGACATCAAGTCGGCGTCGAAGGCTCACAATGCCGAGCACGTGGTGGAGGAGCGCACGCTCACCACGGAGTACTACGAGCCCGCTGCGATACCAGCGACGGCAGGCGCGCCCTCCGCCGGCTCCTCGCCGGCCGGCTCGGGCTACTCGGGCTCATCGTCCTCCGTGAACTCGGCACCCGCGCCCTCCACCGCCTCGCGCTATCATCTATCGTGAGTACACCTCTTACAACAGCTGCGGCTATTTATCATCGTATCATTAGGAACTGCACTTAAATTCGCTGCAGTATACTGATACTGCGATCTATTAAAACTTACCCATTCAGCGTCTACCGAGCTGATTCAGTCATTATTTCAGCAGGATTCATTTTGTACATAGTTTATGGTATGGTAGGTATAATTTCATAATGTATCATCTATTTAAGTTAGAAGTTTTTGTCCAATAATTCGGGTTACTTGTATACTCGTAAAAAGAACATTAGAGAGTAAGCATTAACATTGCTTGAATTATAGCACAGAAGATTTTAATAGAAGGTAGTAAGTAATAATAGGTAACTTTTTGCTAATGGCTTGACGCAATATAACAAGCTCACGGAGGCGCTGGTTTAAAGATTATTTTAGATATACAAAGTTCTACGATGATAAGATCTACAAAGTTACCTATCATTTTAAAGCCTGAAATACTTATTTCTCAATAGGGTCATGTTTGCTATTTGTGTATTCAAAAAATAATCTGAAATGTACCAAGTATAATACTTCTCTGTAGCAATGATACGATGATATTTTAATGCTTTTTGGTGTTATAATCCTTTATGCAAATGAGCATGTACAAGTACACACCCTAGCGGTGCCGCCGCCGCCTTTGCAGTGACACTTCCAACACGTCAGAATATTAAGGATTGCAGTGAATCGTTTGGATTGCAGTGTGGATTTAACAGTGCCTAGTGTTAGAAAATGTGACAGTGAAACTTGTGATGGAATGCAGTGATCTCAAACACGTATCGAAATATGGTGCATAAAGAAACTACCGTTGGATAATGAACTGCGGCAGGCGGCGGCCCCCTGTGTTTTATTTGCACCTTGTAATTAACTCATGTGTGTATGTCAGCTAAGCACGTTTACATTATTGTGTACTTCCAAGCAGCACGGGTAGCGCTTGGAAACCAGCTGTTTGTGACGGGCGATATTTTCTGTGCACTTGTCAGTTAAAGCTTATCGTCCGTTAGCGTTACATAACATCCAGAAGAGTAATCCGAAGCTATAATTGAATAATACAGGGTTATTTATTACGGTGACCTGTACTAAGCTGATTGGAGGTCATTGTACTAATCAGCCGAAAAAAATATCAGTTGTTCTATACATTTTGTCAAGGGTCAACGAACAATTTCTATGGAACAGCTGATTTTTTTCGCGAAGTTTTAAAAGTTCATAATGATAAGTACAATTATCTATAGAAAGGTTATATATACAAAATGAATTGAATATGAAGTAAAAGCATGGCAAATCTCAGTTTTCAGCACTTCGAGGATACGACACAATTTTAAGGCCTTTTAGTATTTTGGCCTTAATATGTATTTATATATAATTTACTTATAGAATAGCTCTACGTTTGACCACCAGCACGCCTGATGGAAAACGATGATGTGGCCGAAGATAAAGCACGTTATATATCTTTTAGTTGCACTTTATAAACATATAGGATGGCATTGTCACTGCTCATAAGTCACGACACGCGTCTTATAGCTTTTTCCGACGTGACTGAAGAAGTCTATTACCTTAGGTTTTCGCCGGCTTGCCACGCAGAGCCGGCGAAAACCTATCTATTCTATCATCATTGGCTACGGGGAGATTTTATGTTGCTACAATGCAAGCTTTACTCACGATTTACCAGTTTTTAGTAATTGATAAAATAATTCAAAGTTTACACTAATGAATAATTTGAGACTTGTATCTATTACTTACCGTTTTTACTCTAGAGCGAAAAGAAAAAGAAATAACTCTGACATAGTACGAGTTTCACTCTCACACCGAAGCTTCCGTACTTCTCTATGAATAACACAATATACGAACACTGACATTAGTGCTAATTACTTAGATAGATTATATACAGAGCACTAGTATAAATCTTAGACCCGTCAAAGCAGGTGAGACCTTCGTTCCGTTCCGGCCGTGATCGCCAATAGTCGCCTGACTAGCGGCATGGCAGAGTGAACGCACTATCACAGCTCTCGGTGGTTATGAATGTAATGGTAACATGTGCAATAAAATCATGTAAAAGCAACACACAAAAACATAAAGTGATGGGAAGCGTTCGATATTAGAGTCCATGTACTATTCATAATTATATAATATGGTGTTATAGACGATGATTGTTCATTGATAAGGAAGATGGATGATTGACTATTATGTCATCGTTCGGTTTCACTCCCTCAGATGTAACTACTTACTAACTACCTACCTTTTTACATTACTCTAGTATTAAAAAGCACAATAATTGAAATATGTGGATTTGATTGCTAGTAATTTTTGAATGAAATTTAAACGAAATTTTATTTATGTGGTTATTTTGATCGAATTTTCTCTACGTAAACAATAAAAAGAGAATTATAAAAATTGGTAGGTATGAACTTAGGGAACGTCTGAAGACAAATAAATACGTACATGCAAATCCATAGTTTTGAAAAGTAATGAACATAATGACTTAAGTACCTGATTTTGTGCAGTTAGTTGGTGGTGAGTATTATTGTGTGAAATAAGCCGAGATTAGTCATAATATTCATAATACCAATAGGTCATCACGACACCGGTTCAGCAGTATATATCGATATTTAATTGCACTTGTAATGCATACGTACCCCATCCCTATTTGCTACCAACATTTCTATACAAGCAGCTATAGCTAGCCCACCTACGCCTTGCGTTAACCTTGCCTGGCTCGTTAGTAAACGTGAACAAACCTGCGTTCTTTTTACGTGACGGGAACTTATAACCTCACATATTGTATACAGTCAGGAGTAGCCGGAAATTCTAGGCGTTCACTTACAATATTTATCAAATTCAAATAAGTTTTACGGACCTATTTTCTTTATCCAAAGAGATTGTAACTACCGTTTACTTCATTGACTGGCCTTGTGGCCTAGTTGGTTGTATGTCTGCTTGCTGAGCTTCGTTCGTGGACCTGCTGTAGTTCGTGGATTCGATCCCCGGGAAACATTTGTGTGATGGACATGAATGTTTGTTCTGTGTCTGGGTGTTTCAATTTATCATATGTATATATTTAGTAAAAGACCAGATGGGCGATCACCTACCAGCTGGTCTAATCAAATTAAAACTATAACAGGACTTCCTATTGCCACTGCCTTAAGGAAAACCGAGGACATGGTGGCGTGGAAACAGCTCGTCATCGACTCTGTCAAAGCATTTCAAGACGGCCACGATCTTCAGCAATGAAGCTCACGATTAAGTAGAATATTGTATATATTTACAATAATAATAGTTTAAAAAAACACGCTTCAAATTATTTTTCATCCCCCATCTCGGAAAGAGTATTTTTACTCTTCGATATCTGAGTGCAAAAGCCGTTTTTATCCTCTAGACTAGAGGATAACGTAAATTCAAATCTAGAACATCGTGTGCACTGAGTTGTGAATTCAAAACATCATTAAACCTATTTACTTCTACCTCCATGGTGCCGAATTTATCATACAACCTTTTTTAATTTGTTAAAAACTCAGACTCTGAACCTTCTTGGTGTACTTTTTTTTATTTGCTTTGCGTGCGCCATTTTCTTTTCACGACATATTGTTAAAAGGTTAAAAACAAGAAATTGGAAATCAAGTGAATAACCCAAAATGAGTGATTCTAGCTCCGAAGAAGTTTATTTGACGCCAACAGAATTGACTGAAACTGTTAATAATGCGCAATGAGCTTTCTCACTTAGCAATCACGCGAGAAGTATTTGAAACAGTACGATATGCTTAACACGTGGCGACTAGCTAAAGGAGCCAAAACTTTCTCCGAAAACTTTTTGCTGGCATATTTTATTAGGGTTCCGTACCCAAAGGGTAAAAACGGGACCCTATTACTAAGACTTCGCTGTCTGTCTGTCTGTCTGTCTGTCTGTCTGTCTGTCTGTCTCCAGGCTGTATCTCATAAACCGTGATAGCTAGAAAGCTGAAATTTTCGCAAATGATGTATTTCCGTTGCCGCTATAACAACAAATACTAAAAATTAAAAAAAAAATATTAAGGTGGGTCCCCATACAATAAACGTGTTTTTTTCGTATTTTTTTGCTCAATATTAAAAACGGTAACAGGTAGACGCTTCAAATTTTCACAGAATATTTACTTGTATATTACCTTTCAAAATAAATATTTAAATAACAATAAAGTAAATATTAAAGGGGGGCTCCCATACAACAAACGTAATTTTTAAGCAATTTTTACTCGATCTTAATTAACAGGTAGAAACTTGAATATTTGTAAGTAAATATTTAGAAATATATTAACTATAAAATTAAATACCTAATCTTATACATAAAAACTCACAAAATGAAAATAATCCGTGCATCTAAACGCGGTGCGAGCGCCGCGCCGCGGTGTGGTGGTGGCGCGAGCGCGAGGTGGTTGCTAAGCAACGGCTGCGCGGGTAGCGGGGGAGGTAACATCACGGAGCGAGCCATAAACGCGCGTATTCGCGCGAGCGTCGTCATTTTGCCCGGATGTGTATCAAAAACCTACCTATTGCAATTTACTACCTGGAATTTCGTTGATTTCTCGTTATTTTATACGATTTTCTATTATAGATGATAGTACGGAACCCTTCGTGCGCGAGTTCGACTCGCACTTGGCCGATTTTTGAATTATCTGAGACCAAGAAATCAAGCACTCTATGGAGTACGTATTCTATGCTAAAAATAACAATAAAGATGAAAAAAGACATACGTATATCGACACATATCCTAAATTAGTAGCATTTTTAAAAAGAGCCTCATCTGGTCATCAACCATTATACCTAAGTGTTATTTGAAATAATTTAAAGATTATTCTGTAATTACTTACCTATCATAATGTAGTAGGTAGTTAATACCTAAACTGAAATAAAAGTATCTTGTGATTGTAAATGTTTTTTTTTGCATTTAGTCATTTCCTCGCTGAGGTGGGATGAAAAGTTGAGTGTTGCACTCGAGTGCAAAGATTTTTCACCTCGTGCTCTTTTGTTTCCCTAGCTAACGCTCAGGATTCTAATTTTAGAATCCTTCGCTTGATCGGTCATCAAAATTGAGCACGCGGTTAAAAAGCAACTTTGCACTCTTGTTTAACAAATAACAATTATTGTCCACAAGACTACAAGGTTTGAATGAAATCTGACCGTTTGAAATGGGTCAAAATCAAGTCCAAAGGAGTCGTTTACAAACAAACAAACATGCATACAGGTGAAGCTAATAAAAGCGTGTTAAAAAAGTATATATGTATTCTATCAGCCATTTGAATAATGAATAGTTCCATAGTACAAGCTTTGCTTAGTTTGGGCTAGATGGTGTTCTGTGAAATTGATATTTTTGATATTTGTGGACACAAATATAAATTTATTTTATTTATGTTTATGTTTATGTCACATGGCACAAACTGTCATCGAAACATTTACTTGTAATTTGTAGGGTTTCGTAGTAAATAAGGAACCCTGATAGTTTTGCCATGTCCGCCTGTCTGTCCGCGGCTTTACTCAAAGACTTTTAGTACTATAAAGCCATAATTTGGCATGGATATAAATAAATATAAATAAATATTTGTGGACATTTCACACAACACCATCTAGCCCAAACTAAGCAAAGCTTGTACTATGAAACTAGATGGCTGAAAGAATACATATATACTTTTTTTGTTGTAAATATATACATATGATACATAGAAACACCCAGACACAGAACAAACATCCATGCTCATCACACAAATGTTTGCCCTGGGTGGGGATTGAACCCACGACCTTTCAGTTCAGCAGGTAGACGTAGACACACTACCGACTGAGCCACAAGGCCAGTCAATATGCATTGCATATTAGTTATATACCGAGAAAGTCGTAGAATACAATTTTAAAAATATTTTTTAAAGTACCTCCCGTACCTACTACATGTACTGGGGGTACTCCAAAAAAAGTGGGGATGAATAATTTTTTTCTTATCCACCCCATCGGATGGGGTATCGTTAGATAAGAAAGTTGGAAGAAAAAACATTGGAGGTATGAGAAAACTAGTTTTCAATTTAGGGGGGATCCCTTTATGAAATATTATCTCCTATAGAAGCTTTAGAGCCGTTTCAACTGAAACTGAAATATGAGAAGATAATAAAACGTAGGTGTTAAAAAATAGATAGGAAGTTGGTGATAGTATTTTAATTGTGCAGGATATTGAAGCCTCGGTGTATAAGTCAAAGTAGTACTTCTTCAGTTTAATCGCGTTATATGGCGAGCTTGCGAGTAAGACAACGCTTGCTAAACTCACTAGCATTGTAATATATTTTTTACTTTTTTAGGGTTCCGTACCTCAAAAGGAAAAAAAAAACGGAACCCTTATAGGATTACTTTGTTGTCCGTCTGTCTGTCTCTCCGTCCGTCCGGGTGTCAAGACCTGTATCTCGGGAACGCGTGAAGGTATCGTGTTGGAATTAAAACTATAAACGCAGATCCATAGTCTTTTGCTGTAGAAAAAAAATCAAATTTCTCAGTTTCTTTCTTTAACGGTATCAAGTGGGGTATCATATGAAAGACCTTAATTAGTATAAGTTAAAACAGTTTTTTAAATATTTTTACGATGTATATTTTTCGGTATAAGAAGGAAAATATATAAAAAAAAAAATGATTTCCCCCTTTTATCTACTAGTTTGTACGGAACTCTCGGTGGGCGAGTCTGACTCGCACTTATCCGGTTTTAATTTTATTTTACAATTTTGGAGAAATTACCGACTTTAAGTAACAGTTATTATTAATGCATAAACACAAATAAGTTTCTACTATTATTCGACTTCTACGTTCGTTCTACTACTTCGAAATGAAGTACCATCGCCCTAGCCTGGTCACAACCATCATCCAGGAGTTGCTCTGCACACATCGGAACCTAATGGACGACCCGTATGCGTTTAGGGAAATATACTCCGGTATATACTCTTCAGCGTATTAGGTCCCTGGAGCAGTAAAGGTACAAAGGAGCGCAAATACCCAGCGCCCTCCCCAATACCTTCTTCTTAGAACACACACAGGAAGAAAACAGTCAGGGCTATGGGGAAGGTGTAGCAAAGATGAGGCTGCACAAAAGCGTTCCACACGCAGTTGTTGCCATATCGCGGCATACTAGGTCCTTCACGTATTATACTGATGACACCGAAGATGATGCAATCAGTCGATTTGTGCGGCGTGCGTCAATTGTATCACCGAAGACCATCAGGGAATACAACTTAGAGATGGCCATTAAAGACCGGAACGCGGTAGTGATGGAGGCCCTGGGCCGAGAGGAGGCGATCAAAAAAAAAACCGGACAAGTGCGAGTCAGACTCGCCCACCGAGGGTTTCGTACAAACTAAATAAAAGGGGGAAATCATATATTTTTTATATTTTCCTTCATAAACCGAAAAAGATACATCGTAAAAATATTTAACATATTCCTTGCTCACCACTCGGATCCGAGTGGGGCGGGGCTATAGTAGCGGCGCCTTCCACTCGGACCCAAGAGAGCGTCTCGTTAATTTTGTGGTAGTCAGTAAAACGCCGGCGCTTGAGGCAGTCAACGTTGCTTTGCGCGTCCACTCTGTACTTAATCAAAATTCGCCTAAAAAGTTTTGGTTCCCAGCTGAAGTGAAGGGTCTGCAGGGGGCGAAGAATGTGTTAAAAACCTGTTTTAGCTTATGCTATGAGGCTCATATGATATCCCACATGATACGGTTAATTCACTTTAAAATTTGGGCCCTCATTCCTTGCATAGAGACACTATTTTTTTGTGATTAAAT
Organism: Lycia hirtaria; assembly: GCA_947563715.1. Taxonomy (NCBI): domain Eukaryota; kingdom Metazoa; phylum Arthropoda; class Insecta; order Lepidoptera; family Geometridae; genus Lycia; species Lycia hirtaria. The sequence continues at coordinate 10,876,030 of OX387377.1, read as the reverse complement.
TAAAAATGTCCAGTTTTCGGATTTTTTCCTATATGTGTACTCTAACACAATGCTTCTTGCCAAATTTCAGAGTTCTAGGTCAACGGGAAGTACCCCATAGGTTTTGATTCCTCTGTGAGTGTCGAAATGTGCATTTTTTACGACATATTCGGCTGTTTTTTTATTCTTCCGAAAACTGAGAATTTTATTTTTCTTTCTGCAGCAAGATGCTATGGATCTGCGTATATGGTTTTAATTTCAACTCGATACGCGTTCCCGCGTATCGCCCTTCACGCGTTCCCGAGATAAAAGTCTTGACACCCGGACCGACGGACGGACGGACAGACAGACAACAAAGTGATCCTATAAGGGTTCCGTTTTTTCCTATTGAGATCTCTTCTTCTTCTTAATCGTAAGCTTCATTGCTGAAGGTCGTGTCCGTCTTGAAATGATATGACAGAGTCGATGACGAGCTGTTTCCACGCCACCCTGTCCTCGGCTTTCCTATTGAGATACGGAACCCTAAAAATATACGACGTGAATGCAGTGGCTGATAGAGTGCGATCAACCGGGAGCATACCACTTATCTGGGAACCCCGTCTAAAACCGGGCTCTACTAGTGACTGTATTCGCAGAAGAAATAGTAGATTATGCACCAAGGGGATAAAGTAGTGTTTTATGTCATGGACGACATATTGAATCCCGAGTGTAACGTAGGATTCTAGGGTTAACACCGAAGCTAGCGAGGTTGTTAAAGAATGAAATCCCGAGCGAAGCGAGGTATTTAAGACTAGAATCCGAAGTGTAACGAGGGATTCAAGGTCGCCCAAGAAAAAACACCTTTATCCCCGTGGTACATACTCTACTTTTCACACCTACTGCGTGATGATAATAGAAAGAAATGGTTTTGAATCTACATTATTTGACAAAACAGAGCGCTCCCATACAACATTAAAGCCCAAGGGCGTAAATGTAGTACTTTGGACCCGCTGTACTTGATATAAAAAGAAACATTATTGGGCAGGTGGTATGATTTTTTTTATTAAATAGGTAATAATAATATAATAAAATAAAACGGCAATTCAGAAATTAGAAATAAGGATTGTGTATACATACACCTTGAGCATTCATGCTCACTATTGAAGGCTCCTTCTTGCGGCGGCGTGGCGGGTCGCCCTCTTCCCTAACATAATTATGGTTGAGAATGCCGATGGCTGGCACATCCGTCATACTCGTGATCGGGTGCTGCTTGCGGGTCGCTAGTCTGCTCATGGTATACAACAATAATAGTAATAAGTTAGGTAAGTTAAAAAGGAAAATCTTGTCTTCACGTAACAATGCATTTAGCAATATTTAGTAAATTTGACAAAGGTCACGGACCCCGGTGTCTGTGGAGCTAAAAATTAAATTTAAAAAAAAGATATTGGTGATATTTTACAAGTGAAGGTCATGAAAGAGCATTCAGATCTCAATGCGGCTTCTTAGATTTAACTATGGCAGAAAGCATGAAATTTGGCATACATGTAGCTTGACCATATACATTAAAATATAAAAGTAGGAACACGATATAATGTGATTATTATTTGTGTCCAAAATTTTAGTTTTTTATATTTTTCTTAAAAACCACAAAAGCTACAATTAAACTATCTATGAGACATATATTCTTCATTAAATACTCGACAATATTGGCCTTGAAAGTATGTCATTACGATTTATGGTTTTTAAAATAAATTCTCTTTTATTATGGACGAAATGGATTAAAGCAATATAAAACTGCCATATACAATTAGGTATTAAAATGATTAGGTATTTATTTTTTAAATGTCACAAAAATCTCCTCCACACTTGCAAATACCAGTACAGGGAAGACCTGACTTCCTGCATACACATCGACTTTTATTGCAGCTGCGGCAACAGCACTGAGTTACTCTTTTACGGATGCTGAGGTTTCTTTTTTCGTAGTCCATAAAGGAGTCCAATTGACACTTTCTTTTATCCATCCCCAGTCTTTAAAGTTAGAATATTCGGGATTTGCTATCAAGCTCTGACCCCAGACATGACCCCATGAGTACGTAACCTAACACGGTATTGATCGCTGGCGGTAGCTGAGCATATCGCACCGCGTGCGGGAGAATCAGATGCGGGAAAAGGGCGGCACCAATGAGCACATCAATGCGTCCCAGAAGCGCGAAGGAATCATCAGCGAGCGGCAGGTTCTTTATGTGCGGTAGTGCGGAGAGACTAACTGGATAACTGGGTATGCTTAGAGCGGTTATTTTGAATTGCGCGTGAAGGTCATGCCTCGATGCAAACGAGAAAGTTACTGAACCCCTAATTGGTTTCTCAGTTTCACCAATACCCTTGACTATATGTACAGTAGCTGAGACTGCACCGACAGGATCTTCGGCTACTTGTGGGACTTATAACAGGATATTGCAACCTAAATAGTCACTTATTCAAAATAGGAGCCACGGACAACCCTTTATGTCGAGGCTGTCTGGAGGACAACGAAACGGTAGAGCATGTGTTATGGCACTGTACAGCTACGGAAGACATCAGAATCTCCACAGGACTGCATAGGGTAGCTTCGGCTTCATCCTCGCTTATGCCACCACAGCATCGGCTTGCATCGACATCTGCAATCGCATTGTCACTGTCATCATCATTATCATTCTCATCATTTCCATCTTCACCACTGGAGCTATTACGTCAGCACCCCAAGGCCTGCCTACATTATTTCAAGGAGCTAGGCTGGCTTGGGTAGATGCTGGCGGGGGGAAATGCACAATACACCCCAAGCGGGACGTCAGATAAAGATAAAGATAATTTATTTGCATACAACACGAGAATTTTATACAACAAGTGCATAAAAGATGTTACACTAAATTTAGTCGCTTAAAATCATGTTGTGCCGATTAGGCGTACAAATGTCAGGTAGACAGCATCATGCACATGCGAAAAATTAAAAAATAATAATTATTAATATTTGTTATTAGATTAATACACAAACCAAAAATATCTATAATATGACAAAGCAGAAGCAATAAAAGATACACATAATGTCAAATAAAATTAAAATTTGTCATTTAAAAAATCATTGATAGAATAATAACACTTCTGCAATAGCAATGCCTTCAACTTTTTTCTAAATAAATTACTATTCTGGTCTCTTATTGACTTAGGAATCTTATTGTAGATTTTAGGACCCATACATACGATGCTATTTTGCATCAGTGCTGTCTTTCCTTCATGTACGCGCCGTTTGTCTTGGTCGCGCCTATTTCTTACAGTAGTATCAGATAGTGTGGGGAATCGCTCCCGGTTTGTTTTTACAAAAAGGGCCGTTTCTAAAATGTATAAACACGGAAGTGTAAGAATTTTATACTTTAAAAAAATAGGGCTTACAACTATCTCTTTTTTTGAGTTTAAACATTGAACGAATACAGCGTTTCTGCCTTATAAAAATAATAATTTTATCTGTTGAATTTCCCCAAAAAATAATCCCGTACCTCAAAATTGATTCAACTAACCCATAGTAGGCTTTAAGTAAAGATTCTATATTTAGAGTACGAGCTAGTTTGGCGATGGCATATGTTTGGCTACTTATTCTTTTCGAAAGGCTCTATTTTTGCTCTATTTGTGATTTCCAATTCAATTTTCGGTCAATATATAATCCAAGAAATTTTGAGCTTTCTACTTCATTTATAATGTTATTGTCATATGCTACATTAATATTACCTTTGTTTGTTTCTCTTTGTCTAAAATGCATTATATTTGTTTTATTTAGGTAAATTTTTAAGTTATTGTAGTCAAGCCAAGATATTTAACTGAGGTCAAAGATTTAACAATATCGTTTTCATAAGAGTCAAGTGTTTTACATGCTACGGTGATAGTGCTATCATCTGCAAATAATGTCATAGGTTGAGATGTAGCATTAGGCAAGTTATTTATGTATGCTATGAATGAAAGTGGTCCCAGGACACTACCTTGTGGAACTCCGTACACCACTTTGCGTTCATACGATCTCTATATTTCTTCTGCTTTCGTGTTAAGATTGACTCGACTGATTTCCGTGATTTGTATTCTATCTGCTAGGTAAGACTCTATCAAATCTAAAACGTTGCCACGTATTCCATACGCTTCTAATTTACTAGCTAAGATTCTGTGATCTACGTAATCGAACGCCTGCGTCATATCACAGAATATGGCGCACACCGGAGTGCTTTTATCCATACATATTAAGACGTTTTTAATGAAATCGTATATGGCCATATTGATACTTCTATTTTTTCTGAAACCCTTTTGTTCATTGCATAGAATATTATTTTTCTCTAAATAATCATTTAACTCATTATAAACATACTTCTCGATTTTTTTTGAAAAGATCGATATAAGTGCAATGGGCCTATAGCATTCCATTTTCTGTCTATTGTCTTTTTTAAATAAAGGTTTAATAATGGTCGTTTTCGGAGAACTCGGAAATGTGCCTGTGGATATACACAAATTAATAATATAGCTTAGAGGGGTACATACATACTCACTTACTGATTTTATTATGAAAGTTGAGATTTCGTCATCACCAACACTTTTAGTGTTTTTAAGGTTTTGTATTTATTATTTTGCTTATTTCTTGTGGCATGCTTGGTGCCATGAACATAGAATCTTTGCTATGATTTATATTAGCAGTCACTTTATATCCTGACTCAGGGACCGGTTTTATTTTATCTATGAAAAAATTATTAAATGCGTTGGCTATAGCTATCGGATCCGTTATATCTTCATTATCTTGTTATCTTGTTGTCAGTGCAGGACTTATCGCCCCCATCTCGAATAAGAATAAGAATGTACAATAGCGCCTTCTGGCTTTATGCCTAATAGCCTGCAACCATCGTCGGTTATAAAATTCGATTCTGATGCGCTATCAAGTAGACATCGAAGAGCCTTAGGATTTCCTTTGCTGTCGAAGGCTAAGACTACCGCGGTGCCAAGTAAAACCGTCGAAGGTGGGTCGTGGCTTTTGTTTAACATGAGAGGAATGTTGTCAACCCGGCCCTCCCGTGTCGCGGTATCTATACAATTTGCTGAGTCGCACGTGACCAAACATTTTGAAGGAGGCTCCTCGGTCGCATCTTACCTGTTGTGGACTTCTCAAAATAATAATAATAATAATTGTTTATTTTGTTTCCAACAAATTTTACATTAAAAATAATAATATTTACATAGTACAAGTTATAAATGTACATAGAAAATCAAATTAACAAAACTATAGTATAGGTGCTATTTTAGGATTTTGGTACATATTATAGAGGTTTTTGTGAGGCCCTAGCTCCCACAGTAAGATACCCTGAGTTTGTGGGAGCTAGTTCTCTTCTATAACGCTCGAGAATGCAGACGTACCGACATAGGGTATGGAAGATGTACCGACAGAGGTTATGATTATGGGTATATTATGGATATATTATTGTGTGTGTGCGTGAGTGAGTGTGTGTGTGTTTGTGTGTGAGGGAGGGGCAGTATGCGTGTGTATGTGAGGAGTGCGTGTGTGTGTGTATCTGTCTTATTGTTTTGCTCGGACCATTTCTTTTGTATCGTTGTACCCTAAAGTGAGTAGGTATTCTTTAATTTTTTTCCTGCATTTATTTCTTGTATCTTTTACAATATTCAGGTTTTTTCTAACTGCTTATATATCATAACTCCTAAATAGTTGTAAGATCTCTTTCCTATCCTTGTTATTGTTTTTGGTAAATGTAACTATTTTATTAATTTGTAGCTATTTTACTTAAGTTTATTCTGTATGTATCTCTTTATATTCTATCTTTTTTTTTGTTTGTACAATTATTCTGTATATATTTTATAAGTTTATATATACATGTATTTATGCCTGTCCGTCTATTTCATAGTTGTCTAGTCTTTTATATTATTTGTGAAAACTTTTAATTGGCCTTCCGTTTTTATATACGCTTTCTAATGTATGTAGTTAGCTGTAAGTTTTCCTTTGAAAATAAAATAAAATAAAATAAATAAACTGAGTATCATGTCTTCACGAACATACTCTACAAACTGAGCTAGAATTGCAGTCACTAACTTTGTGTTTGACACTTAAACAGTTGACGCAGGCGCTTCTGTCATTGACGCATTTGTATCGCTCTATTGGAGTCAGATTAGCGAATGCGGGACATTTGATAGGTGATCATGTATTATATCAGAGCATAGACATTTGTCGTATCAGGAAACGTGACGTATGCGTGGCGTTGTAGCGCTTTCGGAATCTTAGTATTGTTAGCGGGTGTGCGGGAAGAACTTTTAGGGAGAACAGCACTGCTGTCTCTATTCTGCAGAATTCTCATTTGACTCTTCATAAAGGAAACCAAATTATCGAAAGTAGGTATTTCAGTGTCCCTGTACGTTATTTCGAAAAGGCGCACTGTCTCGTCGTCAATTTTTTTAAGCGCGATATTTAAAAAAATGTATTGGCAATATTTTCTATGTGTAGATTCTTTATAGTATTCACAGATGCAACGATTTTATCAAAGAAGACTTCAAAGCTAGTCAGAGATGCGACACTCGAACACTTGTGATCGAAGATGCTATTCAGATAGGCGGAAATAAGCGCGCGCTTATCTTCATATCGTTGCACGAGGGCATCTATTATAGCAAGATAATTCTCGCCGCTCGGGGTGAGGCCCGAGAAAACGGATTGAGCCCTAGGTGAGAGCTTAGCCAGAAGATAGTACATTTTCTCGGAATACGTGAGTGAGCCATTTTCATGCCTCATGAGCCATATTTATCTCAAAAATGGTTATCTTGTCAATGCACTGATTTCTTAGATACCACTATACACACATTTAATTATACGTATCACTTATGATAATTAATACTAAGTTTAAATAATCTAATAGAGTGCAATTGATAGTATAGGCAATGCATTGATGTAACAGCGCGTCAAACAACGCCTAAACGTTCCACTGACCGTGAACAATAAAATAAGCCAACAATACTTACTTAATTATTCACGACAAACGGATACAAATAGATCCCACTGCACTCCGATGATATTATAACACTCACAAAACACTTCTATTTAGACTTAGATTAAGTATTTAGAATTCTAGTAACATAGTAACGAAAATCTCCGAATAAAAATGATTTATTTACAAGCTTACAAATCTTACAATATCAACACATAAGTTATACTGACAATACGTAGCGATAGATAAACAATAAAATCTATTGGAATGTTCTGACGTTATTTTTTCCAATCACTTCTGTGAAGTGGGTAGATCTCGGCAAAAATTACGTAAACTGTTAAATGGGATATGTAGGTAAATGAAATAATTTTGAATAGAATAATATCCGACCGGTGACAAAGGTGTGATGATAATTATAAATATAGCGGTAAAAAATAACTTTACAGCCGAGTGCAATACAAAATTTTTCATCTTAACGTAGCAAGGAATTTTTTTAGCTCACCTATTTTCTCGAGTAGAAAAATCTGCTTGGCATTTATGCAACTTTACTGGTCCTAAAGTTACATTATAATCACGTGAGTTCACTTACATTTACACATTTCATTAATTTTTAACATTACAACAAAATTACGTACTACAAAGTTTTTTTTACTCTATTTTTTTTTTCTTCTATTAGGCTCTTGACACAACTCGCATAGGTCGCATTCTTCTTTACTCATTGATCCAAACCTTTTTCGTGTAAATGGTTCTAAAAATTCAAAACACTGCTAAGAGAAAGTAAATTGTACATTTTTATTTTTACATTTTACGTAAATATACAAAATGTCTAAGTTATTTTAATATAATATTTAGTTTTTCTTTAAGCTAAGATAGCAACCTCCTTGAATCGAACTATTTTTCTTCATATTGTGAAGGTATTATACAAAGAGGTTGGAAATATTTTGTATTGAAAATGTAGAGCTCCGTCGTGTTCGAATTTTGAAATTACTTTCCACCCTAGGGAGCAAAATGAACTTTTCCACGCCAATATTAGCCTTGGATACGTAACTTTACGAGCTAGTAAGATGAAAAATTATTTTATTGTAATTATATCCACTTCTTCACTATCCGCACGTTCCGAACATGGTATGATTTATTATTATTATTAGGGATAATTGGCAATTACGATTATGCATTATATGATATTTCAATATTTAGATAGGTGAAATTATGTCATTCATAACGAATGGGTTCGTATCCGGTTCGATTAGGGCCAAAAATATGGAATAGCGACAGCTTAGTTTTTCTTTTTATTCCACCGTCACTATTATATCAAAAGATGCGTTACGGATTCCGCTGATTAAGCGAATAAACCCTAGGGAATTAAACTCAATGCTTCGAAGGACCTGCGGGTAAGCGGCATGTGAGAGAAAAACACGATATATATACAGGAAATGGGATGAAAATGGGCACACCTGAGTTTCCTGGTCCGCGAACGCCTGCGGAGCAGATGGTGATGGTCCTCTGCTAGTCCGAATCTTCTCCACGGCCGTGGAGCGTGAGGTTTCCGTAGCGAGTGAGGTTTTAATTTATATGAAATAAGTATGTTATATCTTAAAATTTACCGTTTTCTATATGGTCACTTAAATTCACTAATCAAATGTATTTAAATTTAGTCACAAAAGTGCCTCAAACATGAAAAATGTCTCTTTCCTGGTCTCTGCCTTTACCGATTATGTTAGTCAATCAGTAATTTTAACTAACTTGAAATTATGTGATAAATTTAATTCCGTATAAATTAGAAACTAGATTGATTAAACTAATGCAATCTAAGAAAAAACAATTAGTATCCTTTTCTTTTTCATAAAAACTACAATTCCTACATTTATCCCTCGTATTTAGCGTCTCTTCCCCTGGCATTTTGTAATTGTTCAAAAATCACGACTATTTACTTTACTGCGTAAATTGTGACCATAAACACAAAGCATCCAACGTGAATTTAGCAGCTTCACGACGCAAGCGTGCGGACATTTTGCACGCCATTTCAGTGAAATCACTTTTGAGAGTAGCTCTGGATCAGTGAATATGTTCTCTCCCCTGGTAAGATTTTTTCGCAATCATAAGCCAAAATACTTTAGTTTCCTTATATTATTACTGTATTTTTTTATAGAATCGGACTCTTCTTTGTTAATTACGTATTATAAAAACTTTGACATTTATACCAGTTTTTTAACAGAAAAGTATCTGCCCTGGCTTCTTTTACCTGTCTTCTAAGGTTCCAGGGGAGATACTTACTGTCCAGGGGAGACAAACATATGTCGTATTTAAGTATTTTTACAGCTGATCGTGTACTTGTTGTTCATGAGTCAGTCAATACATCTCTTTTTATTATTATCTTACTCATTTCACTTTTTTCTTAATATTATAATTTCTCTTAAGGTGGAACGTTTCAGCTTACTTTTCATACAAATTATAATTAGCAAAATCTTCGAAGTTGTGATATTATTTTTAAAAGTTATTACAAAAAATCATAATATTTATAATTAACTTTTCGCAAGTTAACTAAAAGATAACGATATTAAACGTTTAACGTATTTATTTATCATTATATTATAAGTTTTTCATACAAAATGAACATATATGAAAAAAGAGTTTAAGAAAGTTCATTCTTAATTATAAAGTCCAAATATAAGTTTATCCTTAAACTACCACCGGGATTTGTTTCATAAAACAACATTACTCTCTCTCTCCTGTTAATAAAGTATCCTACCCTTTACTCCTTGTCTCTACCCTGTATGTAGTATCTCCCCTGGTCAGTTATAAAATAATAAAATATCAATTATTTGACTGGCTGGTATATAATAAGTGTTTCGATAAAACATATTGTAATCATATTAATATTCTATAATTTTTGTAATGCCGCCTCTCCTAACAACTTAACAACTTAGTACCTCTTAACTTAGAATTACCCATGTATGTAATATTGTCAGAACTGCGCAGTTTTTAGGTTTATAATTTCTCCCTTTTATCTACTAGTTTGTACGGAACTCTTGGTGGGCAAACCTAACTCGCAAAAATTGAAATCTGGTCGTCTACCTAAGTAGGTACGTAAACCAACTATTTTGAGGTCGGTGTCTGTATGGGACTTAATTGATGATATTTTAGGGCCTGACACCGATATCAAAAAATAGTTGGTGTACGTACCTACTTGGGTAGACGCCCAGTTTTGCGTTATAGCGGTAACAGAAATACATCATCTGTGAAAATTTCAACTGTCTTATTATCACGGTTCATGAGATACAGCATGGTGACAGACGGACGGACAGACAGAGGCGGAGTCTTAGTAATAAGGTCCCGTTTTACCTTTTGGTGTTTCAGTTGTAGCATATTTCATTCTCTTTGGTTGCAATATTCGTGTCTTTTTATGTTCTATTCTCGGTTGCCAGTTCGATTTACGTGTGGATTCTTTTTGTTATGGGCCGTCATGGTAGAAGTATTCATCTCTGATTAGTCTCTTACAATCTAGTAGGCTTAGGTTCTAAATTCAATTCACTTTATATCACAGTGTGATATAATGAAATCCCATACAACATTACAGGCCAAGGGCGTAAATGTAGTACTTTGGACCCTCTGTACATGATATAAAAAGGAACATTATTGGGCAGGTGGTGTGAAATAGTACATTGTTACCCTAGGGGTGAAAGTAACTTATTTAGTCCCGAGACGGGTTTATACTTTTTAGACTGTTTAGACGGGCCAATAGTTCGAGGGACTAAATAAGTCTTTAACCCGAGGTGAACACTGTGCTTTTCATTACGAATACAAGGAAAGTAAACATAAAAACACGAATTAGCTACAGAAAAAATGAGTAATAGTTATTTAAAAAATATATATTCTTTAATCAATACTTATCTTTATGTTATTTCAATTTTACATCGCGATGTAATTGAGTGGCTTTAAAGAAAGTTGGACATCGCTCAATAGAAACGTGAAAATAGAATTAACTAGTTTTTTTTTTTATTTGACAGCTGGCAGTTGAAAGCGATTCTCCCTAGGGCTGAAAGTATTACTTTCAACCCGCTTCTCAGGCAACTGCAGACCTACTTACAGAGTATGATTAATGAAAAAACTATTACTTCCGCAGAAACTTAGAAAACGTGTTTGAAATAAACAACATGTCAAAATACTCAGTACTTTAAGAGCCTATAGCGGACATACAGACAGGCACAAAAATTTCAAAAACTATATTTTTGGATTTATTTATTTATTTACACATTATACACAAAACAAAATACTCCCAATAAAAAATAATAAAACATTAACAAAAGTTTAGAACTGGAAAGTGTCTCTAAACATGGTTAGCAGTTAAGTACATACAATTTTAACGAAGTCTGATTTTGATGAAACATAGCTACTGGTAAGAACACGCCCGATAAAACACCTCTTTCAAACAAAAAAAAAACTAGATCAAAATAGATCCATCCGTTTGCGAGCTATGCCACAGACAGACACTCATATACACCGATACAAAGATACACACGTCAAACTTATAACACCCCTCTTTATTGGTCGGGGGTTAAAAACAGAATCCTTACAGGAGATCCTATATTCAATATCCGCTTGTCTGTAATCCTAACTTCCGAAGTATCCTACTAAATATTATAATAATCTTCACATAAAAAGGCTGTGCCAAATTTATAAACGACTAGCTGCCCGCCGTGACTTCGTACGCGTAAGAAATTCGTTCATGTCACGCTCCTACTTGCACTCACTGCACCCCCCACCAAGCTAATGCTCCTGTACCGCATCCGCCCTGCTCCTGTTTCACTCTTAACTCAATCTCGCCGCACTTCCGTCCTGCTCCAACCAATCTTCCGAATCTATTAATGTCGAGTCAGTGGTATAACGTAGATTTATGTATTTCAATGAAAAATAAACTTTCCCTTTCTCGCCCCGCTCCAACCCTGCTCCCGTTCGGCTCTCAACTTGTTCCTGTTCCGTTCTTCCCGATCTCAGATCGCTTTCACTCCATTTCCACCCTACACTCACTCGCTATCCTGCCTCGCACCTTTCGTACTCCCACTTTGTTCTCATTTTATTTTCTCCTCGCTCCCTCTCCGTTCCGTTCCGCACTTGTCCCGTTCCCGCCTCGCTCCAACCCTACTGCCGTCTCACTCTCATTCAACTCCTGTACTCATACCGTTCACACCTACCTTTTCTCCCGCTCTTACCTCGCTCCTACCGCACCCCACTTGACTCACCGTTCCTGCATCCCCCTGACTGACACACCGATACTGTTCCACTTCTGTTTCGCTTCCACCTTGCTCCCAGCCCGAGTCTGTTGCTCCCTTTTCACTCCCACTTTACTCCTGCTCCACACTCACCCCCTTCCACCGCAATCCCACCCCTCTCACTGTAATCCCTCCACTCTCACCTCGCTTACGCCTCACTCCCGCACACCCCGCCCCACACTCTCTCCCACCTCGCTTATTTTATCCCATTCTCACCCCGCTCCCGTGACGCTCCCATCCATCACACTAATGCCTCACTCTCGCCAGCTCTGCCCCCTCTTGCCCCGCTCTCATCCTAACATTCAACCCTGGAACTTCTGTGTAATATTTTAACTGCCCTCCCCCCGTGTATAACTCTTAATTCGTCCCTGTCGTTACGAAACTATAATACCAGTATTCGTTTGCACCTCTTAGTTAATATTTTACTGGAATTAATATCAAAATTAGAACCTTGTAACTTTTACACAATCAATTACCCCCGTTTCCTACCCCTTAATTCATCCCTGTCGCAAAACTATAATAACCGTATTCGTTTATATTTGATAGTTAATCTAAATACTACATTTCGTGTCCCTAACATTAAAAGCACGGAACATTCATACAATCTTTTACTTCCACCTTTTAACCCTAAGTAGCAAAACAATAGTAGCCGTTTTCATCTGATATCTGTTAGTTAATCTAAATGAAAAACTTAATTTCCCTAAAATTTAAACTTTGGAGTTTTCATTCCTTTAATTTATCCCTGTCGCAAAACTATAGCAAAAGTATACGTTTATATATAATAGTTAACCTAAATACTAATTAATACTAACCTACGTTCTATTTTTGCACAAAATTTTGTTCTATTATGAATACTTTTCGCAGTGCACGCGATGTAAGATGTAATAAAACCGGACAAATGCGAGTCAGACTCGCCCACCGAGGGTTCCGTACAAACTAAATAAAAGGGGGAAATCATATATTTTTTTATATTTTCCTTCATAAACCGAAAAATATACATCGTAAAAATATTTAACACATTCTTTGCTCACCACTCGGATCCGAGTGGAATGGGGCTATAGTAGCGGCGCCTCCTACTCGGATCCGAGCGAGCATCCCGTTCATTTTGTAGTAAGTTAGTAAACCGCCGGCGTTTGAGGCAGTCAACGTTGCTTTGCGCGGCCACTCTGTATTTAATCAAAATTCGCCTAAAAAGTTTTGGTTCCCAGCTGAAGTTAAGGGTCTGCAGGGGGGCGAAGAATGTGTTAAAAACCTGTTTTTTTTTTATCAGCCCTGTTTGTACAAACTGTCCCACTGCTGGGAACGGGCCATCTTCTCATTGTGAGAAGGGTTAGGCCATAGTCTGCCACGCTGGCCAAGTGCGGGTTGGCAGACTTCACACATCTTCAAGATCATTGAGAACTCTCAGACATGTAGGTTTCCTCACCACCTGTTTTAGCTTATGCTAATGAGGCTCTTTCACATGATACGGTTAATTCACTTTAAAATTTGTGCCCTCATTCCTTGCATAGAGACACTATTTTTTTGCGATTAAATTAAAAATGTCCAGTTTTCGGATTTTTTCCTATATGTGTACTCTAACACAATGCTTCTTGCCAAATTTCAGAGCTCTAGGTCAACGGGAAGTACCCCTTAGGTTTTGATTCCTCTGTGAGTGTTGAAATGTGCGTTTTTTACGACATATTCGGCTGTAACTTTTTTTTACAAAAACTGAGAAATTTTATTTTTCTTTCTGCAGCAAGATAGGTACTATGGATCTGCGTATATGGTTTTAATTTAAACTCGATACCTTCACGCGTTCCCGAGATAAAGGTCTTGACACCCGGAAGACGGACAGACAGACAGACGGACAACAAAGTGATCCTATAAGGGTTCCGTTTTTTCCTATTGAGGTACGGAACCCTAAAAATGTTACTTAACTTTGATCAACGTCTTAAATTCTCTGTCTTCTTTCCGCAAGTGTCATTACGTGTCAGCGAGAAGTTGACAAAATATATTATGTTTACTCAAATATGAGTAACGTATTTCGCTGCGTGGGGTCACATAACGTGAATTTGACGTTGTGCATCTACAATGAAAATTAGACTTTGACTTCTCGCAAATTTTTCGCACGTTACGAATGATACGCGGCCGATGGTCATACGGAATAAGAGCCCAGCCAGGGCGCGGAGGCGCGCGGCGCGACGGCGTTTATTTTTCTAGTATTTTTTAAATTCGTAATATATTTTGAATGGAATGTTCGATTTGAATAATTTGGAAAGTAATCTACAGGTATTGAAAGAGTTTTGAATACAAAACGATTTATATGGATAAGGATTAATACGGTATGGATAACATGGTCTGATTTTGGTCGGCATTTCTATCAACTTTTTAAATGTAAAAAAGCAGTTATAGTGGCATAATAACAATAGTTGGACATATGCCATCGCGACGTTTTTTGTATATTAGTATGTTCTTTAATACTGTAGAACATTTTTTTGTTGTATCACCAATAGTTCGCGCAGCGCATGCGATGAAAGACATTTTATGGCTAATTTTTTTACACCTCGCGTTACATTATTGAAGTTTTAGTAGGGATCCCTATTTTTTTCTGGTATTAAATATAGCCCTGATGAACAGGGATAATGTAGTATTCTAGTGGTGAAAGAATTTTTGAAATCGGTCCAGTAGTTTTTGAGTGATTGTTTGTCAAACATACAAAAATACAAATCTTTCCTCTTTATAATATTAGTGTAGATTCTTGTAATACTTTGGAACCATAATAATGTAATAAGTAAAAAAAAATATGTAATTAGATGATGTGAGTGCAGTCGGTGATAAAGTCCGATCAACCGGGGACAAACAGATAATCTGGAAACCCCGTCTAAAACCGGGCTCTACCAGGGAATGCATTCATAGAAATACTATTATTTCAGTAGTTAGAAATAAGGGTTGTGTGCACACCTTGAGCATTCATGCTCACCATCGAAGGCTCCTTCTTATGGCGGCGGCGTCGTGTTGGCGGGTCGCCCTCTTCCCTAACATATGGTTGAGAAGGGCGATGGCTGGCACATGCGTCATACTCGTGATCGGGTGCTGCTTGCGAGTCGATGGTTTGCTCGTGGTATGCACGCAACATAGTAATAAGTACTTACTTAAATTAAAACAAAATAATTTTCCCGTAACTGGTGTCTGTGGAGATAAAAACTAAATAAATAAAAAAAAATTATAAGTAAATCGCTTTAACCCAGATTCACAAGAATCAGTGGTGTTTTTATTCTCTGTGCTTGCAACATTAAAACTTACACAGCGCACGTGTTCGTTTCGTACTGCGTAAACGGCACGCGGCTCTGTGCGTCACGCACACATATTAATCCGAGTGAATTCAGTGCGTGTTTTTGAACGCCTCAATCTGTTGTTTTGATAAATCTTTGGTTTAAAATTAAAGTAATTTATTAGTAAGTTAAAGTAATTATTTCTCTTTTTTCAGTTTGAAGTCGGTTTAATTTTTTTAAATTACTTTTATTTATTCATTTTTGAAGTCTGTTAAAAACGGTCGTCAAAGCTCATCACCGCTCATGTCACTGTCTATCAAACAATTGAAATATAAGGTGTAGACACTGCTCTGCAGTTCCCGAAGTGAGTGTTCAAAAGCCCATATCTTAAAAACTACTGAACCGATTTTGATAAAACTTACAGTGACTCCTAAGTTGAAAGATACTTTATTCAATAATATTTCTTTATATATTTATACTTTATTCAGTAGTAATTGAATTAAGTAAATACACGCAATGTAATTAAATAATTTTTACCCGACTGTGTAAGAAAAAAGGAGGGTTATGTTGTTTCGTGTGTTTGTATGTATGTTTCTATATGACAGCCTACAGCCTAAACGACTTGACTGATTTTGATTAGCGAGGTGTCATTAGATTCGTCTTCATTTTCAGAGTATCATATGCTATATTTTTTTGTAATAATTAGTAGCACATCTCTTGCAAACATACAGAAAAAATAATGCGTTTTTTCGTAACGTTCAACGAAACTTTTTGTAATAAACAAGAGATTTTACTACAATTATTGTAAAGAATGCGCATTTATAATCTTTTACAGTGACTTTACGCATACTTTCTTACAAAAAACGTGTGAGTGTACTTGCCTTCGACAATCGACACTCTTCACCATTTATATATGTACTCTAGCCTTGAAAATTCCAAGATTGTAGTGTTAGGAAACTGAGCACCATTTATATATGTACTCTAGCCTTGAAAATTCCAAGATTGTAGTGTTAGGGGGACAAAGAATTCTACTCATGTAAAGTGTAATCAAGAATGTGGACAGAAATCGTTGTGAACGAAATAGATTTTGGACATTTCAATGCGAAACAAACACTTTCTGCTATTCCTCTAGTGCATGGTTTCTGAAACTTTTAACCCCTGTTAAAGTTTCCAGGTGACAGCGAACCCCTGAACTAACTAATCAACAAGTTTTGTAATTTTGATCCTAGTTTAGATTTTGTGCTATATCTATAGCTTTGTCAATGTAAATATATATCCAAAGTTTTATACGATAATGTGGTATTTTAATATTTATCTTTAGTTAATATTATAATTTATATTGTGCTGTGTTTTACTTAATTTTTTATTGTCGTTTTATTTGGTTTACTTTATACTTCTTTTCTGAATTCTATATTTGTATACCCAATTTTGTTATGTGCGTTTATTGTTATACCAATTTATATGAGTTCAATTATTTATGAATGTTCTGTGTATTTAAAGTTGATGTTATTGAATTTTTCGTTTCGTTTTGTCATTTTCTTTATTTACAACACTATTGGCTATTTTTACGTTTATTCCGGTTTGTCATCATGTGTAACAACTCATAGTCCATAGAACTATGTGTTTTACAAATTTTTCATTGCAATTATATCTTTAAATAGGACCCGAGAACAATCATTGTTCTCGTGTCTGGGCTGTATATTAATATTGCCCATTTTGTAATTATTTTAGAAGAACTTTATTAATAATGAATTTATCAATACCATTTTTCAAGATTGTGCGGTCTCAGTAGCTTGACGCGCACGCGGAGAACGAATTGAATTTAAATCAGCCTAACCGGATTGTGTATGACTAATCTTTCCATTCGACATATATAGGAGTATACAACCATACAAAGTTGATTATCGAAACGTCGAGTTGCGCTACAACATAAAGCTAAAAATATCGTCTATTGCATCATATATAGCACGTCACCTAGGTCTTCGCGCTGCAAGCAAGGCGACTGTATTTTTACCCGACTGCGTAAGAAGGAGAGTTATGTTTTTCGAATGTATGTATGTACATAATGTATGTGTAGGTGGTTCCACAATAATAATTATAGTTTTAAAAAAAATAATGCGAGCCAGACTCGCCCACCGAGGGTTTTTTTTTTTTTTTTTTTTTTTATTTAATTTTATTCTCCACAGACACCAGGGTCCGTGAACTTTGTCATAATTACAAACTATTGTTTACTAATTATCGTTACGGGAAAATGATTTTATTTTAATTTAAGTACTTATTACTATGTTGCGTGCATACCACGAGCAAACCAGCGACCCGCAAGCAGCACCCGATCACGAGTATGACGCATGTGCCAGCCATCGCCCTCCTCAACCATATGTTAGGGAAGAGGGCGACCCGCCACACGACGCCGCCGCAAGAAGGAGCCTTCGATGGTGAGCATGAATGCTCAAGGTATGCACACAACTCTTATTTCTAACTACTGAAATACTAGTATTTCTGTGAATGCAGTCACTGGTAGAGCCCGGTTTTAGATGGGGTTTCCAGATTATCTATTTGCCCTCGGTTGATCGGACTCTATCAGCGACTGCACTCACATCGTCTAATTACATAAATCTGTCGCCTACTCTCGGCCCAGGGCCTCCATCACCGCCGCGTTCCGATCTTTAATGGCCATCTCTAAATTGTACTCTCTGATGGTCTGCGGTGAAGCAGCCGACGCACGCCGCACGAATCGACTGATTGCATCGTCTTCGGTATCATCAGCGTAATATGTGAAAGACCCGGTATGCCTCGATATCGCAACAACCGCGTGTGGGACACTCTCGTGCAGCTTCATTTTTGCCTTGGTCTTGATGGCTATAACCAACTCGTATGTTAGTCCCTGAGCTTCATGGATTGTAAGGGTACGTGACCCCACGCCTTCCCCATAGCCCTGGCTGATAAGGGTCTCCTTTTCTTCCTGTGTATGTACTAAGAAGAGGGTGTTGGGGAGGGCGCTGGGTATTTGCGCACCCTTATACTGTCTGTGCTCTAGAGATCTTACACGGGGAGTTGAGGAATATATACCGGAGTATATTTCCCTCAGCGCATACGCAACGTCCATTGGGTTCCGATGTGTGCAGAGCAACTCCTGGCTGATGGTTGTGACCAGGTTTGGGCGATGGTACCTCATTTCGAAGAGATTTTCTCTATCGATATAAGGCAGTTGATTGACATCTCCGATGAGGATGAGTTCGCCAGCACCAGACAGCCGTGAAGCCATTATTATAGCTCCAAAATGGTTCATAAGAGCTTCGTCGACCATGAGGCGTCTGAAGCTCTCTCTTCCAAAACCATTCACGAGTACAGAAGCCATGGTTCGCACCCTGGTTTTCACCAGATCTCCGATGCGATGCGATAGCTTCTCTCTCAGATCTTTTGCTGCTTCTGTCGTTGTTGTGATGATAGCGTCTCTGTCCACCTCAAAGTGCCTTATCACCCATGTTGTCTTGCCACAACCCGGAACTCCGTTGACCCATTGGATCTTTGGTACTGCCCAGTTTTCCCAATTTGCCTCGACATCTAAGTTCCCTTCGATGGTTTTAGCCATCTCTAGGATCTTGTCATCCAGCATTACCTTGGTGCAGCGGGCTGTAACAACCAATGGATCATTCGATGGTATCGCATATTTCGGTCTTCCTGTTCGCCCCGTCTCGGCCTCATTCAGCGCCACAAAGCCACTTTTTGCACTATAAGCTGCCATATATTGTCCCTTCATGGTCCCTCTTATGACTTGGGATGTGTCGTTATTATATATAGCTGCTTCTGCCTGCTCGAGTCTTTCCTTTAGGAAGTTTTCACTTCCTAGCGTGAAGAACTGAAGGATGGTATCACAGTTCTTGAGGTTGACTTTCCTTGTCGCTCTCAAAGTAGCTAGGAATTCAATGAAGGCGTTTTTTGCGTGGCTCTTTGGCTCTGAAGCCAAAATGTAACGGGGAGGGTTGACCTGTCCCATGTCGGCTCTTGTTCGGGCTACCTGAGGTTGTGAAGCTGATCTGAGTGTCATCGCCGTCGAGGGAGGTGGTGATTCGGGTGTGATTCGGAGCAAGTTCTGCGCTGCAGTTCTTACGAGAGCAGCGATGGGACCCACTCTTCTTTCTTGGGTACTGCTTCGATAGGCTGCGACTTTTCCAGCGGCTGCTTTTTGTTGTGCTCTTTCTGAACCAGATTGGTTGGACGAATTTGGAACGGGATGTCCCCAGCTGTCTGTTGCACTTATGCGGTCGTGTGTTGGAGACTTGAGATAACTCAAATTCTCTCCCCTATCATCGTACACGACGACCTCATGATGTGCAGAGGCCTCAGTGCAACCTAGCCGGTCTACGACTTCCGCTCTCGATCGTTCCACAACCATCGCGTCCACACTTATCACCCGAGACGTGCTGTCTGCATTCAGATGTGAGAGCAGTGAGCTAGCTTGTGCGAAAGGTGTCTGTGTCATCCACTCGAGCAGTGCGATCGTTTTGTTTTTCAATCTCACTAGTCGGAATCGATGGCCGTCTACCTCACACACTGGCATAGCATCATAAGACTTCCGCTTCATGGTTGCTTTGGCGGTACTCCCATTGAGCAAACATGCTAATCCAGGCGATAAGCGAACGCGCTTGCGTTTCTGGTTCCGGACAAGACAAAAGCTTATTCCGAATCTTTCTCTATTGCTGTCCATGAAAAGAGCCACACCACGGACCCGGATCCCTGGCACACCTTTATCTGCATTTTCCAAAAGATGTTCAATGGATACGCTTTTTGAGGCTCTGCCGCAGGTCTCACTCTGTGTTGCTTCTATGGGGGTTGGGGTGATGTTTGTTGTGGATGGGAGGGGTGTCTGTGGTATTGTTCTAGGCGTTGATTCAACGGGCGTTGGAGTTATGTTTGTTGTGGAGGAGGGAAGTGTCGAATTTCGTTTAGCCGCTATGCGAAAGGATCTCTCTGCGAACGACAAGAAATACGGTCTGCTGTCTGAATCTGTTAATATTTTGTGCAGATCTGACACTAATAGATTTCTGTCTATCATTATTTCGAGATCCTGCCTTGCTGCCATGAATCTGGGGCAGTCGATGAGCACGTGCCAGACTGTTTCGGGTACATCGGGATCGCACTCGCACCCAGGACTGTTCTTGAGCTTAAATCTGTACAGATATTCAGCTATTCCTCCGTGTCCCGTCAAAGCTTGGACTTGGAAGGGAGTCAACTTAGAAGTTCGCACAACCCGATATGCATTTGCGATATTGGGGAAGAACGTTTGTGTGACTCTACCTTTCGCCCACCGAGGGTTCCATACAAACTAATATATAAAAGGGAGAAATTATATATTTTTAGGGTTCCGTACCTCAAAAGGAAAAAACGAAACCCTTATAGGATCACTTTGTTGTCCGTCTATCTAGACAGACGTCTGTCTGTCCGTCCGACCGGATGTCAAGACCTGCATCTCGGGAACGCGTGTAGCTATCGTGTTCAAATTAAAACCATAAACGCAGATCCATAGTCTCTTGCAGCAGAGAGAAAAATCAAATTTCTCAGTTTTCGTAAAAAAAAGTTACAGCCGAATATGTCGTAAAAACGCACATTTCGGTTTATTATTAGGTACTTCCTGTTGACCTAGAACTATGAAATTTGGCAAGAAGCATTGTGTTATAGTACACATGCAGGAAAAAAACGAAAACTAGACATTTTAATCACAAAAAATAGTGTCTTTGCAAGGAATGAGGGTCCAAATCCGTATCATGTCGGGTATCATATTTAAAAGAGCTTCATTAGCACAAGCTAAAACAGGTTTTTAATTATTTTTAAGATGTGTAATTTGCGGTTTATGAAGAAAAATTTATTTATTTTTAATAGTAATAGAAAATGTAAAAAAACCGGACAAGTGCGAGTCAGACTCGCCCACCCAGGGTTCCGTACATACTAGTAGATAAAAAGGGCAAATCATATAAAGGGCATATTTTTTATATTTTTCTTTATAAAGCGACCTCTTATGGCTGAGATGATGATGATGATGATGTTAATTGTGTGTCGCAATTAAATTAATTGCAATTAACTGTTTTAATTGTTCTATGAAATAATTAAAACTAACAATAATTAAGTAATCGACTTATTTTTACGGATCAATTTAAATCGCAAGTGAATCAGTTTATTCTTGGCAAGTGCGCTCCACTATAGACTGTAATGATGATTTTAATAATAGGACGAGCTATTGGTAAAAATACACAGTTTTCTTTGATGTATTTACTACATACATATTTCAGTAGTACTGTACACATTTCTTGTGAAACCAGTGCACTCCCTTAAACAGGAGCAATTTTTAATTAAATTCATAAAACAATTGAAATTAAATTAATTGTTAACTGTAGAAAATCACAATTAACAATTATTTAATTGTTAATTGCTGCATGTTGCAATTGACAATTGATTAATTGTTAATTGTAATATTTCACAATTACAGTTAGTATGCACGATTAACAATTAATCAATAGTTAATTTTTAATTGTTCTCACAATTAAAATTTGCCCAACACTGCCCACATGATACGGTTGAAGAACTTTAAAATTTGGACCCTCATTCCTTACATAAAGACACTATTTTTTTGTGATTTAATTAAAAATTCCAGTTTTCGGATTTTTTCCTATATGTGTACTCTAACACAATGCTTCTTGCCAAATTTCATAGTTCTGGGTCAACGGGAAGTACCCCATATGTTTTGATCCATCCATCCCCATAATCTAAAAGGATCATTCACTTTATTTGGTATTATATGAGAAACTTGCTGCGCCCCGTGGTGTCCCTTATACTGATGAAAAACGGTAATGATGTCAGGTGATGAAAAAATATAGCTTATGTCCTCCATGTTTTAAAGAATCTCTTCGAAAATTTCATAACCGTACAAACGTACAAAGTACAGACGTCTTATAAACGCATGTTAAAATATTACTAGTAGTTAACCGAACAGTAGACCTCGCGAGAGAGCTTATTTGCAGCTCACTTTGGATCATCTGTACATACCTCCATAAAGTTGGCTTAGGAGGCCGTATGTAACATTTAAGCCGATTTCGCAATTTTAAGTGATTTTACAGACGTTATATCACGGTCAAAAAACATTTTTTCCATAACTTTAAGCACCTTGAAAGATCAATTTAATTTTAATACACAATTAATACAAAAAATAGGATATGTTTAGATGCCCTTAGTTAAAAAAACAATGTATATTCTTATGAAAACAAATAATAATTTTATAAATGGAGAAAACGTAAAATCAAGAAAATTATTCAGCGCTAAAATGCATCAAGCACATCCACGCGCCCTCACTGTTACACGCAATCTGAAGTTGGTTGTCATATCTCGACAACCACTTGACCAATTTTATTCATTTTTGCCACAAGTTGTAATAATTGTATACTTTACCTACCTACCTACCTACCTACCTAAATATCAATAAAATCGGCTGGTAATTAACGCCGCAATAAACTTCCCCCTTTTTTATGGGAACCACCCCTCATCAAAAATCGCCGAAGACATTTTTTTTTAATAATCCATAGTATCTATACACCAAGTTTCATCAAAATTGGTTCAAAATTACGCCCTGTACGCGAGTACGAACATACAAACAAACAAACTGACAGACGAAAGAAAATTTGGCCAGTTGATGCAGAGACGCTTCGCTCGCTCGGTCAATTACAAGTTCTTATTCTCTCTCTGTCAGACGGGAATTGTCACCGGCTAAAACGGAACAAAACACTGTTTAACTAAAATGCTCTTATTCAGCGTTTATAAGTAAGACTGAACGTTACTCGTAAATGCTACACACTTGGCGTCGTGTATTTCGCAAATTATTGCAATTGCGGCAAATGATGTTCAAGCGGGTGAAATTACAGTCAGTCCCTCGGTAATAAATGCTACTATTAAATAATGGGTACTTATTTTTATCCGACTGTGTAAGAAGGTTTTTCGTGTGTATGTTTGTACTATGTATATATACATATGTTTCTAAATGCCAGCCATAACGGCAAAGTCAAAGTCAAACGGTTTGACCGATTTTGATGTGCGAGGTGTCGTCAGGTTCGTCATCATTTCCCGAGTGTGGCTATATTTTATTGTAATAATAAAAATTAAAATGAAGAGTGTAATAAATAAATGAATAATCATAGAGTAACTTATATATATTATGTATACGGATCTTAGACCATCTAAAAATGGACGCGCCTTAGTTTAAATGCTACGAACAAAAATTTCTGCCATTTTTTGCGGGGGGCGAGGACAAACACACACTTAAAACACACAAATTAACTCTTCTAGTATTTATATTCGCACACAAATACAAATGTTCAACACTTTTACAAAAAAAGGCGTGGTTAGGGTAAATTTACATAAACAAACAAGAGACGTATACAACATGCAAAATAAACGTAATATTCTGCATAACAGTGCTGCCATGTAAATGCCATTTTTTCCTTATGATTGTTAAAATAATGTACCTACACCAAATATGCAGTTGATAAAAAATACTTATAAGAAAACCTATTAGAAATCGTATAAGTAACTAGAAAAAGTTATCATTAATAACACTTTATAATCAAGTCAGTTTGGTTTATTTTTAGGGTTCCAAAGTAAATGAGGAACCCTTATAAATTATCCATGTTCGTTTGTCCTTATAACACAGCCATTTTTCTCAGAAAATAACAGTACTTTTATAATAGTATATACGGTACCTACTATACGCGGGATGTAAGTAACAAAGAGGGTGGCGTTTGCGTTTGCGGAGCGAGGGCCTCATTTCACCCTAATTTTAAAACTATACAATATTCCGAGTGTTGTAGGTAATCGACTAGAGACTAGAGCCCGCACCACCACTACAGTCCGACGGCAAAACTTGGAATCTAAAAGGTGCTAAACTTCTTGGGAACTACTATTTTGTCCATTTGTTTTTGTAAAAGAAGCAATACATTTATAGAGTTTAAAGGTGGTGTGCCACCTTTAAAGTCCGATGACAAAACTTGGGAACTGAAATTTACAGGTTCGTTGTCACTTTGTTTTTGCGTTAGTTGCACCGCGTTTATCAGACTAGTGGAGGCGCAGAATTTACCCATAATCGAAGCAAAATAAGCTGCGGCAACACCAGTATTAAAACTGCAAATGACGATAGTGTTTTTTTAGATATCGATAATAATGTTATCGATATTTTGACCACTGAATAAGTTGACTTTGTCCTGTCAATATTTTAATTTCATTCAGTGTTTTATATTTTAAGTTATAGAATATAAGCTAAATAATGACAACGTTTTTAATGAAAAATAAACACATCCTCTAAGAGACTAACGAGAATGTTGAAAGTTTGTATGAAACTTCCTCATTTTTGATGCAACAAATGTAAATATTGATATAGGTATGTTGTCATAAAAATATAATTTTTACACAGTTACATAGAGCTTGCATTAGCAAAATAATTTAATAAATGTAATGTCGTATTATAATGATGATTAATAATAATTTGAGTAATGTCATAAAATGAAAATAATGTCACGTAATCAGTGTTAGGTTACATAGAAAAGCATCCAAAATATGTTCATAATACTGATATTTCTACCATAATTGTGTTTTCTCGGGCTTTAAAGCGCAATAAAGAACCGGTGATAACAAGTTCCGCTGCAAAATACTTAAAAACGTAGATCGTTACATCTACTTTTAACTGTTTTTCCAATCAACATACACTTTCTAGTCTTCCCG